>CM050449.1:14048234-15248234 GCA_027563935.2 Costus lasius
AATCAACAGGGGAAGCCCATTCGGCAACATATGTCAAAGAGTAAGAATTTTCAGGGAGGGGGTCTCATTAAAATAGATAATTTAGTGCACAAATTACATCTTATTAATATGCATCTAAATTTATAAATCAAATTTTTTACATTGATCCAATAGTTTTAGTAGGTCTTGCTTTCTATTTGATCCTCTAAAAATACCAATCATAAAGTAGCGCTAACGTAATTTGCTTTAAGATTCATATTTTTAATAAATGCAATGGTAAACAAAGACTAGGGCTGTGTTTTGTTGGAGGGGAGGAAAAGTAGAAAGAATAAAAACAAGAGAAGGGGAAGAAATATAGGAGAGAAGAAAATCAGTTACGTGAGATTCACATGATCGCGTCCTTCCCCAACAGCGGTAGGCGCACGCTCGCGGTGATGGCGAACGCAGCAATGGGGGGGGGGGGGGGGGGCGGGGGCGGGGAGGGGTGAGTTTGTGGCAAAGGGGAGCTCCACTACTGGAGGTGAGGTGAGCAAAGGCGAAGGGCAAGCTCGCATGGCTGCAGGGGAGGCACAGACATTGGGAAGGGAGGGGAAGAGGAGGGGGGGGATGTCGGGAAGGGGCGAGCTTGTGGCAGGTGAGAGCTCCACTCTGGAGGCGGGACGAATGAAGGGGGGGGATGCGAGCTCGTGCGGACTACAGGAAGGGAGGGGGGAGGAGGCGAGGCACGGAGAGGAGGCGGGGGACGTCGGGAAGGGGCGAGCTCACAGGAGAGGAGAGCTCCACTACTGGAGGGGGGGAGGGGGCAAGCGAAGGCGGGGCGGATGTGAGCTCGCGCGATTTATAGGAAGGGAGTAGAGGGGAGCTCCACTGTTGGAGGCGGGTCGAGGTGAAGAGGGGACGGATGCAAGTTCGTGCGACTACAGGAAGGGAGGGGGGAGGAGGAGGCGGGGACGTCGGGAAGGGGTGAGCTCTGCAGTAGGGGAGAGCTCCACTACTGGAGGGGGGAGGGGGCGAGCGAAGGCGGGGCGGATGCGAGCTCATGCGATTGTAGGAAGGGAGCAGAGGAGGAGGCAAGGCGCGGGGGAGGAGGAGGCGGGGGACGTTGAGAAGGGGTGAGCTCGTAGCAAGGGAGAGCTCCACTGTTGAAGGGGAGAACGAATCCTCAGCAACCAGGCAGCCGAGAAATGATATACACGTTAAATTCTCGGCTGCCCACCCTTAAATTTAGTATAAAAAATATTTTTAAAAAATTTTTTTTTAGAAATGTTCTACACGTTATAACCTATCCAATGGTACTAATATTAGGGTAGTTTAGATTATATACAATAAGAAATTACCTTAAATATTATTGTATAAAAAATTCTTTTTTATCTTTTATACAATAATATTTAGAGTAATTTCTTATTGTGTATAATCTAAACTACCCCAATATTGGTACCATTGGATAGCTTATAATGTGTAGATCATTTTTAAAAAAAAATTTAAATTTTTTTTATATACTAAATTTTAAGGGTGGCTGTTGAAAAAATTTTCAGCAGCCAGACAACCGAGGATTTCTGTTTGTTGGAGGGGGGCGGATGCAAACTTACGTGACTGCAAAAAGGGAGGGGAAGAGGAGGCAGAGACTTTGGGAGGGGGAGGGAGGTGTGGAGGAGGCGAGGCATGGGGAGGGGAGGGAGGCAATGACGTTAGAAGGGGAGGGAGCGCTCATAGCAACGTGTGAGTTTTTATTTTATCTTTTTTTTTTCCTCAGTGAATTAGTCTACCCAATAAAATAATAGAAAAGTAGGGTTTTCTTCTCTTTCTTCCCTGTTTTCTCTAAGAGCTTGTTTTATTGAAGGGGAAGAATAACAGGAAAGAAAAAAAATAAGAGAGAAAAGAAAAATAAGAGGGATGAAATTTAATCACGTGAAAGTCACGTGATTCATGAGCGTGGAAGAAACGGGAAGGGAAGAAAAAGGCAGTCAGTGGCATGGCAAGCGACGACAAAGCTAGCAGCAGGCGGCGACTAGGCTGGGGCAAGAGAGGCCAAAGGCCAGGTGGCGACAGGGCTGGCAGCAGGCGGTGACTAGGATGGCGGCAGGCGAACGCTAGTGATAGTGAGGTTGTTGAAGCAAAGGCAGAGGCGGCTAAGCGATGGGGGCGACAGGGCTGACAGCAGGCGAAGGCGGAGGCAGCTAGCTACGGGGGCGACAAGGCTGGCGGCAAGCAAAGGTGGGTGGTAGGGTGAAGGCTAGCGAGGCAGGTGAAGAGGGTCGAAGGCCAAGCAGGCGAAGTGAAGGTGAGCGAGGCTGAAGGTGGAGGAGGCTAGCGACAGTGAGGTAGGTGGGCGAAGGAGAGCAGCTGCATCGACGGGGATGGCTGCAGTGATGGGATGAGCTCTAGCAACGACAGGGGCGAGCGAGGAAGTAGGTGAAGGCGGCGAAAGAGCGGGCATGTAAAGGTAGGGGTGTGCACCGGTTCAGTTAACCGAACAGTGCAGTAATTTTTTTACCCCGAACCGAACCGAACGGTTTAGGGAATTTAAAAAACCGTTCCCGAACCGTTGACCCTGGTTAACCGATCAACGGTTAACTGATTTTTCAGTTCGGTTAACCGAAAAACCAACTGTTAACTGTATTATTTATTTTTTTAAAAAATATTTAAAAATTATATAATAATCTAAGATAAAAAAATATAAATATTCTCGGTTAACCGTTGGTATATATAAATAAATATTATATATACGGTTCGGTTCGGTTAACCGCGGTTCGTGAAGTCTTGAACCGTTCCCGAACCGTGAACCCTTATATCTGGGAAAAAAATCGACCGATCAAAGAACTGTCGATTTGGTTAACCGCCAGATCGGTTCGGTTCGACCGGTTAACCCGCGGTTCGACCGGTTTTTTTTTGCACACCCCTAATGTGAAGGTAGCAAGGCAAACAGAGAGGTTGAAGGCCAAGAGGGCGAAGCAAAAGGTAGGCGAGCGAGGCAGCATCGACCGGCGAGCGAGGTAGGTGAGCGGCAAGCAGTGACGCCCGAGCAAGGCAGGCTAAGGCAAGCAGTGAGCGACAGCAGCGACTGCGAGTGAGGCAGTAGGAAGCGTCGAACAAGAGAGAGAAATCAGTTTTCTTCTTGATTTGGAGAGAAACCAAAATAGTGGAAAAAACACCTTGATTTTCTTTCCCTCCAAATCACTCCTTTCAATAAAATAAGAAGAAAATATCTTTTTCTTTCTCTTCTTCCCACTTTTCTCCCCAATAAAATAGGCCCCTAAAAAAAAACAAAAAAACACAGTGTATGCTTTTTTCTGATCCCTCTTCCTATTAAATGTAATTTATAAAAATAAAAAAATTTATAACATTTTTTCTTATTATTTTATCAAAATAAACAATAAGAGTATTTTTATATAATTAATTTATTATATAAATTTATTAGAAATAATAATTATTTTATTAAAATTATATTATTTTATTAATGATAATAATTTTATAGTAATAATCTTTTATTTAAAATAATAATATTATTTAAAATATATGATGTGTCATGTGTCTAAATTCTGTCACCGCAACAAGAAAAAAGCGTAATTGTAACTAATTAATAAATAAATAGATGTTAGTATTAGTAGAACTACTTCACAAATCACAGCGTAATTGTAACTAATTAATAAATAAATAGATGTTAGTATTAGTAGAACTACTTCACAAATCACAGGGTTCCACAGCAGTTAGTATTAGTGGTTAGAATTTTTTATTTTCTCTCTTTTGTCGTCATAATACATAGAGGTGGTCATGGGCCCGTGCCCGGGCCGGCCCGGGCCCGCCTCGGCCTGGTTCCTGGCGGGCCATGCCAGGCACGGCCCCGTTTCAAATCGTGTCGTGCCTGGCACGGCACGGCGGGAAAAATGCTAGGGCCCGGCACGGCCTGCGGCCCGATTAGGCGTGCCGGTCCAGGCACGGTTCCGCCGAGAGTGGGCACGGATCCGGCACGCGGGCCAGGCACGGCCCGCGGGCTGGCTTCGGCACGCGGGCCGAATACGGCCCAACGGGCCAAATGAGGAAACGCGGGCCGTGTTTGGCCCGGCCCGATTTGTGGCCCACGGGGTCCGACTTTTGGCCCGCGTGCCAAATTTTTTTTAAAAAAATAAATTTTAATTAAAATAAATTAATTTAATAAGTAAATTATTACTTAATTAAAATATATAAAATATGAAAAAAATAAAAAAAATTGAGAAATTGAGAATGTATATTGCACAAATTTTTTAAAAAATGTTAAAATTTTATATATTTTAGGCCGGACCCATTACAGGCTGCCTACGTACCCCACTCAAAGGAGGGAATCAGGTCTTACGTAGTTCTCTTTTTACAACTCTTTTTACAACTCTTTTTTACAACTCTTTCTACAACTCTTTCTACAACTCTTTTACAACTTTTTTTATAATTATTTATTACAACGTTTATCCATTGTTGCTTCCGCTTGCACTTCCAATACTTTGTTCATCATCATCCGATGAAGGTTGAATGACCACCTTTATCTTGAAAGACGATCTTCAGCATCTAGCCAATCTTTAAGACAAATACAACATTTCCACACTTTCTTCGTTCATTCGGCTTTGCTTCTCGTCCAGCACCCCTGCCGCCTGCACTAAAACAAGACTCCGATGCTACAATAGACACCGGAGGAGTTAGTAGATCACGTGCCATGGCATAAACCACAGGATATGATTTTCCTTGTGATCTCCACCATGATAAAAATATCAAAATTATCTAATTTGTTCTTCTGTGAGTAAAGATGTATTATTATTTTCTAAAAAAATTGTTAATTCATTAAAATTACTAGATCGACTTGTTGATGTTCCTTTTCTATTTAAAATTGAGCGTATTCTTCCTGTAATATTTTTACTACTAGGTAGATACATTAGTTTGAGAGGATGTTGGATTCATTGTATTTCCAAATTTTAAATTATAAACATTATACATTTCATCTAATAAGGTAGAAACTTCATTTTTTTTCTCATCTACTCCTTCAAGTTCCATATTTTTAATATTTCATCTAATAAAATATGAACACCTTCTAATTTTAATCTAGGATCCATAATTGAAGCTAACAATATAAAGGAGATATATTTTTTCAATATTTTTTAAATTTTTGTTTCCATTTTAAAAATTACTTGAAAAACATTTTCATCATGTCTATATTGAGAAAAAATTTCACTAATTAAAACTAAATGTTCTAAAATTAAACATGATGTAGGATAATAAACACCAGATAAATGAGTGATAGCATTATAAAAAAAAATTTTAAATATTATGTAATAACTTTGCTTTATCCCAATCATTTTCTTCAATATTTCTATCAGGCATTCTTTCATTATAAAATAATGTAAGGAGGATCCTTGAATGGAAAACATGTTGTTAGCATATCATAAGTAGAATTCCATCGTGTTTTAATATTAAGTTTAAATATTTTATATGACAAACCATAAGATTTACATATTTGTCCTAAAATCTTAATTTCTAGAAGTAGAAGAAGTAACAAATTTAACAACATTTCTTAATTTAGTTACATGTTCCTCTACTTCTCTTATTCAATCTTGAACACATAAGTTTAGAATATGGCAGGCACATCGTATATGAAAAAAAGCACCATTAAATATTGGATTTAACAATCTTTTTAATTTATCAATTGGACTATCATTTATTACTTGCATTATCAAAACTAATTGAAAATTTTTTATTAATTATATTATATAAATGTAAAATGCTATGAAATTGTCTAATTATAGCATTTGCAGTATGAGGATATTCAAAAATTTTAAATGCAATAATTCTTTTTTGTATAAAAAAATTCACTATCTATCCAATGTGCCGTAATACACATGTATGACTGATCAGAATGATTACTGGTCAGATATCAGATGTTAAAGAAATACAGAAGTTAATGTAATTAAAGCTTGTAAAAGATTAGTTTTATATTTAGAAAAAAAATTTATAGCATCCCTACGCATAGTTTGTCTACTTACTTTTTTATATTTAGGTTGTAGTGATTTATGTATAAATTTTTTAAATTTATAATTTTTATGCTAAAGAAAATGGTTGTTCATCCCAAACAATAAATTTAGCTAATCTTTTCTAAGAACTTCAGTAGAATAATTAAAAACTTCAAAAGAACTAGAGGAAATATTGAGAGTAGCCTGTGCACGATCGATTTGAGTTTGATGGCTTTTGATGTGGCGAGCCAAATGACCAGTTCCACCCGATGAATTGCAAGTCATGACTTTTCTGCACTTCTTGCAGCTGGCTCTTTCTTCGCCGTTAATCATCACCACATCGAAGCTCTTCCAAACGTCGCTCGTCGCGTTTTCTTGAGCGCGACACAGTAGACTCGTGAGGGTTTGCATTGAATCCCTCCTCTCCCTGCATAGTGTTAGTAGGCTCAAATTCAACATGATCTTGCTGTTGTTGATTTGGGTCGTAAGGCGGAGGGTTGACATCTTGATCGGGTGGCATAACAGGGGTCAGTTGTCCCTATTAGCTCATGCTCTAATGCTAAGCTCCTATGGCAAAAGATCCCATGTATTGTTAAATCCTGCCATTAATTCTACATATAATATTAAAAGTTAGAAAAAAAAAAATTATAAAATAAGATTAAATACTTACTAATAATAAATTATACATTAAAAAAATTACCTTATCACGTGTTTGAAGATCGCTTAGTAAGAACTAAGAAATTGAGGTTTCAGCATTCAACAACCTTAACTTAAACATAATTATGAAAAAAAATTTATATTAGAATAATTTAAATTTAAGTACAATTACATTATAAAAGACTAAAAGTAAATTAATTTACTACTTACTTGATCTTCTCCCACGTGACTAGACCGAGGGAGCTTTGAAATCTTGATGGCTAATTGAAACTCAAGACTTAAAAAGAGATTAAGAGAGTATTAAGAGAGAATGAGAAATTAATCCAAAAGTTTAATTAGAAACTTGTGTGAAGAAATGAGAGGGTTGGGGGGGTCAATTTATAGGGATGAATTGAGTGTAAATTTACATATTTATCCCATATTTTTAATTATTAAAAGGGGCTAAAATGGTAATTTTATAACATAAAGATAATTATATCCCTAACTTTTAAATTTTTTCAAACCGTTATAGGGGCTATTTGGGTAAAAATGCATGCTCAATTCGAAAATTCTGACCGTACCGCCCAAATATCCGTGCCGTGCCTGGCCCGGCACGGCCCACGGGCCGAGAGGCCTCGGCCCCAGCCCCATCCGAGTCGGGCCACGGGCCGTCCGCAGCACGTTGACTTGGTCAACGGGCACGGACCCGGCACGGTCCCACGGGCCGAGAGGCCTCGGCCCAACCCGACCCGAGTCGGGCCACGGGCCGTTCCGCGGTACGTTGACTTGGTCAACGGACCGTGCCGTGCCCAGCCCGCGTCGGGCCGAGCCACCTCTACTAATACATTACCTAATAGCGGGAATCGGGCCCGGATCTTTTCTCCCTCTCGCTCACTCACCACAAAACCCTAACACAACCCACCCTGCCGTTGCAGCAGCGTTGCCTCTCCACACTCACCCTCAACCAAAACGCCGGAGCAGCCCGCCGGCGCCGCGCCTGGCCGTCGAACCGACGATCCTGCAAGATTCAACGTCTCCCTTTTCGCGACCCATCAAGCTTCGCCCGTCTCTCCGTACTGTACCTTATCCGCCAAGCGAGCGTGAACGATGGGGATATTCGAGCCTTATCGAGCTATCGGATATATCACCAGCTCTGTACCCTTCGCGGTCCAGAGACTGGGAACGGAGACCTACGTCACCATAAGCGTTGGAAAATCATGGCAAATCTATAACGTGAGTGTTCTTCCTACTTGTCTCCTTTTTGATCAGCCTTCTAATGTATCTCCTAGCGTGCTCCAGACAGTTTGTCTGGAATCTTAATAAAGTTTGGAATTGGAATTCCTATTCCGCAGTTCATTCAAATATTATTTTGGTTGGTATTAGAAATAGATGAGGACGAGAACTTCATTATCCCCACATTATCAATCTACCTTTATACTAAAATGCCAGAAGTGCAATATCTTCTATATGGAGTTGAAAAAGGAAAAAAGTAGCACAAGTATACATATTGTGCAGTTCTTTTTCTATTGTATGTGATTCAACTTAGTATATCAATTTGGCTTGTCATTTTATGTATTATGTTTATAATTTGATAACGAATGATTTCAAAAAATTAATTATGAAAAATTGATGATTATCATTTCTTTTAAAAGGTCATATATATGTGTATTTTTAGAGATTATTATCTTTCAATGTGTTCAGCCTATAAAAAAGCACTTTCTAACATTGAGCTGAATTTTGTAAACTGTTAAGTATAATAACGTTTATTTTTCATACCAAGCATGGAAGATGAAAAACTTAATTCTCATTTAAAAAGTTATATGCAAGCATAAGAGTCAGATATTAAATATTTCTGAGAATTTCTCTCTTACATGGACTTAAAATTCCTTTCTCTTAGATATTGGTTCCAAACAAGCCTTTATCTGCTAAAAAAAAGCATATTTTTCTGTGTTTCAAGGAATTATATTTTGGTGGTATTGTGTTCAACACAAGCAGTCATCAAATTTGCCATGCAGGAAAAAGTTATTTTTTAAAAATCACACATGTACATTTTTTTAAAGAATAGCTTGATTTTGATATATTTTGATCTAGTTTATGCATGTGGTCCTGGAATAATCTGTTAATAAGAATCACAAAGATATTGCGAACAGTAGTTACATTAACAAAGATTTAGTTTACAAGAAGAAGCACTCAGTTATAATATTGCATGAATCTACACTAGTTCTGTAACTCACTAACATAGGATAAATATCGTCTTGAAGTTTATGTAGTGTTCTTGATCTCCATACACTCTTGCTTGAATTATATACAAATTTGCCTTGTAGTTCATATTTACTTGAACTAACAAGACTTTTAGCTATAAGCACAATTCATTTAAATGTTACATGCTCATGAGGCTTATTGGAGTTCACATGCCACATATGTTTGCCGCATTGTAATATTATTGTGCAGCATACATAAGATAAGTTTTTTTTTTTTTGTTTCTATTAATGATTCAACTACCACAGTCCTGCATTAGCATTTTTTGTATCTCTCTCATCTCCTTTCTTTGCCTTTTTCCAGTGCTCTAAGTTGACTTTGGTGCTTGGAGGTAAGAGGTTATATTTAAATATGCTTTTCTGTTTTTCATTCATGCCTCTTGTGAGCTTGTTTTTCACATTTTCACAGTGATGTTGTGCTACATTTGCAAGTCTTTTCTATTCATGATTACATGTTAGAAAATATTTCTTATTTTACTGAAGCCATATGTTTTCCAAGTGATTGATTTACTCTTTTCCCAGTACCCCCCCCCCCCCCCCCCCCCCCCCCCCCAAAAAAAAAAAAAAAAAAAAACCACAATAATTTTATGTTAGTTTCATTGCACTTCCTATGTTTTAGGGAAAATATTGCCCTCAACAATTTGCTTTAAAATGGTTCACTTCATTCCATGTTAGCTTTGTGTTTAATGGCTATGTAGTCATTAGCCGCATGAGAAATAAGTAAAATTGATTGCAAAGTATATTAGGAAAATAGACATTTTGTGAACCTGGCGAGGCAAGCAGCAAAGAGATGCTAATTTATATGTTGTGGTGGTGGTTGTGTGTATGTGTTGGGGGGGGGGGGGGGGGGGGGGATAAATTGAGGCAAATTAGACTTACCCTAAATTAAAGATAGAGGTTTAAACATAATATAAATCTCAAGAAAATTAAAATTATAATTTATAATATACATGGAGCATTATATATTATACAGAGGTTTATGCATGAGATATGCAACTAGCTTGGCAGACAAATATAATATACAATGATTATAAATGGTCATACAATGGATGGGAGATGTACACCTTATTCTTGAAATTGTTACAAAAATGCGGGAGACTAGAGTGAAATGAAATAACATTGAGTAATATGGAAATAGTATAACAATTACACAGAATAGAATAACTTTACTAAATGATCTGTCGACAACTAATGTAAATCCTAGTGGGAATAGGTAGCAATGTAATATAATATTAATTCTAAGAAAAATTTATTGCATAAATTCTTAATTTGAATAAAAAAATTAATCTATAGAATATAAATAGTTTATCATTGTAAATTATGTAAATAGTATCAATACTTTTGGTTGGTAGGAACATAGTTAGCTATGATTTTTAAATAATTATATAAGATAAAATAATGGATATTAAATTGTTAAAAAAAAAGCTGTATATATATAATTAACAACATAACATGGAGTATCAATTGAAAAATCATTATAACATCTATTAGTTGTTATCAACCTAATTAAAAATTGAGAAAACAACAATGTGATAGTAATTATTGAAAAAAATTAAATTATTATTTAAAATATTATAGATAGTAATAAAATAAAAATCATGTAATATGACATAGCACAAATTATGTTTCACTAATTGAAGTTATTCTTTAGAATTACGTAGGAAAATTTGGAAAAGAATTCCACTTGATCCTTGATTGACTATGAATTTCTATTCCCATAGTTGATGCTAGGAACAACAACATGAATATGTACCATTTTGCTGTTTAAAATAGCCATTTTGCTGCTAATCTTGCTTAACATTAGCATTTAATGAATGATCTGGTAACGAATAATGATAATATATCAGAAAAATAATGTTTTCTGAGCTTCAATTTTGTATTGACGGTTTCTTTCTAGTATACGAAATCAGTACACTATCCTTCCTTTGGCACAAGACCTCGGTGCTTCAATAAGTACAAAATTTGCACTTTAGTAGAATCCTTTCATCATTATGGGGAAAGAAAATTAGAATCCATCAATCCTATAATCTAATATATAATTCTTGTTTTGATAAGTAATCTTTGTGCCAAGTTGATCAATGGCATTAAAAAACATAATTTTATTTCACTTGCTTCGTCAGTTAGAAAGATTCTGAAGTTTTAATGTTTAGGAACTTCGCCTGTTGTTATTTTGATAAAGTACATAATTTATCAAATGTTTTCCCTATTTTCATATTTTGCTTATTTTTTTGCCACAAATAATCATTGCAGGGCCTCAATTGCCAAAAAAGATTCGAGCTCTTGCATCTTACAGGGACTTTACTTTTGCTGCATATGGAACTAATGTTGGTGTATTTAAACGTGCTCATCAGGTTTGTCTGCAAAGGAGATAAACTTTTCTTTATGGACTGTATTTTTATGAATCTTTAGTTCAAGTTTTGCTACTAGGAAATTTCACTAATGTAGTAATACTAAGGTTTAAAGTTTCAATCCATGCCGGCGTATAGGTCTCGTCTCGTACCACTGTGTCGGGCCTTTATTGTATTGGTACGTATCATATGTGTCGATATTATGCTATAGTGGTACCAGACATACCGATACTACATGTACCAGTATCATCTCGGACAGTTACATACGGGTGGATGGTTACATATGGGTGGTACGTATTAGTTTTTGATTATATGGGTTATTACAAGGGCTAGATCTTAAATATACATATGTTGTCACTTTGGATTTCTTTTAAATGATTACTCACTATTTTAGAAAGCTGTCTTGTGGATATGAGTATTGTCTTTGGTTACCATCGTCTCCCAAGCCCTTATGAGATGTTTAAATTTATATATTTATGCACTATAATCGTGTCATGTGCAAAGTAGATTAAGATTGTATGTCCACTCAAGATATTATAATTGATCTGTGGGCTCACAATCCTTCCAAGAGTCGAAAAAAGTTACCTGGCACTTATTTATGAAATAAGTAGATGGTTAGTTTTGAATCATGTCTCCTAACTCGTATACTATTGAAATTTGACTTGATGAACCATTCTGGTTGGGCATTTTTTTTCTATTATTTACTAGGACAGTGGGGGAGGAGGTCCACACGCACTGAGGACAGACCTATTGATCCTTGACTACAGTATGTTCTCATTGGAACTAAATTATGCAATGGATCTTGTAGAACTTACCAGTGTTGCATAGGACCTGATTGTCTTTGACTTTAATTATGTTTTTATTGCAACCGAATTATGGAGAATGTAAGAATGTAACACTTATAAGGGTTATATAGAATAGTACAGTTGCAAATACATAAGTTGCTATAGTTAACAATTTTCTTTTGAGAAGCTATTCAACTAAATCTATAAAATCATATCCGGAATTTTAAAATCCATCCAATTCCTACCTACTTCAGTCTTCATGTCATGGCCATTTAATTTTTTCTTTAATTTGATTGTAGTAATAAATGCAATAATGGAGGTTCTGTTCTCTAAACTTTTTATTACGGGCTATTGCATGAGGGTAACTTGGCTATCAACTTAATCCGTAGCATTGGATGCTGATGATAGTTAGGATTTGAGGCAATCATAAGCATGATAAGGTACAATGCTAACAGTTTGATTTCATAAGAAAATTCTGTTTTGCATCTAGTGAAGCACGCTTTGTCAGGAGTTTATCTGAGTAGTTTAAAAGTCCATATAAGTATATTAGTCCACAGTTGGATTGGAATGTACTCATCCATACCCAAGGTTCGAGGAATCGATCCGGTGACTGGTATGGTACCGGCGAACTAGGCAGAGTGGCGGCAGGAAGCGGAAGAGCTCCATTGCCGCTGGAAGCTTCGTTTGAAGCCGCTTGTTGCCGCCCATTGCTCTGACCCTCGTTCAGTGCCTGTGCCTACCAACCGGAGGAACCGGTAGGTACCGGACCGAATCCTCGATTTATGTCCATACCAACTTATAATATTGTTGGTACTGGTTGATACCAAGGTTCAAAAAATCGGTCCTGAGTGTACCGGTCTGATGTCGGACCTGTACATACCAGTTGGTCTTGGTAGAATTGATGCCAGGCGGAGCTTCCAAGACTCCACGTGGAAGCCCGGAGGCGGTAGCTCTAGCTCCAGGAGCTAGCGGAGCTTCTATTGCTTCATCGCTTGGTTTGGTTCAGACCTCTGTCAGACCGGTATGAATTGAAAAAATCCGCTAGTTTGGACTTGTTTGTAAGACGGTTATATATATAAATACCACTCCATATCAGTATATTACGCCATAGTTGGACTGGTATGTACTCATCCATTCCATCATATAGTATTGATTGTACTAGTTGCTACTATGGATATATATATATATACCACTCTTATATTATTATTCATACAACTTGGGACTAGTTTGTGTTACCATTACTGGGTGGTCTGTATTAGTTTATGATTCCTTGCCTTCAACTAGGGTTACAAGAACTTTCATATAGACATTTTCTTTGATGCTTCTTGCAGTTAAATTTTCTAGAAAATAATTCTATGACTTGTTTATACCATTCTAGTTTTATTCTATTCCTTTAACTTGTGTTTCAATCAGGTCGCCACATTTACCGGACATGATGAAAAAGTTAACCAGTTGCTTGTGGTTGGAAATTATGGTTTCAGTATTGATGTTAAAGGCAACCTGTTTATTTGGTCATTCAAAGGAGTTGAACAGAACAGTGAACCGCTTAAACATATTCTGTTAGATGGAAAATTCACCCCAAGTTGTATTATGCATCCAGATGCTTACCTTAACAAGGTTGGTGTTACCTATTCTTCTGATTCAAGGACTTTAAACCATGTGTATAATTCACTTTATGAAGAAACAAAACACTGCACTTAAATCAGGTCATCGTTGGTAGTGAAGAAGGTCAGTTGCAGTTATGGAATATCAGTACAAAGGAAAAACTTTTTGAGTTTAAGGGGTGGAACTCTTCTGTTTGTTGTTGTGTTGGATCTCCTGCATTCGATGTAGTTGGCATTGGCTGCTCTGATGGGACTATCCATATCCACAATGTGCGTTATGACATAGAGTTGATGTCTTTCAAGCATTCTGAACGTGGATCTGTGACTGCCTTATCATTCAGGACAGGTAATTTGTTCCAGCTAATCTATTCTTCACTTGAATTATCTTTGGTACTTTGAGAGTGATCTTGATGCTTTTTTGTATTTCTTCTTGAGTTTTCTTTATTATTAACCAACCAATTCTTATGCTTTTTTGATATATAAAATTTCCATCTTTGGTAATGCCAAAAAATTATTTTAACTGTAAAAAATGAGTTCATTCCATTTTCCCTGGCGAAACGAGAAATATATTCATTATTTTCTTTGTTAAGCAATTTTTGGCTACTCTCTGCAATAGATATAAAAAAAATTCTTCCATTTATTTTTATTTATAAGAGAGAGCTTTTGTTGAAAAGAAATTTCTTGTCTTCTTATGCTAATTGAGATTGCTGCTTATACATTCTTGTGAATTAAGATAATTGTGGAATTGCTCATAGTGATTAAGCTGATAATCGCTGCATTTGCATGTTAAGTAGCCCTTTTCTTCCATGGGTCTGGTTTATAGTGGAGACTGGGGTTACTAAATCCTGTGGATTTGAATTCTTCTGTAGTTTGTCAAATAGTAATTCTACCAGATTTCTATGTTCAGTGGCAATTTAACTGGCTATTGGACAACCATATGCAATGTCATGATAAGGAGTTGACAAACCTGTACAGTTCACTATTATGTTCAGTGTTTTCTCAATAAATTGACACATTTTCAGGTTTATGTTTTGCTTTATCTGTGGTTTGAGGCCAAGTTTCAATATCTGTTAAATCACTTTATCTGCACAAAACCTTTTGCAACTTACAGGACCTATCAGTGTTACACCCTGAGCTCAAAGTCAAAGTATAACAACAGCTCATGATACAAACTCCTATAAAAGTTCATTTAATCTATTCTAATCACCATTAGAGTATACAGTTAAATGTTACAATCTCTACTAATATATTAATATTTTCAAATACAAGACTCAACATCTTTCTAAAAGTCTAACATAGAAGATATTCTGGTTCTTGAGTTGATTGTTCTAAGTCCAGACCTGATTATAAAATATAACAATAAATCCCTCACTGGTTAGCAATAAGCCTCTCCCAATAGGAAGGGTAGTCCCATAGGATTAGTGAAGGGGAGGGGAACAATATAGAAATAAAACAAATAGCAGATGAGCTGAAAGAAGCAGAAATAGGCAACAATACAATATGCACCAATAAATGAACTGTGAAATTGTAATTACCATAATAAAATTGAATAAATGAACTGTAAAATTGTAATTACCATAACAAAATTGAATCATATGAGAAACAAAAGATGTTGAGCATGAACATATATATGAATCATCAGATAAGCAGTAGATGCTGAGCATGAGCATATAAAGGAGCACACTAAAGCCGAGCCAGTGGGTCCCTGAATGATGGTGAACACACTCACCACAATGTGCTCACAAGGCCACAGCCCACGTAAAGATGAACCCCCGGTATCCATTGTGTGGATAGACCTATCTCATCTGGGATAAACCTGAGTATGCTCAAGTCATGAATAACATGGTAGTAGTATAATGATACTTAACAATGCATAATAGCTGCTATGAAACATCACTTTATAAGAGCCAAGGTTTTAAAACTTAGTTCGAGACCTAGTATTGGTTGACGCTTGGTTTGATACATATCAGACAGGACCGAATGAGTTGTAGGAGACACTGGACAAGTTGCAGGAGAAGAAGAAGAAAGAAATAGAGAAAGGAGAAGAAGAAGAAAGAAATAGAGAAAGGAGAAGAGGAAGAGAAAGACAAAAAAGAAGAGAAGAAGCGGAGCACATATGGATAGGCTGCATGCGCACAGTGGTAGAGTGCACTATGTGGTGTCGGTGGTTGCATTTTTTAGCTGACCAACCCAATAGTGTATACATGTGAGACAAGTGGCATCCTGGCAAGAAACTATTGGTAAATGTCTTGAGCGAGACACACTTAAATCATGTTTAACAAAAGATGGTGGTTAATTGAAGAGGTGCACTAATGGGGCAGCTTTGGACGGGCATGGCCAATCAAGCGCTATGCATGCCCTTCCTTCCAACGTGGACTCTTGTGGCGGTAGTTGGTTCGCCAAGCTGGCACATCCATCGTTGCTCTTCGCTCACATCCGGAGCATATGTTTGCTTTTGCTTCTGCACATATATGCCTTTATCGTGCACGCTTGTGCCTTCACTCATCATGCATACGTCTGTCTTCACCCTCTGCTCACTGCGCACACATCTTCTCCTCTTTTTCTTCTTTCTACTTTTTGTTTCTTTCTACTTTTTTTTTCTTTCGTTTTCTTTCATCCCACTCCGTCTGAGTACTAGTTTCTAATTGGACCAATACAAATTGGCCGTACTCCTTGGTATGGCCTGGTTTTTCAAATGTTGATATGAACAGATCATGCAGAATAAATATATGAAAGTGTAATACATATAAGATGTAGTTTATACATCAACAATAGCTGATTAAAAATACATTGATTTGAAACCTAGGAAACTAGTATTAATTTCAAATCGATGTCTAACATGCAATCAAAGCTATAGAACTCAGTTTAAAACCTAGGGAACTGATCTTAATTTCATAGGATCAGGTTAAATTGATGCTAAATTGTCAATTTACGGGTGATCCGTGTATATTTATGCTTAATTGGACCTGGTTTGACATGAATCGGTCCAATCACTACAAATCAGTTTTATCTGGTGTTAAACAGCGACAAAATCTTATTGAGTCGAGTCAAATCTGTCTTGAACCGACTTAAGTTCACACTGAACTGGGCTAAACATCGTTTAAACTGATATTAATTAACAATCTAATATTAACCTGGATCAACCCAATTTAGACCACACAAGCAACACAGGAACTTGCCAACCCAAACTTGGTCAACATGCACAAGAGTAGCTTGTTTGTCCCGTTCCCCCAATAACGGGTCAAATCACGATATCGGATTTGAATTCAAATTGCTATTTGGTTTGACTCGACTTTGACACGATCACATCCATGCCCATGACCTAGCCATCTGACACTGTAGATTTGCATCTTAAGTCGACACAAATTTATCCGAAACCAAATCTTGCAATGGTGAATAGTGACGAAATTAGTTGATTGTTCATTGTTTAGTTGGATCAGATGGGATTTGATCGAACTAGATGTGACTCGATTAGGTTCGATGCCTCGTGATGTGATTTGTTTGGGTCAAGCCACTCTAGCTAGGTGACACACTCACCCTTGGTCGACATGCACAAGAGCAGCTTGTTTGTCCTGTCCCCCCAATAATGGGTCAAATCACGATATCAGATTTGAATCCAAATCGCTATTTGGTTTGACTCGACTTTGACACGATCACATCCATGCCCATGACCTAGCCATCTGACATTGTAGATTTGCATCTTGAGTCAGAGACAAATTTATCCGAAACCAAATCTTGCAACGGTGAATAGTGATGGAATCAGTCGATTGTTCATCGTTTAGTTGGATCATATGGGATTTGATCGAACTAAATGTGACTCGATTAGGTTCGATGCCTTGTGATGCGATTTGTTAGGGTCAAGCCACTCCAGCTAGGCGACACACCCATCCTTGCGACAGAAATGTGTCCCGTGAGAGTGTTGCAGAGATGTTGGCGACCACTCTACCATTCGGCCCGACTCGTAGTGACAACATAAACTGATAGAACCAGAGTTCAGAAGAGGAGAGCTGCCATGGGGACATTGCTTGCCACCTACTATGACAAGAAACAAGTGAGAGAGAAGGGGGAAAACCTAGAGCAAAGCTGTCAGGTGTCGTGTGTCAATGGCTTATGGCAAGGAGACTTTAGGCTTCAGTGTGGAGTTCTCAGCAAACTCGGGGGCTGCTATTGTATTGCTGGCCAGGATGGTGATGGTGGCAACAATGCCGATCTAGAAAGAAATCAAGAAAAGAGGGTAGCATGAGTTTGAGTCGACAATAACCATTGGCTCGCTTATATACTCCACTCCTCAAGGGTTTTCCCCAGGGAGATGTGCGTGAGCATGACATGTTGTTGGAAAACTCGGAGAGGGAGCAGTCGTGCTAATAGAGAAGAAAAATAGGTAAACTATGTTACCCACCAAACACAAACACAAGCTTGTGGACATAGGTTCGAACTTAGCCCTATTATTTTATCCTATTTTAATCACTCAATTTCCAATAAAACCATTCTAAACTCCCAAAATTTTCAAAAATTCATGAAAATTCCATAATATTATAAAATTCAAAATTCTAAAATTCTGGGGCATAACTATGAGGTGGATGAGGGTTGACTAGAGAGAATTAGTGCTAGTGTGCTACTCATTCATCAACTGACAACAATTAGGCATTATCTTTTTAGATAAATATGCAGGGAAAAAAAAGAGAATAGTTTGAGATGATATGTATGTTATTTTACTGAATCAATGATTATGATTAGGTGTCGGTTCAATTTGCAAAGGTTATAGGGCCAGTTTGGGACTGTGGGAGCTTATATCTTATGCTGGTTTGACCAGAGTTGGTTGGATAAGCTGAAGACTGTTTGGATAAATTGCTGGCCGGATAAGTATGAATATATTAGTATGGATACTTCAACATGCGTAAAAAAACATATATTAGTATGAATGTAATTCAACAATACAATTCAGCTTTAATAGAATAACACAAACCACATATATCAGCTTTCAAAATATTAATGCAATAAACAGTATTAATTTATTAGTAACATGTACATGCTAGGCTTCATGTGATCTCTAAAAAAATATTCATGTATTGCCAAATATCGATATAGGGTTGGATCTGGAAGCTAATATTAATGCAATAAACAAGAATCTTAATTAGATTCAGGCAGGTTGACTGTTACGCGACACCAAATTCTCTTCCACTCTAATAATTTCTGCAAATTAATTTCGGGAGAGCACTAATTCCATAAATCTACTAATTGATAAGGTTTAATTTGGGGGAAACACAGCCAACCATTAATTCGGAGGAAACACAGCCAACCATCTGCGATACCTGGAGGCTTGGATTTGGGTCTGAGCTGTAGACGGCATAGGCAGAAGAGATCTGGAGCTGGAGCGTCGGTTGGATGCTTAGATCTGGATCTGGAAGGAGCCGTAGACAGTAGAGGCGGAAGAGATATGGAAGGATCTAGATTTGGAAGGAGCTAGAGCTGGAGCATTGGGAAGATTGCTGGAGCATCGAGGAACATCGTCGAAGCCCCGAGAATCGGAAGAAGCGGAAGAGGCGGAAGAGGCGTGGAGCTAGAGCTGGAGCGTCGAGGCTGAGGAGGCGCGGAGGGTTTTTCCTTGTTCTTTTTTCCTTCACGAGAGCTTCAACGGGCGGAAGAAGCGCCAAAGAGTCAGCTGGCTGAAACAGTAGAGATTCTCGGGTGCGGCCCGAGAAACTGCAGGCCAAACACAGCAGGTTATGAAAAATAGCTGGCGCGGCCTGCATAAGCTGCTGGCCCAAACGAACCCATAGTTGTTAATTATAAGGTCATGGGGTCAAAAAATCTCACCTTTACCACTTGTTTTGATACATAAAGATAGATGATTATGATTAATTGTGTGAAAAAAGATGGATATATGCCTGATACAACGATATGATTATCAATATATAGAGACTTGAATGCCCTTGGTTTAGGAGAAATTAACCAGAACTCGCTTTTAATAATACCAACTCTGAATAGTAGAACATTGCAGATTTGTGGCTTTTCTATGTGAATATATTACTTTGCATTGACAAATTCTACGATAGACAATTTAGATTCTCTATTGATTGAGGCGGTGATGGAAAACTTTTTTTATATATTAGATGGGCAACCTTTGCTTGCATCTGGTGGTTCCTCTGGCGTCATATGTATATGGAATCTTGAAAAGAGGAAACTTCAAACAATCATTAGGGAAGCTCATGATGGAACGATTGTTGCACTCCATTTTTTTGCTAAAGAACCTGTTTTGATGAGTTCGTCAGCAGATAACTCGATCAAGGTACAATATTTGTATTACATCAATATTACTTAATTCTTGTCTTTCATTTTTAACGCCTTTTAATTTCGATCATATTTACATCTTTGTACTCACATGAAAATCATCCATTGATATGCTGATAATATTCTTGGTCTTTATGTATACATGTAATAGAAATATTAAACAATGCCTGAATGCACATTGAATTGTATCTTCAATTATGAGGCATATGCCTGTAATTTTCTAACTAACAAGTCATAAGCAATTTCACTGCAAAGCATCTTCTTCTAATATTTGCATTCGTACAAGTTTTACATGAAGATATCCCTATCAGGCAGCAAACTGATAGGATGAACATTGAAAACCATTGAGTTAGACTATTTTATTCTGAAATTATGATGAACTGGAATAGGGTGATGTATTATAGATTTGAACTGTAAGTTTACTCCCTATCTTTGATGACTCAATGTAAGACATAGCGTTCTCAATTTCCAATGATATATATTGCTTTGTCAAGCTCATTAATCACATGTCAACTTGATTTTGTATTTTATCAATTTTCTGTTCTTGGTTCCTCACTGCTGAAAGACATTTAAATAGGAACCAATTGCTTGCTCACTGACCTGTATAAGTCTTTTCTTTTCTGTCAATTATACCACTGTACTACATCTGGACGAAACGTTTCATCACTATCTTCTCTCACTTTTTCCTCTCTAGACATTTCTTACCATCAATTCAAGCACACAGACAATGCCAGTGATGGTAATGGGAAATTAGGGATGCAGAAATCTTCTAGCATCTGTTATTTTTTTGTTTGTTTTATATTCCTTTTGAGTTTTTTCTGAAGAAAAATAACTGACTTCCAACTTTCTTTATGAATATTTGATACATCATGTATATTTTTTACTTTTAGCTTATCGATATCCTTTTTTAGAATTTGACTCGGCCACAAGACTGGGTAGTCTGAATGCTGACGCAGTTGCCTGTACAGATTGAATCGTTCAACCTTCTCGAATTAACCTGTGTGGGTTTATATATTAAAAACTGAACTAAAGTTAATAAAATAATATAATTAAAAACCAGTATTTCCAATTTTTTAAGAAAAAATTATTACCATTGTTAAAAGTGTAATTTGTTATAGTACAATTTGTTATGTTATTTTTTAATCCAATTTACTACTATCTGAGTTCTTTTTTAAGACATGTTGAACAACCAAAAACTTATAGATGGGGGTATTTATGAACGTTGTCCTCCTAAATGATGGAGAGTGTTTTTGTTGTTTATTTACTATGTGGAAATCCTTGCTAAATTCTTTTACTATAGTTTACTACTTTACTGTCCAAGGTGTGCTGTAGAACATCTTGGATTGTAATAAACTTGATCTGTCATAGGTGTTTGATAATATCTTCCTGAGTGACATGGACTCCAATTTTCTATAGTTTCTCTTTCATTTGTGATGTTTGGCAAGATTATTTTAATTTGTTATTGTGTAAGATCTTTTCAAAATATTCTGTATCGTTGAAAATCAACCTTTGATGACTTGTTACAAACTTACAATGACAAGAAACATTTTGTTTACTTGTTTGAGAAATTTTACTAGAATTTGATGTTGCTTGGCTTGTTAAGAATTAAGACAATTTGCTATGTATTAAATTGTTTTTATCTTAGATCATCAAGGAGGTGAACCATATATTTTTATTTTTATTTCAAGTTTTTTGTATTATCTTTATTTTAAGTTAGTTTTAACCATCCATTTTGTATGTTTATGAACACAAATAGTATATTGGGTGAATACGACCTTTCTAAAGTTGTTTTTATTTTGATTTAAATATATGTAGTTTTTTCTAATACTTTTAGTTTTAATAAAATTTATGTACTGATTATTTAGTATTTAGATATATCAGCAACATAAATTTAAAATTGAGAGAGAAAAAAAGTTAACGAAGAACGAAAACTTTAGGGTAGAAACTTTGTGCATGGTGAGCATGGAGCGGTACATGCACCCGATGTAAATTGACACCGGTTGATGCAACCCTCTCTCCCCCGTTTAATTGCCCCCGTAGTTGGGCGTACTCTCCCAAGTAGCAATTTTAGCGAGCTCTCCTTTGGACAATAGCAATCCACAGCCGCTACCAGTATTGGTCTCATGATCCGTTGGCCAGTAGCCCCAAAAACCAACACAGATTGAATGGTTGATTCATTTTTTGCAATTCTACCGTATGAAGCAAGGTTTAAAGTACCGTTTCGTACCGAATGGTACGGGTGGTACATATCAGTCCGACTATGGACTGGTTCCGGTGCATGGTTGGTATTAGTTATATAAGTATATATATAATATATATAAAAACTTTTGGTACCGAATGTCGGTTTCACCGATATGGTATCAATACAACCGTTGACTGGCCGGACCCATACTTTACCTTGGTATAAAGTACTAAGGTTGTGTATTGGGGGAGAAAATAGTGAAAGGAAAAAAAATAAGAGGGAAGGAAAGGAAAGCACGGAAGGATCACGTGATCTTGACCCATGCGGTAGTGGAAGCGCAGAGTTGGTGGCGACTGGGAGCAAGCGCATGACGGTAGGTGACAAGGGTAGGGTGAGCTCATGAGGGTGTGGGAGAGAAGCCAATTGATGTGGGAGAGTTTGGCGGGCCAAGCTCCCGGGGGTCGGGGAGCTTTGCGGTCGATAGGGGAGAGCTTGCAGGGGTGGAGGAGAGAGGCAGTTAATAGGGGAGAGGGTGAAGAGGGTGGGGAAGAGCTTGGCGATCCACGGGAGGAGGCGAGCTTGGTGGTCGATAGGAGGTGAGCTCACGACAGTAGTCAGCAGGGAGGAAGAGCGAGGAAGAGCCTGCTATAGTTTCCTTTGTGTTTTTTGAAAACAAAAACGTGGGAAAAACTATCCCTTTTCTCTCTTTCTAAGGTAACGAGGGAAAAGAGGGATTTCTTTCCTTTCCTCCCTCTTTTCCCTCATGGAAACACAAAAGAGCTGATTTCTTATGTGCTGACATATATTTCTAGTTGAGATTATCAGATTCTATACTGACCCTTGTTCAAACTCATTGCACCTGGCTGGTTTTTTTTTTGCTCATTTTAGTACCGCTTAGTACACTTTCGCTTTCTTATATACTATATTTTATTTCTTTTAGCTTTCATGAATCTTCTATGTGCAACGCTTGCTTGATTACACAATTGTATCATCATCATTCACAACATACTTACAAAGTCGTGAAAAAATGTACACTTCAGTTAGTTAATCCATCATTAATATAAATTTCTAAGTTTGATTTTTTTTGTAACGCTTCTTTTTGTCAAAAAAAAAAAATATTCATTGGTTCTTTGTAGAAGGTCTATATAATCTTTTTTTCCAAACTCTTGGTAGCATATAGAGGCTATCTTTTATCTTATCAACTATTTCACTGTCTTTTAGATGTGGATTTTTGATACTGATGGAGAAGCCCGTCTTTTACGCTTTCGGAGTGGCCATAGTGCCCCACCTCTATGCGTAAGGTAATAGATAAATTTTTTTAAACATTGCTTTATCTGATATTGTGTATTTAAATGTTTTCTATGCGTATTGCATGAACATTTTTATGCATCAGAAGTCTTTGTTTAGTTATTTTATGAGTTTTTTTGTTACTAAAGCTATTTATCATTCCCTACTTTTTAAGTCAATGAGTTGTGAAATACTAATGTCTAGTTTCAGCCTTAGGATTTGTTGTTTTGGTCCTTGTTATCCTGGTTACTGCTGGCTAACTAATGATCACTGATGCCAAATGAATCTTGTAACACATTTCAAGGTGTTGATTTGTAATGAGATTCCAGAAAATTTTCCTTTTTCCTTGCAAATTAACAGTTGTGGAAATTTAAAATTGCCACTGGAGTTATATGTCCTAAACCATGTAGTCTGTGATTTAACATCAAAATTGTTAGTAGCTACACTGACGTCGTACAAATCATGGACAACATGCATGTGCCACATGAGCTAGCTCGGGTGGAAATCAAAGGGCATTTGTCTTGTCTTTCTTTTTGCATACCGAAGCAGACTCACAGTCGCAGCACTAGCAGCATTTCCTTCTTCCGCGCCAACTTTACCAGTAACACATTGAAAGAAGATAAAGAATTGACACGTGCCCCCTGGTTTCTTGTGCAGCCAGTTGGGGTAACCTAGATATGCATTCTGTCTTTGTTTGGAGGGTGTTAGGGCGGTATACAGTCTGTAGACTAAACAACGAATGTGAG
Source organism: Costus lasius (assembly GCA_027563935.2). Lineage (NCBI taxonomy): Eukaryota > Viridiplantae > Streptophyta > Magnoliopsida > Zingiberales > Costaceae > Costus > Costus lasius. Next base: position 14,072,320 of record CM050449.1, read on the forward strand.
GGCTAATTTGAAGTTTATGCGATTGGAGAAATCAGTTTCCAATTCGAGGCAAACGGGACTTTGGTTTGAAAATTTGCCTTGTACTGGATATTTGTATGTTAGTTTAATGCTAGATGTTTTCCATTCTTTACTCATTATTTGTTCTCGACATGCATCTTATATCCAACTTTCTTTGAAATGCCTTCTTTCGTGGGCAGGAGGGGGAGTGGGTTTGTCTGGATAGATGTTTCTGTAATTGATTAACTAGAATATAATCGGCCTTCTTTGGCCGCCTCTTTTTCTTTTTTAATAAAAAAGCCAAACATTCTAACAGCGTTGCAATGTTCTCAGATTTTATGGAAATGAAAGGTATATTTTATCTGCTGGTCAAGATCGGGCTTTCCGCCTTTTCTCAATTTTTCAGGTTTGTTTTTTTTTTCTATTCCATTTTGCCTTATTATTCTTACCTTTTTCCCCAATCTAAATGTGGCCATAATTGAGTTGGAATTAGCCATGCTCTATTGGAGTTAAAAATGACTGTTAATTGCTGATTGGCTACTGTAGTTAAATGATCTAATTTGCAATTAGCTGAACATTGTATCAGTTTTGTGACATTTCATTTCTTTTCTACTGAATGAATACTACATATTTAGTTTGCTTTTTTTTAGTCCATGTTTTATGAAGTGTTTGTGCTTTGTTGTTACTATCATATTCTTGGTAATTTATTTGCAAAGAGTTATTTTGGACACTTGCCATATACAATCCTTCTTATCTTTATTTATTAATGGTGCCATATCTCGTCTGTGGTTCAAACGGTAAAAGCTTAAAGAGTCACATAAGAGTTAGAACTAAAACCCTCTTTGGTTAATATCCATAGTCTCTCCCTTCAGTTACGTTTCTCTTTAATTTAACTCAGTTGATCTGTGCGCAAAATGGATTCTATTCCATGCTCATTGGTAGTAGATGTTAGTCTGCCAGAATAGAATATGCTAAACTAGTAGCAATATAACTTATTATTTCCTGTGACAAAATTTTCCAAAACATTTCTTTAGGTTGTGTTGCTATCTGAATCATTTTTTATGAAGTCCATAATGTTAACTTGTTTGTTACTTCTTATGGATATCATTTGATGATTTTGACCTTTGAATATCCCTCCACAATAAGTCTTTGTTGTTAACAGGACCAGCAAAGTAGGGAGCTTTCCCAGCGGCATGTAACAAGACGAGCAAAGAGGCTGAGGACACAGGTATCTTTTTTTATTGTTGATGTCTTCAATACATTGATTTGTATGTTCCTTAGGGGTTGAAGTTTGAATTTGAAAGTCTGGACATTCACTTGTCAAACTTCCTTCTTCAGGAACAAGAAATCAAGCTGAAGCCTATTATTGCATTTGATTTTGGTAAGCATCATCAACATATGCCTGATAATCATTTTAATTACAAACCTTTTATGCAAACAATCTTCAACTTTTATTTTTTTTCCCTTTTCTCTTTATGCAACAAGCGATGACATTTGGTCCATGGTTTTACAAAACTTGTTCAATACCACCTGGGCGGGGGCAGTACATATTGATTCGATACAAGGTTTCAAAAATCGGTCTGTGTAGGGACAGTTGGACGAAAGTGCAGCTACATGACATGCTGGTACCTGGGTTGAGAATTAGCTTCCTTCTCCTTCTCTTCTTTTTCGTCATTGTCCTTCTTCTTCTTCATCATCATCTTCTTCTTCTTCTTCTTTATCTTCTTCCCCTCCCTTCTCCTTCTCTTCTTCTTTTCCATGTTCTGAAACATAGCAGTAACGTAACAAGCTTCCTGTCAGACCGCTCTAATTCTTGCCTGCTTGGCAAAACTATGACCAGTCATAATCCCTTTGGGTGATTCTTACGTTAGCTAAAACTCTAGATGTGCGTATTTATGTGACAGTGTGACTAAAGTGCAGCTACATGACATGCTGGTACCTGGGTTTAGAATTAAATTCTTAGTTCTCTTGTTGTTCTTGCATCTGCCTTATTTGAGTCTGTCATGGGAAGTTACCTATTTAAGCTATTTGTTTCTTACCTGTCAATTAACAACTTGATTATCTTGGTATGCACTGAAAAATTGTCCCGATCCAAAGTGGGTTGGTGTTTTGTGCATCAAGCTTGACTGACATGAATCTGCTAGTTAGTGGAATTGCTTGAATCTGTAAACTTTTAATACCTTTATAATGGTTTCATGGCAGTTACTTAGTTAAGCTATTTAATTCTTCCCTAGCAATTAACAACTTGATTATCTTGTGATGCGAAGAATAATTTTGCCATTCCAAGAAGGACGGTTCTTTGTGCATCAAGCTTTTTTTGACATGAACCTGACACACTTAGTGGAATTGTCTGGACTATGTATTGGTAAAAACTTTTAATGCTATGGTTTCCTAGATGTTCAGATGATTATTCCTTAATTCATCCATCATTTTATGTTTCTTATGCTTTCCTTTTACTATATAACTTTGATGCTAACAAGTTGTTTTAGCTGATTGATGTTAAAGCTCACTTTTTGATGTCTTAGGTGGACATCACTGGTGATCTGATTGTATGTTATTAAGTCCTCAAGGATCCCTGTTCTACATATTACACCTATTCTAAATAGGATTTCTTTTTAAGTTCAATTGTTCTTGGGCAGACTGACTTACATGGGGTTTAGGTATCTTGCTGTTCGCCATGTATCTATTACTGTTATTGAGCCTGTTGCGGATCTAAGACACCCTAATAATTTTTTATTATATCTGATTTAGATGGTTTAATTTATTTATAGGGGTAGGATGCACTTGCTTGAGACATGCATTGTTGTATTCTTCTAAAACATAATTTATCTAGCAAGTCAAACTAAGAAAAAATGTTTTCGAGTCTCGGACACCCAAAATATGGTACATCTTTATCCCTTGAACACGGATTCATACTTTTTGGAGTTTAAAGTCAAGTATCTTTTGTGTACTTCAGATAATTAATTTCCACCGAAAATTAAATACTCATAATAGCTAATCAAGAAAATGACACGCATACTCACAAATATATGTGAAAAGATAAAGGTCGACAAGAATTGTTTGTGTATGTTCCGTCATGGTAAAATACATCTTCATTTAGTTTAACTGTTGCCCTCTAACTTTATAGTTTGAAGAGGTAATAGAGATAAGTTGACAAAAATATTCAGTACATGTCATGTTATGGTAGTTAAGTCATCGGTTATCTTAATTACTGTCATGTATATTATTTATGGCATTGGTATGCTTCCTACAGCCACGTTTTCTTTTTGGTAACAATATTTTAAAAACGGGTCTGAACCGGTTGGTTTTTTCTACTGGTCTGTAAATAACTATATATATATATATATATATATATATATATATATATATATCAAAGTTGTCAGGATTGAGATCCTAGTTAAGAATGATGAAGACTTTGTTGGATCGAAACGTAGGATCGGATCGATCCTACCAAATCACCTAAAATATATATTTTAAAATATATTCATCTAATTAGACAGTGTGATAAATATTCTAATAAGTAATAAAAAAATAATGTATATCTATTTAGTATCATGTATTAAGGTACTTATATATATCTAACATGTTATACTATTATTCAGATGTATTAATGGTATAGTATAAACTATGAATTCAAATATTTGTTAGGTGATAATGATGGAGGCAAGTGGATGGATGCAATAGAAGTGTACAATGAAACTAATAACAACAACATAAAAACATGAAAAATAATAAAGAAAAAAGTATATATGGTAATGACAATAAAAATGACAATGATAAAAATGACAAAGTTGATTCTAATAAATAGTTAAAGTAGACAAATATAGTCGTAGATGGTAAGAAGCTTAAGTTGATGAATGCGTCAAAAAAAGAGTAAATGATCACAAATAAAGACAAGTAATTACATCACATATCAATTTAAGATTATGTCATAATAGATTATTGATTTTTGGCATAATAGTAGTCAAATCTAAACTTATTTTACTTATTAACTTAGGATCGAGTAGAATCGGTGGGATCGTAAGATCCTACCTGATTCTAAGACTCGGATTCTAAGACTCGGATCGTGGGATTGTAAGATTCTACCAAATCCTACATTCATTCCGGAATGGTTTGCCTAATTTGGGTCGTAGGATCAGAAGATCCTTATATCCGGAATGCATTTTTGACAACATTGGTTGGTGTAGCTCTAGCTATTTGATGAAAACATCAGTTTGTCAAAGCATATTAGACATATAGGATGGTTCAATCTGTTAAATGGTTTTGTTTACCTCTAGTTACTTGATCACTCGAAAGAAATGCAGCTGAATGCCAATCATGAAGGCACACAATGGCTAAAAGTATCATTTTGCTTGCATACTGGATTCTGTTCAAGTCTGCATGCACTGCCACGTCAGTTGCAGTGAAAATATTTGATTTTTTCGTTGCTCACATACCCCCTAATTTTGCCAAATTTTGTATAGATATACATGTCTATTCATGTTTCGTATTAAAAATAGTATCATCAAGTACTCTTTCATTACAGCAGTTTCGTTTTTCTTATTTCAAATTAAGAGATAAATTTTCATCATAATATTTTGTATGATAAATGGAAAGTTGCTAGAGAACATGTCCTACTATGTTTTCCGCGTGATTATCAAGACTGTTGAATAAAACCATATAGGTGGAACTTGGAACTCGGAATATTTTTGTATGTTTAAATGCAAGTACAAATTCATGAGTAAAAATGAACTGATGTATTCATGATCCAACAAGCACAGATTACAAACAGAAAGTAGGATGTGTTGAAACATTTAATTACATTTATCTTAATTAAATTGGCGGTGTATTTGACTGATCTGTGCCAAGCAAATGGACTCGACAATTTTTATCTTGAAAAATAATGGATGCTGAATAATGTCTTTATACACAATTTTGACAGTGAAATTGGGTTTCTTTGACCAATTTCAGCTGAGATTCATGAACGTGATTGGTGCAATGTTGTTACGTGTCATATGAATACTGGACAAGCATATGTTTGGCGGCTTCAGAATTTTGTTCTTGGCGAGCATATTCTAACACCATCTGCAGATATCCAAACTCCTGTTAAGGTATTTCTTGTGAAGTGTGTTAATAATCAATAACTTTTTTAAAATTTTACAATCAGGAAGCCAAACATTGATGTTTTGTTTAGGGACGCTTGCTTTTTTTTTTTTGTAAAAATATTTATTTGCTATCTAATGGACTATTGGTATATGGCAGGCTTGTACAATAAGTGCGTGTGGTAATTTTGCCATTTTGGGTACTGAAGGTGGCTGGATTGAGCGGTTCAATCTCCAATCAGGAATCTCCCGAGGCAGATATGTTGACATTTCAGAAGCAAGAAAATACGCACATGATGGGGAAGTGGTTGGAGTTGCTTGTGATTCTACAAACAAGTCATTGATTAGCGCAGGGTATAATGGTGACATCAAGGTATGCTTGATACTAAATAGGTATCCTTGAGTCAATGTGTCTGTCTTTGGTGTAAAAAGGATTGTTTATGATCATCAGCTTTCTTTTTGGTATAACAAGAAGAGTAAGAAGATAGGTGATAACTAATTTTGGCCATCTACATTAACTTTTTGCAACAATACTTGTTTTAATAATAACCTTTTATTGTTTTTAAACTGTTGAGAGATATAAGGTTAATGGGGGTATAATCTGGTAAACATTACTCAACAGTTTAAATGTTATTGTATAAACCCTAATTTGAAAGAAAATTTGTGATTGCTCTACTTGGTATCAGAGCGGTGCTTCCTTATTCTGCCCCCTCACTCCTTGCCATTCTGCCTGCTCTCTACACCCAGCACCTGTTTTTCACCTCCAATTTCCTTAACGATGTAACCCCTTCAATTTTGTCTCAATTGCATGGCAGCCGAAGTATCATTCTCATCTTGATCCTGAAGCAACGCCTCGCCAACTCCTTGAATCAATCTGAGTTTGTGGTGTCTCTCCATTGATGCCCTCTCTAATGCTTACTCCAACTTGAGTCTTCGAGGTGGTATTTTCTCAACGTCAACATCTTCAGATACCTCATGTTGATTTTGGTTCCTTGAGTAAATTCTTCACACGGCCTTCCATTACATCAACTACTGACAATACTACTCTCTCTCTCTTTGTTGCATCTACGTTGCTCAAGGATTTGAACTCGCTTTCCACCTGAAAATGACTCCTCTCTGCTCCATCTTCCACAAAACCACTTATTCTTTGTGGCTGAATATTAATTTTGATATTCTCACTGCCTGTTGCCACTTGTGTATGCTTCAGTACACATCTGCTTCGATATGGATACTTGTGCTCACATTGGAGAAATTAAGTTCGCGGTTACTTGTGGGGTGGCTTAAATCAACTGGTCTAACTATTTGCTGTGGTCTCAGTTTATGAAAATTTTTTGGGCTCACATGGAAAGGCACATCATCTTAGTGCATCTCCTCCACCATTTAATGATTTGTCTCATGTATTGTGGCACCGATCTGATTTGGCTATTCTTATTACGCATGCTAATAGGATGGAGCCAGAAATTTATTTCACTGTTATGTTCTAGACTTTAACAAAGGATGTCTGGGACATCTGCCAATGCACCACCAGCAGAATATATGTCAAGACATATTTTCGTTGAATCAGGAGGATTGTTCTTTCTTAATAATATAATCTTCTACAAGGAAAGTGGGATGAATTGTTGCAATATTAACCTCTTACTTTTGATATGTTTGTAATTTGGCAGGACTTTCTTGTCACTAAGTTTCTACCAGCGTTATAAGTGTGTCGTAGCCTAATTATAGTTAGTGGATCCTACCATTCCTAAGATGGAAATGTATTTTCTTGATTATTGAGGGTGTCAATGTCCTCCTTTGGTGACACCTAGAGTGCACTAGTAATTCTACATAAGGATATAGTCACGTTTTTCCACCTTGCTCTCATCGTGGTCTAACTAATCATCTGTCCGAGCATTTGCTGACAGAAATTTGGACACCCTCTCTGCTAAGGTTAGGTGGCTATTGATCCATCTCTCTCTTCAATCACTTCTTCCCCAATAACTTTATCTTCATCGCATGCCCCATTTGATTGCACCGAGACTGTTTCTGCATTAGAGCATTAGTGATTCCTATGATTTTCCTTTTTAGCTATTACAACTCTGAGTATTATTGTTGCCTCCTACTTCTGTTTCTAGTATAGCCTCTCTTGCCTCTTTTCAACACTCGTGGATAATAGGCTTGTGTGCTTCTTCTATAACTGTGTTCATTATTAACTATTGCTCACCATCAATAGGCTTGCGTGCTTCTTCATAGATAACAACAACTGTGTTCATTATTAACTATTGCTCACCATCACCCTCCATCATTCATATCTTCACCCTCCATCATTCATATCTTTCCTATTACTCTTCATAATGCCCTCTATGTTTCACAATTCTATTTAACTTATTTTCTATTGGTGCATTTTTGTGAGCAATGTAACCTTTTTCTCTACCCATTGCCTTTTTTTAGGACCTGGACACGAATATGACAATTGGTTGGGGGCCTAAATGTGGGGGAATTTATATAGTTGATACCACGGTTTAAAAAACCGTTTCGTACCGGGCGGTAAGTCCAGTACGAATCGGTCTGGCCGCCCAGCTGGTTTCGGCGCAAGCTTCGGAGCGCGGCTCCGGGCAGAAGGGCAGCGGGCGACAGCGGCAGTGGCGGACGGCGGCTAACAGCAGAAGCTTCTGCTATCGCCACTGTCGCCTGCTACCGTCTGTCGCCACTATCGCCTGCTACCGTCTGGTACAAACGGTACGATATCGGTCCAGCAGCTCATCAGATCGAGCTGCCAGACTGGAGTTTTGAACCCTGGTTGATACATCTCCATTATAATTACAACATTAACCCCATCTAGTCTTATGCCCTATCAATGGCACTCGTAGTTTGGTTACCCATCTTTTGCCAAAGTTCAACATTTTCTTTTGGTACACTAGGATGTTTGGGCCACTGAGTCCTATTCTTAGTAGAAATGGTCATTGGTTTAATGACTATTCTAGAATGTGTTGACTGGTTTTGTTTTTTTTTTTTTTTTTGCCAAAGGGAAGAAGATAGTATTATTAGTCCAAAAGTATGAATACAGAGTATATACAAACGCTCTCTTCCTTCCTCCATCGTAGGATCCAAGGAAAATTTGGCAGCATTTCCTTTGTATTTCCTAGACCATGGATCCTACGTACATCCTCAAAATTTATAACATTCCACGAGACACAACTGACACCAATCAAACTATACAACCACGCATACATCGCTACAGACAAATACATTCAACCAGGATAAGATCAGCGCTTCTAAAAACCATCTTTTGAGTTGATGTGCACATCCTGCAGCCGCCCAAAGAAACCCAAAATATGGGGAGAGCTGCCGCCTGATACCTGCCTCTGTAAGAAGCTCCAAATCCAGCATCACCAGCAGCTGGGGTTCAAACGAGGTGTAATTTCGCAACCTCCTACTTGAAGTCCACATGCATCATCAGTCATGACATAAAGTTGCCTAGGAATTTAAGCGATTTAGGAGAGGAAGTTCTTTATCTGCAAGATTGATGAGGCGCAAAGCTTTGGATTTAATATCTAATACTAAAAGCCGGAGGGAGTGCATGATCCCCCTGTTATGATTGCCGAAAATTTGGTTGTTACGAAGTCTCCAGATATGGTAGACTGCCCCGGAGAGCAAAAGCTTCTTGATATAATTCTGATTTGCCTCGCCATGCCTCCAAAGGTGCGAAAGATAGATCATTAACTCTTCCCAAGAGTTTCCAGCAAAAGAGAAACTACAAGCCCTTTTGATTAATCGCCAGAATTCTGTAAGGGCATTACATTTGAGGAAAATGTGGTCTATTGTTTCCGGGTAAGTTTTGCAAAGAACACAAAGTTTTGCAAAGAACACAAGTAGGATCTTGCACTATACCCCAATCGTATAATCTTGACTTGGTGGATAACCGGCCCTGACAGAGCAACCACATGAGGAATGAGTAGCGCGGTATTCTCCCCTTGAACCAGACCATATCCTTCCAATAGACCTCAGCATCCTGCATTTGACTGTCGTAAGCCGACTTGATTGTAAACTTCCCATTGTGGGTCTCCTTCCAAAAAAGTTGATCCGAACTTAAGGTGGAGTGAATTTCTATTTGGGGAATTGCTGCATAGACGTCCCTTAGTCTTGGAGATCTTGGTGTGGGGATCACCCATATGTGGTTTGTGATGAATGAGTTTAGGTGCGCGCCTTTCCCGCATGGATTTTTGAATCTAGTGTCTTTCACTAACGCAAGTAAAAGACTAGAATTATACCATGGATCCAACCAAAATCTTATAGAGTTACCATTGGCTATTTTAAACCCAACCATTCTCATACAAATATTCCGGGCTGACAGTAAGCTGCGCATCGGCGGGGCATACCTAGACAGTTGGACCGACCAAATTGAATCTGAACGTAGATACGTTTCCTGAATCCATTTGACCCATAATGAGCGTTTGTCTTGAGCTACATTCCATAGATAACGCATAAAAAAAGCCCGGTTTAACTTACCAATGTCGCGCAAGCCAAGGCCACCAAATTTCGTGGGCTTTGTGACATTGATCCAAGCAACCTTTGCTAGGCCCCTCTTGTTACCTTGAGACCAAAGAAAATTTGCAAGCGCCGAATTAAGCTTTGAGATTACACCAGGGGGAAGTATTATGGCGCTACTCCAAAAGTTGATGTTTCCATAGCACATTGATTTTATAAGTTCCACACGTCCGGCATAGGAGAGGCTCTTGGCCCTCCAGGCAGAGAGGTACTTTGTAATTTTTTCAATGAGGGGCATGCAGTCTCTAGCCTTGATTTATTTACTGGTAATAGGTATACCAAGGTAGCGAAAAGGCATAGAACCCTTTTGGATCCCAAGAATAGATGTGAGTTTATCTTGCAAACTAGAATCCGAAGAGCCCGAAAAGAAGACCTGAGATTTATCTCTATTAATTTTGAGGCCTGAGTTCTGATGGAATATCTCAAGAACCCTGACGATAGCCCGCGCTGAAGATTCTGAAGAATCACAAAAAATGATAGCATCATCAACAAATTGAAGGTTTGTGATCCTTAACTTCTTGCACTTCTTGAGGGCGGTAAGGTGTCCCAGCGAGAGCTGCTCTGATAAAAGATCGGTAAAATATTGCATCACAAGGATGAAGAGATATGGAGACATAGGACCACCTTGTCGCAACCCCCGCGTGCCCTTGAAGAGGCCAACGTCCTGCCCATTCAAATTGATTGAGAAGGATGGGGAGGTCACACAGGTCATGGCCCTCTCCACAAACCAAGGCGAAAATTTATAGGCAATAAGAATATGTTGTAAGAAATCCCATCTAACCGAGTAAAAAGCTTTATGCAAGTTCACTTTTATCGTCATTTGTGGGGTACCAATCTTGCGATGAAAGCCACTCATTATCTCTTGGCACAACATTATATTCTCATGAATGGATCGGGGATAAACGCGTGCTGGTTAATATCAATGATATCCGGGAGCGCGTTCCTAATTCGGGTTGCCAAGGCTTTTGCGATAAATCTATAAATCATTTGGCAGACCGAGATGGGCCTGAACTCTGCAAAAGAAGAGGGGTTAGGAACTTTAGGAATGAGGGTAAGTGAGGTAATGTTAACCCGTTTGAGGAGATGCCCTTTTTCCAAGAAGTCAATTATCGCCCTAAGAACATCCTCCTTGATGATACTCTAGCAGGATTTGAAGAAAGCCACGTTAAAACCATCCACCCCCGGTGCCTTTGAAATATTTGTCGTCATGACTATATGTTCAATGTCCTCCACGGTAAACCTGGAGTTGAGGAGCCCAATAGCCACGGTGGAGAGCGATTGCTTCACCGGAATATTAAGCTGCATTGGATCAATCGAGGGGGCTAAGAGGGCTTTGAAGTAACTCACTACTTCAAGATTAATATTGTCCCCGAAAATAAAATTCCCTTGGGTATCTTTTATAGTAGAAATAGAATTCCTGATGTACCGAAACCTCATTAGATTGTAAAAATATGTTGTATTGGAGTCCCCTAGAGAGATGAGCTGATCTCTGGATCTTTGCTTGAGGGCAGATTCTTCCTCATCCCAATATCTTTTAATTTCCTCTTGATAACTCCTCTCTAGAGCACAAAGCGTGGGGTCGCGATAGTTAACTTGCAAATGGGACTGAATAGCATCCAGCTTGCTGAGTATTTTCTCTGAAAGCTTCTTCTTTTTCTAGTCTCATGTTTCTTGCCCACTGCTTAGGCCTTTTTTGACCATAGTGAGCTTGTGATATAAAGTGAACATTGAAGTACCAGGGATGTTATGAGAGCTCCAGATTGACTGAACCAATTGGGACATACTCGGATATTTGAGCCAATTATTGTAGAACCTGAATCTGGTGCCCTTGCGTTGCATGTTGTCGCCAAAAACGAGAAGGGCCGGCGAATGGTCAGACATACCAGGGTTTAGAAAGATGGCCTCGGCAAGAGGAAATTTTTCAATCCACTCCTTAGTAGCCATGATTCAGTCCAGTTTACAACATATACGATTAACTCCAGCTTGTGAGTTGGACCAAGTGTAGAGAGCACCTCGTGATTTTAAATCAACAATGTCAAGAGCAGCTCTGGTCTCGATGTTATCTAGGATCTCCAACTCATTATGGATGGTTCCCCCTCTCTTGTCATCAAGGGAGAAGAGCATGTTGAAGTCCCAAGAAGTACTAAAGGCCCCGAATGATGCCAACTTGTTAAGGTCCTCCAAATTTGTTTGCGCTCGTTTGCCGAGTATAAACCATATACCACTCCTATATTAAAAAGAAAGTCTTCCTGGATATTCTGAATTTTACCCAGAAGCACTTGATTCATCATATCTAGGAGGTCAACCTTGTAGGTTGAAGGGTCCCAGGTTAGCCAAATCCTGCCCCCGGGTGTTTTTGCGTAGTTACTTGAGAGCATCCAACCTGGGCAAACTGAATCAATGATATCAACACTCTTTGATTCACAGACATGGGTTTCCAGGATTGCACACATTTTTACATGATATTTGTTTACCAATGCTACCACCTCCTTCCTCTTAGCTAATGCATTGAAACCTCTCACGATCCAACACATAATAGGGTCTGGAGAGGAATTCATGGATTTTCTTGTGGTGTGGGACTCAAGCTCTTAGGGTCCCCATAGAGTGCAATAACATTCTTTTGTTTTTTCTTTTTTTTTTCCCCGAATCCGCAACTACAAAGTCTTGGAGGTCTAGGAGGCAGCCAGCTTCCTCCCTTGTTTCCATCAGGTTCATGCATGCCAAGTCTCCGGTCTCCAAACCATCCATATCGCCATCTAGATCTTCTGGACCAGGGATAGGCGAGGGAGCTAAAAACTTCTTTCCTTTATCTTGAGACTTTCTTGGGATTGTTGTATTTGGACTCAGGTTTGGAGCTTTCAGCTATAGGAGCAGCTTCCAGCTTCCCCCTTGAAGAGTTTACTGCCTCATTTTGAGTTATGCGCCCTGTGGCTTTCAAAATGTTCGTGGCTTCATCTCTCACTTCCACAACTCCTTTAGTGATTGACTTTGCCTTCCAAACTTGTCTCTCCACAGCCGGCCCATCACCTTTTTGTGACCAAAAGTTTTACATTTGCTGCACCTGTGCGGAATGGATTCATATTCAAAATGCGGCTCGGTGCCCGATTCACTATTTACCCTCACTGTCAAGGAATCAGGGAACTTAGAGCATGCTTCCATCTCTACACAAACCCGTGCGAATCCCAATCGAGATTTTGTGGCGGTAGCCTTGTCCATAGAAAGTGGTTTCCCAAGGGCACTAGCCACCTACCCTAATATTCATGCTGACCACCACCTTAATGGGAGGTTCTTTATGCGCACCCAGACCGGAATTGCCGACAGGTCCACCTTAACCAAGTCATCTAGGGGGTCCCATGGCTTTAAGAAAAGAATCTTTCCAAAGAAAAACCAGGGCCCTCCCTCCAGGACAGACGATTTATCCTCCTCATTGCTGAATTTAAACAAGATGAAACCCGCAGGAAGAGTAAACAGCTCCAACTCTCCCTTTGGGTTCCAAAGTTGTAGCGCCTTTTGTTAAAAAGTCAATATGAGGTCTTTCATGTATTACAAACATTTTAAAATTAAAAATGTATTTAGCATTTCGACAAGTTTTGAGTATTAATAATGCGATATAATACTCTATTTTTTATATCAATTATTTTTGTCAATCTCATAATATTATTCACTAATCTCATAGTATTATTCACCAGAGATTACGTGTCCATATGCTTCATTACAAAATGGTGTGGCCCCCTTCTTGATGTTGCTTGTACCCTACTATTTCATATGTAGGTTCCATGTTTATTTTGGATCAATGCTGTTTGTACTCTTGCCTTCTCATTAATTGTGTTGCACTGTCAACTCAGGATAGCTAGTTCCTATTCTCAATGATATTTTCATCTCAAGTCCTTTTTCTTTTTGCTCCTTGTATATTTGGATATCTATATTATGTTCATGAATTAGCACCGGGATTTGATAAACTGAGTCCTCAATAGGGATGATAGGAAAACCCATACCCGATCGGACTCAATTTTGATGGGAAAACATGAGTTTATTGGGTCTTGGGTAAACCCAATTGTTATAAGTTGGGTTGGGGTTGGGTATGAGAGACTCCTACCTCGAACTTGTCCTACCTTGAACTGGCCCCACCTATAAAAAATCACTAAAATACCCCTTCAAAATTAGCTGCCCTCTACCTTCCCTTTGCCCTTCCCTTTCCTCTCCCACTTCGCCTCTCTCCCTCCCCTTTCCTCTCTTCTCTCTCCCTGCCCCCCTCTCCTCTCAGCCCGAGTTATTCGCCTCCCCTGCCTAAGCGTGCTGCTCCCCTCTCCTCTCTTCTCCCTTCCCACTTCTCTCCGACCCCTCTCTCCCAGCTCGGGCCCCTCCCCCCTCCCTTCCTGCTTGCTGCTTACCACTTGCCGCGCACTCTCTTGTCATAGCTTGTCGTCGCTGTTACTCGTAGGTCGCTATCGCTACGAGGTTGGGTATGGAGCGGAGTTTTTGAAAATTGATGAGGTCGGGTTCAGAGTCGAGTTTGGCCCTACTCGCCCTTGCCCCGACCCATTGCCATTTCTAGTCTTCGGGCTATTTGACGTGTATTCCTAGGATACTCAAACACAAAAGGGATGTAACCTTATACATGGATTCAAAGAACCGTTCCGTACTGGACGGTATGTCCGGTATGGTACCGGTCCGACCAGTCGCCGGCACTGGAACCGCGAGCGGAACGCGGCATAGGGCGGAGACGCGGAAGGAGGCAGCGGGCGGCTTCGGCAGGCGCAAGGGAGGCTTCCGCGGCTGGCAGTGAAGCTTTTGCCAGCGCCGCCGCCTGCTTCGTATACTACTTCCGCTTTGTCGATTTCGTTCGCCGGTATATACCGGTCCGGTGGCCACCGAGCCGCCGGACCTGTTCTTGAAACCATGACCTTACATGAGTTAGTTCCCAACTTCTCCCAATCCACTTAAAACATTTAGAGGGAGTTCCTCCTTTTTCGATCCAAGTACCATTTGAAATAGCTTTTGCCCCTACCTCGCCACTATTATAGGTGTATAGTCAATGTCTACGAGCACCACTTCTAGTGACACTGCCATAATTTGTAGGTCTATCTATCTCAGATGACCTTGTTGCTCTCCGGAAAGGTGAGCATACTATTGCCTTATATTTTATTTCTCACTTTGTTTCGTACTGTTGCTTGTCATCTCACTTTGTTCCTACAGTTCTTTCCTACATTGTCATTTAGACGCTGCTTTTGAGTCCAGCACTACATTAAAGGAGCCCATAGAAAAAACTTATTGTACAAGTAATGAACATATCAAAATTGAAGCCTATACATATACTGACTAAGTCGATAATGTAGATAACATAAAATCTATATCAGGTTTATGAACCGGTGGCAACTTACTGACTTAGTAACATAGAAGAGCAAACAATTGTTGTAGCCTGATCTAGTTGTGCATCAGAATATAAATTAATAACATATATTACTTGTGAAATGTTGTAGCTTAGAGAATTTATACAAGAATTAGGTCTCACATGCATAATGCCATTGGATATGTACTATGATAATCAACATGCTATTTTTATTGCAAAGAATACAGTTTTTCATGTAAGAACAAAACACATCGAGGTTGACTGTGATTTCATTATGGAGGTTATTACAAATAAATTGATTTGTACACCTTATACAAAATCAAGGGAGGGGGTTGAATGAATTTTTTTGATTGCTTTGACTAACTTAACCCATGTGGATAATAATTGTCCAGATAAAGGTGTTTCAAGGCTCAATTTACTATGATGAGTTTGGTAAATTATATATCTACCATATACTGATATCGTATATAAAGTGGTTTTGTCAATTATATATAAAGTTTCCAAGTTGCATTTGAAGGAGTACCTCACAAAATGCCTTTTAGATATCCTTAGTTGCTCTAGGTGGGTTTGCATTAACACGTGTAATTACACATAACTTAGTGATATTAGGTTTCTTCTACTTGGCTGCATCTAAAAGAACATATCACGTTATCTTATTAATATCACATTAACCTTTCTTTATGAGCTTTGCCCTTCTTCCTTGGATCTTTTGTTTGTATAATTGCATCTGCAGTTGATGCTTCCTGTCACAAGAACATGTTAACTTTTGGGATTGTACCGTGCATAGTGTGAAAAATCAGCACCGAAATTGGTATTGACTTAGAGATAAAATATGGCTATATTGACTGTCTTGGTGTATTGGAGCAGTAGGGTTGGAATTGGGAAAAATAATTATTAACAAATAATGGAAAAAATAAAATATAAATGCCTTAATGACTGAGAATTTCATTTTAACAATTTAAGGTATAAACTAAATTTTGTTATATGCAATTTAATTAACTCATTTGTCATCTATTATTATTATTATCAGCATCATCATCATCATTATTATTATCATCATAATCACCATCATCAAAATAATTCATCATATCAACGATATTATATATTCTTAAAAATTTCTTGAACACTTATCATTTTATTATATAACACTTTTTTATATTGTACTTTTTAATTTTGTTTAACTATATTTGCTGCTATTTGTGGTGCTTTAAGATACTAGTTGGGAAAAAGCTGCTATTATCAGTATGTTTTCAAAGAGCTGTATATTTAATATTATGAATATAATTGTTAAGTATATTTAAATAATGTGCTAAAATATTAGTTAATCAAAGATGAATAATGGTGTTTCCCAATCTATGCTACTGTCCGGATGTCTAGTATCATCCAACAAATATAAATGTATGCCTATTCATTTTGCAAATACAACATCTTTGTGATTTTCCTACCTTAATCTTTAGACTTTTCTGTACAGTTCTTAACTCGAACTCCATTAACATGTTGACAAAATTTTATTATAAATAATCATAGGAGACAGCAAGGATTCTTTCTCCTTTGCTCTTTTTCTTTGCTTCATATTTTCTTGCTTTCTTCTCTCTTTTTTAGCTGACGAAGATCCAAACCTAATTGTGGTGGTGATTTGCAGAATTTAACCTGAAATTGGGTAATTCATGTGAAGGTTGATCTATTTCATTATATTATCTGCCAATATAGTCAAATATCGGCTGATTTCAATCTGATATTTGAAAGTTTCTAGAAGCTCTCTCATTATTGCCCTGTTTCTTATCAATTTCTAGCATACTTACGAAAACAGGGAATATAAGTTTTGTAGTTTCCAATCTTGATCTGAACTTAACCCAGATTTGGAAAATTTTGGTGCTTAAGCTTTAATTGTGACATTATTTAAAGTGGTGGACACACTCTTATGCAAAGGTTCTAAATTGCCCTCGGCCTAAGGTGCTTACCTAGGCACCTGCCTCAGGGAAGCAACGTATGTATATATTTACAAAAAAGTACAATGATCACATATTTTTTATTAAGCTTAAATTTCAAATCAAATACCACAATTGACTAAACTACATAGCAATTTCATAATTTTAAATCATCATTATTAATATGTACCGCAATGCCAATATAAATTAAACTTCATCGGCAATAAAATATCACTCAAGTTTTAGACCAAATTCCACGGACAGAAAATGATTATCATTTCATAACACAATAATGTAGTATCACAGTTCACAGTATCCAAATTCAAAACAAGTGAAGCACATATTTCATATATAAAGGCCCTATAGATTATTGATGCACCCATTTCTTCATCATTGCCATATTTGCCTCCTACTTCTTCATGTCAACAAAATTGTAATCGCCACCTTAGCCCAGGGCACTTAGTGCCTCATTTACGTGAGCACCTGGACTGTCGTTTTTGAAAGAGGCAAGACTTAGATATATTGGCCATACTTGTGCCTTATTTATCTATTTTTTCTCCTATGTGCCTTGTTACAATTCCATCTATGTTTATGTAGTTGGTGTAGGTTAAAAATTGGCACAACAATGTGTTAGTTTGTTTGTCTACTGTAGGTTTGGCATTTCCAATACTGTAGGTATCTTTGGTAACTCCGATACCTTTATGTATGTCTCAACCCAACTGAAAAGTTGTCAATTAGCATTCACAAGTCTGATTTCATCTTAAATAAAGGCATGCATTCTATTTTTCGGGAACAGGAAACTTTGTAATCCCTGAGATACTTAGCAAACAAATCTCTACCATTTGCTTCGCTCATGGTTTAACACCAGACCATACTGGATCGTAAGGCTGGTACACAACAGTCCAATGTGATATCAATACACGAACTATGTCAATACCATATCACTATTACTTTTTATATATATATATATATGCACGTGTCCGCATATATATACTGGTACCATAGTATTTCGGTATGTTATAGTCTGCTTCAAAACTGATACATCAGTATATATTCGTATTCAAAACTTTGATTATTCTCAATGCATGTGTTTGATCTAGCATGAAAGGAAATTGTTGCTAATATTATCTTTCTGCTTCTGTGTTTACTAATTCTCTCATTTCATCAAAATTCAGTAAAAATTCCTTATTGTTCGTTCATAGGATTTGTTATAACCCTCAGTGACGTGCAGGTAGTATTATCTAATGTTTGCTTTGTACTTCTTTTTATAAAAAAATATCTTGCATGTAATGCAGGTCTGGGATTTTAAGGGTCGTGGCCTGAGGTCCTGTTTGAACACTGGACAACATATCCTCAAGTTTGTGTATCGCAGATCAAATGGTGACCTTTTATCTGAAAAAAAAATATTTTACTGCTTTCTTTTCCTCATGAGTATGACAAAATTCCTGATTTTACTTCCAGGTCTTTTGGCAATTGTTTCAGAGGATATGGTTCTCCAGCTGTTTGATGTTATAGCATTGAGACTGGTTCGGAAGTTTGTCGGCCACACAGATCGTGTCACTGATTTGTGCTTTAGTGAAGATGGGAAGTGGCTTTTATCTTCGAGTATGGATGGTAGTCTTAGAATTTGGGACGTTATATTAGCAAGGCAAATAGATATAGTACATGTTGATGTTCCTGTAACAGCAATATCTTTGTCTCCTTCAATGGATCTCTTAGCAACTTCCCATGTCGATCAAAATGGTATATACCTTTGGTAAGTCTTTTCTTTTTCCATAAAATGCTGACCATATTCAGATTTAAGGAACATGACTGCTGTTCTCGATGCCCATTTTAGTGGATGAACTATAAATATATGGTCTCCTAAGTACCTTTCTTCTCTTATAATGTTTTTTTAGGTTGATGTCATGTAATTTGTATAGTGTGTTTTAGCATGTTATAATCCTACCGCATTGTTTTGATTCTATGAATTCTTCCTCCTGGGTTCACAATAGAATGATCTGGTACTTATGTTTAAAATTACGTTCTTTTTGCTCAGGTTCAATCAAGCTATGTTCGCTGGATCCTCAAGCATGGACTCTTATGCAAGCGGAATCCAAGCTAAAAATGTTGAAATGCCTTCTATTGCTTCAAAAGATGGATATGTTGAAGAAAAGCTGCATAGTGCCGGGAATCTAAATACAAGCCATGAGTCCTATTATGCACCTCCCTTTGATAAACAGATGCCTAATCTAATTACACTTTCCTTACTTCCTAGGAGCAAATGGCAAAGTCTCACAAATTTAGACATCATAAAGGTCTGAAGCTCATACTGTTGGTCCCATTTAAATTTGAGGTTTCCTTTTGAAGCAAGTACCTTTCAATTCCTATTGCAAACATTATAGTTATTACCTTGTGATCTTTTCATGGTTTCTTCTCGAGTGTTGACAAGTGTTTTGCTGCTGGATCCACTAATGCTTTTTTTTTTTTTGTCTTAATCGCAGGCTCGTAACAAGCCAGTTGAACCGCCAAAAAAGCCAGAAAAGGCACCTTTCTTTTTGCCCTCAGTTCCTACACTTTCTGGGCAAATATTACTCCAGTCCAATGCCAAAGTTACTGAAGATGAACACAAAGGAAAGAAGAGAAAAGAGAGGAATGTGGATCTATCATCACAATTTATATGCTTACTGCATTCTTGTTCAGAGACAAAGGACTGTGAGTCACTTGCTCTAATATATAGATAATAAAATTTTAAGGATTTTTGATCAGCTATCTTCCACTTCTCCTGATTCCAACTTATTGGTTGCATTGTTTTTTGCTTTAGTGTTTTTGTTAATAATTGGGTTGGCTAGTTTTAACATTAGAATCAAGTTTAATTGTTCTTCCATTATATTAAAAAGTCAACATCAATTCATTAATTTACTATAGAGACATTTTGCGATGTTTATGCAAAAACACTTTCCTTTAAAGCACTGTTTTAAACTTTTTGCTTGGTATTAATTATGCCAATTCAATATCTCTTGGGTATCTTCTCGGGTGTTTACTTCCATTGATTTTTAAGTGGCATGTTTGTGGCCCATGACATGCTTTTTGATAAAGTGTACTGTCAATTAGTTTCCACAGTGATACAATCAAGGGTTTGCTGCATCTGCATTATTCTGAACGTTGAGTTACTATAACTGGATGTCAAATCAATCATGTGTACCATTAGGAAAGTTTTATAAAATGTGAAGAGAAGAGAAAATCTAGATTAAATGATAATTAATTTAGAAAAAGCAAACCATCTAGGCAGAATTTCGTAGTATCATTTACACATTGCTATTGCAGTCTCCAGTATTACTCTAATGAATCTAGTTTTTGTCATTTAGTTCAAGTACTAGCTATTTATTCATTTATTGAATTGTATCTATAAGCTTTAAAAATGTACACCTCTGTTTGCAGTTTCCTCATTCACGGATTATGTTAAAGGATTGTCACCCTCGGGTATAGATTTGGAACTGCGCCTATTGCAGATTGTGGATGATGACGACTTGGAAACGAGACAACCAGAACTGCGTTCCATTGAAACTCTGTTGGATTATCTCATTCAGGAGTCTTCTTGTGGGACTGACTTTGACTTCAGTCAAGCTATTACAGATATATTTTTGAAGGTAGTTATATATTGGAGCTTGCTTTATTACTAAATTGTTTTTGTATATCACATGTAAAAGTAATTGGTCAAATAGCAAAAAAATCCTTGTACTGTAAAGAAAAAATCTGGCAAGTTTTGTATTGTGGCAAGTAATTAGATTAAATAACTAAATTTATTCTCTAAGATTCCACCAAAAGTATCCTTGCTGTATCCTTTGATCAACTAATACTAAAAAAACCATTATATTAAAGTATAGTTACATTTGAATTCATATATATTATAAAATAAGATGAAAACTTTAATTTGATTTGGTTCAGGTAATTGTTTGGATACTCAGGTAGGGCTCAGGTTATAGTGTTATATAATAGGTACTCCACTTGGGTATTTAATATCAGGTATAGGGTTATGTTTGAGTAGGGTAATAAACTGGGCACTGAACCTATTGAGATTCCTATTGTCTCACATGAAAGGTAGATGGAGAATTGTAGTGGTATTTAAGACTTGATAAACTTACTATAGCCAATCATACTAGTTAGTCAAAAGTTTCATCATGGAGTCTTAACAAATGTTATCATAATAATATATACTAAACAATAATGAGAGATTTAATAGGAAAGTGCTAAAGTAGATGATATAGTGTCCATTAGTTGTCAACAGGTGATGGTAGTGTACTTAGTTAGACTTTGACCCTGTAAAAACATTGTAAGAAGCAAAGAAGATTGTGTTATAGCCTAATTTAGTTCTACATCGGAGACTGGAGGAGAATTATTAAGATATTGAAAATTTTCCATGCTTGCTGTATTTCTTATCTTGTTGTAGACCTATTATGCTAATAGTCATATTTCTCATATTGTTTTAGGCCTGTATCATCTCAGTTATTTGAATTTTGTGGTAGATGTCTAAATGCATGCTATTTTATTCTGTAAATCAGATTCATGGTGAGACAATTCGACAACACACAATATTGCAAGATAAAGAAAAGAGGCTCCTTGATGTTCAAAGCATAATGTGGCCAAGGATAGACAATATGCTTCAGAAAGCCAGTTGCATTGTTACATTTCTCAGCAATTCACAATTATGATTGGCATGCGCATTGTCTAGACTGCATTATGGTATGCCTATCAATTTAGTTTCTTTACTGGCTCCCATGTTATGTACAAAACCAAGATGAATGTTGATGTCTTTATTCTTTTTCCTTTTCTGAACTAATAACCAACATGTTTTTTGCCCGCATCAGTTTTGGGTGAACTTGTTTATTGCAAAGTTTTCCCAAAGAAATGGAAACTTTATGTCCTATTAATTCCTTTAGACATATATCTATGTTTAAGGAATAGAAATGGTGAAAGAAATAATCTGAATGATAAGAAAAAAGAAGAAAATGTTTTATTTTTCTCTCTTACTGCTAAACTAGATAAAAAAAATACATTTTGTCTGGTAGAAATTGGCCGTGGAAGTTGCATACCTAGAAGAAAGAATGATTTGTAATGTAGAGTTGTACTAGGTAAAGGGTTGCCCATGGAAATTGATCCTTAAGGCTATGACGACAAAGATCATAATTTTGGCCTTGACGAAGGAAAGGAGAAGGTCAGTCAAATAAAATTTTAAGTGGCATGGTCCTTCAAATGAAGGAGAAGATGCAAAGTATCGATATAACACATTGAGTACAATGTAGTTGAATGATCAATGCCCTGCCTAGCTTAAGAATAGGCCCAAGGGATGAAGTGGATGAAAGTGAGAGAATTTTGAATTCTACCAACATTGTGGAGGCTGGCAATGTGTCTCAATTGAAGCAAACTTGGATATGAAAATTAGGTGTTGCTAAGGATATTGACAACTTATATAGGGGAGCATGTTGGACACGGAGTAACTCTTCTAGATGTCTTTAATGCAATTGTATATAGTGTATATAGTTTGTGCTTTTCTTTTTTATAGATGTTGAGTTCCATGGGGCTAGTCTATGAGTGGATCTATGGACCGAACAAGGGAAATTAGGTTGCCTAATGTGCCACTACTAGAGTGTAAAATTAACCTTTTGATTATATTTTTTAGCGTTATAAAGTCAATCGGTTTTATCAATTGGTATAGTACTTGAGGAATGAGAGTGTTAGGTTATACCGGGCTTATCCAAGTTAAAAATTGAATCTTCCTCATTCCTTGCCTGTAGACCATTTTGATTGACCCATTGTATCTTGTTTACAGTTGGATAGTGAACTTCCATTTATTGAGTGTTGCATTGTGGATAGTGAACTTGCATTTATTGAGCATTTCATTGCGAGCATATTACTCATAATATTAGTATTTTTTAAGACACTGGAGGGGTTGAATAGCCAGGAGAGCAGATCTGTGTAGCACAAGGTATCCAGGGAAAAAAAAAGACTGACACAATGATGGTAGCACCACTTTAGTTAGTCCTCTAAGATAGCAAGTGGTGCCACTAGAGCTTCCGATTTTTGAAATGTGTTGCCATCGATGGTAGTGCTAGTGCCACCTATGCTCCTTGACAGCTTCTCGTCATCGATGAAATGAGTTGCCTGCGGCCATCACCTGAGTTGAGTTGACAGCTTGCCCGTTATGCTACTGCAGGGCAGTTTTGGAACCAAGATTTTCCTTGGGTATCCATCAAGATTTGTGCTAATCTGATAGGACGATAGCTGTTGTTTCAGCCTCTTTTGCATTCCTCTTTCCCTAATTTCCCCGTTTTAATTAGACCATGAAACTAAAGCGGATGATGCATCAGAACATCGAAAGCTGTTATTTTCAACATGCTCATAGGAAGATATAGGTCAGACAGACACCGCGTAAAACTGTGAGCTAGCGAAGTGGCATATTTTATGACATTTTCTAATTTCCATGACTTGAAAATTGAAAGGAAATTTTAAAATTCAACGGTCAGAATAACGGATCCCACCAGCCGCGGTTTTGTGATAGAACATTCTGTTTGGCCATATTTTAAATTTCGCTTTCGGGATTGTGGAGGAATTGCAAAAAATAGCTTAATTACTTAATTGCTTGCTTATATTTCAGATTTATCTTTTCTAGGTTGTCATCTCTATCCAGGCGCAACAGGCTGATCCCAACGGTGCAGAATGTTAATTGTACACTAGAGACCTACTCAAATTGCTATCCAGCATCCTCAAGATGGGTCTACCAAATTTGCCTAGTGAAACTGACTCCATGCTCAGACTAAACTAGCAGGAAAAATTGAGCAGCTTCTCAGTTCTGGTCATTCCATTTCGAAGAAATTTTTGCAAGGAATTGCTGCAGCGTCAGATTTTTTTTTACTAAAATAGAGATGTTAAAGAGAATGTACAAATGCCAAATCAACAACCTAATGCGTTGTTAGTGTTGTAATAGTTACTGGCATAAACTTCCGAATTTGTCTAGGAGCTCCTTGCTGCAATTTTCTTCGTGTAGCAACTAGGAATTAATTAATGAGAACGAGGTGCCTTTGCAATTTTTTTTCACATTTTTTGTCCCTTTTCTGTCTCTTCTTTTTTAAAAATAAAATTCATGCAATTTAGTCTGAATTCATCATTTCAGTTACAGGGGAAGTAGTACATGAATCGTATTTTGATGGCTGAATGGAAAATCGATTCTTGAGCTTTATTATGGTGGCATTGATCTGTTTTGTTTGTAATTTTATGATTATGTTTCCGCCTGCTGCTGGATGATTAACAGTATGTTTTTTTGCAGTGTTTTTCGTTCGTTTTCCTTTAATTTTATGCAATATCTAGGCGGAAGGATTGCGTAAAAAAAGCTTGCAAATGTTACCCAGGCTTGTGTGCTTAGCTGTGTCTGGGTAGTGAAGACGTTAAGTTTCACCGGTGCTTATTGAAACTGCAGGATTTGCGTGCCAAATTTTTGTTTGTATTTGTTAACGTGATAATTTATTGGACTGCTTTAATGTGCGGATACGGGCATGATCATGTGATTTATAAACCATAAGTTGATTGTGACAGGCTCCAAATGGTAGTAGTATACAAGGCATTATGAAATAAATTATTTTTTTTAATAAAGTTTAATCAAGTATTTTGTATCATTTGAATAATTATCTAGTGCGAAAATTGTACCCCCGTAGCTTCGGAGAGTGATTTAGATATTACATGAGTTTGTGGATACAGTATGACCGTAGTCTATGATTGCAGAAATAAAGAAAATGTTAATCCTCAGTTATTTTCAACTACAAACACGTATGCGTGGATCGCAGTAGCTGTAGATAATGATAGGAACGGACAAGTTTCTTTTGAAGCTACACTGATCAGATGACGCAAAGAACTGCCAGTACGACCTAAAAATAGAAGGAAGCAGATCATGGTTTTAAGTAGGAGTTAACGATAAGAACAGGAGAAAAACATCAAGAAGTAGAGATCCAAAGTCTCGTGCGGTTTGCAGAGAGGAAGTTGAAAGAGGAGAGGGCATACATAGAAAGAGAGGGAGAGGAGACAAGGGATTAAGGGGTTGCCCCAAGAAAAGCCTTAGTTTGGGACCTACCTCTATTGAGAGGAAGAAAAAGAGACAAAAAGTTGAGATGGCTGACCTTTGTTCCCGCTTTTAGAGCAATAGTTTTGATGATAGAGAGAGATCTTCGACACCAGCCAGAACCAAAAACTCCAAGCGAGAGTTTCCATGCATGCGACAGAAACATAACAATTCTAGACGATTTTCTGTGTTTCTTATTTACTTTAGATTTTTAAGTGATCAAATATTATTTTAAAGTACATTATCTTAAAATCATCCCACTTGGGAAAAACCCTCGAGAGCAACAGTTAAGACATATATATATATATATATATATATATATATATATATATATATATATATATAAAGTAATTTCTAATACTTAAAACACCACCAAAATTGATCAAGATTTACAAATTTGGACATTATTTATCGAAAACATTTTTCATATAACGTTTGCTATTTGTAATTTTTCCCCAATATTGGGAAACTAATTTATAAAATTTTTATCTGATATATAAAAAATCATTACTAACCTATTTAATGAAGTGGCCCAAACAAATTGTGTAAAGCAATAAATAATATAAATGTTATCGTAATAGGCATTTTACTTGGGTTATGATAGTAGGTAGAGTTAGAGAAAAAATAAATATATATTAATTTTAAATATTCTTATATATTAATTAAACATCATATATATTAATCTAATATATATATATACTTATATCAATATTTTTGTATTAAGATTTGTATTTTGAAGGCGATAGACTTGTTTTAAAAGTTTTTTTATTTTTTTTCATCGTGATATAAGGTATCTTTAATGTTAGGTCCTGGATCAGTGGGTCTGGGCCAAACCCAAGCCCACATCGCAGCGTACAGAAGGGAGCCCATCTGCGAAGTGATTTCAGATTTGGGGATAAAAATTATACTGGAGTTAGGGTTTCTTATTTGGGTTAATTCTATGCTCAAAAACCCTAGGGATTTCACGCCGGTCTGAAGGTCTGTCAGAGAACTTTAAGGCCGGGGCATGACAACTGGTATCAGAGCCAAATATCCAATCAGGATGGTGAATCAAGGAGATCGCATCGCACGATTGGAGCAAGTGATGGGTCTGACGGGGAACAGTGTTAACACGGTTGTTCCTCAGGTGGCAGTTGTTCCTTGCCCTTCAACAAACTTTGGTTGGAATAGTTGAGGCCCAACAAAGATTTGAAGGGACGGCAGCGCTATAGGAGCAAGTAGCAGTCTTATAAGAACAAGTAGCAACCTTAACGGCACAAGTAACCAACTCCGCTGCAGCACAACAGCAAGTACTGGCAGATCTCCCGGTGATGCGCATGGCCTTGGCACAGGCACCAGGCAGTGTGCCTGCAGCGGCCATGGTGGAATATAGAGCTGCCAAAGGGAAGGTTCGCATCCTAGAGCCTGCGATATTTGGAGGAGCCTGATCATCCAAAGAATTGGGTAACTTTCTTTGGGATATGGAACAATATTTTACTGCTAACTATGTTTCAGATCAGGAGAAGGTGAGAGTGTGTATCGCATATCTCTCCGGTGATGCGAAACTTTGGTGGATAACCAAAGTTGAGTCGACATCCGGAGTAGTTGGCTGGACATAGGAGATGTTCCGAGAAGAATTATGGCAGCAGTTCCTTTCCGGGAACTCGGAAGAATAAGCACGAGACACATTAAATCGGTTGAAGCATACGGGCCCAATCCAAGAGTATGTCTGGACTTATTCGACCATCATGTTAGAGATAACGGACATGTCAGAGACAGATCAACGCTATACCTTTCTCCAGAATCTTCAACCATGGGCAGAGGCTGAAGTTCGAAGACATGCGCCGCAAGACTGGAGGACGGGCGTAGCGATAGCTGAATCTCTCATGGACTTGAGGGCTTCAGGTACGACTTTCTCGAGGCATCAAAGTCGCCACCGAAGCGTCGCTCTCTGCCAAGAGCGAGAGCACTAGTGAGGGATAGACACTCTCTCCGGCGAAACGGAGGTCTGCCCGCACGGTAAGAGCAGAACCGACCTACAGAGAGGGTGCAGGATCGACTGAGACCGATCAAGTGCTTCTTGTGCGGTGGTCCTCACTGGATGAGGGAGTGCCCACAATACAAAAAATTATGGCTATTGTAACACAGGAGTCAACTGAGGAAGCTGAAATCAACACCGAGGAGGTGAGGGTCGTTGCACTCTAAATAATTTTAAACACTGCCATGGGAGCGCAGCAGTCTCGGATCGGGGCAATGGTTGCACGAGACCCGCCCGTGACAAGTTGGGCAAGGAAGAATTGTTAGGCCCTGGATCAGTGGGTCTAGCCCAAACCCAAGCCCACATCGCAGCGTATAGAAGGGAGCCCGCCCGCGAAGTGATTTCAGCAGGTCAACACTGAAATCAAACGCCGATTTTGACTCTGCAAAATTAGCATCTTCAGAGAGCTCTGCAACGTCGTCCCCGCGAGCTTCGGAAGACGCTGGACGACGCAGATGTTTGAGGGGTGGCGAGGAATTCGAATGGCAAGGGGACGCAGACGCGGTAGGGACGAGGTCGAGGATAGCGCGAGAAGCGGAATTGAGCGACGTCAGCCGGGTGCGAGAGAGGCGGGATGCGGATTTCCCAAAATAGGGAAGGAAGACTCGGGCTTTGGCAGAGAGAGTCGGCACATCCTCTTTAAGTTGCGACCATCGAGGAGGCGAGGAGGATCAGCGAGGGAGCGAGTAGTGAAGAACACCGGTGTGCCAGAGATTTCGAGCGATGAGAGTTCTGTGAGGGAGAGAACTGTAACCGGAACCAGGGGTTCCGGCGAGGGAGGGATCGAGGGCATCGGTGACGGGGGGTCGCTGGAGAAGGGTTTTAACTCATCTGAAGAATAAAGATTACAGTTTTCCCCACCTTCTTCCTTCCCCGATTTCGGTTCGACTTGGCAGTGTATTTCCGGCGGCGCCAACAGGGTGAAGGGTGGAATGTAGGCGGCGAGTTTTCCCTGCCGGCCTGCTCCCTCCTCCGGTGGCGTACGAAGACGAGTGAACACAGCGACTGCGTTCGGCTTGAGGAAGACGACGACGCGGCGGACGAAGACGGGCGTTCGTGTCGAGGCGATCAACAAGCGAAATCAGAAAACGATTTCGATTTCGACGACTGGCGTCAGCGATCCAGAATCGAGCACGGCGGACGAAAATCTAGTGGCTGACATCAGCATAACGTAACCATCCAAAACTTAATTCAAGCGACGGATTTTGGTTGACCCGTCAATATTGATTTTGATCAGGTTGACCTTAGAGGTATTTTCTAATTTAGATTTCTGATTAGATTTTTCTAAAATTAGAGTAAGTTTTTCACTCGTGTTTTTCGTTTTAGAGAAACGAGATAAAAATTGTACTGGAGTTAGAGTTTCCAAATTGGGATAATTTTATACCCGAAAACCCTAAAAATGCCGATTTTAAGGTCCTTCAGAAAATCTTATGGCCGGAGGGTGACATTTAATATGATGTAAACTTTTTTTTTTTCAAAAAAGACGGTAAGAGACAAAAGTTAGTAGCGTTTTCATTTAATGCTGCGTTTACATGCTGTATTTATTTGTACGAAAAATTGAGAAAAATAAGAGAAAATATACTAAATATAGTGGCAAAAAATAAAAAACTAAAAGAAAAACATAAAAAACACCTTGAAATCTAAGTAGCATTTTGCTATTAAATTTTAATATATATATTTTTTTCTCTTAATTTTTTAATCAAGAAAAAGAAAACACAACCTTCATGTATGTTCGTCTGCACCTCAACTTTACGATCTAAGAAGACAAACGTTCATTTTCGCGGCTCGTAGCACTGACTTGGACTGATTCACCGTCACGAAGCAAGATCATCGGGGAACGGAGCAAAAAAAGAAAAAAAAGGTACAGTCGTACAGAGCTACGATTTTCACATATGGGAACGGTCAACTTCCAGACTCCCGGCGACAAGGTGCCGCACAACGTAGCTGCAAATCCTCACAGCTGTTGATTTAACCGTGCGGCATCGACCACTGCATCCGCTACACCACCCGGCCACGGACGCGCCTCGGGGCTATTCCGCATCTCCGCCTGCAACACCCGCTCTGCATCCCGCCTCGTCGCCTCTCTGTCGTCCGGCAGCCTCATTCCCGCGTCCTGCTCCAACCATTAGTTCCCATCACAAAACCGCAACGTCGAACACCTGCTTGAAGAACATCAACACAACGCATCACCTGCAGCACGTCCGCCAGCTTAATCTTGTCCTCGTCGCGCGCCACCCGTGCGTTGATAGTGGCAGCGCTCTGCGCGGTGGCTGCGATGCCACCGCGCAGGCCAGTGCTGAGCCCCGTCGCGGCCGCCACGGCTGCCTCGATCGCTGCAGCGTCGCTCATCTCGACCGGCAGGTCGCTGACCGCCCTCCCCGCGGCCTCCAGCGCCTCCCCTATCGTTATCTTGTCCGTCCAGGCCGACACTCCACCAAGGCTCTGGCCTCCTCCGTCATCTTCATCAACATCACGATCTCTCTTTTCTTCGGCGCTGACCATATACAGGCCCGCAGCCTGAGAGCAAATGAATTACCTCCCTTTGTTCGCTAGAATGGCGAGGCGAATCCTGTGCAGGCATACCTGGCCGGCGACGAACTCGGTGACTAGGCGTTGGTCAGGCAAGTCGGGGATTTCGGTCTGCGTGACGCAGACGCCCTGTTGCGCCGTCGTGGGGCTGAACTGGTCGTGGCCGACGTGGCCGTGCTGTTCGTTGCGCATGGCGGCAGATTCCATAACGGCAGCGGGACCGCCCTTGCGTGTGTGTCCTAAGGCCTTGCTCTCGGCAGAAAGCATCATGGCGGCATCCCGGGGGGCGATGGTCTGGCCGGCGAGGTCTCCGACTACCGGGAACGTCGCCGTACTTGATGGGCTGCGTTTGGGATTCACCCGCGCCTTGGACGGTCCTTCGCGGCTGCTCCTGGCTCATGATTGCAGTGCATCAATGCTTGATTCCTATGCACGGATACGAATTTTACATGTTGCCGGGTTGTGCATGGGCTAAATAATGAACGAGAGAGCGCGAGGGGTTGGCACGTACGAAAGATGGCCGGCGCGTGTGGCGAAAACTGCGGGCACGTGGCGAGATTTTGGACATGGAAGTTTGATGACGGAGATATGCGTTGTCGGTGGTTCCGCCACGTGTTCTCCGATAAATCGTTAGTTGACGAGTTCTGGGCAATCCTTGACCTCTATTGACTTTCCTTTTCCTTCTTGGCGGGCAATGCTTTCCTGGTGGCTGTTCACAATTTAGGCCATTATCGTGTGTTCTGAAATCATTACATTAAAATTTTCTTCGGCCGCACTCATCAAATTTCTTTTGCTTTTAATTTGTGACCTGCATATTAAGATTTCTACAGAAGTTTTAAGATTTAATTAATTAGCTGCGCATGTTAGAATTAAAAGAAAATAACAAGATAGTTTAGATTTCTTCAGTAAAGCTAAACAATTTCAATCTAGTTAAAAGTATGATTCTTGCTTTGACGACACCTCGTTGATTGCCAAAATCCTCTTCCGCCTCTGTTTCTCTCCTTTTCAACCTCATCAACAATCGCTCACACTAGATTTCTCTCACCGATTAAGACCCACACTTTTGACCTCTAGCAGAGTAAATCTTTGATCTTGCTTCAATTTGCTTTGTAAATCTAGATGTTCAATGGTCGCCGCTGAATTGGCCACGAAGCAGCCGTGGTCAGATGCCCAAATAATTTCCACAGTAGCCGACAAGGTCGTAGGTAGGCAAAAGTACCTTTTGCAGGAAGAGTTGTTCACCAGAACGCCAACTGTTCGTCGTCCCAATCCCTTAAAAGTCCATCTTCTCTCCCCCCAATTGAAGCACAGGAACCGGAAAGCCCAGACATCGCCTCAGATGGCTTACTCCAGCACACAAGTAATCCTCGTCGCAGCGATGGCCGCCACGCTGTGGGCTGCCGGCGCCAGTGCCCAATCCAGCTCGTGCACGTCCGTCATCGTGAGCTTGTCGCCCTGCCTGGACTACATCACCGGCAACACCTCCACGCCCTCCAGCTCGTGCTGCACGCAGCTCGCCTCGGTGGTCAAATCCGATCCGCAGTGCATCTGCACCATCATCAGCACCGGCGCGTCCTCGGCGCCGTCGCTCGGGATCAACGTGAACCAGACTCAGGCGCTGGCCCTTCCCAGCAAGTGCAACGTGCAGGTCCCCCTCAGCCAGTGCAACTGTAAGCTATCGCCACCTTTCTTTTCCTGCAGCACCTACTCCTCCGCCCTTGGTGGAATTCAATCTCACTGTGGCTTTCGCATGGAATGTTTGCAGTTAGCGGGCCGACTGCGTCGCCGACCACACCGTCCTCAGGCTCAGGCATGGAAGTTTCCTGTTGACGCTTATCTATGCTCTCAAGCTATTTCAATAACTCATCAAGATCAATTTTTTACTTGATGCAGGTGGAAGTGGAACAGAGAGTACAGGCACAGATTCATCAAAAGGAAGCGCTGCAGAAGTCAATCTCCCAATCTTTCTGATGTCTCTATTCGCTGTCGGGATGTACACACTCACTTCTCTCAGCCCTTTCTGAGAGTTGAGGGTTCAGGGCTGCGTTAGATTAGATTATGCTCTTGTGTTTGATTGATGAGATTGTATTCTTTTTCCATCTGGATTAATGTTTGCTTCCGCCATGAAAATATTTGGAGATGTAGCCATTAATAAAATTGCTTTGTATTTTGTTTATATCATAATTCTTTTGTTATAAACACAAAATAATCTGTCAAAGTCAAATAATCTGCTTAGATGCTCCTGTTTAAGATTTCTACGCAAAGATGTTGTCTAAACATTTTAAATTAGAAAAAAAATATTTATATTTTTGAAATTGTGAATCTTAAGCTATGTTCTGTTGGATGAAAAGGATGAAAAATATAATAAATTTAAATGATTTTTCATTTAGATTCATTATATTTTTTATTCTTTTCACTTTAAATTTCATCTAACAGAACATAGTCTTCATCTCAAAGTAAGATATGGATTGTTTTCATATTGATATAAAAGAAGAAATAGACAATTGAGATGGACAGCCAAAGGAGCCAAGCTAGATTCACCGAGTAGTCATCACATCAAATCTAGTTAAAGTCTTAACTAAATCTAGTTTTGTCAAGAGCTACCTATTGGATTCGGGTAAAAGTAGCTAGGTCAGTAACGGATTGAGTTTCTATAAAATTTGCGGGATTCGGAGCCTAAAATATGTAAAACCATAGGCGAGTCGTCGATTGACAAATTGACAATGGAAGCCACTGCGGCGGAGGTGGCGGCGGACGTCCTGGAGCCGTTGGAGCTCAGCTTCGCCGATATACTTCTCCTTTCCTCTCTCGCGTCATCTCATCATCCTCATGTGTCCTCCTCGGAGCTGTTGCGGCTCGAATCCCTCACGGACGCCATCATGCAAGCCCTAGGCCCCTCGGGACCCGGCCTTCTCGCGATTGTTGGTGTTCCCAGGGCTCCGAGATTCCGCAGAACTCTCCTCCCCCTCGCTCGAAAGCTCTCGCTCCTTAGCCGCAAGGATTGTGGCCGTGTACTCAAGGTAACGATCATTTCTAAGCAGCGATTCTGCCTAAGGATCGATTGGTTCATTTCAGTGGAAAAACTAAAACTTTAAGTTTTTAGCTTGAGGATGCTACGAAAATAGGATGGTTTGATGCTTTTCTCTATGAATTGCATTTATACCTTGTGATTTGGGAAAAGGAATTATATGGCCAGTTACTCGAAATTCGCAATTGTTCCAGTGGTGATGATATTTACGTTCGTGGATTAGGATAATGTAGTGTATTGAACAGATTGGGAGAAGGAGAAAATGATTTTACAACTTTGTTGCTGAACTTCCACTCGTTGTTGCAAAAGAGTAAACTTATCAACGCATATAAAAAATAATCCTATCTTGATCAATCCTGACATGTAGGCTAACTTCACGTAGCGAAAAACTTGTTGGTGTTACTGTAAATCGCTTTTTTACCATGTCGTCAATCCGAATTTTGTACTACACAATTGATGCAGGCATGTTTTAGGGCAAAATCTCCCTTTCTTTTTTTGCTTATCTTAGCAACTTTTGTTATTAATGTAATGAAATTCGGTGGTCGGTTGTTCCTTGTCCTCGGTAAATTAGTATGACTTGGAAATCTGCTTAATTGATGTGGCTCCTTTTTTATCTTTTCACTTTCCTTTTACATTCTCATATCACTTTATAGATTTCTTACATCTTCTATGTGTTTTTGTGAGTTGCCTGAATATCTTGGAAAATACCACATTTTAGTGCACTTGAAAATCCTTTGGAAAAATAATGATGTTGACCATTGAGCAAGGACATACATATGCACACCCCCTCTTATCTTTATTATCTTTGTAGAATGAACTTGACTTGTTTTACTCCCCATTGTGGAAGCTCAGATGAGACAATGAAAATAATGATTCAGACGCTCAATGAAAACAATGAATTTGACATTTGACACCGACGAACAACTAAAGAAGATGAAGATCATGAACAATGAAAGACAACAAAGACTTGAGCAGTTGAGCCCTTTATACTTGATAAAAAGGATCAAGTGGGATTGGAAAATCTTATCAATCATATGTCCCAAAACAACAATTCTACCAATTCCCACCTCATTTTCTACACTGCCACCATTTTGGAATGGTTCACTTGGATGGCCCTATTGCTCGAATCATGATTTTAACAACAATGGTTGTTAAGTGTCAATGAGTGAGCCAAAACATCACATATGTTATATTTCGTTCTTCCCTTTACTTCTCCATCAAACACAACAATCTAACCCTAGCTCTTCCTTCAAGTTGTTTCCATTTGGGGATGAGAGAGATACCTCCAACAAGTGGGCCTATGCAGGTTCTTGAGACAATTAAAACAACAAGGAAAGGAGGGAAAGAAGAAAAAAGGAAAAAGGCGGTAGTAACAATGTGTGGTGGACTCCACTCAATACTTATGCTAAAATCATGCACATAGATTATGTGTTTAATGATGTGGTTTTTATTATATAGTAGTATGCCAATGGATAATGTTTATCCAATTCTTCCTGTGTTGAGTGATTTTGATTTTTATTAATTTGTAACCTATTTATTATAATTCAAATCTACCTTATATTGTGTGTTTTGGTCGCTTGTCAACATTGAGAACTTATGTGGTTATTCATTTTCAAGTTGAACATTACTGATTTATTTGTAGTGGATTTATATGATATTGGCTGATGTTCGATGATAACCTTTGTTGTTGTGAGCTTGTTTTGAATTATTGGATCCTACCATGCTATGACCCAAATTGGCTGAAATGATTTAGACATGCATAGGAACCTAATGGATGTAGGAATTATAGAATGTTCGATCCTAGACATAAGATTGACTATCCATTCTAGCCCAACAAATAGGTGGCTAAAAGTTGAACCCATGTACTTTCAACTCATTTACTTGTAAACCTCTAACTAATAATTTGGGCAATACAAGATTTAGGTGACTAAAAGTCAAACCCATATATTTTCAACTCGTTAACTTGTGATCGTCCAATGAGCTCTTAAGTTGTTTAAATAATTAGAGCAGTACAAGGTTTATCATTCATATGCTTGTCAAATTTCCATGGGACTAACAATACTTTGATATTATTATCGATTTATCTTTGATTTCGCTTGTTTATCATTCATATGCTTGTCAAATTTCCATGGGACTAACAATCTTCGATATTATTATCAATTTATCTCGATTTATCTTTGACTTCGCTTGTGCCCCTATGATAAACCTTGAAGGTTCATCTCTTTACATCATTGGACTCTTCCCATTGCAAGCATGTTGTTACCCACTTCGCCTTATATCTTTTATGCTTAGCATGTTGTCAATTTTGTTTCTTTATTGATATTATAATTATTGTCTTTTTACTTGATTCCATCTTTCATTAGTATTTAATTTATTTTACTATTTATAAAACAGTAGACGCATACTCATCAATGGATTTGGTGCAACTTAATTGTTACTAGATTATTATGTAAGTATATTTGTGCTCAATTTGCTCTTAGTATATGAATGTATATTTATTAAAGTATTTTTTTTTAACTATTTGGTAGGATCTTTCGATTCTATGCTTTGGTTCCATGATATAATCCTATAAAACCTTCGTTTTTCCTATGTAGAAGCTAGACTTTAATAATTTTGGTGATAAACGATAGCTGGCGTGACACTTGGTCAAGGCGTGTATGCTTCATACTTTCATCTATGTTTGAAATATATTCTGACATGATACTCTTGATACCACAAGCTACTTGTGTTCACTTTGAAACAAATGATTGATTGTGTGTTGAGTTCAGTGCACAGTTTGATGTTTGCATATTTTGACCTATCCTAGTAACTCTTAGAACATGCTCCCTATAGTCTCGCGTCAAATGAATAGATATAGACTTGATGGTCATCAACTATGGAAAGATTTCTTTCGTCTAACTTTCTTCTTGCTGTAAGCAGTTTTTTCTTGTGCTATATTGAACTTGCCTGTCTATTAATCTTGCAATTATTTGTTGTTTCACTGTTAAGAAAAAAATGTGAAAAACAAACTAGTGAAATACGATTAATGTAAAAATCTCTTCTTCTTTTCTTGTTATTTGTTTGTTGTTTATGGGCTTAATAGATTGTCTCTTTCATGTATCGTACACTTGTTGACTATTTGTTTATGATATATCTTTAGGAGCATGGTTTGGGCACTGATGTTCCCTTGAAAAACCTGGATAGAAACATCTCATCGTTCGCATTGAACTTAAAATACGAACAAGATTTAAG
Source organism: Costus lasius (assembly GCA_027563935.2). Taxonomy (NCBI): domain Eukaryota; kingdom Viridiplantae; phylum Streptophyta; class Magnoliopsida; order Zingiberales; family Costaceae; genus Costus; species Costus lasius. The sequence continues at coordinate 14,108,094 of CM050449.1, forward strand.
TTCTGAATCATTATCAACTATTCTTACAAGCACCAAAGAAAACAATGACCATGGAGACAAACATGATGATAAAGAGTTCAAGAGCCTTGGGTCCACGTTCAAGGAACTTGCCCTTTGCATGATGGAACTTGGCCTTCGAATAGCACAAATTTGTGATAAAGCCATTGATTGCGGAGTACTAAAACAATGCATCTTAGATGGCAGTGCAAAAGGACGGCTCATTCATTACCATTCCATGATAGATAACGTTATTGTAAAGGAGACCAACACCAGTACAAGGTCTAAGAAGAAAGTTGAACCATCTGCCGGTGCTGCTGCACGTTCAAATGAGTGTTCAACATCTGGTGACTTTCCCATTAAATCTGAGAAAAGGACCTTACATGAACAAACATTCACACACTGGTATCCCGGAAGTAGTTGTCTTAAAGAAAGAATGGGAAGAACATCTGTATCCAGTTTGTGGCAGCAGTGGCACTACGACTACGGAATTTTCACTGTTCTTACTTCACCTTCCTTCATGTTCTCCTGTTGGGCAGAAGATTGCACTCATATATCATGCTGTAAAGAGTGCTCTTCACCGGATGAACATACGTATCTACAATTGTTTGATGTTGAGAGAACCAAAATCTATGCTGTGAAGTCATCCCCAGAGAGTTTCATCGTTCAGGTAGGGGAAGCAGCTAGCATATTGACAAGAGGTAAGATTCGATCCACTCTTCATTCTGTTGGTAGGCCTTTCTTAGAGAACTTGAGCAGGGAGACTTTTGTTGTCTTCCTGCAGCCATCTTGGAGTAAAGTTTTATCTCATTCTGGATATACTTTCTACGATGAAACGAGGGATCTGGATAACTCAGCTGTTAATATAGTCCCAAGAGATGATGAAGAAGATGATTCCTTGAGATCTACCGTAAGTTCACAATCACTATTGCAAGAAATACTCGGGAAAATACCACCTCTGTCTATGCGGTACAGGGATGGAATGACATTTGCAGAGTTCTCCCGTGAGACTACCAAGCAGTATTACGGCACCGGTGGAACACAGTCGTCGAGATAGCTCGATGATTCATTGGCTTGTCTCCAAATACTAGCTTATCATTTACATGATAAAGCTGGCGCTGCAGTATTTTGTCAAGAAAGAAACATTACAAGAAGCATGAAAGTGCATTATGGTGGTGTCGACCTAATCAATCTACCTATAAGCTACAAGAACTGATTGCTTTAGATCATGGCTTTTGATACGAGGAAATTAAGCAAGCAATCAATAGGAGAGTAGAATTTGGGGGCACATAAACTTCATTGTTGATTTTATTGAGGTAAATTGGAGCATCCTAGAAATTTAGCAAGGAAAGAGCAGTTTTGTTGAGTCAGACGATATCCTATGATTATATCCAGGTAAAAATTGGAGCATTCTTGGAAAGAACATTAGTCTTCTTCATCTTCCGCAAGAAGACTAATTTAGCATTATACTTTTTATTATTTCTTTCTTCACTTTCCTTTTTTGATTTACTTAATTAAATATATTTCCTCTTCTGAATAAGCATACAATGTTGTACTATCTTCCATAAAAAGACCGGGGTATAGTCTTGCTAAATTTAGTTTAATATCGCATAACCAAGCCTCAACATACAATAATCAAGGTTTGGCCCAGAATGAAGCTTGAAAATCAAAGAATGAGCTAAATGTTATAGATTTTCTTAGAAAGGCACAAAAGGGTCTAGGCGTGGGCAAGCCATAGGTGACCAAGTAAATTCAACAAATAGTCACGGAGAAGGGCATCACATGCTTTCATTTACTCGCATGTTTTTATGTATTTTGCATAATTTAGGTTTTTCCCTTGTAAGGATTTTGCATAAGATCTTGTGATCAATCATGTCTATTAATTACTTATCTATGTTAAAGAAACAATCATTTACATAATTTTAAGTAGTACTTGTGCTTAGAGTAATCCATATCTTTCTCAAATAGTTCATGTAAGAAAAATAAAACTATTTTAAAAATCAAAATAATTATTTTTCATTTTTTCTATACTATAAATCTTATTAAAAATCAAATAAGAAAGCCGTACAAATTCCAACTGGCATGAGTTTTGTCAAACCTGGTAAGGTTTGACCAGTTGGGCTGAAAAGAAAAGAGTCAAAGGACTCCTCTGAACCCGGAAAGCATTGGGAATTAAACCCTCCAGCAAGCAGCCCACCAGCATCACATGTTTGACTTCACACTCAAAGTTAAGCTACGCTGTATCGGTCTCATTTGGAAGTAAAAACTTGCCCCCATTAAGTTCAATGAATCAATCAATGCATGCAGAGCACGGAGGAGAACGTGCTACAGAGAGAGAAGCCATCGTTCTAGCGAGACAGAGAGAGAGAGACGCCATCGTTCCCGACATGAATACTCAATTATTCCAGCGCTACACGTCGCAATCTAATGACTCCCCCCACGTACATCTTAAAAAGACTCAAAGCTAGGCTGTAGATCCAGAGACAGAGAGAGAGAAAGAGAGAGAGAGAGAGAGAGAGAGAGCATTTTTTTATTTTTTTACAGAAAACCTCAAATTCAAAGAATATTGATCGAGGACAGCAGCCGCTAGATTGATTAACCTGTAAAATATTCACAATGCAGGCGAAGAAGATTTTACGAATCTGAGTTACACAACTCCTAGATTTTTTCTTTCACACAACAACTAATGGATGAGGGTCAGCCTTTCTCAATTTTCCTTTTGTCTCAGGGCATGAAGAGCTCGTCGCCGCATCTGCATCGCCATGCCTCGGGGTAGTACTCTAGGGGCACGATTTGGCCCGGGTGGATGGCCACCCGCACCGGCTGGCACGGCGAGCAGCCGCCGCAGCGATTTCGGCAAGTCGGCGGCGACGATCCCGGACCACCGAGACTCCTCCGAGGTAGCACCGCCACTTGCTCCTCTGCTTTGATGCCTCTCGCTTCGTCGGCGACTCCAACCACTGTAGTCAAACGAAGAATCAGCGGAGCTGATTATAAGAAAAAGAGAAACGCAATCAAAGAATGAGATAACAATAGTTTTTTCTTCAAGGAAAACAGCTTTGATCTCAGTAAGGAGATCACAAGAAGTGGGATGATCCTCTCTGGGAGCAGATCTTTAGCACAATGTTCATGCAAAGCTGGGATTTTTCTGGGAGCTGAAGCACATACGAGTAGGGTAGCTGGCTAGAAAAAGGAGAAATTTGTTGTCGTTGATAACCAGAATCTGCGATTGAGGACTGGGGAGTGACACTCAACACTACTCACAGAGAGCCGCAGCGAAGATGCAGAAAACCAAGGCAGCGGAGAGGCGGCGCCGCCAGTGACGCAGAGCTCCCATTTGCCAGGCACTGCGGCGCTGCAGCTGCAAGCCTGCAATAACAGCAAAGCTTCTTTCTGCTACACTACGCAGAAAGAATAGCAGAAAGAAGCAGAGAGAAAAAGGAGTAAGCAAGCTGCGATGACATTTGTAAATAGCTTTCCCTCATTAATTGTTAATTTACACTAATTTGATTTTCTCTGCATTGTTTCCTTTATTCTTTGCCAATTGCTCCTGAGAGGTGGACAAGATTGGATACTGCTACTGATGAAAACAAATATATTATGTCTAATTAACAATGAATTAATTCAAAAACTACATCTTAAAGTACGTGGGCCCAAATGTGATAGATAAAGGTCTAATCAGGCCTAGCGTTGTCTGCGTAGATTAGGCCCAGAAAAGGCAGATCCACATCATGTCTGTCCTCCTTGAATATTTCAAAAGGATGAAAACGAAAAAACACAATGTTAATTAGATCCTTACTAATTAAACTAATTGTAACAAAGTAAACAAATAGATATCTAGGTGTGATTAATTGAACGTCCACGTATGCCATTAATGAGATTGCTCATATATTCCAAATAAGGACAAGAAAGTGAGTGCATGCATGGCCTGAAAGTGTAATGGTTAAGAGATCATCAAAGTTGATGTTGGGAGGAGACAGAGCACGTGACAGGTAAATGCGTAAATAATAATCTAACGGCCCCCAATCTAATGAGCAAAATGTAATAATTATTTTTCCATGTATTTTTAAATTAGTTGACCTTTCTTACAATTATAAATCTCGTCATATCTTTAAAAGTCAAATGTCGACCTAAATTTTGCGTTGACAATTATACTTCTTTAAAATTCTAGTCTAATGGCCGCTAGTACACTTGGCCTTCATTCCGATGATCGTCCGCCCATTCAACAGAAACACTCGGACGGTTACGTTCGTTGAGCAAGCAAAACTTAACGCTACGAATTAGCAAAGCCACCCAGCCTGTACTTAACCAGTGATTAGACAAAATAGATGGGCCCACAGATTCCATTTGCAAATAGTTAAGAGTAAATGGTTCGATAATGCAAAGTAGGGCAGCAACAATGGATAAGGTTTGAAATTTGTATTTATAAAGTTACAAAATTATACAAAATGGTAGGGCAAAAAGAATGAGTAACCTCATTCTCAATAAATTTAAGTATCGAACGCTCAAATTATTTTACATAACGCAGTTTCAAATATAATCATTATCTCAAAGACTAGACTTGAATTCAAGAAATATTTAAGAATAATTTATTTAACAATATATAAAAATTTTATCGTTGATCCTAAATGGCAAGTCTAGGTCAAACAATCGCCCTCGTATGCATTGAAAATTTTTTCTAGACGGAGTCTCCGTCTAAAAATCTTGAGCGAAGATAATCCTGAGCGTTAATAATGTTTTAAAATGTGTAGTGTTATGAGGTATACATAATTTTTAAAGCAAGATTCACGTTCCACATACTCTCCGCTTAAGATTCCTAGCAAATTTTTAAATGTATATGCATTTAAAAATTTGTAATTACGTATCAACCACGGAATACACTTCACCTCTTTCTTTTTGAATTATAACGAATCTACACATAATATTCTCTAAGATTTCCTCATGTTAATTTCCTCTTCAGTTCATTTATGATTACGTCACTCCCACCTAATTTTGCTCTTATTTATGTTTGACAATACAAACGCTCGAGTCAGCGCTGATTAGATGATGATTAACATGCACTGATCATAATTTTTTTTGACATAAGCAAATAATTAAATCCAATTTCACAATCATAACATTATAATTAAACCCTAATTTTGATGATAAACAAATTGTAAGTCTATTTCTTGTCTCCATCGCCACCTTATCTTCATTAATCACCGACGAAGTTTCCTCATGAATACTTGAGAGATAAAATCTGTCGTGACTTTAATCGGGGTCAACAACGCTCCTCTGCCACGAATCAAAACAAAAAATTCTCGGCGTCCCAAGTGAACCCGATGAAGACTTACCTTCGTATCTGAATTGTGTGGACCCCTAGGTACGGCTGTGGGGTTGTTAAAACGAGTGAAGAGACTTTCTGTTCCCACAAATCTGTGGATAAAATTCGCTGACTAATGAATGACACGCATGCAGAATGGAACAAGTCACTTCTCCGAGCTCCCTTAAAACCCGAAACCACCGCCCACTCCCACCTTCCCTTCCCTCCCTTGCTCGATTTCCGATCGCATTCTAAGTGCGATGCTTGGGTGCGGTGACTTCCCGCAGGTGGCGGCCAAGATACGGCCGATCGACTTCAACAGGGCGGTTCAAGTCGATCCGGCGCCCGACCTGGAGCCGAGCTCCGTTGCTCTCTCCAGCATGGTCCGCCAGTTCATGGAGAGCAGCAGCAGGCCGTCGCTCTCCCGCTGCGGCCGAAACCGCTGCAGTAGCTGCTTCTGCAGCGCCTGCGATGTAGACATCAACGGCTTCGCCGGTGAATCCTCCGTCATCCCTGTCGCCTCTCGAGACGCTGCAGAGGTCGTCAAGGTATAAACGAATTGATCGTGAATTGCATCCGTTTCTACTCGAATGTTAAAAGTAAAGAGTGGTGGATTTTTGTTGTGCGCCTCCACTGCAGAGTTTGGTGCTCTGCAACAGTAATACGGAGAGAGATATTTTAACATACGCCCGCGGTATCTTGGAGAAGAGCAAGAACTGCAAGAGAAAAGAGGATTTCGTAGTAGCTGCGGCCACCGGACTCCGCTGGCTCGGCTACGATGCATCGATCTGCCGATCCCGCTGGGAGAAAACCCCTACTATCCCCGCCGGTGCACTTTCGTTGCTCTCCCTGGCTTCTGTGCCTTGTTGATTTTCTTTAGTTTCTTGATGTGATTGAGCAGCAGGTCAGTATGATTATATCGAAGTAGTCATCGGCGGCGGCGAGCGGGTGATCGTGGACGTGGACTTCCGGTCGGAGTTCCAGATCGCGCGCCCCACGAGGAGCTACAGGGCGGTTCTCCAATCCCTCCCGTCCGTCTTCGTTGGGGAGGAGGAGCGATTGGAGAAGATCGTCGCCGTCATGTCGGAAGCAGCGCGGCAGAGCATGAAGAAGAAGGGCCTCCACTTCCCGCCGTGGCGGAGGGGCGAGTACATGCGCGCCAAATGGCTCGCGCCCTACAAGCGATTGGTCTGTCCCTTGATGCCTAAACGAGACGCGATCCGAGGAGACGGGAAGGCGGAGGCCGGGTGCAGCGGCGCCTCCCCAACTGTTAGGAAGCCAGGCGATGAGTTGGTGAAGTCCGTGGCGTTTACTCGGGGCTCGCGTCAACGCCATGATTTCCGACCTTAGATTTGTTTTCTTTTATCGAAATATAATTTTGTATGAAAAATTAAAACTCGTGTTTTGTTTAGGATCCCTGTTTAGTTCAACATAATACGGCTCAAGCACATCTAGTAAAAAAATTGTGATGATCTTGTTGAAGTAAGCTTAGAGATGGTTCCTGGTTGACGAGCCAGACGTGCAGCTATATAGCATGCATAGATTCAACATGCTTTGACTTTGTCTAATTCATTAATAAGTCAATCAAACATAAGTGACTCAACGTCAAGGCTTACAAGCAGTCAAGCAGTAGCACAAATGGGCCATTTGATTAATATGATCTTAGAATTGAACACAGTCCTTTCAATTCGATGCAAGTTAATCAAAATCACAAACTCACGCTTCAGTTGGACAAGCTTCCCCTGCTCTGGGATAAGCGGCCGCCATAGCTATCGCCTTGTGGAAGAACTGCTCTCTCGCCCAACACCTCACCTGCTTAATGTACGCTCCAAATTCCACCACTCCCGCCGTCATCGCCTCATCGAGAACGACCATCGCGTCGTCGATGGCGCGCACCGCCGCTTCATTCTCCACCAAGCATCTCTCCCTCTCGCCGGCCGCCTCGAAGCCGTCCATCTCCCCCAACGACGAGGCGTCACCACCACGATGCAACCGAACCCAGTTCGCTACCACATCCGCATCGCTCGCCTTCTCCTCCAACGCCCTCCTCAAGCCCAATCTCTCCCGCTCGAGCTCACGCATCCCCGAATCGATCGCAGCGGCTCGCTCCCGCAGCACGGATTGCGTGCGGCACAGCTGGTGAATGTCCACCCCGACCTCAGCCCGGAACCGGTTCACGTCGCGGTGGAGGTTGGCGGCCAGCCGATCCACCGCCTCCCGTTTGGAAGCGTGGCGCGTGGCAGGGCACACCGGCGATTCCCAGCCGTACGGGTGGCAGAATCGGAACAGCCAGACGAGGCTGCGCGCGAGGTCGGAGAGGTTGGATTTGGAAAACTGCCACGCGTCGAGGTAGGGTGAGGTGGTGGCCCCTGACGGGTCGACGAACGGGTGGTCATATGGTATGGTCTGGGAGGGATTGATAGGGAAGACGTAGACGGCGGGGGCCATAAAGGGGTAGGCTTGGGGTAGCCAAATTGTAACGAGGACGGGTGGCATGGAGGGGGAGATCGGCAAGAGGCCATGCGCGTGGAGGAGATGGGCAGCGGCGCCGTCGCCGTGGGTGAAGAGGCCAGAGGCGGGGGAGAGGGTGGGGAAGTCGTGAAGGAGGGAGAGGAGGTGCTCGCGGATGAGCCATCTGACGTTGTCGTGGGAGTAGGAGAGGGCTTTGTCTCCGGTGGCGAGGAGGGCGGCGTTGATGAAGCCGGTGAACGAGGAACCCATTTCGCTTCCAGGGAAAGAGGAAATACAGAGGGAGCGAGCCTAAATAAATATGCTTTTAATTGGATATAATATTTACATATAGTGGAATTGAAGTCAATTACGTGCATAGATGTGTCGATTTAAGTTGTTGCATCCAATGAACACAAGTCAAATTCAAGAGTTGACTTTGGACATCTGAATGACAGATTCAGAAACTTTGTACTGTTCCTGTGAATAATTGAGAATGGAGAAGGCGTGTACTCAAAAGTAATAATTACTTATGAAAGTAAACTTCAAACTCAAGATCTTTTGATTTCTATATTATTCGAACAAACACACACATCTTGAATGAGATTGCTTTGATAAAATGGAACAAAAAAAAAAGGATTTCTGCTTTAATGAGAAAATACTTATAATTTATTATAGATCAAAGGATTCAAGTGCATGAACTCTGATATTATCGAGTCTTTAGTAGTTTTTTTAATGGACTGCACTTGCTTTTATTTTTACTACACAGGCATTTTATCAAACACCCGATGGGTCTGGCCGGAACACAAGTAAAATCCTGAGCAACTTGGAAAGCAGAAACAAAGCAGCGGTACCAAAACCATGTTATCGTCATCCATCACCGCTGCATCTCCCGCTCCCCTTCCCCTCCCTCCTCCTCCACCAAAACCCCATCACTACCACCTCTCCCTGCGGCGGCGCCGCGTCCTCGCCTCCCTCACCGCACCGTTCCTCCATCTCCTCATCGCCCCGCCCTACCCCGCCCCCGCCCGCGCCCGTGGCCTCTTCCGCATGCCGCCCCTCCGCCTTGCTAACCGTTACTTCCTTGTGCGTGCCGGGGAGTCTGTCTACGAGAGCGCTGGCGTCCTCCGCACCAACCCCGTCGCCAAGACGTCTGTCGACAGTGGCCTTTCGCCTGAGGGAGCGAAGCAGACCGTCCGAGCCGCGCTCGAGCTCAAGCAGCTTGGCGCATGCGAGGATAGCTGCTGGATTTGGCCCTCCATCACCCAGCGATCCTATCAGGCTGCTGAAATTATCGCTTCCGTCAACGGCGTCGATCGCAGGTTCGTCCGATTTCTCCGTGAGCCAAAAATTAAACACAAGTGCGGCGATAGTCGAGGTGGAATTTTGTTAAATTTGTGGCTTTGCCTTGTTTTCAGTTGCTAATTCGGTGGCCAAAATGCGGTCTTTTTCTCGCTAACAATTGTTGAGAGAATGCCGAACTGTACAAAAAAAAATAGTAAAGTAGCTTTTATTTCCCCCTCTTTGCAGCCGCATCGTGCCAGAGTACAGTTTTCTTGATGCTCGAGGTTTAGGAGCATTTGAGGGAAGGAGCTTAAGTTATGTGTCTGAGGTATGCATCCTTGATGCTTATCTTTGCACAATGCCATCAAAGTGATATCCAGTAATGGTCTGTGTTAGACAATATTTTGATGTTAAGGAACTGAGGTAGCTGAAATGTAGAATTCTTCATTCAGTCAGAAGAGATCGAAAGCCATATAATAGTTAGCAAATTGATCTCATATCTCCTGATATGTGCTTCTTTTTTTTTTCCCAAGGGCAAGTAAGTATTTTTATTGAGAGAATATATATCGTTTTAAATACAAACACAGAGAACATCATCCTTCTCTTCACAACCTAAAACTTAAAACAAAAACACACACACACGGCACAAAGATACATCATCCAACCCATATACACCACATGCACATACAACGGACTTGTTATGTCCTTGTTCCAAGAGAAAATGTAAGGGAGATTGAGCAAGGTAGAAGTTGCATAGTTGTGAATTTGATGATAGCCTTTGACTCTTAACTGTCGTGATAGATTGTAGCTAGTCAAGACTCCCAGGAGTCTAAAAAGTTAATTGTGTTCTAGTCCATCTTAGCATGGGTCACAAGGTAATTGGCTTTCGTTCGAATAGCGTGGCTCAGATCGTGAAGAATTTGCTTTTGTGTTGCGTCTTTGTTATTGAGCATTCAACTATTTCGAGCTTTCCAAACGTGGTAAATAAGGTTCGTAAGCAAAAGCTTTTTCACAGTGGCAATTGCATTCTTAGACTTCCACATTAAGCTAATATAATCAATTAACTTGGGGCCACGAGTTCTCAGGGCATGAGATATCACACATTTGTTTCACTGCTTTCCATGTCATGACAATTCCCTCACAGTCAAAGAACAGATGTGTCATTGTCTCTTCTCGGGATTGACAAAGAAAGCACATCTTATCACTGGTGATACCCCATTATTGCAGCCTATCAAGCGTATTTAGCTTGTGCAAGCATAACATCCAAGCAATAAAAGAAAAACGTGGAATCCGACCATAAAACCAAACAACCTTCCACCAGGGCACAGAATTATGGTTGAAGTAGCTGTTATAGGTTGATGCAATGGAGAACTTGCCGGATGGGTTAGGCTTCCATATCAGCTTATCTTCACCAATGGAGTGGTCAATATGTAGTGAGGGAATGACTCTATATATATCAATGAGGTTTGCAGAGCGGAGAGTAGGGATGCACCATTCCCCATTTCGGATTAATGAATTAAGTCTTGCATGTCTCCCAGGAGGGTGTTGGAAGCAAAGGGCATCCACACAATTGCATAGCAGTTGTGAGGTATGCATCCTTGATACTTATCTTTGCACAATGCCATCAAAGTGATGTCCGGTAATGGTCTGTGTTAGACAATATTTTGATTTTAAGGAACTGAGGTGGCTGAAATGTAGAATTCTTCATTCAATCAGAAGAGATTGAAAGCCATATAATAGTTAGCAAACTGATCTCATGTCTCTTGATATGTGCTTATTTCAAACGAGCAAAACACATCTCTTGTTATGTGTCTGATGTACGCATCCTTGATACTTATCTTTGCACAATGCCATCAATGTGTTGTCCGGTAATGGTCTGTGTTATACTATACAATATTTTGATTTTAAGGAACTGAGGTAGCTGTAATGTAGAATTCTTCATTCAATCAGAAGAGATTGAAAGCCATATAATAGTTAGAAAATTGATCTCATATCTCTTGATATGTGCTTACTTCAAACGAGCAAACATGTTTGAGAGATTCACTTGACCGGAGGAAGAATAATTCAAAAGCTTCAGAGTTTATGAGAATTTTGGTTATGCAATTCTTTTAGTACAGTGCTATGCGTAATAACCTATCAATGATTATTTAAAGGTACAATTTGCTCAATGCTAGGTGAATTTCGCTGTTTGTGGACTGCCTGAACGCATTCATTCATTCTACAGGTTGCATCAGAAACATTTGTCATGCAATAAAGTTGGTTGCATGATAATATTTCCAGGTTCACTTACGAAATTGAGATTTACACCTTCAAATATGCTGAGATATGAACAAAATACCCCTGCACTTGCAAGTTTGAAATTACCTAGAATACATGTAGAGATATAAATTTCAAATGCTTACTATTTTTCTAAAAAGCTGCCTAGTAAATTTACAAATTTTTAGTGTTAAATACAAAATAGTTGTTAATGGCAAGTTCATGGGATCAAATCCTGCTTGAAAATCACAGCCAAAGATTTTCAAACCATTTTCCCTATCCAGGTCAATTTGGAGAATTGACGAAGTTGCAATATAAATCGATCGCCAGTATAAAGTTTTGTTGCATATATAATATGGATATTTATTAATAATTTCATGGAGCTAGACGATCGCCCCAAAGTGAAGTAATAGGTCACTAGTAAGTATTAACAGTGCCCTCAATTAAGCAATGGGTTTCCCTTGTTGGTGGGTTTGCTCATTTTACTACCACTTAAATATTTCTTGTCTAGTAAATGTAATGGTTTCTGGACATCCAACAATTATTGAGTTTCATCAGTTGTATTGATTAAGTTTTTTGTCCATTTAATGTTTTGCAGGTCCATGAATCAGATAGTATTTCTCCTGACAACAAACCACCTCCAGTTGATGATGGAACACCAAATGAGAGTGTTGCAGATGTGTTTGTCAGGATAACACAACTCATGTCAATCTTAGAAACACAATATTCTGGAGATACTGTAGTTATTGTTTCGCCAGATTCTGATAACTTATCAGTTCTACAAGCAGGATTGATAGGACTAGATCTGCGCAGGTAACCACAAACAGTTATTCTTAAATAGCATGCTACGTCTTAATTCACTACATCTTCCACTTTCTTTCAATCATAATCTTCACAAGTAGTTTACCAATGCATGCTGCTAAATGCTAACTTCATTGAGTTATTGATGAAGGCATAGCAATCTGCTCTTCAGCCCTGGTGAAGTCAGGCCCGTTGATCCAAGCAGCATACCTGATTACAAACAACCACCTTCTGCTGTTTTCAAGTGTGCAAACCCTCCCAGTTGTAAATGACTTATTTTTAGTTTTTACAGGTTCGATTTGGCAGCCTATCCTGACATATAAGATGGCATTACTAGAATATATCTTCTTTTTTTTTTACTTTGCAGTATTTCAGGTGATTGATGTTGTTATGTATTTGTTTATGTATAACATGTACAATATTACTTGTACCTAGCTTTCAACAATAAAATTTCAGGTAATTACTGAATGAAGGACATTATAACTAGACGTGGCTGATTCCTTTTGCATGTTTGTTGGAAATTGTTGCAGATTATCCAATAATTGGATCTGTAGGGTGTGGCATTTCTGAATAATTGGATAGACTAGAAAATTCGACTTGGCATTTAACTATTGATTAGGATTGATGAATCTTCTCAAAGCACAATAGTAGATGTTCATTCTGCTGTATGAATTATATCTCACCTACCCCTACTTTTGGCATCACTTTAGCTGTACTTTGCTCATGCTCAACCAACTGCCAACTCAATAATCTGAAGTTTAATGTCTAAATCAGTTTGTTCTGTGATTGCAGAATCATAAGCCTATATCGTGTAGGATTTAATTGTTGAATCAGCTTTAAATTAACAGTTCATCAAGTTTCGCAATCTGTGTACAAGTTTCCCGTTATTTTGTTTGCTTGCTTCTTACTCCTGCATACTGCAGTCATATGTTTGCTTGTACCTTGCTTCTTAGTCTTCCTAACTAGTGAAGCTATTTTCTTTTTTCTTTTTTCTACTTGTCTCGAAAGATGATTGATCACTCTTTGTACGATCATGTCTTCCATATCAGTTGTATTCTTGGTTTAGTTCAAATTTAACTTACCCGAGAACTTAGATTTTTAATCTAAGTCCAAACTGACAGCTCTGGATTTTATCTGTTTCAACTTATATAATTTGTTTAATGCAAATTTAATGCCAAACTTTTTGTATTGCCAAACATTCCAACTAGCCTCATACTTGGGCCTTTTTGCGGTCCTAGTGCATGAAACATTTATTAAAGCTCTGGTGCCTTTCCACACCAGATTCCCAGTCTCAGTCGCTGCTTCTCTCCCATAGGCTTAAATTAAATCACAGCCTTTCTCCGTGGCGACTGGCGCGAGCCCAGTCCTTTATTAAAGAAAGGGCTTTTCACCACAAGCTTTGCTCGCAATTTAAATTGATTCTTTCCTTATTGTGTAAGGCTAATACGCTATAGAATCTTTTGTGCCGGCCCCCGTACCCGACCCGCATTATTAATCATGGAAGATTGACTTCAACAGTTGAGCGAACTCGCGCGACCCGAGGGGGTAGTACCATGATGACTTCGCCTCGTCGATCGCCGCTAAGGGATCCTGAAAAACCCGTTCCGACGGCGCCGGCGACTGGGGTCTCGCTCGCGCGACCCGAGGGGGGTAGTACCATGATGACTTCGCCTCGTCGATCGCCGCTAAGGGACCCCGACAAACCCGTTCCGTCGGCGCCGGCGATTGGGGTCTCGCTCGCGCGACCCGAGGGGGGTAGTACCATGATGACTTCGCCTCGTCGATCGCCGCTAAGGGACCCCGAAAAACCCGTTCCGGCGGCGCCGCCGTTTGAAGCCTCGTCGAGACCCCAATCGCCGGGGGTCTGGCTTGCGCGACCCCAGGGGGGTAGTACCATGACGACTTTGCCTCGTCGATCGCCGCTAAGGGACCCCGAAAAACCCGTTCCGGCGGCGCCGCCGTTTGAAGCCTCGTCGAGACCCCAATCGCCGGCGCCGGAAGTTGCGCTCCCGCTCACTCATATCCAATCACCGCCTCCGCCGGATGGCTCCGCGGGGGAATCGGGGTCGCCTTCGATGGCGATCGTGATCGTCAACAAGCTGGACAAGGAGGACGGACCTCAGCCCCAGGATGTGATCGGCAGCGGCGGGAGAACGAAGGAGAGGGGACAGAGGGTGGAGCCGAGGAGCGGGAGACGGCCGCAAGGTCCCAGGAGGGCGGCGGGTTGGCTCCGGGCGGCGGCGCTCGTGCTGTGCATGATCGCCTTCTCGTTGATGACCTCCGACAAGACCGAGGGGTGGGCGGGTGACTCATTCGACCGCTACAGAGAATTCCGGTATGGTACGAGGCCTAGATTCCGTTATGTTGATATGATTTCTTTTCTCGCTCTGTACCGTTTCGACATTCGGTTGCAGGTACTTGGTAGCGGTAAATGTGATTGGGTTCGTGTACTCGATTTTTCAAGTGTACGCGAGAATCCACCAAAGGGTAACCATGAAGTACATGATGCACCGTCGGATGCGTTATTTGTGTGATCTCTCGATGGATCAGGTAAGTACCAGTACCAGGATTCTTTCAAAAATTTGTGGAGTCTATTATCAATTCGAGTGCTTTCTCCTGTCAGCAATCAACCACGGTTTTGAAAATCAGTGAATCGGACTAGTAGTCTATTCCGGTTCAACCGGTCCGAATTTATAATGATGCTAGTGTGATATCAATACTAATTTTTTTATTATTATTATTATATATATATATGGGTTGGAGTCAAATGGCTCGAAACAATATCGTGTCAAGCTTAATAGAAAGGGTAAATTTTTCACTTTCATTAAATCTTATCTGACAGAATTCTGGTTCAAGTTTTGACTATTTTTACTATTAAACAAAATGGTGCCTTGTCTGATTTCTACTTTAGCCGATCGAATAATTCAGTTCGATTTTCATAAGTTCGGTCTTGCAGAGAACAACAAAACAGTATAAAGAAAATTGAAAAGAAAAAACAAGACTTGGATAACATATCGCTTTGTCATTATTGATTTGCATGTCACGTCAACAATGACTGATTAAGTTTGAGGGCCACTTTGCAATTACTTCCCTTGTTCTTTTCTATATAAGACTTAATTAGTCAACTGCACAGTAATCCGTGTTTGATACGTTTATGTTTTAGTGAGTGTAATTGTATTCCTTCAAATTATTTACGCTGCTTAGTGATAGTGTAATTGTATTCCTTCAGACATTTGTATGACAGAATTTCAAATTCTTATGACTTTTCAGATTATTTATGTTGGACTAACTTCAGTTCGGTCCATGTGCTTTTAATCTATTTTGGCTTCTAATTTGTATTTTTATCTCAAATTTGCTCTTATACATTGTAACTAGACAAAGCTAATGGGTCAATTTATTATGATTATTTTTTTCAAACTGCGGACCAAAATGAATAAGGGCCTAATTGAGAGTAATTGTTTTCTGATTTGATGACATTATGTTGCCACCATTTGCTTAAGTATTCTTGATGACTTATGGTATTATAGGAAACTAATTAAATTACAATTATAGAAATCTTTTAATCTTAACCAACTGCTTAGTACCCAAAACTCAAGCATATAGAAATTATATAAGTTATATATTTATTTACAAACCAAAACATCCTTCCTAGGGTAAAACTGAGCACCCATTAAAAAAATATGTAGATAATTTGGAGGTATTTGAACCCAATTACCACATTAAAATTTGATCAAGTAATTTCTTATCCAAAATACTAACTTGTTATAATAGAATCTACTCAAATAAGTGCTTCTTCCATATGTTTCTTTGCATAAACCTTGAACCTATACTTCAAAGTAGTTATCATATAGTTGTTACCATGAACTTACATAGCACTATCTTATTATTTTTGCTTGTTTCTGACATTAATTGTGAGTTTATGTAGCAAACTAAGTATGTTTAACATGGTTGTCTACATGCTAAAAAAGGTAGTTTTACCCCTGTATTGTTTAGCATGTGAAGTTGCCTTATTAGAGTGTAGTTATCATATTATTAGGTGACTTCTTTTTCCTCTTTAAGTATTCATACCACTTAATAGTTTATCTAATTCTAGTTTGGTTTATGGACACATAGATTCACACATTTTTCCACTGCTAGTTAATTTTGCCAACCCCCCCTTAAAATAGATACCAATGCCCCCTTCTTCATGTTGACGATCATTTTCTTGCTCCAACACTATTGAACTTAGCCTTTTTTTTGTTCCTTTTTTTGGTGAAGAATGAAGACCTTGTTGTATTCACTCCTCGAATACGTTGTTCTTGTGGCTGCTGCAGACTCTGGCTTACCTTCTGATGTCGGCATCGTCGGCTGCAGCATCCCGCAACGACGTCTGGGTTTCAAGATTCGGGAGCGATGCCTTCACCGACAAAGCAAACGGCGCCGTCGCCGTCTCGTTCCTCGCTTTCATCGTCCTCGCTATCAGCTCAATTATCTCCGCTTACAATTTCTTCAGATGGAGTTTTTGAATTGTTGAACCACTCGCATTTCAAGTGATGTAAATCTGGCGTACATATATAGTTATACGAGCCATGCAATTACATTCTTTTACATTTTTTTTGCTTTTCTGTTTTTTACTTTATGAATTTGTCGCATTTATATATATACCACGCAAAGCAGCAAAAAGTAGGCTGCAAGATCATTAAGAAACCAGTTGTGGTCATCGACTAAGCATGCACTTGTGAAAATAATTTATTAATATGCTTTACTCGTTCGATGGCACTTTGTTGTGCACATTAGAATCTTTCACTTGCTCCTATTTTGTGTGAAAACTTCCTTATCTTTGCTTTCTGTTCATAATCTGCTATTTATACTGTACATATTAGAAAAACAGGTGAACGATCAAAACATTTTTTTTTGGCAACTGCAAACAAGTTCATTGATCAATTAAATAGTGAGTACTCAAATATAAGTGTGATGGGGGGTTAGCTATGCATAAGACGTCAGTGTAGCAAAGCGCCCGTTGTGTGTAAATGAGGCACTCACTTATCGTGAATCTGGGAGGGCAGGAGGTATATTTTACGAAGTTCCATGAATCCTTGGTAGTTTGATGCTGGAGTTTTATAAGGAAGAGTTGTTCTTTCTTGTGCATTACAATGGGTTTTAATCCTGAGATTTAATTAATTCGAATCCAATTACATATATAATATTTAAAAAGGTACGGAAAAAAGGATAGTTAGACATGATTGTTTTTCTTAAGTAAAAACTTGTATCGTTTAAGTAAATCTAGATTGAATGTTCAAAGATACATTGATATTTTCCTCCTCCAAACTCTTAGGCCTTATTTGGTTGGAGGAAACAAGAAATGAAGAAAAAGAAAAAACGCTTTCCCTCGTTTCTTTGAAAAGTCAAAAAATGATAAGGAAAAAGACGAGGAAAGCTCTTCTCAATGCACAACCTTCTCCCACTCCTCGATGATCGTTGATAATCACTCTTACTGCCACCGCTACTTCCATCGCGCCTCCTTTTTCCCCCCTCCCTCCTCCCTTGCGTCGGCAAACTTGAGCGCACGTCCGCCTCCTTGCCAAGCTCGCGTCCATCTCTCGCTCAGCTTGCTCGTGCCTCATGCCGGGCGCGCTCTTCCTCCCTTGCTCCACCCCTCCACCTTCTCTTCTCATCAACACCGCCTCCTTCTCCCCACTCACTCCTCCCGTTGAGCGCACATTCGCCTCCCTGCCAAGCTCGCATCCACCATCGCTGCCCTCTTCTCGTCACCGTCGCTCTACCCTCTTCCTGTTGTGGTTGCCCTCTTCCAATTTCCCTGCTCCTCTCTTTTCCTGTTGGAAGCCCCTGCCCTCACTGTCGTTGGAAGCCGTCATCGCCGTCGGAAGCCTTCGTCGTTGCCGTTGCCGAAAGCCCCTGCTGCTGGCACCGCTGTCTTCTTCCCCGCTGTAGCTTTTTTTTTTTCCGGTTCACCACTTGAGCATGTGATTTTCACGTGTCATTTGTTTCTATTTCTTATCTTCTTCTTTTCTTTTTTTAGGGTGGGCAATCGATAACAACCGATACCGAATAACAACCGATACCGAATTTACCGATTAAATATTTACCAAAAATTTTAAAACTAATACCGAACTGAATAAAAAAATTACTGAATAATTACCGAACCGAATTTACCAAAACTGTAAATTCTGATTTAAATTATTTTATTTATATAAATATAATAATATTTTTATTTTAAAATATTTATCAAATAAAATTTAATAATTTTAATTCATATTAGTAAATTCGGTAATTTATCGTACCGAATTTATTGAATTTATTAATTTAATACTTAGTATCGATAAATTCAATTTTTACTGAACCGAAAAATAAAAAATCGATACCAATACTGAAAACTGAATTTTAGAAAATATATTACAACCGAATTTTAGAAAATATATTACCAATACCGAAATTGAATCTACGGAATTGATTGGTAAATCGATAAAAACCGAATAAACTGAAACGTTTGTCCGCCCCTACTTTTTTTATCTTTCTTTTTTTTTTTTGTTCTTGCAAGAAAATATATCCTTGATTAATTTTCGTTTGGCACGTACTAAGATAGCAAAGAAATAATTTTACAAATACAAGAGAGCAGAACGGTTTTTGCATATATATATAAAATTTTGAGTAATTCCTGGGCGGCTGGATGGATAATTGTGCATAGAGATGGCAAGAAAACCCATCTCCACCCCGCCCTGCCCCGACCCGAAGTCAACGGGGAAAATTTGAGTTGACTGGGTCTCGGATCGGGTTTGGGGAAAACCCGACGGGATAAAGTCGGGTCGGGGTCGGTATGGGAATTCAGGTACCCGCCCCGAACCTGCCCCGATTATTAAAATGATAAATTTATCCTTTCTAAGTTATAATTTAGGTACTAAATTTATAGTAGTTTGATATAAAAATAATTGTATAGTTTATGTAAAATATTTTTTATTTATATATTATGAATATAGAATAAAAAATAATTTTAAAATATTATTTATAATATATATTTATTTTTTAGGCTAGTCGGGGTCGGCTTTCCCCGCGGGGTCGGATGTGGGGTTGGGTTTTCTAAACTCATTGGGTTCAAGGTCAGGGTCAGGGATGGGTTTGGAGAAATCGGGATCGAGTCGGGGATAGCAAAATCTGAATCTGACCCGCCTGATGCCATCCCTAGTTGTGCAGTGATTATGATGTATGTTTGTTTTAGTGTGTCATATGTTTCTGATTTTTTTTAGATGCGTTGTTATGTTATGTCGTGTTTAATTATATACGGGAGAGTTATGTTAAAACTAGAGCTAGGTTTTGTGCGAGAGCAGTGATAAGAAATTTTATTAAATTTTTTTAGAAAATGATATATTTTTATCCCTCTATTAATTAAAATTACTTATTTACCCTTGGGAAATTTTTTTTTGAGTAATTAGTAATATATATGAAATTTTAATTCAGTTAATAGAATGAAATTAACTGATCTCAAAGCTATAGTAGCTCTGGATCCACCGCTTTCAAACCACAAAAAACACTGAAGATACTATTAGGTCCTCGTTGCTCCCATAATTCACAGTTTTCCTGTACAAATCAAAAGATATTCAGACTTATATGTAGGGACTTACATACACCGGGCCCCATCGAAAAACTTGATTCTTTGTTCATGACGTTTCTGACACCAAATTTCTAACATTATTACACATTTTGCACGCTGACATTTTAGAAATGTCACTTTGTTGAAGACACAAGTCATATGACTGTGCAGAGCATAATCAAGTCAACTAGACAACTATTTATTACTTATGATTAATTTTTTAGAAACTTTTTTAAATAATGATTGTTCAACTACGGTGGATGATGTGATTTATTCATTGTGTATCGATGTTCTAATTTCGTGACAGGAACATTATCTAGTTGATTTCGGGTTATTTTTCACGTAATTACAGCACACCACAAAAAATCCTATGCTCGTGCTATTTTTTTTCTTTTTTTTTATCTTTAATAAATGTTGGCCTTCAGGAGTCAGATAAATAGCTATAATGTATTACTTCTGTGAATTATTTTGTATGAAATTTGAAGGTTAGTGAATAGGATATTCATAGACCTAATTCATCAGGCCATTAAAAAGAAATCATAAATTCGACAGATTTGTTCCGTAAAAAGAATAACTGAGGTTTCCTTTTTCAAATATAATACAATAATCTTTGTTGTGATTACAACACGCATGAAACGGAATGAAAGGTCAATTATCGATTCACAGATCTATGGAAAAATCCACGACAAATGCGGCTCGGACAATTTTGCCGACTGTCCAGCGGTATACGTAATAGTGACGCCGTTGTTTAACCAATGAGCTTCTAACTAAACTCATATATAGGCTTCGTCTTTTCTTGCGTCATACAAAAGAAGCAGGCGACGAACTGGTGCATCTAAACCATTATCTACAGACGGTTGCCGTGATCTATAAGATACCACTTGAAATGCTAGATGTAGCGTGGATTTTCAGAGAATGCTCTGGTTTGAAAGTCATTCCTGTGATATGCAAAAAGAGGAAGTTTCAATAGTCAGAATCGAACATTACGATTTACACACGAATAAGAACCTATTAATCTACTTCATACTCCACCTCATTAATTGCTTAATATCATGATACATTTAGCCAAATATTTTATTATGTATTTATCATGCAAGCTCAACCTATTTATGTGTGTACATATAATGAATTTCATTGAAGGAGACTTAAGAAATAGACGATAAATTCTAGGTACGAATCTAGAACAAGACGTGATTGTTATATCTACAATAGAAATTCACACAATTGCTTTAAATAATTTTACTCAATCAAGAACACTAGATGGGCATATATAACTAATAAACGTTAGTGAAGAAAAAGGAAGATGATTAACCCAAACATGAACCTTTGTCAACTAAACAAGTACAAGATTGACGTCTGACACGTTGTTATGGATCAAACTTCTTTTTGAAATTTGCTTGTAGTCCTGTGACATTTTCTATGGTGTGCAAGAGGAGTTTTACATTTGTGAGGGAATTTACAAATTCTACGTAGGCAACCTCGTGAGACAGGAACCAATGGCTCACATCATATCTTCTTCACAAGGTCTATTAAGAATTCTAGCGAAGCAGACACTAATCAACGATAATAGGTATGAGAGTTGGTATTCTTGCCCAAATCCTCTATTAGTTAAATTATCAACCACGGAAAGTATTCAGAAGGACTGAGGATGCCGTTAAGGCAAGTAACTTTTTAATCCAGTATCGGAAAAATTCTAGCGAATATGACCAAATGACACCTTTGAGGCTTTGACAAATCTTTATCATGACAAGTGGAGGGTTTCACTTACTACCCTGGGGTCGCACGGCCCCATTGTAATAATTTACTTGGATATAGATGATCGCTTCATTGCTCTATTTTGTAAGGGACGAAGCATTCAAAAATAGCAGAATAGCTTCAACAAAAGTAGGGCCAAACTTATATTACACTTCAATGGGAAGGTTCCTTCAAAACTAACATGGGTTCACAGGTGTAGAGCATATCTTTAGAAACTTAGAAGGGAATTTTGTCGGCTAGTGTTGGCGGCAGATCCAGATTGTCGTTATCTGCCCTACCTACTTGCAACCATATAGATTGAATTTGACGTTCTAAACACCGTTAATGGGATGGTTCGTTTAGATCTTAGGGATATGCAAGTGCTGCACACATCATTAGAACCACCTAATAAAGGAATAATGTCAGATGCACTATTATCATCCTACTTACCCGCAGCCCTATATTTATTGAATGTTAGGGTGTGTACAATTCAATCTAGTTGAAGTATTCCTACTTCCTAGGAACGAGAAAGAGTAAGAGATTGACATATCTGAGGGTGCACTTTTGAATTAAATACCCAAGATAGTTGTCTGCGAATGCAACTTCCACATGAAACATGGGAATTCACCCGAGGAGGTGGTAATCTAGCATTATAAAGCCGTCATCTGGTGATCACTAAGATAATATATGTAAATATTTTGCAACCATATCAAATTATCAATATGTATATATTTGTAATACATATATTTAAATATTAATTTACAATGATTTACATACATTGAAATATATCTAAATGTTAAAAGAAGTTATATAAGCAAAAAAAATATTATATTTATAATCAATATGTCATAATTAAATTAAAATGATATATTTAGTTGAATAACAAGTGTTCTCATGAAGATAATACATCATACATCATTAATATACAATGTTGCTTAAATTATTACGTGAACCAACATGTTAGTGTCACATGCATATAAAAATTTAATTGATGATAATGACATTCCTAAGAGCATTATTGTTTCCAATAGAAATCAAACATTCTATGAACCAAATGCCCTTAATATGTTTTATATGTCTAAGAACAAGCTACGCTACAGGAATATCACTTCTTTTCTTTCATAAGGATTCATCTTAGTTTACTACATTGAAAACAGAGGAATTCAAATGCTTTTGAGAAGCCTATTGAAGGGTTGTTTTTCTTTTGCTAAAGTGTACAAGTAGTGAAATGGAATATACACATAGTAACGGTAATACATCAGCTCATTGAGTATCTAGTTTTTTAGGAGAGTATTTCTCCAGTTAGCAAGTCTAATTTGCATAATCATTTTTTTGATATCTTCCCTGTTTTAAAAAGTGGAGTAGCTAAGTAGAAGTGTCTATTGGATAACTTTACAATTCTCACACATTATATTAACCTACATTTTTGCTAGCTTTCACAAAGACACCAATTATTTTCATTTATAACTCTACTGAATTTGTGCATGGCTAAGTGTTAGCAAGTAGCAAGGACCTAGAAGAGTCATACCTTTCTCCTTAACAGCTATCTGCAAAGTATCAAGTGTTATTATCCCATCTGTCAATGGAAGTAGCTCAAGCTTCACTGAGGCACTTGAGAGTGCAGGTATGCATCTGTGTCATGAAATTATGTTAAAATGATAACTTGACACTACGATAGAAAGAGGAGAGCATATATGATTACCCAAGAGGAACAGAACTCTGCAACCATAGATGACTAAAGCCTGGATTATTTGAAATAACGTCAGACATTGTAGCAGTTTGCTCCACAAAATTTGATGTCTTTCCAGCTTGAAAGCTCTCGTTTTGAGTTTTGATTGCAATAGGTGCAGAACTCTTGTCCCAACTAAAACCAGAAGATGAGTTCATTGAGGTTTTTGGAGTAGAGCCTAATGACAAAACTGAAGGAGAACTTGCTGTTTCTGGAGCAAGAACAGTAAAAGTAAGATCTTCAGATGTTAAATTTGTGGCTTTAAGAGTTAGCACCTGAAAAAAAATTGACAAGGTTAGACTTGTCAAATTGCATCAAAGAGTACAAACCCAAATGTAAATTGCTAAAATTATGTGTGCGTTACCTTAACAGGGAGTTGGAGTTCTCTACAATTTTGGCTACTAGGTTTCTGATGACTATGAGAGTCTGCTGCTACAGAAATCATAAGGTCTTTCGCAATGCGTGGCTTCCAATTTGTTGCCTGCTTGAAGAACAACTTTGATTCTGGCAGGAAAATTGCAATATTTCACATTAAAACGCTAGCTAAAAAATCCATGAATGATAAAACTATGTCAACCAGCGCAACTTAGTACCAGTATAATTGCAACGGCAAGATGCCACAATGGAAAACTGACTTGCTGTGAAAGAAGCCATCATCCCATCACCAACACTAGATATCATATGTGCATTTGATGCAGCTGAACCTGTTTTTGAATATGGAACCATATTGCTGTTGACCTTGTGATCTCTATTTGATATAGTCGCCAATTTGAGAATAAAAGAGTGTTCCTCACCTCTCCTGCATGGATGACCCAAAAAGAGTGTTCCTCACCTCTTCAAACAACTATAGTTATTTAATGGATGACCGTGACAAAGGAATCTAATAATCTAAATATTTAACTCAGACTCAAATTTCTAACAAGACATGAAACGAAGAAAAAATCAAATGGAAGTACAATTTTTATCCAATTGTTCAAAATCATTTTTGAATTTCTTATATCAAAACATTCCATTATCTAGATATAATCCCATTTTTTATCAATACAATAGTGTCACTTAACATGGTTGTATATGAAGATGGAGTAAGGGTTCACTGATCCAGTGATCAATACTGTAATATCACAAGAAAGCAGAGTACATGCAACAAGCTGTATATCTATGAATGATGAACAGCGAAAGAGAACAGTTGTAAGAATGAGTAGGAGAATCTGAAAGAAACCTGAGGGCGAGGTTTGGTAAGCTGTGGCCATTTCCTGTTTCAATACTAGCAATAGGTAAGAATAGAGGAGGGCCACCTTTTGATGCCTCCTCAGATACAATAGTTATTGCATCCAGAAAGATAACTATATCTGGTAGATGAGATGGAGATACATTCTGCAAAAGATAGCCCTTGTAAAGAATCATTAAAGAAAACTACAAAATAAAAAGAAAAATAGCCAATATATAGAATGAAAAAAACAATTACAAAGAAAATACAGAACAAGTACCTTTATCTGTACACAAAGGAGATCCTCAGTATTACATTCTGCAGCAAAAGAATGGATTTCAACTGGTTGAACAATTTCAAGCTTCCGTCGCCACCTCTTACCAGGTAAATATATGCCTTCCAAGCCACAATGAGCAGAAAAGCGTTCTGGCTCCAGTGGGATACCTCGAAATGATAAGAGGCCACCATTTCCTGTATCCGGACTCTTTTTGAGCTGCTCTTTTGAAAAGCGATCATAATCTTCAAGTTCAGAAACAGGAGTTGCAGTGGAGAAAGATGCAGAGGAAGGAGGTCCGCTAACTTGAGGAAGTGAAGAC
The DNA here is from genome assembly GCA_027563935.2 of Costus lasius. Classification (NCBI taxonomy): domain Eukaryota; kingdom Viridiplantae; phylum Streptophyta; class Magnoliopsida; order Zingiberales; family Costaceae; genus Costus; species Costus lasius. The sequence continues at coordinate 14,133,033 of CM050449.1, forward strand.
AAGGAATAGCTTCTGAAGTTGCCAAAAGAAAACATTTGAGAACCAGGGGCAGGATATACAGTCTTTTGTGACATGCTTGAGTTTAAAGGAGGTGATACTGATCGAGGAGGTAATGAACGATCCAAAGGAAGCAACCAATTAAGCAGTTCCCGACTCGGATCATCATTATTAGCAGCCGATGAAATGTTCCGTGTCTCAATAGCAGAGTTATATTTTTCAAATTGAATAACCTCAAGGACCGGATCTTCCAAATAATTAACTCCAACATTCATTTCGAGCAGAACCTGCATTCATCCAGCAGATACATTAATAAAAAATAGCACTATAAACACTGCATTTTATTTTCCATTTCAAATACTAATTTGTGCAAGTGTATCAATCCATAAGTACATACTAGTTAATACCATTAAAATATATATACAATACTAAGGTCAAACTAGTACATAGTACAGTACCTAGCGATACATACTACCAATCAATACTAACCTTGTACTACTACCAATCAAAACTGACCTTGTACTATGTACCAATATAGGGTTAAACTGGCATGTATCACTTGTACCAATATAGACACATTGGATTGACCAGAACAATTGATTGTGAAGAGGATTCAAAGTATAAGATAGTCAATATAGAGCATTCAACAAAAGTCCCGCAACAAGTGGGTTGCTTGAAAATGCATTGTCATGAATTGACTAAAAGCATATAAAGGTAGTCATTCATAAATTGATAATCAAATTGGTGCCAGAAGTTAGAATGGGAAAAAACACTAATAACATCTAATTATATCAAGAAAATAGAGCTAAACAAAAGTTTGCAACTCCTTTCAAGTAATCACTGAAACATTCTGTCCATAGTGTCTCATAAAGTGAGATCCTTTTTCATTTCCACCGCGTTTCAATTTATAGTTCCCATTACGCTATATAAGATTTGATATTGTAGATGGATCCTTCCACCTTTTTCTCAAAAGGAAAGCGAGCTTACAGAAGCAAAGGAAATGAAAAAACTTGCCTTACTTAAGTATTATCCATTCATTAGTGATGTGTCAAATATTCCAAATGTTCTACAAGACAAAATTGAGAGATATGTTGATGGGGAGGCTAGGACAATATATATAAACAATGATAGCAAAACATAAATGTGTTGTAGTGGAATGAACTATTTCTTCAATCATTACAAGAATTTCCATTAGGAATTTAAAAAAGAAAAAAAATTATAATCATAGTAGCTTTCAATGTTTATGAACAATTTGGTGGAATGAATTGTCTATGCCCACGTAGTTCACATGAGGGGAACAAGGTGGGAATGAAAATAGATCATATTCTAGAGCTCCTAAAGCAAGATTTAAAAACCAAACCACCAATCCATACTACCAGATACAAGTATACGTACCACTCTAAACTTGTTCCATACACAATACAAGGTCAATATTGATTTGATACCATATATGCATATGTAACACACACACACAAACACACACACACACATATATATATATATTGGGTGGGACCAACTATACCATACATCGATACATGCCGTACACACTGATCTGACACTATATTGTTATAGTTGTTGGAGTGAATATTCAAAACCATGCTCCTAATGAAGTTTTCAAAGAAAAATCAACAACCTTGTTATTGAATTGCTAAGACAATAATTACTACATTGATTCAGGTCCAAATGTCACATTATATAATATTTCAATGCTACCGGGTAAGAACGATGGAGAACCAAACTTCACAGGCAGTAAAAGAGCCAACATGTGATGTCTATTTAAGCTTGACCATCAAGAAAGTAAGCATGAAGGTGTCCGTTAACAGTTCTACAGCTGTCAAACCAAAGACCAAACAAATTGTCCACGAAATAACTGCTTGTCACATGTTACAAATGTTAAAAATACCAAAATATTGTTCCTACAGCATCTGTTAATCACATGTTGTAATGTTAGAACATAGAACATATCAGAGGGTTCTCTCAAATTGATTCTAAAATGGAAGCCATCATATTAGAATTTGACACATTATGCATGGAAAATCAATTTGAATATTTTAAAATTCCATCTTTGAAATATATTATTGTCTATTTTGAAGATATACAACAAAACGATGAATGCATACATTGTTTATGATATCTAATGTGCTCTTTCATGAACATGTAGAGTTAATGCATGAAATGCCTGTCAAATTTTTCTCTCTACATTTCAAATTGAATAACTATTTATCCTTATTATACTTCTTAGAGGTGAATAAATCCAATAGTAAAAAACAACCATCTTACAAGACAACAGTTGATCCTCAAATTAAATAATTCTTTAATGTCTTGATTAGCCATGGCCTCAAATTGTAGCAAGAATAGATGAGGTTATGTAGAATGAAAATGTGATGGTTTACAATTCAACTACGATTAGTCCAATCATTTCTATGTCATGTCCATTTTCAATCAAGTCTTTGTTCAACAATCCAATCATTGCACGTACTAAGCACTCTGTGAATTTATTTGAGGACTGGAGGCGGTGTCAATGTGGCATGTTCGTATGGAAGTTTAGTCTTTGCACAAGGCAATATCCCCTGAGAGCATGTTTAAACCTCTAAGTTATATAAAAACGACAACAGACTATTCATCTGCAAGGATCAGTAAAAAATATAGTAAAATATGAGGGAAAAAATACGAGTAAATATTTGCATGTATTGAGCAATACAAACTATTGCAAACTCACTACTATATCACCATTGGACAAAGAGTGGCATCTGACAGTTTCTCTAGCCATTCCTCCTGACTTGTTGCCATCAAAACTACCCTTATCAACAACTGCACTAACAACATTGCTCTTTGGAACCCTTTGTGATCCTCCATTAGGGTAACTTCTCCCCCCTACTACCTCCGAAAGCATTGAAAGTGGTGCATTTCTCTTAGACCACAGTTGTTCATCAGCCTCAGCAATTCTAACAAAGAAATTGGAATTTCTAAAACTTTCAAGCATATGCTCAGTTTGTTGTTTATGGTATTCCAAGCGAAGGAGACTCTCGGGTGCAGAGATATCATCTTTTTGACTCACCGCATTTACAGCAACAACAGTTTTGCCATTGCACTCTGCCTTTTGACCAAATTTTTTTTCAGGCATGCTACTAACAATCCCATTCGGATTGGCTGGATCTGTTTCCTGCAAACTTTCAATAGGATGTTCTTTTCTTTGACTGGCTTTACCATTTTTTGACATTACAGCAGCAACTCTAAATGGAGTAATGATTTCTGTCTCCTGCTTAGATGCCGATAGGCATACCAGTATATGGATATGTTCACCTGGGAACAGAAAAGCATATCAGATAACAGAAAAAGTGGTATCTTCAGGATTAAAAAGAAAACAATCCTGATCAGGAAGAATTACCAGGAAAAACAAAAGATCGGTCTAAAGGCCTCAGGTGTTGTATCTCTGCTATCTCAGTCCAGTTATCTGGAAGATCCTCTATAAATATAGAAAAAAATTGAAAATGTTCAGCAAATGACATTATGATATTGTATATTTTACATTCAGAAATAATGTAGCATATCACAAGTCTTGTCTTCAGATAAAAGTGGATTTTTCTGAGACTTATTAAAGTGAATGCTCAAAATTCTCAAGAAATTGAGATGAAATTCTGACTCCTAGGATACATGAAAAGGCAAGCATATGTGCAAGTGAACATACTATAAGGAATTGTAATCCACCCATCTTCTTCTGATACATCAGTATACTTTCCAACAGGAGCTTGGCTTTTGGAAGTTGGAACTTCTGTTAAGCTGCTTGAAACACCATCTCCATTGTTATTTGTATTAGCTTCATGTTCTGTAGAATTACTTGGAAATGATTCCTCTGCAATAAGGCCCTCCAAGGTAGTTGGTCTTGGAGTAGGTTTCACAGCACTGTCATCTTCAGGTTCCACAGACGTGGATACCTCAGGAACTGCAGGTTGGGTAGCTCGGAGGAGAAAATTCATAGCTATGTCCAAATCACCTGCGAGATGAGTTGGAAAATAAATATAACTACATATTTTCCTAATTGCTCCATATATAATGAGATTATAGAAGAGTCAATAATTACAAGAATCAAATGTATGGCAACCATTAAGGCCCCTAATTCAAAAGCTTAAAAGAACCATGAAGTTTGAGTCAGGAAGGAGTATGACGCTGAACAAACTGCTGAAGAGACACATGTAAACGAGGCAATATAAGTTTGAGTCAGTCTTTCTAGAAGAAAAGAAAATGTAACAAGAAAGACTTTTAAAGACTTTTACGAAACCAAACTAAGATACTATTATGACCTACTATTCTATCTGCATTTCTTAAGTATTTGCTAGGCCCAATGTTGATAAATTTGGACACCAAGATCAGTGCTGTCAAAAGTCAAAAAGGTGTGCTCCTAGGTACACCAACTGCACTTGGCACAAAGAGAACACCTCAAGGAAGTCGAGGCACATGCTTGGGCCAGGTACCCTAGGCACATGCCTAGACCATAATACAAAAAAGAATTACAACCAAGAAGACTCAAAGTAAATTACTCCTACGAGAGGACATGCAAAGACGAAGACATGGATTGATATTTCAAAGTAGCTAGTGAGGAAAAGGAGGATTATGATATATATATACTATATATATAAGAAAGATTGTAGAAGTGATGAGGAGAGGAGGAAAAAATATGCAAAATATTTTAGATTATTTAATGGATCAAGATGACAAAGATTAATGAATTTGTGTTTGACATTAACTATCTATATTGTCTTGACTTTTTTTGTTTGTTTGAGGTTGTATGTAGTCATGCCAAAGATTTAGAATACTGGCTAGCACATAGCAATAGACTAGTTCATTGTTGGACTAATGTATACAGGTTAATACTCATATATAGCATGAGTCTAAATATATATGTATTTATATTATATATAATATGACACCAGTCAGTATTAACCCTATGACAGATATTGGTACAAGGTTAGACCGATATGCACTGCCGATACCAAATGATATTGACTAGTTTTTAAAATCTTGGATCATACCATGATTTCGGTTCCCACTAAGATATGGTAATTTTATTTGGTGAGTGGAATGTGAAGACTTTGACTACCTTCTTGGTATTTATATTTGTGATCTTTTAACTAGTTTGGTTCAACCTAAGTTGAAGTTGCAAACTTTGTGGTATTAATTTAAATTTATAGTTAGGTTTTTGTCCCCCTGTTGTCTAAAATATTGTAATATTTATTTGAGCAAGTTCGAGTTTACAAGAAAAGCTTGATCGTCTCGATACACATTTCAGTCCATGTTTGAACATGCGAACAAGTTCAACTCGTTCAGTCATAAACGCTTAAATGTAACGAAGTAAGCAAATGTGCATCAAATGCTACAATAATATGGAAACTATCTTTTATATTTGTGCCTGCTTACAATCCCCTATCAACATGGAACCTAGAGGAAGACAATAACTATGATGATCCCAATAATAAACATACATGAATCATGATAAGCTGCTAAACACGAAATCAATCAAGAACTGGTCCGGCTGCATCGAATTTCGTTCGTTTCAATGTAGATCATACCGAAGATGACTAGTTAGAGACAGATCGAGCCGCCAAGTTCAAGGGAGGAAATGAAATGAGAAAAAAGAGGAATGAACCAATCCTTGTCTCCCAAATTAAGTTCCATTCGATTAAGCATGGACAAGTGAGGTAGTTAGGCGCTACGAACCTGGAGTCGTTGCCCACTAGAGTAGATCGCAGGAAATAGGAGCGGCGAAGCCGAGATCCGGGCGAGGGAGTGGGCGTAGAACTAGGGATATAGATTTGGGTATGCAGGTTGCGACGCGCAGAAGACTAAAAATAAACTGGATGCGAGAGCGAAGCACCTCTCTGCCGTTTATGTGCTGAATAAAAGGTCCATGGTGGGTCCCACGTTTTACTGATGTGTAAGTCGTGGGTACGCATGAGGGAGTAGGAAAAGTGTTGCCCGACTAATGATATTCACAACAATTTATATGTCACGTGCGTTTCGCGTGCAAATAAGATGGATGGGGTTCGCCTTGAGTAAAGGTTGCAATTTCACTCGAACCCGATGGGTATCCGATCCGACCCAATCCATTTATACCGAGTTTGAGTACCCGATTAGCTAAACGGGTCGGAGTTCGGGTTTAAGGACGTGGGTACCCGATACCCGACTTCAAAAAAAAATATAAATATTAATTTTTATTATTAGAATATAAATAATAATAAAATAACTATTATATAAATATTTATTACTATTAAAAATATAAAAATAATAATAAATAATTATTATATAAATATATTTATTTTAATTTTAATTTATAAAATACATTTTATATAATAAATAATTTAGTTTTTTAATTAATCGGGTACCTGCGGGTACCCGTTTAAATACCCGACCCGGGTTTGGGTCGGGTTCGGGTGGCGGTTCGGGTTTAAATACCCGACCCGGGTTTGGGTCGGGTACCCGACCCTAGCCGTGAGCAAACGCAGGTGAGCGGAGCTATGACGCTGAACGATGAACAACGAACGACAGATGACGAGTGGAAGGCTTAGAAGCAACGGATGTGGGATTAAAATAGCGGTGTCAATTTGGGCTAGTGAATCATAAATGAATCATAGCAAGTGTAATCTATAATCTGATTAAGCAAATTTGAAAATGGTCCATTAAATTAATTAGGTCAAACTGTCTAATTCGAATATAATTGGGTCAACCCGATACGACTCGAATAACCCGTTTATTAAATGAGTTATATATTAACCTGATTTGCTTGACTCAATTATAATCATTCATATTTTATATATAAATAATAAATTGATCAAAAATTTTATTAAAATTTATACAAATTTGGATTGTGGTGCGGGCCAAAATTTAAATTAAAAGATGATTATAAAAGATTTTAGCTTATAGACTAATACTGAGAGTTGTGCGGACTTATATTTTAAATTTGTATATGTAAATATATAATATAATTGAGTTAAACAGGTCAACTTATTTACAATCCAATACGACCCGATTATTTTTGGGTCATAAATGGTTTGACCTGTTTATGACCCGAATACGATTATAACCGATTCGAATTTGCCTAACTTCGTACTTGAGTCGAGTCGAGTTAGCTTAAGGGAGCACTTATATCAATTAGCTTAGAGTTTTAAAAATCAAGACACCTGCACCACAATCAATCAAATTACTCATTGTAGATGTTCAAATATGTTAGTTATCTTATCTCAAATTAATTATACTATTTATCACTAACTCTTACCTCAAATTAGCTTAAGACATTATATACTATATACTATATACACTATATATACATTATATTCACTATACGCTATATACATTATATACTATGTACTATATATACAATTATTGTGGGCATATATATAATAGTCATTTGTATATGACATTTTTAAATTTAGCCTAACTGAAATGGTGAAATAAAGAATTAATTAATAGACTAGAATATCTATGAGAATCTTGAAATAATATTTTATATATGCTTGTGCAATGTGTACATAATATTTATCAACTAAGTATAACAATAGTCTTTTAAAGTATGTTGAAACTTGAAACATATTTTTCTCTAAGTCTCACTAGAAGTGTATATGTAACAATAAGTTGAACTACAAAATTATAAATAATTGTGGTAGAACAAATGAAAGTATCATGGGACCTGGTCAATTATTTTTAAAATTATATAAAACTTATAGGAAAAGATGTACTGAGAATTTTAGTGATTTTTATTGAACATTTTTATTGAACATGATCAATTCTACTTATACTACATAATGTAATGAGAACTTTAGTGGTTTTTATTAAATTTTTAATATTTTTTTTTGTTAAATTTAACTTTGCAAAATTATGGGAAAACAAAGGATGTGTATAATAGAACATGATCAATTTTTTTAAAATCATGTAAAACTTATGGGAAATGATGTAGAATATTTTACCAAATAATTTTAGTAAGTTTTTCTTATTTTTTTAAAATAATTTTTCCTTAAATTTAATTATGTATGATTATGATAGAACAAACGATAGGTATGTAGAATCCCGGTTTGGATCCCCGTTACCCCAAACAATTCACGTCTGCAGCGGGATTCGACCCCTGTCCATGACCCTCACGAGTCATGACCCTTTAACCATTGAGCTGCAGCTCAGATGGTTAAAGGGTCATGACTCGTGAGGGTCATGGACAGGGGTCGAATCCTGCTGCAGACGTGAATTGTTTGGGGTAACGGGGATCCAAACCGGGATTCGTGAGGTCGGAGGGACCTAGCCCGCTGGGCCTGGACCTGTTACGGGTGGGGTGACCCTAACACCTTTTTTGTTAGGGTCACCCCACCCGTAACAGGTCCAGGCCCAGCGGGCTAGGTCCCTCCGACCTCACGAATCCCGGTTTGGATCCCCGTTACCCCAAACAATTCACGTCTGCAGCGGGATTCGACCCCTGTCCATGACCCTCACGAGTCATGACCCCTTAACCATCTGAGCAGGCAGATTCAAGACTCAGAGCCAAGTGGGGGCAATATAATAAGTAAATACAAAAAACATTTCTGTGGTAGTCTTGCATAAAATTTTATATTTTTACGTTAAAGGCTTGAAACTGTGAAGAAGATTAATAGTTTTTTTTCCAAATATGTCGTAGCGAGTTAGTGTGTTTGTAGCCTAGTTAGAGGCTAATAAGTTTATATGGCTGGCCCATAACTATAGTCCAATCAGAATCAAGTCAATTTCTGCTCAATGGGGCCATGAGCACTAGATAGTGGAGTCAAAATATATATAATATTATATACATATGATATATAAATTTTAGCTAGTGGGGGCATTTGCCCACTGACACCTACATAGACGCAAATGCCCCCACTAACGCCTACATAGATCCACCATTGTATGTAGAACATGGTCAATTTTTTTTTAAAATCATGTAAAACTTATAGGAAATGATATACTGAGAATTCTAATTATTATTTTTAAAATTTTTAATATTTTTTATAAATTTAACCATGTTCAATTATGATAGAACAAAAGATAGGTATAGAACATAATCAATTCTTTTTAAAATTATGTAAAACTTATCAGAAATGAAGTAGGCTATCTTTTAAGCTCTATTTTTTTTAGAAAGAAAAAAAAATCCAACTTTACCTACTATTTTTTTTTGCATGGACTAATTTAGAGGGAAAAAAAAATAGAATAGCTTTCTCTTTTTTTTTTCTCTCCAAATTAGAGAGAAAAGAGAAAAGAAAGACTGTTTGCTCCCTTGCAGCCCCGACTCACTTGCTTCCACATTCGTTGCCTAATCCCTTCTGCAAGCTCGCTACTATCATCACCACAGCCATTGTTGTGAGCTTGCCTCGCCGTTGTCACAAGCTCTCCTCACCTCACCGCTGCCGCGCATGCGCTCATCCTACCGCTGCCTCCGCGAGCTCACCCCGCCGCTACCATCGTGAGCATTACAACAACCTAGTCATGCGAATTTCATGTGACTTTTCTTTCTTCCCTTCCTTTACTTTCATTTTATTTTTCTTTCCTAAATTATTAATTTTTTAAAATTAAATCATGCATAATTGTGGTAGAACAAAGGATGAGTATTGTAAACATAGTCAATTCTTTCCAAAATTATCTAAAACTTATAGGAAATGATATAACAAAGGATATGTATCATAGCACATGATTAGTTCTTTTCAAAGTCATATAATACTTAATGGTAAATAATGTTGTAAGAATTTTATTATTTTTAAATAAAATTTTAATAATTTTTTCTAAAGTTTAATTATTTATAATCGCTTAAAAACTTATAGGGGATGATGTACTTAAATTTTTTGTGATTTTTTTTTCTAAATTTATAATTTTTTTCCTAAATTTAATCATGCATAATTATGGTAGAATGAAGGATGAGTATCTCTTTTCAAAATTATCTAAAACTTACAAAAAAATTATATTAAAAGAATTTTAGTAATTATTTTAAATTTTTTATTTTTTTTCTTAAAATTTGACCATATATAATTATAGTAGAACTTAGAATGCGTATGATAGAACTCAACTCATTTTTTTAAATAATGTGAAATTTATCAAAATGCTGTGGAGTATATATGTTTAAAATTTTAGTGATTTTCCTAAATTTTAAGAATTTTTATCGTTAGATTATGATTTTTATATATTTTTTTTCTTGAAAGGAAATATGAGAGAAATAATGAAGAGAGAGACAGTTCCTGAAATAATTAAGCAAAAAACCCTACCCGCCTTTCAAGTTTCAACCCAGCTTCTCGGCGGCGGTGACGATGGGACATCGCCGGCGACAGGCCAAGCGGCGTCGCCTCTCGAAGCTCTGCCCCTTCCTCGGATTCTCCTCCTTCGCCCGTTCCATCCTTTTCTCTCACTCTGCCCCTACTTCCTCCACTTCTGCGAAATCTGAAGGTGCATCGCTTCTTCTCTTCCTTTGACATTGCGATCCGGTGAACTAACATGTTTATTTTTTTATTTTCAATCAGAAGATGCAATTGCCCCGCTAATTCCGCCAAAATCGATTAAACGTGTCAAGTCGGAAGAGGGCGAAGATGATGCGGAAGAAGTAAGAAAACTTCTGTCTAGTATTTTTCATCTGTTAGAATCTTATTTTGGCGCTGAAGATTTATTATTTTTTTCGTATGTTGGGGAAGATTGATATGGTGCAGGCCGATTTCGGATTCTTCGACCCCAAGCCGAGCGATTTCAGTGGAGTGAAGCTCCTTCTCCAGAGCTTCCTCGACAACAAGCCGTGGGATCTGAGTGGTTTTGTCGATTTGATTTTGGAGCAGACGACTGTTGGAACAGTCGTCAAATTGGATGACCCGGGGGACGGAGATCATGGAAGTGCTGATGACGATGATGCTGGCCCTTTTGCAGTTATCAGTGCTCTTAATCTACGCAGATACGAGGTTAACATTTTTTTAGGAAATGTTTATGTTTACGATGTTCATGTTTCTACGGAAATCTGATTACTTTGGAGTTCAGGATCATAGATGCATCAAGGAACTCAAAGAGTTTTTGCTTCAAGCATGTGTAGATGAGATCTCAAACAAAAAGCTGAAATCACTTCTTGAACAACAAACAAGAGATGTAGGCCTTTTAGTTTCTCAACGGTTCGTCAACTGCCCCTACCAATTGGTGCCTCCACTCTATGCCGCATTGTTTGATGAAATTTCATGGGCAATAGAAGATGAGGTTGTATGCCAATGAATGTTTTTACCTAAGAATAGCTAAAAGTTCCCCCTTTTATCCATTTTTTCCCGTGTGAACTTCTTCACCTTCATTTGCATTCAGCCCACGGAGGAGCTTAGGGATTCTTTCCGCTTCAAGTACTACGTACTGATTACAAAAATCTTCGAGGTAGATGGATTTTATTGTTTAATTTCCATTGTCCTTTCTCCGGTCAGTTTTGGATGTTATTGAAATAATGAGGTGTCTAACATGACTTTTTGCATATTGCAAGTTATCTTTCTACTAAATTATAGTTTAATAACTTGTAATAGTATGTTTTTTTAGCTCTGAAAGCACTAGGAATTAACTTTTCTGTTTCCCTTGAATGATGTGCAATAAGTCTCTAGAAGCAATGAGTGTGGTGGATTTTTTCGCAATAACAATAATCAACTTTTTTTTGTTTCTTTTTCCAATGAGAGTGTAATTCTCAGCCTTTTCCTTTGCATTATGTATTCAGAGTAGAAGTACCAAGCAACACAAGAGAAAATTGAATAATGGTTCAGATGACCCACTAATTTATGTCAAGCCAGAGGATGAGATTTTTCAAGAGGTATTTATTGACACATTCATTTTTTAATGATTCTATTGGAGTTCTCACATGCTCTTCCTTACTCATTTCAGCTTAGTTTACTTTCGTTTACTTTTGATTTGCATGCGGAGAGGTTGGCTTCAGAAGAGGTTTGTGCCTACCTTAGCTGTATTTCGTTTACGGTTTGAGGCTATTGTGCTATTAGCATGTTGCTAGAAGTACTTGGAATTGAGTGGTGTTACTAAAAGTAACTTTATATTGTATAATATAGTTTGAAATGCAGCTAATATCAGCACCCTGCATATGCAATTCTACATTAATCTCATTAGCTATAACAGTTGTGTGCTTAAGTTTTCTGATGTGCATAATTACATGTTGTACTGCAGTTGAAGAACTACAGAGAGAAAGGATTGGTCATGGTTGTAAAATCTGATGAAGTTCCTAAGTTCCAAGAGAAGTTGAAGTCTCTGCTAGCTGAATCATGACACTGGTTTTTTATTACTTGCTCTCCGCAATTTCAGACATCACTGAGGCTTTTACTGTAAGAGGAGAGTTATATTTAAGCTGAGTGCAATGATACATGGTGCTACTGGTTCCAGTTTTGTAGTTGTTTTAGCAGAAGATTGTGAATTTGCTTCCTTTTTGTAGCTCCAGGTGCGCAGTAGGTCCAACTGATTGTTACTAAATCATTCCCTTTGAGATTGAGCATGTTCTTCTATTTGTAACGGTGAAATATACTCTTTTCTTCCGTATTAGATTATCATCCTGAGGTGGACTTAAACGATACTAATATATGGTAGTTGATAATTTTCATTTCTTTTTTCGGGAAATAAACTCAACATCTGGTCAGCAATTGGTTCAGCGGGGATTTGAACTTTCGCTATCACGTCATCTTTGCCCACGAGTGTACATCACCGTTTGGTCGTATGGCGCGAGTGCCAGCATTGCCCCACGCCTATGGGTGAGTATTTGGTTTTTACCAAATCGAATTTACTGGAATCGATTTTATCGAATTATATTTTACCGAAATTTTTAAAATCAAAATCGAATCAAATTTTTTAAAAAATAATTATCAATTTATCAATTTAAATTATTTTATCTATATAAATATAATAATATTTTTATTTTTATATATTTATTAAATAAAATTTAATAATTTTATATTTATATCGGTAAATTTGATAATTTACCGAACAGAAAAATAAAAAACCGATACCGAATACCGAATATTAGAAAATTTATTATAAAATCAATTTTTTTTTTCTGAACCAAATTTACCGAATTGATTGAGTAAAAATTGAATTTATCGCACCGTTTGCACACCCCTACCTACGCCAAATTAAACTCAAAAAATTTGATGTTTGGCCGGAGTTTAATGTAGGTTTGTTGTTTATTAAAAAGTCACCTAAAAATTAATCATGTCACCATAATATTCAACACATGTACAGCCCGAGCCCTGTTTGGCCATATGACGCGACCGCCATGAGCCATCATTCCCCCAAGTTTAGACCTGATATTTCGGGTCAGCGGGTCATAAATGGGTAATATCAACTGTAACCCGTGACTCGATTAAGCCAATCCGAACACGACCCATTTAATTAATTGGGTCAAACTGTCTAACACAAACACGATCCAAATATAATCGGGTCAACCCGACACGACCCGAATAATCCGTTTATCATTTATATTTTAAATATAAATAATAAATTAATAAAAATTTTATTAAAAAATAATAAAATTTTGGGCTTATGTGTGAACTGAAATCTAGGTTAAAAGATAGTTAAAAAAATATTTGGGCTTATAGGCTAGCAATGAGAATTAGGTGAGCCTATATTTAAATTTTTTATATAAAAATATATAATGTAATCGGGTTAAGCGGGTCAACCCGTTTACAACCCGACACGACCCCATTATTTTTGGGTCATAAACGGGTTGACCTGTTTATGACCCGAACACGATTATGACTGACCCGAACCTGCCTAACTTCGCGTCGAGTCAGGTTGGATTAGCATGTCAGATCGGGTTTTGCCAGGTCTACCCACGCCACATTAATCAGAAAAAAATTGATGTTTGGCTTGGGGTTTATTGTAGGCTTGTTGTTTATTAAAAAGTCACCCTAAAAATAATCACATCACCAAAAGATTCAAACTCTCACACCCAAAACCAATGTAAAAAAACATATTAAGAAAAAAAAAAGAGCAAAAACAACTGTAATAAGGAGAGAGAGAAAAAAAAATTAATGGAGGTCTGTCCAATTGGGTTGACCCGACCCGAATTCGAACCGTTTGTGTCAACCTAAAATTTGTTTACTTAAAAAAATAAAATTAAAACCAAACGGGTTGTAAATTAGACTGAACGAAAATTTCAGTTCAGTTCGATGTTAATCGGTCTGAACTGATTTTTACATTCTGTCGCTAGAATTGATATCTCTCTCAGAAATGTTTATAAAGCATTTATAGTACTGTAAAATCTAATATGCTGAGCAGTGAAGGATAGCTCTTCTTCAATGCATTATCTTTAGTTTGCCAAAATTCTTTCTACATATCCATGAATGTTTGTTTACCACTGAAAGTCACAGGTAGTAGCAATATATGCTTTGATCTATTCTTTCTTTTTATTTTCTTTTGCTGATATATAATAGCTTATTGAGTTTTAGAGATGTAAACCATAATCTGCCCCATGAAATTGATGAAATAATAGATTGGTTTAGCAATCAAACTTACATTAAAAAATGAAGTTTGTCTAATTTCCAATGCCTCCATTAGGAATAAAATAACCATTGACAAACGATACAATATAACAATTGGTGTCTGAGACTGATGAAAATAAATTTTTATTACCTATCAATTGCAAGCTGAGGTGAAATTTGCTCAATGAGATCTAGGGACAGAAACCCTAACTCTGAGAACAATTTGGAAGAAAGAAAGGTTTACTATAGATGATAAAAGTTACAATTATATAGAAGTCCTAAAGCTATGTTTTGTTAAATGGAATTCATGGTGCATCTAGATTCATTGTATTTTTCATCCTTTCCATTATGGATTATATTCAACAAAACATAGTCTAAAGGTTATGAACCCAATAAATTAAATATCTAATAAGGCCTCAGTATGTAATAACCCTGATATAAACTATTAGACTAGGGAGGCTATACAGGAGGAGTGTTCAACTATGTAAGCTGAGGTGAATTGCTCCATGAGATGTAAGGAAAGAAATTCTAACTCTGAGAACAATTTGGAAGAAAGACAAGTTTTAACTATAGATGATAGAACTAACAATTATCTAGAAGGGGATATGAACCCAATAAAATAACTATCCAATGAGGCCTTAGTGTATAATAACCCTGATATAAACTAGAAGCACTTACGGTATGGACATTGAAGTATTAGAAATTTGAATTATGTTGGGTTAGCTTAATCAAATCATTCACAAATATTGTCGGGACTTGCCCCTTTTGTACCACCAAATTTGATTTGGTTTCTGAGAACCAGCCAATTCAAATGAGAATTAATGTAAGTAGGTGATATGCAGTCATATTACATGCATAAAACATGCTTTAGCTTGTCTGTAGTCACTACTCAGTAAGAGCATAAATTGAGTTAAATGATACCATATCAGCTGATAGACCAGTATTGCCCATCTGCTGGTCAAAGTCAGTGGCTGAACAGGTTCGATGATCACATGGCTGTCGTCAAAGCTCTTGCTTGATATGAATACAGTATATGGAGTGACAAATCTTCATTATAATTTATACCTGTCTATACTTGTATCTTCGTTTTGTTTGAAAATGCACTGGTTATAATGTTTGCCTTTCTTGAAGCTTATGTTTTACTCATGAATATGACGCATAGTGTTAGTTATATATGCCTTTTTTTTTTTTTTCTGGATGATGCATGCCATTCTGGAGAGACCAATCTTCACTGCTGGTGATTTTTTTCAACTTTAAGGAGTCGGATCGGATGTTAAAACAGTTTATTATCGAATTGATGGACCAATTTGGTATGACATCTACATCGTATTTAATTATATTTAATAGTTAATTATATTTTAAAGAACCAGTTAAAATTTTAATAATTTTTAGTTAATAATTTTATTAGTATTTAATTATATTTTTAAATATGGGTATAAAATTATAAAAGTAGAATGAATATATCAAATTTATTTCTTCCTTCAAAATTTTCATCTTTGAGATAAACACAACGAGGAAAAATTTGTTCACTTTACTTTTCATCCTTTTTTCTTTTCCATCTAACTATCCTTTCCTTTTTATTTTTCATCCGTGCTAGTAAACAAAGCCTATGAGGTGGGAGGGGAGGAGGTGGAGAGTGGAGGGGGAAGGAGGAGGAGAGAGAGGGGCAGTGGGACAGTGATTTTCGAAAGGCATGTAAACGACTTATTTTCAGTAATCAAATTAGTTTTATTATATGTATATAGTGCATATATGACTCTAATAGATGTTATAAAATTTTAAACTCTTAATCATGCATTATATTTAACTTACTTCTCTAGTTAATCCTTCTAAGTAATAATTGTTTGTTTTCTTCTCCAAGTTTTGGCGCTGCCCCTTTTGGAGTTGTGTAGATAGTGGTAGTAGCCATCAGTAGTGTCAATCATCTTATATTTTCTTTTGTATTTGTTTTTGTGTATGTCTGCTTATATCTAGATCAGTATTTAAATTTGAATCCTGGTCATCAATAAGTGGATTCTGTTTTAGATTATGTTTAGATCGGTTATGTTATTTATATGATTTTATGCCTTAGTATGTTATGAATTTATGGTAGGTCTGATTCGTTGCGTTTCGAGGGCGGATTGTTGGGCATGGACCCAGGTGCCTCGTCGAGGCATGACATACATTGTGGGAAGAGGAGGATGGGTATTAGTGTTGGTATAGAGTAGATAAAAGAGTTATGCTGATATTGAAAAGAGAGATCTTATAATTTTGCTATAAGAGATAATGTATTTTTTGCAAGTATAACCTATAAAAGAGATTAAAAATAAGTTATGTATTTGTTATATTGGACCATTTGTGATAATGGAGAATTTTGGCCTTGTGACATGGTTTTGCATTAATATTATTTAGTTCATGTCCATGATGTGTTTCTTACACTGATGCTCAGGAAGTATATATCGTGTGGAGAATGTTCAAGCCCTATGAGAGAGATGATAATATTTTTATTGATGTTGTTTGATCCCAATTCTTATTTGGTGGGGAGCATATTATGTTGTAGTCTACGGGAGGTACTATTTTATAAATAGAGAAAATAGAGGGTTTATTTGTAAATGTAGCTAAAAAAATTACAGTTGAGCCGTAACCCAACCATAACCTGCATCTCCTATGTTCTCCCTCTTTCTCTTTTGATTTCCCTTTTCTCTCCCTCATTTTTAGCCTGCTGCCCAGAGTTGTTGCCGCCTCAGTTGGTGTCCAGATGAAGCTCCCAATAGTGACGGTAAGTGTCCCTTCATGCAAGTGCTAGTCGATGCCATTCTTCCTCTTTCAGTGTTGTCTATTGTCGTGCTGCTATTGCCGACAACTAGCAATGTCGATCTCGTCAAGTGGGGGTGCTTCTGGGTCAGTCGTCACTTGCCCCGCTTATTTCCCTAATTTTTCCCCCTATGTTGTTGCCACCCATGGCTATGCCACCACCGCTCTGTTGCAACCCATGGCTGCGCTGTCGCCACCACTGGCCGCTACCGACAACATTGTTGTGCTGCCATTATTGCTAACTTTCGACGATGTTGATTTGGTCAAGCGAGTGTGCTTCTAGGCTAACAGTCGCTTGTGCCACTTATTCGCCTAATTTTTTTTCCCCTTTATTGTCGCTGCCCATGGCTGCACTGCCACCGGTCCGCCGATGTCAATGGTTGCGCTGCTACTAGCTGATGCTCTCCACTGCTAACTGCTACCACCACCATTGTTGTGCTACTGTTGTTACTGACTTCCAGCAATGTCTTGTCCGAGATGGACTGCAGAGAAAACTTGTATAGCTCGGGGTTTTGAGTCGCCTTCTCTTTATGTCAACATGTTGTCACTAATGATCTTTTTGGCGTGTTGTTTGGTATTGACAACTTATCCTTGTTTCTTCCTTTTTGTTAATAGAGTTTGTATGGTAATGTGTGTAGGGGTGTACACGTATATTTATACATATATATGGGTATATGTATGTGTACAAGTGTGTACAAGTATACCAATAGAGGAATTGCAATTGAATGTGGATAATACATGTTTAAATATTGATAAGCTAATGAACAAAAAATGGTATTGAAATAAATGAATGGTATGAAAAATGAAAAATTAATATATGATCATTGAGGTAATTTGGAATAATGTGTATAGGTATATGCACATGTACATGTTTATATATGTGTACACATAGGTATAAGAGTGTGCACTTGTTGATATTAATAATTAAATAAATGAAAGTGAAGGTTTATGATATATGTGGTGATGTGTTTTATTATATAATGTTGTAGATGATACTTGGTTTAAGATTGGACAGGGTGGTTCAAAAAAAAGGCTAGAGATGTACTTAAGAGTTACTGTTACAGGTAGGAATTGTTTTCTTTGTTCTTGAAATCATGGCATAATCCCTTTGTATTCTTATTTAGTCATTCATTGATGCATACATGTGATTATGATTGATTGATATTTCATGAGATATGTGATAGTGTCTAATTGCAATTGTTGATATGAATGTAGTTGAGCTTGGTTTTATAAGGTGGAAATTTAAATGAATTACAAGTTATACTACTTGTTGTTGGTACAACAAATGGTTATTGATGTGGGCTTTGATTTATATCTTGTGTAGTTGTTTTGTGATGCACACAGATAAGATTATCCTTACTGCACAATGCCAAGCGTTTTCCCTTTTTCATTTATTTGTTTTAATAAATTAAATGTTTGTCGTTGAGCCGTTCCTGACCCATGTAATATAATAATTGTGTTATTGAAAATTAAAAATTTGAATTTATAAAATAATAATTAATCGAATTATGTATGGTTTATAAATTAATAGTTGGAAACCTGCCCTCAAATCACATCAGCGCGTTACTTAAACCCATATTTAATCCATGCGACAGGCCGACACATTGCACGCTAACTCCCTCTACTAGCTGTTATTATCACGGCTTATCCGCGTTTTTTAATTACTAGACCAACAAAGAAAACTAGAGGCTACGGCGTAGGGCTCGCACTGCAGATGACGATGTGATGGCTCGCGCGCACAGACTTTGAGGAATAAAAAGAGGAGATGTGAGCGGCCGGGGTGGATCCAAGTGTTACAGCGCAGAGCCGCAGGCCAGTCCGAGTCCAATTACCATTTCGCAGGCCCCACTCGTCGATTCCCAGCGCTCGGAGCCGGGTTTGATTTAACTGGGCAATTCGTTTCCCGTAAATCTGCAGTTTATTATTGTAACGATGTGACGGGCTACGCCGATTAGCTTACATACTTTACTGCGGTTCTGTAATTAAGAAATTAGAGAGGAGGCTAGTCCAAATCCCAAGTCAGTTTTCCCTTTAGGGGAACAGGGCGGAAGCTGGATTATTTTATGAACGTTGCAATTAAGAAATTAGAGAGGAGGCTAGTCCAAATCCCAAGTCAGTTTAAAAAAAAACCGTAATTCGCCATCCATTCCCTTTAGGGGAACAGGGCGGAAGCTGGATTATTTTATGAACGTCGCGCAGATTGTGGCATAATTAGAATAATGAGTGGCTGCTCGCTAACGTACTTAAAACTAATAATTATCCACAACCGTCGTTACTCGTTACTGTTTCTGCCACCACGACCGCGCGACCGTGTGCGACGAGCATTTGTACTGTGAAAGACCCTTCTCCGCAAAGAAATCCTAATTTTACCATCAAAATGGGTCTTCAAAAATAAAAAAAATATTATGATGATCTATTCATCGAGATCTATCCAATAGTATCAAAATCGTCGTAATTCAAATCTTATACGCTAAGAAAAAAATTAAAAAAGATATAATAAAATCTATATTTTACTATATATATATTTTTAACGTACAGATTTGGATTACGACGATTTTAGTATCATTGAATAGATATCGATAAATAGATTACCACGATATATTTTTTAAATTTGTTTAGACCCATTTTGATGATCAAATTAGGATCGTTCTTCACATAAACTTTTTATACGACTGCTAGCCCGCGCGTCAACTCCCGCCACCGCACGTACGAAGGCCTTCATTAAGAGTTCATGAAGAATTTTTGAATCTCAAATGTAAATCGAGTAAGATTATTTGTGATGATTTAAAAGTAAAAAAAAAAACAATTGATTCAGGACAGGCAGTGTAGTGCTGTCTTTGCAGGTGACATGATAGATGGCAATATGAATTATAACGGGGGGAGGGAATTAATTTTGCGTAGCGAACAAGGAGGAAGGACCAGCACAAAACAAAGCGGAGCAGGTAGTAAAAGTGAAGTCCTTTTGGCGAGGATCTGACACCCAACAGGAGACTTGTCCCGCACCAGTTCCTTGAAAGAGAAGACGACACGGGGAGGGAGGGCGGAGGGGTTTCAGCTCTCATGGCGGTGCACTGCGCAGGGAGGAGGAAGTGAGTAACCCAAGCGGGTTACAGCTAAGGCAGCGACGTCAATGGCGGTAAAGGGTAGGGCACCACACACGTGCACGCACCCGCAGCTGCACAGTGTGAAGTACTACTACTACTACCTCTACGGCTGTACCCCCCGCGGTAAAAATGAAAAAATACATGTGAAAGCGAGAGGATGAGACTTGAGAGGGCGGGGTGCGGAGGTGTGTAGAGATATTTGGAGTGCGGGAAGCGAGGACACGGCTCGCTCTGGCTGTGCACCCTGCTGCAAGCAACAACAGCCACCCCCCATCGGCCAGTGGCCAGCCATCGGGCCTCGGCTTGTCTCTCCGGCCCCACCTTGATTGGATGGCCTGGAGAGGATCAGCAGCCTTTCCCCCTTACCACCCCTCGGATGGCTGTTGGGAAACCATGCCCTAACTTTCTCTCGCTGAGCCCCTTTTTGGCCTCTCCCACCATTATTCCCCACCAAAGCATCCCATGCGCCTACAGTGGCCGCTGCACTCGCTTGTTTAGCCCCGCTCGTCCATCTCCCGTTTCCGTGCTGTTGAATTGGGAGCCGCATTCCCTAGCTGCTGACTTTTGAATTTTTATGGAGTTCAGGAACCCTAGCGAATTGGGGATACCTTCTTCTCCTCCTCCTCCTCAGCCTGGCTACAATCCCGCCCTCCTCAGAGCGGGATCTGCCTTCTCTAAGCCCGCCCAGTCTTCCCCTCCCAATCTTGTCTCCCCCAGAGAAGGAGGTGGTGGAGCGAGAAATGGGAACATACTCGGCAACCCCAGACCCCCTCCTCCTGGACAAGCTCTCGAGCTCACTCCCGCAGCCACGGATCAAACCCCGAAGAGCGCCGGCGCTGCTTCCGTGGCCACCATGTACCGGGAGTGCCTCCGCAACCACGCGGCCTCCATCGGGGGCCACGTCGTCGACGGATGCGGCGAGTTCATGCCGGCCGGCGATGCCGACACGCCCGAGGCGCTGAATTGCGCCGCCTGCGGCTGCCACCGCAGCTTCCATCGAAAGGAGCCCGGATCCGCCGCCCGAGGCGGCGGAAGCGGCTCCTATGCTCAGCTGCCCTCCTTGCTCCCGCCGCCCCATCCACTGCACCACCAGAAGCAGTTCCAATTCGGCGGATTCTCCAGCCCGTCGTCGGCTGGTTTCGTTCACTTCGGCGGCATTAATCCTAGCGGTAGCGGCGGCACGACCACGGAGTCGTCGAGCGAGGAGATGCTGAACAGTGGCGCGCCGGCTTTAGCCGCCGCGCCGAGGAAGCGGTTCCGGACCAAGTTCACGGCCGAGCAGAAGGATAAGATGCTGGCGTTCGCGGAGAGAATCGGGTGGAGGTTTCAGAGGCAGGACTACGCCATGGTTGAGCAATTTTGTTCGGAGATCGGAGTGCGGCGGCAGGTCTTGAAGGTGTGGATGCATAACAACAAGAACACGGCAACTAGAAAGACGCCGCCTCAGCAGCAGCAGCCGCCGCTGCCATCACCGCCACGGGAGGAGCAAGTGCAGGTGCAAGTGCAGCAGCTATACGATCAGCAGCAGCACGCCGCTCCCCTGCCTCAGCAGTGAAGCAGGCACGGAGGAGGAGGAGGACAATAATCTGTATTCTCTACTGGTTTCAACTGCTTAACTCATCTCGTTCGTTGGGCATTTTATTTAGCTTATAAAAATCTGCTTTGCTCATTATCATTTGAGGTGCTTCAGTCACAGAGTTGATGCCATTATGAATAATGAGGATTTAGTTCATACTGGCAATCTTTTATAAATGACATCGCAGGGAAGTCAGATTGCGATTAGCATGCAGCCGTAACCAAGGAGGAGATGAGCAAGTGAAAGGCATTGCACCTTTGTGCCTTGGAGTTTAGCGAGAGGGACCGAGACTTCCACCACTTCAATCAAGAGGGCTATCGCCTAGCTGTGCTTCTACTTCTTGAACCTCCATCAGGCACTCTTTTTCAGTTTTTTTGTCTCTTGCTTGGTAGCCTGTCGGGTTTTATTTTATGTCTAATTTCCATCATTGTAGTGCCTAGAAGGGAGTTCATTTCTTTAATCTACCACTGCTTTTTAGATATCTACATGTGGAATCAATGTGGCTTAGGATTAGGATGCGATGCAAAGTTGATCCAACCTGTGCCTTGTTGCCCTTCTCGGCATGCAGCGAATAACGTGAGAGGAAGTTTTTGGGGAATGGTGTCATCAAAAGAATTGATTGTATTACTGTGTCTGTACTTCTGGAATGGGACGTCAATTGTGTGGGCACAGAGGTGGTTGGGTGCATTTAATGTATCCAAGTTTTTCTGCGTTTTCTCTCTTTTCTTTTGTGATTTATGAGCACATACATGGCCCGTGACCGGGCAGCCCCACTCAAATTGAAGGTGTGAAGGGTGCAGGTTTCATGATAGTCTTGAATTGCGAGGATGCTTGCGTTTATGCTTCTAGTTGTCATAGCATTTTTGTTCATAATCACTGGCAAGTTACTTTGGCTCCTTCCACTTTCTGGTTTACGATGACAAGATATGGATATAATGTTGCAAGTGTAGCGCCACGCAAGGGAGTGAAAAATATGTGCTTCTGAATTATGTTATAGTCAACTTTGCGAATGCTTCCTCACATCTTGCCTTTTCTCAGAAGATTTTGCAGGTGCGGGGATCTGATACTTTTGATACTAAAGTTTCATGCAGGATTAATCTCCTCACGGGGAACTACTAAGGAGGGACAATCAAACATCGGGTGGAATGATGATTAAGAATATTCCTTCTCATCAGAGTCTTGCAGGCTCACTGTCTTCGGCTCATGTTTTAAGGAGATGAATTAGGAAATAAGCAGCTTGTACAATGTTGTTTCTTAAATTTTATTTTTTTTATTTGACCTTAGTAATAGTGCCTTTATGGACTTGTAATATATTTATTATTTACTTAATTTTATACAAATTATCATTTCTAATATTAAAAATCTAATTTAAAGTCATTATTTAATGTTCTCATATAGTCATATTCTGATTATGGTTATCTTTCATAGTTTGAACCGAATATATATTTAACCATAATCAGTGAGGAGTCCATTTGATTGACTTCTATGTTTGTTTTTTTGTTGATATATGAAAATTTGTTTTTTATTATATTTTATAATGTACAATTAAAACACTGCATTAAAATGCTTTTATTTTAAATCAATCTATTTTGTGGTCGTTTAATATTATTTTATTTCTTTTATTTATTTAGTAGTGGAAGCTGAAATCTAAACAATGTATTGCTAGAATGAGATTGGATTTTATTAGTTTGACTTCTAAATTTATTGCATTTGGGGCACTATAGTCTATCCTAATATGGCACTGGCTCCTGTTTTTAGTATTAGCTAGTGTAATAGTGTGAGCCTAGGCATGGGTCATTCAATGTTTATTACTAGTTTGATCAAACACAGCTGCATATGTTGTATGGTATGCGACTTAGAGTGCACAAGCAAACTGTGCACAAGCCAGGGATGAGCAAACGCAAGGGCACTGAGAGCCCGAGAAAATTCGAATTAGGAAAGCCTAAAACTAGAAAAGAGGTTACCTTGTAGAACTTAAACCCAGTAGCTCTATCACAATGCCACGCACCTGAAGAAAGGGGAATCCATGCCTCAAAAGCTCTAAATCGCCTACCACATACCACTGGAGGTCGCTAGAGAGTTACCATCGGAGCTCCCCTGAAACCACTATGGAAAGCTGAGAACACGAGGAGCTAAGGAAGGAAAGAGTGCACGTGAGCAAAATTCAAGAGTTTGTCCCCCTCGCTAAGGCTAATCTAAGAGCCTATCTTGCGACCCTTCATCTTCGTGTTGCCAACTCACTTGACAGCTGGACAAACTCATGTTCGCTAACCAGCTCCACATCCACAGCGGAGTACACACGATGCTCACTTGGTCACACCCGCATCAATTGGGGTCACCATGTGGGCCGACACCGTGCCCGAGCCCGCACATAGACGTGTCTTGAAGTTGTGTTTGAGTCTGTGAGATTTAGCCTGGATTCAAGTTTGGGTGCGTTTGGGCCAATTTTAACCGATCAACCTAGGTTTAAATTGCATCTAATTGGCTCAATTAGATGCATCAACCAATAAGCACATCTAATTAAGGTTTTTTATAATTTAGTAGTGGATCCATTCCCCAAGTCACGTTGGATCAAAAAGTCAAGTCTTTTTAATGTGGTGTAGCAAACCAACTTGTTGGGCAGCTCTTTTAGAATTGATTTTTTAATATTTTTAAATGCTGCCTAATTTTAAAATGATCCATAAATATGAATTTTTCTTTAAATTTTTAAACTAATATATTTTTATATAGTTATGTAGTTATTATCATAATTAGTCAATCTTCGCTACACAAAAAAAACAATTATAAGAGCATATTATCTTAATGGTTATTTGATATCATGTTTATCTTTATATTATTCATTATTAATATATTATATACTAACAATTATTTTAATTATACTATTCAGAAAATTGATTAAAGATGAGATGAGTGATATTGAGCGTGTATAATATATTTTGCTATTACTTAGTATCTTAAATATCTAAATCTTATATATACGGGAAAGATACTTACGAGAGTATATTATTTTAACTATTATTATGACATGAAATTATATTAAATATTGAGCTATATGTATATTTTTTTTTGTTCTGCATTTATATCAATATATTAGCATTTCTCAACGACAAAAACAAAATTTTAAGCAAAAATATAGCTACACACAATATTAAGAGCTATTTATATATGGATAGATCTGATAAAACCTGACCCGATCCAACTCGACACGAAGTTAGGTGGATTCGAGTCAGCCATAATCGTGTTCGAATCATAAATAGGTCAACCCGTTTATGACCCGAAAATAATCGGGTCGTGTCGGGTTGTAAACGGATTGACCCGCTTAACCCGATTACATTATATATTTATATATAAAAAATTTAAATATAGACTCGTCTAACTCTTATTGGTAGCCCATAAGCCTAAATATCTTCTAACTATCTTTCAACCCAGATTTCGGCCCACACATAAGCCCAAAATTTTACTATTTTTAATAAAATTTTTATCAATTTATTATTTATATTTAAAATATAAATGATAAATGAGTTATTCGGGTCGTGTCAGGTTGACCCGATTATATTCGGGTCGTGTTCGTATTAGACAGTTTGATCTAATTAATTAAACGGGCCGTGTTTGGATTGGCTTAATTGAGTCGGAATGAATCGCATATGTTGGTTTAGAATTGCTTCTTTTCTCTTGTTGAAGAAGCTGGGATTGGACCGGCTTTCCTTTCAACACCAGGCTCAAGGGAAGTTAGGAGTGAAAGAAGCTCTAACTGAGAAGTATAGTCGAACATATGATTTTTGATGCGGAAAAAAGACGCAAGTGACGCATGGTGGAACGTGCGGAACCATATATTGGATTACTCCAGTGGAAGAGGGAGTTAACAAGCTTCCAGCATTTGGAGCTTGTTGGTAACGGAGCGTGCGTTGAGTTTCTTTGAATATAAGAAAAGGGCAACGGAGTGCGCTAGTCTCTGAACTCCTTCGCCGGAGCTTGTTGCTTGCTTCTCTCTCTCTCTTGCTTCCCCACCTGTGACTGAAGCTTCCACATGAGCTTGACTTCTTCTAGTTCGTGGGGTAAACTAAGAGAGAGGAACATTGGGTCATAGCTGACACGATTCGTTTATAGCTCGTTGACTCAAATTACTAGGTCTAAGAATAAGATAGTATTTAGTCAGGTTTAAATATGGGTATAATAAAACTTGTGAATATCACACCGGTTACCATCGGTATCAATGAAAAGGAAAGAGATGGTTTTATTTCCTAGAACCTGCTCCCTATTTCATTTCCGAGTGACTCGTGGATTACATACGACAGATTTTGATTCCATCATAATCTTAGATATGACATGTACCAGATCTCAATCGTTATTTAAAATTAAATTGCTAGGAAGGTTATGATCCTATTGCACGTTCTTTTTGCCTCATAGATTGAAAGGTACTTAACAAATATGTGCAACAATTAAAGAAGTTGACCTTGAGAAAAAATAAAGAACAGTTGGGTATCAACTTGAGTGGTCCTTTTTTCTGTAGGCGAATGCTTTTTTAAAGTACCAGAAACAAAGACGGCAGTCTTTTAACAAAAAGAAGTAGAGAAACTAATTGTTCGAGTTGGTACTTCTTTTCCTAGTTTTTCGTTAAGGCTGCATCAAGTAGCAGGAGCTCACATTTATGCTATTCTGTTTATTATTATTATTATTTTTTAACATAGGCAACTTAAACTTAAATAATAAAGATAAGATTTTATCTTAAGACTTTATTATCAATAACAAAATAATTTTATCACCATATAAATTCTGTTTATTTATATCCCAAAAGAAACTTTTAAGCTATATTTTGTAAGGAACTAAAGATGGAGGATCCATCAATCACAAGAAACCATTAATTACTGTATGCATGTGGATCTCATGTAATAAAGGCTACGGACTTGGGAGAAAAAAATATATTATCACTTTGACAAAGTACAATGCATGCTAAACAAGAGGCAGTGATTTCATCAGTCTTGATTATTTTGTTTTTTTTTTAATAAGATTGTCAGTTTATCTTCTTTCTGTCAAACAATCTAGCAGGTTCTGAGAAGCAAATCTCATATTCCAAATGTTTTATGTTCATTTATTGGTGTTCTAAGATTTGTCCAATTTCATTTGGCGAAACATGAATACCGTAAGCTCAAGATTTTGTCTTCCTCTCAGTCAACTTCTTTTTATGATAGAGAATTTTGGCGTGTGGACGCTGAATTGGCAATTAATCTAACTTCATTTAAGATAGTGATATTAAATTTTGATGCGGAAGATCCTGCCATCATATGCCAATACTCCTTTCTTTTATCATTCACCATAGCAGGGCAATGTACCATCTACTTAAGGGTCTATTTAGCTTGTAAAAATTGAGAAAGCTATAATTTAAAATTTTTACAGTTTCTACTTTTTCAAAAAAATAATTTACATAAATTAATTTTAAATTTTAAATATAATTTAAAATTTTAACTAAAAAAAATAAAATATATTATTATTTTAAATAATTTAAAATAAAATATTTATTTATTATTTTAAATTTTAATAATAATTAAAAAGTTATTAACCAAATATTTTATAAATTTTAACAATACAGCATAGTACAATACAATACAGTTTATCACAGTTATAAAACTATTAACGGAGCCAAACAAATTCTAAAATAGAGCTACATACTATTATGGTCTTGACACAAGTGAAACATTTTATCATTTTCTAGATAAATTGTGCCACGGACTTTTGATAATAATGGACCACAATATTGAGCGTCGTTTAATTCACAAACACAGTTGACAGGAAGAAAATAATCAATAATATCCTAGTGCGAGAAAAGATTGTGGTTGGATATAACAAGAATCCATCAATTTGTTCTACACCAGGTTCACCAACAAAGTATTTCAAAGTACATATAGTGAGATAAGTCTATATATAGTTGATCCAAGTTCAGATCACACGCTAATCCATTGGATTTCAATATTCCTGAAACCAATCTTGTTGCTTCCATTTTATAATAAGTTTCACTTGCTTTCGAGATGCAATTAGCATGGAGAATATTTAATGCTCTTTACATTGTTTTTCCGTGCATATGAGATTTGGCGTGGCTGCTATCTTTTAACTAACACGGTGGTATTCCATCTGCCAACATAAGTTTAACAGACAAGGTCGTGCAGTGTCTCGAAGAATAAATGATTGAGACAACAGACAAAAGTGGATTAACACATTATACAAAGCATATATACAATTAAATACAGATGAAAATTATAAAGCTTACATGTGGTTTACCTATGGGAAAAATGTGGCCCAGAACTCAAAAGACGGAGTGAACTGTAAATTGAGAACCTAATATAGGAGGATAATTAGGTGTAGATTTACCTGCTACATAACAAAAAGGATATACAATCTCCATGCACCGCGCTCTGATGATTTGATGCCCTTGACTTCAATTATCGAGCAACCCTGCATCGAGAAATCCACCATTTACACAATTTCATTAAATGGAGCACCGAAGGTCTTCCTCAAGCTCCAAAATTCAGAAAGAGGATCTACTTTTTTGTTTTCATTTTAATACTCTGTCGAGACTATTTGAGATGGACTATTTTTACAGAGCCATCTCCGCCGCATGTGAGGAAACCGTGCGAAAAGACCTGGATATCGGTGACAGCAGCCTACACGATCGAGTCGAAATTAGTAATTTTTTAACCTCACAAAACAATGAATACTAATTCCATGTTTCTTCTGAGCGATTACCCTGACAACACCACCAAAACTCCGTGAGTTAGGCTGAAGAAAAGTGTGTCGGTCATGCAGCTTTTGCCAATGAAAAACCAATTGGGATCTTTTGGCATCCCAAAGTTTCACATCTCCGTCTTTGCTACCAGTTAGGAACAGGCTAGTGTACGGGATAGTTTTTATACTGGTTACACTTCCTGCACTCGGACAAAGTAAGAAATTGGAACAAATAAATCGTCCTATTCTTGTAGAAACATATGAACAAGGAGTAAGATGTACCTAGATGAGCCTTCGGTATATACCATATCATTCCATTTGAATTTTCACCGTACTTGTAAACCCCAAGATTTGTATCATGCATTGTCTTGAGATCTTGCTCACTGGCATGTCTATTGCGTCTAGTCTTTCCAGTTGCAATGTAACGTAGATCATGAAGCCCAACATCGCCACTTTTCCCTCCTGTAACTATTATGGGAGAAATAGAACCTGTCCCAATGTCATTGTCGAACACTGAGATAGAGCGAGCACCACCTTCAAATGAGAAAAGTTTGGAGTTAAAACAAATCATTATTAGGGTTTTCGTGACTGACATTTTTTTACTAAATTCAGTAAATAAGCTAAAAGCGTCCTCCACTAAGCTTTAATGATCATGTAACAAAATCATCCACAAATATTAACTTCATAGTAGAATAACTTGAAAAAGATGCTCAACATGAAGACCGATTGAAATATTTGCAATGAATGACAATACCCTCATGACAAAATAAAGAAGCTTGGCATGTAGCAGGTGGCGCCAAAGTATCCCACAAAACAACATTGACGCCGCTTGTGCTCCATCCAGCAGCAGCAAGAATTGACCCACTTGTGGCGACATATGCGACATCTCTGGAAATAGTTCCAATTGAAAAATCAAATAAAGAAATCTAACGTATTTTTTTATAGATTTCACAGAAATAGAAACTTTATGCAAAGAACAGAAAGTGCATACGAAGCATGATTGCTAAAGCAGTGGGAAGAATCCGTGGGGTGGACGTTGCTCCTCCCTCCCACTTCAAGTTGCCATGTGCATACTGTGCCATCTAACGCAGCAGTAGCAAACCTATGCCCATAATGGTCAAACTGCACAGCAGATATTGATGCTAGTGCGTAAGGAGGAGGAACATTAGCAGCAGGAAGAACACCATAGGTTGCTGTAGCTTTGTCTTTGCCAAACTGCAGTATACAATGTTAACTTGATATACGAAGTAAACAAAACATTTGATATAAACTTAAAAAAGAACTGAACTAAAAGTATCAGTTACAAGTGCAGAAAAGAAGTCACAGAAATATCATGCAGCATACACAAAATTTACCAGTTAAACCACTTTTACAAGCGTAATCAGCTTCTATTTATGAGAAAGCAATTGTGTTCATTCAAATACTTCAAGGCTGATGAATCAATGTTAAATAAAAACAGTATGTGAATTGTGAAGCTTCCTCAAATATCTTTCCAGAATCCAGATTGCACTAAATGATTCCAATTAGCACATGATACAAAACAGATCTAGACCAGAAATTCCACGTTATAAGGAAAATGCTAAAAAGAACTAACAAAACAATTTTCTTAACTAGATTTTCTGTAACTAAATAGTAAAAGATCCACAATATTTGGTAGCTTTAACAACATATGATTACATGAGTAGAACTCTTTTACTTTCGCCACTACTGCTATCAGATTGTTAATTAATCTTCCAGGTCTAACTTTCGAAACAGAACATTTATGCAAATATCCAAAAGAATAACACAAAGGATAATTTAGTATATATAGGAAGGATTATTACCTCCCATAGATAGACATGTGTGTTTCTAGATCCAACTAAAAGGAAAGGCATGGAAGGATGGGGTGTTAATGCTCTTGAGTGAATGTTTTCAACAGTAGCTGGAGGATCTCTAAATTCTTCAAAATCTTGTTCTTCTCCCCATCCTAAACCTGAAGCTCCAATTCCAGCATAACCTGGAATTCCAAATGCTCCACCGCCAGTGAGGTCTCTCCCTGGTCTTGCCAAAGAGCCTATGCCGATAGTTGCACCACCTAAACCGAGGTGTGTCCCTCTTTTGCACCCGAGGCCAATACCCTGAGAAACATATGTAGGAACAGGCGTAGATTCACAACCAGCCCACCCATCTTGTGGCCAGTCAGATTCTGACCAGATATAATCAGCTTGCCCCCTGAAATATTTCTCTGATTTCAAGTTGAAGAAAATGAGTCCCTACAAAAAATTGGTTAATGGCACAATAACCAAAAATAATGAGGCACCAAGATCACAAGGAAATGCAAATACACAAAACAAATATAATTGTGAAGATTTATATGTGAAATAATCATGTACCACTGACCTTTCATTCTAGAATTTAAAACAAAGAATAACTAAATTTTAGGTATATGTCAATATGTCACTGCCATGCCTGAGCCCTTTTAAATGACAGCAAGTGTCACATCACGTAATAAATACTGTGCTAAAGCCATAGTGTTCAGTACCAATACTTGCTAGACCTCATGCAGCCTGTTCCATATGAATTGAGCACTTGGTGCACCCTATATACATGATCAATGATCGTAATGGTCACAGAATAATAGTACTAAAAATGCAGTCATGACCGTGATAAAAAAATTTATATATGACAAGTAAGCATCATTGGCATCAGTTGGTCTAATGAAATGGCTATGTCATCCTAATGTTAAATATACTGAAACGAGCTAATTATACATGATATTCTCAGCCATAAAACCAGACAACAAGCAATCATGATTCACGTGATTGTGTCAAATGTATAATATTGTGCTATGGAATAAGGAAAATATGATTCTAAAGTTTTCTATAATTCTTAATAGACAATTCATAATCCAATATGGTGATGTTCTTTTCTCCATATTATGGACACAATAAAAGCGACCACATAGTTTAAGAATATAATAGTGAAAAGAACCAACAAATGCATAACCAATTATAGGCAAACATGTCTAATTGGATCTACTGATGATTGATTAGGTTAATGTACTCAAGAACTGAGTAAATGAATATCAAGCGTTATTATTTAATTATCTACAATTATATTGACAAAAGGTAGAACAGAGTTCTCTATGTATGTATTCATCAGAAACAGCATGTCATTTTTTGTGTCATTTGATTATTGAACAAAAACTAACAATAATACAGAACATAAGCAAGAACTCCGCATTATCTGCGTTATCACTCTGTAAATAGCCTTTCAAATATCCAGCTTCACATTGTGCTTTTTGTATAGAGAAATTACCTTTTTGTTGCTTGCAAGTGCAACTTCATGCTCATTGATAGAGTTAAAACAAATGGCCTGCAATAAAAAGACAAAATCAATCTAGTTTTGAAAAATCACAATGCTCAATACGCAGAGAAAAAGTTTTCAATTTTGGAAGAAAGTATTAAATTAATTTGAAGAAATCACATGGATGTTTTGTAATACACCGGTGTACCGACACTAAACAATACCAAAACCGGATATACCGATAGTACACCGGTACCAGTGTCGTCTCAGACCAATATGTACCAGATGATAACAGTACAATATTTTAAACCTAGTTTTCTAGGGTCAATCACAATACCCATGACTATGTGTTCCCAACTAACATATATTTTAAAAAAGATATACCTCAAACAGTTCTCCGCTTCTCTTCATTACTTCCTTTGGGTTGTGAAAGTACATAATATCTCTACTTGGGCCTGGATGCTTTTTTCTTGTTTCTACCAAGCCATCATTGTTCAATATCCTACCAACATGTCCTGACTTGACTTCTTCATAATGAGCACTAACAGCTATTTTTTCATCCTCTTTGTCGTTTGAGTCAACATTTTCATTCTCAAAAGAAACATTCCTCTGCACATCTTTCCAGGAATCAAACAGATTCTGATGGTAATAAGGAAAGCTATTTACTTTTTCCTTAACAAAGTATTCACAAATGTCATCAGGGCAAAAAGAAATATCCCACAACATATCCAAAGATGTTAGCCTTTCATCGTCAGGCAGTTGCAAAGAATCAATCCTCTGACTAGGAAAATGGTGCAACGAGTTTGACTGTGCAACAAGTTCATCTAACCATATGATGCAATTAGCACGTGAACCTTTCAGTGCTTTCTGTCTAAGATATGATGCAACAAGTTTTACCAAAGAAGAGGAAACATATGTGAGAGAATTTATCAATAAATTTGCAATAGCAGAATCAAATAGAGTTGCCATATTATTCATATTTCTTTCATTGTTATGCACACCAGTTGTTGAGAACTTGTTTAGTCCCTGCTTTGTAAAGTTCAGCACATGCAACCATAGACAAGTCTCTAATAATTGCCACTTCTCATCTTCTTCAATTGGAAAATCACCCACTTCCAAATGCTTTTGTTGGAAGATAGATTCAGGTACAACTTCATTGTTTGATGCATCATCAACTATTAACTGTGAATTCTGATGTAAAATGTTTTTCAGTTTGCCACATACTATTTCAAAAGAGGATGGATCGTTATTGACCAACCCATATAGGATAGGATGGATCATCAAAATCAGTCCTTTAATATTTCTTCCAATGCAGGCAGAAGCTAAGTTCACATAAACTTCAAGAAGATCAAAAGCCAAGCAGAAAGATGTAGGGAGATCTTCTGTAACATATTTTTCTTGAACACTACTGGAAAAAAACCTAAAAATTCTAATGAAGTATAATATGCGCTTCAAACATAATAAATTAGGATTTAGCTGATCATGACTGTCAAAATCTGGCTTAAGCACTGTATCAGTAAACTTAAATGACATGACAAAATTTGCCAGAAAAGACGAGATCTCCTGTGTGGCCATAAACAGAAGCCTGACAGAAGCAGGCGCCACAATCAAGTCAAGAATGTGGTGATTATCTTCATCTTGCAGGAAAGCATTGACATCTACCAACACGAGACCTAGAAACAACGCTCCACTGTTATGGGCAAAAAGTAGAATCTGCATAAACATAAAACATTTACTGGCATGTAAGACAATATCAATGCAAGTATTAATGAATTAATATTATAAATTAAAACTGGAAGAAAAGGAAATACTAGCAGAACATCAATTACCAGATTGAGTATGTCAACTGATTTCAGCAAGAATTTCCTTTCTAATATAGATATTATCATATTTAGATCATGCTTCAATTGCTCGAGCTCTTCATCTTTATGATTGAAATATTTACAGCTAATTACTTCTCTGCATTTTGATAGGTTAATGCATGGCCATCTTGGGTGATTCCTCAAAATGCTTGATATGTATCTCAATGCCATATTTATTTTAGCATTCAACTCCAAGTAGCGAGCTGTGTTTTCCAGTAGCCAGTTGCAAGTATCGCCAGAATAACTCAGTATTCCATGAAAAATTTCATGATTTCCAACATCTTTCATGTTTTTGTGCTCCTTACCCTCAATGCTTAAAGAGGACAAGCATTCAAGTGCTTCCAGCTGGTGGGAGAAGAGAAGTTATCAGCTTCCGTAAGCAAAATAGTGTTTTTCCATTGCACGTTATTCTGCATGGCTTGTGTAATATATGTACAAACATTCATAAAAGAATTCATGCCAGATTAGCATATAAGATAATGTATTCTTTTTTTTTTCACCTTACTATGAGCTGATGAGCATGCCATCATTGGCAATAACAACAGTAGTTGCTCCTGAAAATGTTAGGCTAGCATAGCATCCTAGTCACAAAAGAAAATATTCACTTTCATCAACAATTTGCATTTGAAATGCTGTACGAAAAAGGTAAAACATAAAAATTGAATCAAACTGAAGATTATTCAAAATCACACATTAAAATAGTATTTACCAAGATTTGAAGTTCCAGTCCGACCAGATGTACCGATCGCCGATCAGACCGGTATATATTGGTGGTACTGGACGAGAATCCAGTGGAACCAGCAGAGCAACGGGGGAGAAGCAAAAGAAAAAAAAAGAAAGGAAGGAAGAAAAAAAAAAAAGGAAGAAGAGGAGAAAAATTGCCGCGGCCGCCCACTAGCCCTCCTCTCCTCTTCTCCTCCTCCTACTTCCTTCTCCTTCTCCCGCCACTTGATCAGCTACTCCGAACTACTGGTCCGGTCCAGACTACTGCCCACCTTCGTCTCCTTCCTCTTCTTCTTCCTCTCTTCTTCTCCTTCTCCTCCCTTCTCTCCTTCTTCCTTCTCCTTCTCCTGTTGTCGCCCGATCCCACCCATTGCTCCATTTGTGTGGTCCGGTACCGGACCGGTTAGAACTAGAAAAATTGGTCGGTTTGGACAAGTACCTTAAACCTTGATATTTACAATTAAATCAAACACATCTAATTAATATATTACAAATAGAATAAAATAGTATTTACAAATCAATGAGTTTTATACTTGAGATTATCATCTAAAATAATCTCCTTTTTCTACTACAGAAGAATAAAGATACACTAACACAGTTTCATCTTATCCACTAAAATCAAATCCCCTCTTGCAATTTGTGATATTTTGACAAGAGAAAACATCAACCTCTTACGACATAATATTCAACTTGTGCATATATCACCAGCCTCTGATCTACAATCTCCAAATACTCATAGCTTTGTAACTCTAAATTTACATACATGTGTATCTGTACTGTCATGCCTAGGCATCAAAGAGAGTGATTACAAGTTCAAGATCTACCGAGGCCATACTAGGTTGAATCAAACTTTCATCATCCTGTTGATCCATGTAGAATTAGCTCACAGACTGAATGAAGAAATACTGCTAATGTTGATGGAACATAAGTTCTTTCCATGAATATACCAAGTAGTAACATCTCTCAAGACGCTAATTAAGTTACTAAAACTACGGCTTTCCAAATCAGTTGAACTTTGTGGAAAATTATCAGGATTTGAATTAAGCAGAAAATGTGAAACCAGAGTACATATTCATTTTAGGGTCCAAAATAATGTTCGCATTGCCTCAAGTTTTATGTTCAAATCCGACAGTAATGAGTGAAAAAAAAATGCATCTACAATTTGATTACCTTGGATGTGTAAATATACGAGCTCCATATTATATATTGAATTCAAAATCAGAAATTAATCACAACATGTCAAGCATCTCAGATACAGCAGAGGCACATAAATTCAGCAACTCGTAGAAAGAACAGTTACTACAAGTCAACAATCACACAGCTTCAAAAGAAAAATTAAATATGGAAATCTAACTTAGACAGAACTTACAGGAATTCCGCATCTATTCAAGGCATATGCAGCAAGAAATGCTGAAAGTCTTGAAAGGGTTGCTGCAACAGCCTCACCAACAGAACATCTGAAACTATTTCGGGTGGCAAGTATCATGCAGTACCGACCAATATCCGGGTCTGATAAGGCAGCATAATTGCCCAATGCAATTGAACTATTGTTAACTTGTTTTATTTGAGCACCAAGTAATCTCTCGACTGATTGCGAATAATTCCCCAATGTCCACTGAACATGCAAACTTATATTATCATTAACAGGGTATGGGATTCTAAGATACCATGTATTCACTACAGTAATAGTTTCTGGAGAAAAAAAAAACAAATACTAGAGGGAATAACACATACTTCAAGTATGCTGGAAAGCCAGCAGTCCCCTTTCTCTAAAGCATTTGGGAGCAAGAAATTTGAAATGAGTTGGCGCTCCAGTGGACCTCCAAAACCTTCAAGGAGCCGACATATTACAAGAGCTAATTGTTCGTCCCTAAGGTTCTTAGCACAGACAGTAACAGCAGAAGAAGGATCTCCCCCTAGAAGAAAGAAAGCTATTGCAAGCTCCAATTCATGTCTTCCCATTAAAACATAAGCATTCTTCAGAGCAGCAGCTTTGTTTTTCTCTTCCTAATTAAAAAAAAAAACTATAAGGTCAGTGGAAATGCACAGCTGTAAGGAGATAGAATGTTTTGCACTTCTTTTCACACAAAAAATTTAACAGTTTCAACATCTCAGTATATACCTGGAAATTGCGCGATAGAAATCCAAATAATACCTTGTCTTTCTCGTCTTTGCTAATTTTGAAAAGACCGGCCAAAACATGAAGCCTGTTGAGAGCTAAATATAGAAGTGCACATTCCTTGGCGTTCTTGTTTTTCAGATACTGTGTTCTTGCCAACTTCTCCATCTAAATGGTCAAAAAGTTGTTCTTTGTTACATTAGATAAAAATCTGAAGTGATTAGGCAAAAGAACAATGCCACAATACAAATCATTTAGAATTTTGTCAAGAGCTTGTTGATAAACACAAACCATTAAGGATCACAACATGGATTCTCATCAAACAAGATTAATACAAAGATAAGACACCTAACGAATGCTTCCGCACTGTTTTGTATTTGTATCTCATAAAAGATAAGCTACCCCAGAAGTACCCATGCAGTCATGCAGATATGAAATTAGTATTTTTGTGTACCACATAAATACTGTGACCTTAACTAGGCCCAAGATACAGGACCATACAGTGTATGGTCAAATCGATATGATACTGGATGGTACCAATAATATTATATATATCTATATGGGATTAAATAATAACTGAACTTGCACTGGTACAAGGTCAGACACAATGCACGCACACATATATGTACATATATATAATATATGTATAAACATAGAATATAATACAGTAATTAACCAATAAGACATCCAAGCATGTCTAGCTTATTAAATTAAGTATAGAGAAAGTAGGCAAAAGAGCTTTATTGCATATATTAATAATTTTCTTTCCAAACTTGGTAAAAGGAGCATAGCTGCTTGGTCAACCCCACATTACAAACAAAATGACAATTCACTTCAATATCCTTATTTCTTTTCAAGAAAAAATAGGATTGTTGGTAATGTAAATAATGAACAAATTGTCACATTATGCCGACCTAGGTCAATGGATTATACCCGGTTTCGCGAGGGTAGAAGATTAGTATTTATTCAGGTTTAGGATTTAAGAGAGGGGCATCGAGTATTGTTTTCTTCTTTTCATTTGGGTGTACGTTGGGCACGATCTTGCCAGATCAGGAATAGTTGTATCAATGGGTCTGAGCATTGTTATCTTCGTCAAGACGAACAAGTAAGTGGCGTGATGGTGGCACTTCCCATATACTAGGTTATGCTACCAATTATGTATTTAGCATACCATGTGTCGATAGGCTTGACACACACTAATGCTAATATTGACTTAGACCGATCCTTTAAACCTTGGATAAACGTAAAGGCAAGATTACAAATTCATATCATCTCGCAATTAGTATAAGCTAGTCTTCTATTCAACCTCACTACTAAACCTACTATCAAATTTAGTTCTTACTCTTCCACATCACTAAATTTCCACCAAAATAAGCCCAAAAACTCATGTCCAAGGATTTTAATCTCAATCCATTATTAGGTGGTAAACATAATACCATTCAGTTTGACATTAAACCACTACACATCACTAGCTACATATCAAATGAGCAGAAGTGCAAGTTTGTGTGGAAACTGCATAAGCATAAAAGCCCCTACATGTGGTCAACAAGACCTATTTTGGGCTAAGACGCGAAAGTGGCAGACCGAATAGCACCAATAGTGGTATATATGAGGTAAGCTCATTACAAACAATTCAACATTGAGCTGTTACTCAAATCCCCCATGTATGCTTAAGTCCACATTATATTGGTCGATACTAGTCCAATTTTAAGTGCACAATAAACTAGTCGAACTAACACATACTAGTCCGACCCCAAGTAGCTACATTCTTACCCTAGCAGTCCACTTTTGTCACATGCAAATAGTTAGATTCTTTAATCTAATCCTTTGCAAGGATTTTGATGAGTTTTAAACCCTATATAACCCCTTAAACCCACTCTCAAACTCTCTCTAGCTCTCTTTGAATTCTCAAACTCACTTTATTTTCTTTTTAAAATTTTAGCTCTCTATTAATCCCCAATCATCATTATATGGCTCCCAAAGCACAAAGTATTGATTCTAAATAGCAACATACTCAAAGATAGATAATCACCACCATTATTAATGCAATCATTGCAACACTATCTTCAAAGGGAGGTTTAACTTAGGTCAAACAACACATAATCGATAGCTAGCGCATCACCATAAAATGCACTAAGGTCTCATAACATATATGATTTGTATTTTGCCAATAACTAGACTCATATGTAATCAACCATTGAATTCCCAATATATATCAAGGTTTATATAACTAGTTTGTACACCGCCCAATACTGGTTGTACTTACTGGTCCAACCTTGTATTGATATTGGTATGAAGTTAATATTGTATGTATTTTTTTAAAAATCATATATATATATATATATATGATTGGTCCTGACCAATTTTGGCATGTATGTACTATACAAACAAAAACCTACATACTGGTCCAACCTTACATCAGTGCTAGTTGGTGCCAATAAATATTATATATATAGAATATATAAAAAATTTATATAGGTATCAGCCGGTACACCAGTCGTAGCTTAAACGTTGAAATGTACCAATCCAACAGTAGAATAGGGTAGACCAGTACATCGGAACTAGTATTTAAAACCTTAGTCCATAATAATGTCGTAATCAGTACATACTGGAACGTGGTGTTAGGTATGGTCATAATGAGATAGATCAATTTGCCCACCAAATGCTAATAAATAATAGGATTAACATATCCAAATGAACTAAAATTGGAGCATTTATGACTGCAAAGAATAAGTCATTTCAATACCAAGTATCATGACAAGTATCTTTGTCACTTCACCTTTTAAGTTATCTAGAAAGATAGATGCAATATGAAAAATGCAAAAGGTAGAGGAAGAGGGTACTAACATGGGGATGAATTTTTGCTCTCACTTTTTAGTTGTTAAGTCAAATGGTATGCCACTTTCTCGTTTCTATTATCATTGTGGATGCTTATGAAGTTGCTTGTAGGTCTAGGGTCAAGTGAATCAACAAAGCATGGAGCATACAATGACTATTGATGCCCTAATCTGCTAGGTGAGGATGGAGGAGCACTGGCATATGCAAACAGTGTATCCATCAACTTGTAACTATACCCTCAAAGATGAGAGTGGCAAGGACTCTGGCAATAGGGAGATGGTTAGAGCAAAGGTTTATGATGATAGAGCAAAGCTAGGAAAGGTGTAGAGATTGAGCTTATGGAAGGCCACCCAAAAGAAGGCTAGAGCTTAAAGAAGAAGAGGCCTTGAATGTGTGGGCCTCAGGCATCTCGTTCCAGAGATGCGGGCATTGGCAAAGGAGGAGGCAGTCCCCAGTCCCCACACAGAAGGAACCAATAGTCTTCACACAAAGGAGGTGGACAAAAAACATGAAAAAGGCAAGGTTCTTTTTTGTTGGCTTCTTCTCGCCCTTGGGCATCATTAAGGGGAAGGTAGAAGGAAAAGAGAAACTACGGTTGTGAAAGCAGGAATAGATATAGGCAACGCAATCCCGACAAGTTTCACAAAGCAACAGCAAAATGGTCTCCAAGGTCACCACTTGCCTGTGCTGCCGTCACAAAGCTACGGCAGATGAAAAAAATAACTACAACTCTGCTCCAATACCATAACAGAAGTTATAATATTCATTTATTTTGGCGCACTTAACTTGCTACAATCACTCATTCTTATATGGGCTTTTACAATGGGGATAACCTTTAATTGATCCATATGGGATTATATCCCTTTCTCTAGATTTCTAATAGAGAGAATTTGATAACCAACTGAAACAGCTATCCAATAACATGATGATTAATGAATAAGGCATCCTAACAAACTTCTTTTGTACCTTTCTATACCATAGTATCAATTTAAATATGGTAAAACACAAGAGACAATGATGAAGGGTAACAAAAGAGAAACCACAGTTAAGCAAAAGAATTTTGAATGACCTTAATGCTAAAACCAGTGTACTAAAATTGTTAAGAAAAAGAACCAGAAATTTAGTGAAGGTTAGACCCTCTATCATTATAATTTAAAAACTCCCGCAGATGGATGAGATTTTTGCGGTTCAAAGAGTCAATTTATCAATGGCACAAAATAACAAAATTTAAGACATCTTGCTCTAGCAAGGTTTTAAATCTCGGTCTATATCGGTTCTCAAATCAAAAAAGCTGCAGAATTATGAGAGAACAAATACTAATGGCAGCATTATGTTGTTAAATGATGTAAATTTAACCTATGAAGTTGATAAGAGATATGAAATTAAATATGCTACCCTTGTTCGCAGCTGCGACATATTTGTATACCATAGACCTACACCCAAATTTCTCATTTCTAACCAAGATGGCTCTGCAGACAAAACAGAACTAAGTAGATCATCTTGACAGTCAGATTGGAAGGCCCATGCAGCCAATCTAGAGTTGATGGCAAGCTTTTCAGCTATCATTCTTGTGCCCTTCCGAAGGGAATCTAGATATTGAAATCGCACAGCAACCCAGAACCTTTGGTAAAGCAAAAAAAAACATATTATCACATCTGACAATGTATAACACCAAGTGTAAAAGTAGTTAAACGTTTTATGTTACAATGTCATTATTACCTTCGCCCTGCTTCATCAAGATTTCCATATGCTGAAGTTGTTTTTGCATCACGAATTTCATTTAGAAGATCAAGGATCACAAGTAACTTGGTTTTCTCCAATGTTGTTATATTAGCAATGCCATGTGATTTCTCAAGAGTGTCAATAAGATCCATAATCCCAGATTTATTAGAGTTTACAGAAAATCTCTCAGGAGCATTCGTCTCTAATGAACTGTCTAGCAACTGAAAGCTGTTTCCTTGAAGATGGAAATTAGGCTCTCTCAAAGAAGTACTCTGGCCCCAAAATAATTTTTCAGTAGATAAATTAACAGAATGGGTGTCCTCAAAATATCTAGATAAAACTTCCGACACATCAGAAGAACTCCCACTTCTATTGCTACGTTGAATAGCAGTGGACGATTCATTACTGCAAATACAGTCAACAAAGTGCTTCAAGATAATGCACGCACGATTCCAGTTACCTGAAAGGAGTTATCATCGTTTTCATGATAGGAGCATAAACAAAAATAACACAAATTATTTTTTTATATGAGTGGCTCAAACTAAAAATTTGGAAAAGATCATCAAGAGCTAGGCGCCCATTGCAATGTTTGTTTGTAGCCTAAAGCTTGATATCAGTACAAAAAAACCTAGATGAAACAGGAAAAGTTCTAACACTTGTTCATTAACACTACAAAGAAACGAAGAATATGGTATTATGCAGTCAAATTTATTAACAGGTGTGGATTAATAATTTTTTATGAAACCAAGATCCAAACCTGGAAAACAAAGTCAGACTGAATAGGCCCGCGGGCTAGAAAACTCTGGGCCCGGCACGGCCCGCGGCACGATTGGCCGGCACGGCCTAGGCACAGTTAAATGTTTTGCTCAGCATGGATCCGGCCCGGCACGCATGCTGAAAATGGCCCGCGGGCTGGAGTCGGCACGCGGGCTGGATTTGGCCCAATGGGCCAGATGTGGCACGTGCCTGGCCCGGCCCGAAAATGACCCACGGGCCGACTTTGGCTCGCTTCATTAAAACATGTTTAAAAAATAAAAAAAATAAAAAAAATGAGAAATTGATAAATATGTATGTTGCACAAATTTTAAAAAAATATTAAATTATTATATATTTTAGACCGGACCCGTTACAGGCTGCCTATGTACCCCACTCAAAGGGGTATGGTTGCACAAATTAAAAAACCGAATTTACCGAATTTAGGTTTGGTTGGTGCCTATGTATGTATAGGTCATAGGACATCAATACATATATACATATATGTATATGTATGTATGTATTAATGTATACAACCGAATTTAGATTTGTTATTATGTTTGGTTGGTGCCTATGTGTAGGACATCAATACATATACACGTATGTATGTATGTATGTATGTATGTGTATGTATGTATGTATATGTATGTATATGTTATATCATACATATATATAACATATACATACATACATACATATATATATATATATATAAATATGTATGTATGTATATGTATGTATATGTTATGAGGGTATTAAAAGAGGCCAAATCCACGTGCCGTGCTCGGCACGGGTCCGTGCCGTGTCTGGCCCGGCACGCTTGCGGGCTGTGCTGGCACGCGTGCCTGAACACCTTGGCCCAGCAAGGCCCGGGCCGGGCCGAGCCCAACCCGTGTCGTGTCGTCCGTGCCGCGGGCCGGCCCGGCCCGTTGGCCACCTCTATGTTCACAGAAATCAACACAATAAAAAAAATAGCTCTGCTGATTTCCTGGCGTGTACCTATGAGGCAATCTAGGAGCATGCAATATATGCGAGATCCAAACTTAAAAAATATTCAAACTCTTGATAACTTGAAAAAATTTAAAGAATTGAAATAGATTG
Source organism: Costus lasius (assembly GCA_027563935.2). Classification (NCBI taxonomy): domain Eukaryota; kingdom Viridiplantae; phylum Streptophyta; class Magnoliopsida; order Zingiberales; family Costaceae; genus Costus; species Costus lasius. The sequence continues at coordinate 14,176,085 of CM050449.1, forward strand.
AATCAAGAAAGATCTAGTGTATAACTGTATATAAGGAAATACATGATGCACCTTAAAAGAGGTTTGAGTTCATAAAATAAGGAAATACATAAACGGTAGTAGTAATTAAGGTGATAAATACATGAGTTAATTAGGGGATATGATTATTGTGATACTTGACAAAATCTAATGATACAAGTAGTATTTTCATAGCAATGTCAGTATACTCAATCTTTCATATATATTTATATCAACAGAGCAAAAGGGATGAGAAAATGAAGCAAATTAGCACTTAAATAAAAAATAGAAAAGGACAGAGGGGAGGGGAGGAAGAAAAACAGAAATGGAAAGAAAACATAAGATAAAGAAGGTTAGGGCAACATTGTCACCCTCCTCTTGCTCTTATTTTCTTCTATCTAAACACAAGTTGTGATTAATTCTCTTTCTATCATTGTATTTTTCTCAACAAAAAAAAAAGAAAAAGAAAGTCAGGGCAACATTGTCACCCTCATTGTGATCTTCATCCTTCTTGAACCCTAGTTGCCACTACCATAGGCACTTTAGCTAATTTCATACAACTCTATGTCTTCTACCCCTGGAACTAGTTCCTTGCAATCACTTCCCCCATTATTTCCCTTATTACTAAATTTCCTATGATGCCACTACTCTGATGCCCTCTAGTAGCCTATAACTCACCTATTGACTTGTAGTCCAATCTCATTTAAAAAATTACAACTAGCAAGCTCTCTGCAATTAGGCTCCCTCTAACAACTTTTTGCAAGTATTTTAGTGTATCAACCCACATATCTTATGAGGTTGTTCAACTCAGAAGTAGAGTAACTTGGACACATTATTCGGTATATGGGGCACATACCAATTACACTTCAATGACTATACTAGTCATCCTTGTGTCATGTTGGAGGTAGCTAGTCTACTATCATCCCATGAATGTTATTATTTTGAAGAAGCTATTAATAAAAGCAATAATTAATCACATATTGGTCAATACTCAATAAATGCAAAGAGACTTGTATTAAAGCAACACCCATAATTGATTTTGTACATTATTGGGTAAATTTTAAATATCTTGAGGAAAGTTAAAATACTTCAAGAATTTTTCATGGATAACCCAAGGGTTAAAGACATTTTCATGGATGGAATGACATATTATAGAAATTTTATAATGTTGTAATAGTGTAATATATCAATAATGTCACATACACCCATGTATGTGTTGCTAACAACGTTTAAAAACGAGTCCACTGGGCAATACGGCCAATTTATACCAATCCAAGCAAAGACCGGTACACGGACCAGTGAGTATCGGTCTATGGAAGCGGACAAGGCAAAGTAGAGAACAAGTGGAAGGAGCACATGAAGAAGAAAGAGGGAGGTGGCACACAAGCTTCTGCCGCTTCCACTTCTCTTCGTTGTGAAGCTGCACACAGCACCACTTCCGCTTTTTTTTCCTCAGTTCCATGCAGTATGGGACGGGTACATATTGGTCTAAGTTTGGATCTAAACATCAGTCTTGATTGGTATTTTAAATCTTAGTTGCTAGCATGATGTAAATCATGAGAGCAAGTACATGAGGTTTTCAGATTTCACCTTACAATATATATTAATATACCTTTTTCTTATTTGACAAATATAACACATGCTTTCTTTTGGGAAAAAAATAACATAAAAGTAGATTGAATTAGATTATTGTCAAGGTAACAACTGAGGAAATGGTATTGTTTTGCTTTGCAATAAGATAGTTCAATCAAAACAAAAGTTGCAAAAAGATGGGATTATTGTGCCTTTTAGTGATTGTAATAAAATATTTTGTGTTCACAAACCAGCATAAGTGAACATAGTAACATCTTAGCATAACAAAAAAAAGTTTGCAATATACCTGAAAAGATATGTTGAACCAATGCCTCAGAATGATATAGTGCTAAAGTTCCGTTCAATTTATCAGATATATCTATGATAGAAAATAACCTATTCCTAATATTAGGAGCATAATCCTGCTGAAAAATCTTCTGAGAAAATCCAGTTTTCAATGGTTCTTCCGAACTGAATGTGTTTTTATCAATACTATCTGCACTAAGTAAATTTCCATGTGAGGCACCAACATAAGTAACAACATCGTTGGATGCGGTATTTGTTCTCAGTAGCCACTGGCTAAAAACAGAAAAATGTTTCTCGTGAACAAGCACAGCAGTCAACTTAGGTCCCCAGACGAAATCCCTTATAGCTGTCAAAGAACTAGTGACTGCAATGCAATACCATATCTGCATCTCCTTTGACTTGTCTGAATGTATAAAAGAGTGAGAAGATCTTTTCTGTAAATATATACGCAGCTCGTTTGGCAGACAGACACCGAGCAGAATCTGACCATTTCCTATAGTTAACCAACTTAGAGCAATAACAGTCCCTTGCAAAACTATTGCATCTTCTAACAGAAAAGAACCATTGCTTGTCAGCTTTAAAGGTTCCCATATATGAAGACAGGTAGAATTACGTGGGCCACAAAAGCTAGTAGTAGCAATTTTACTGCCAAAGCTAGATAGTGAGACTGCACGGACTGGGCCTTCATGAGCAGTAAAATGACCTACTAGTTTCCATGGGACATATTCTGTATCGGAATCATGTTCTGATTGCACATGAGAAACGCTCCATAATTTTATAGTTCCATCAGAATGGCCTGTGGCCATGTGGTAGCCAAAGTGACTAAAACCACTAGAAGATGTTTGTTCGGTGGTGAGTATAACATTGCTTGGGGAAACTACAGCAACAGTTGTAATTTCGTCACCACAGATGGAAGCTGGTAAGTCAAATGATTGCCTGTAAAAAGCAGCATAATAGGTCTTACCAGTAGAACTCACGCACTTACCATCTTCTGAAATAGCTTCGGATTTGGAGGAAAATCCATCATTGCTTCCAGACATGCAAAGTGAAACGTTCCATGACAAAGGTTTGAAGTTTGTCCTCCATACACATAGTAGTAAGAAACTGTGAAAACAAGATGAGTGCCCAAAGTTGGACGCTAAGGGTGTTGCAAACATTTGGTCTGGCGGACTTACCCTATTAGTGTGACCACTGAATGGAATTGTCATAAGTTTATGAGATAAAATTCTCTCTCCATCACAGGAAACTTCAATCATGAAACAGTCAATGCCATCTTCATGGCTCACAAGCAGAAACCGATTCTCGTCCAAAACTGAAGGCGCCCAAACCAAACCTGAAAATTTACAATGAGGAGATAGAACTTGCAAAGAGATCTGGTCCAGAAATTTCCACAAAGGATGTATGTGCATACAAACACCCAACATGCTCTCAGAAAGTGTAGATAAGGACCAGAAAAGAAGTAAACCATTGGAATCCAAGGAAACAGCAAGTTCAATATCTCGACGATATGGGTGCACAGCCACTTGTATGATCCGCCCACTGTGCCCATGTCCACATAAAGCTGAGCCAGCAATGCATGAAAGGCTTCTCTCCTTATTAATCTCATTTAATGATTTGTCCTCTATATTTTCTGACGGGCTATACAACTGCAACCAGCTGACTGAATTATCAGGCAATAACTGAAGCAAAGAGCACAAAAGAGGTGGTCCAAAATGCCTACTTCTTGAAGAAACAATTTTTACTAAGATAACTTGGCCCTCTGTACTTGAAAAATTAAAATGGAGACTGCTAGATTCTTTAGAGTTAATTAAATCTATTTGTTTCCACATTGTCACTCTTGGAAATCGTAGGGGGGACAAATCATCAAGGCAATGAATAGCCCAGAATGTCAGAGAGAAATTAGGCCCGACGCTGATCAACCATTCACACTTGCCAATCTGCTCTTGTTCAGTGCAAGGCGATGACAAATAATACTCATCATCCTTACACTTAAAAATTATGCCACCAGATTCAAGTGCCCATTTTACATACAAGTTTCTCCCAAGTATTCCATTCAAAGACTGGTTCATTTCAATCACTGCAACAACATGGAACAATCGCCTCATGGACTTCTGGTCATGCATGTCCTTGGTGGATTTTCTAGGTCTACCGTTGTCAATCTCACTCCACAGTCTGACAGTTCCATCCAAGCAGCATGTCATTAACACATCCCTACAGGCAGGGAATGCATTATTTTGTAGTTGCATTCCAGCAAATGGTCTCCATTGAATCATCACAACAGGTTGGGGATGATAGAGAAGAAGTTTCAAAACTCCAAATTTAGCATCAGCGTGATATACTAGAACATGTTTTGATTCCTCCAGCACAGAAGAAAAGAAACCTTGCGCTACAGATTCATCATCTTGCACCATTGCCTGAATAGCTGATGCTACGAACCCTTCTGCAAACAAAGTTGCAGAAACAAGGGATTGAGGCACTTCTGCATTCACCTTCCAAGCCATTTCCCATGAATTGCTCTTTCTTATCCATAAGACTACTTCAGTGCAACCAACTATTAGCCCATCTCCGGACCCTGTCCAGCAGATAGCCCCAACTCTAGAAATACTTGCAATGCACATAGTCTGCCTCCAATAAAAGGAACCTGAAAGTTTCAGCTGCTCTACTAAGGATTATTATAAAGAACATCATTTTTCAAATTTGTGCAAGTCCTTCAAAGATTTGTCACTTGCAACACTGGGACCAGCGTTGTTTATGAACAAAATAGAGCAACAGTAATTCTATAACAACCAGATATTCGATAGTTTTATATATAAAACTAGCAAACAAAACTAATTCAGACTGTGCAGAGACGAATAGCAATTACTCTTTGAAATGGCAGTACAACAATAAGAGGAGACAAGGCTCTCATTCTAACATAATTAAAAAAGAAAGAGATAAAAACTAATGAGGTCCTCATTCTAACACAGTAGATCACTCAGGTGCCACAAGAAATAACCATAATTGGCAGAGTGAACGTGAACATACTAGAGTTCTACCTAATTATCCTTCGAGACATAATGTGGCTAATTATCAATCAGAATATGACATAATCAAAAAGGAATGGAAAAATCTAAACGCTAACAAGTCGTATCAACGAAATTAATCTATTCTAGTCTATGACACTCAAGCAGTAAAAGTGAATATCACTCTCTTAGAAAAAAAAAAGCTTGGTTCAACGTATCTATGCAAAGAAAATATTAGTTCTTCCGAGAAAAACTGTGTTCGTTTGGTTTCTTTTTTTTTTTCTTCAGTTGTCTTGATCTAAATTGCCTGAGGTCGAAGCTCTTTTTTCTTACCTGATTCGATGGCAGGCACCGGCGAGTATATAAAGATACTACTTCCCAATGCACACGCGATCTCGCCATCCGATGGCTGTGCCGGGCACCAAGCCACTGCACTCAAATCGGCAGGCTCATTCTCGGTCGGCGGCCCGATGACCTGGCGGAAAAAGGGTCCGGGCTGGGCTTCGTGTCCGGAAACGGGAGAAGGCAAGTGGGAGATGACGAGAAGTGAGGAGGCTCCATAGGCGATCCACGAAGCGCCGCCGAAATCCGGCAGCCAATCGATAGCCGACTCGCGGCGGTTTGGAGCGGGAGGGATCAGTTGGGATCGGACAAGCTGGAGAGGAAGGAGATCGATGATGTCCTCCGACTCCACGAAGCCGCATCCGCCGTTCGCCGGGCCGGGGTCGTCCTCCGGCATCGTGGTCTCCCCTTAGGCTAACGCTGAGGGAGTTGAAAGGGAAGGCGGCATTTTGGGCCCGGCCGTCAAATGTAATCGTCGGAAGGTTTCGCAGATCACAGCGCGCGACTAAACATTATGACCGGCTCGGCGAGATTGGGCCAAACCAACATTTTCGGTTTGGTTCATTGTGTCAAAATCTTGGTTCAGTTGAGCCGAGGGCTTGGGGGTCCTAAACCAAAGCAGCTGGAAACTAAAAATTACTAATATTGTTCGTATAATCTGGTGATATAATCAATTGTTTAGAATTTAGTTTAATTCTATTTAGTTAAAATAATGCACACTTAATTGAATTAAATAATTAATATAATATCTTTTTTTGGCAGCAATAGAATATAATTAATCGAGAAATTAATAGGGATAACAATTGGTCGAGGCAAGGGTATAGAATGTCAAATTCGACCCCGACCCCAATACTCTAACTTAATACTCGACCTCAACCTTGAACCAAAACCTGAAATCGGCAAGATTGAGAAAACTCATCTCAAACCCAACCTCATAATAACATGGGGGCAGCAAGTAGGGCGATAGGATGGCTCATAGGTGGTGGAGGAGGTACGAGTAGGCATAGGGGTAGAGCATAGGTGGCAAAGTGGCTTGCCGGTGGTGGAAGCAGTGCATGCAGGCTCTGAGGCAAAAGCACAAGTGGGTAGGGGTGGAAGCGTGGAGCAGGCGATGCACGAGCAGCAATGAATAATGTGAGTAGAGTGGCTAGTGGGCGTCACGAGCAATGACATGAGCAGGGCATGAGTTGGGCCGTGGGAGCAAAGTGGCATGAGTGGCACACATGTGAGGAGAGAAAGAGAAGGGAGAGGGGCAGTGGGGCGGGGAGGGGAGGAAGAGTAGAGGGGAAAGTGGCAAGGAGGGGAGGAAAGAGAGAAGGGCCGAAGAGAGAGATGGCTAGGGCTTGGAGTGGAGGAAGAGAAGAGGGGAGAAGAGAAATTAGTATTATATTTATTTATAAAAGGATAATTTAGTAACTTCATACAGTGAGGTGCATACCTAAGTTTTCATATATGAACTCAACCTGACTTTTGTAAGTCGGGTTTTACTCAATCCAACCTAACCCTTAGTCTATCAGGGTTTTCCCCGATCAAAATCAGGGCGAGTCTAGTCAGAGCTTAAATGAGTTTTTATGTTATCCTAGAAATTACCAATATTTTGACAGCAATTTTTTCTTATTCTATTTATGCTTTTTCATAGTTAATTAAACTAGGTTTTGCGATGACAAAAATTACACGATTAATTGAGATATTTATTAGTGTGAAACCCAAGCTTGCTGCAGGATTAGTGAATAAGAAGATTAACGGCAGATCTTCGTCCTTCTACTCTATAAGGCGTGTTCGCTCAATCCCCGAACTTCCGTGGCTCCCTTGCCGACCCAGCGAGAGTCGAGGCAAAGGAAACGAACACTAGGGTTAGGGTTGCCGTCGACTTTCGAAGAACATGCCGAAGAACAAGGGTAAGGGAGGTAAGAACCGCAAGCGCGGGAAGAACGAGGCCGACGACGAGAAGCGTGAGCTGGTCTTCAAGGAGGACGGCCAGGAGTACGCCCAGGTCCTCCGGATGCTTGGCAACGGTCGATGCGAGGCCATGTGTATCGACGGCAGCAAACGACTCTGCCATATCCGCGGGAAGATGCACAAGAAGGTCTGGATCGCTGCCGGCGATATCATACTCGTCGGCCTCCGCGACTATCAGGACGACAAAGCTGATGTCATCTTCAAGTACATGCCCGACGAGGCCCGTCTCCTCAAGGCATACGGAGAGCTTCCAGAAAACATCCGCCTCAACGAGGGCATCAGCGGCCTCGACGAGGAGGACGAGGGCGGTGCTGACGACTACATCGAGTTCGAGGATGAAGACATCGACAAGATCTAAGTCTGCGGAGGGATCAGCCAGGTCTGCCTTTGCGTTTTCCCTGTTTGTCAAATGCTTTCTTATTCGGTGATGATCCTTTCCTTGGTAATCGATTGTACGCCGAAATTAGCTATTGGAGTTGGGCTGCAATATAAAGATAAGTTCGAGGGTGCTTGTATGGTTTTTTAGTTCTATTTTCTGTGGGCTTTTTGTCTGCATAAACAAGTTTAGTTTTATCTGTTATGGTGATGCTTAAGTCTCATCTGACATGCTGATGCTTGTATCGGATAGAAACATTAAATGATACTGTGCTTTGGTCTTTTCTATTATTTTAATATGAACTTCCAATTTTTCTCCCAATATTTGTTGGCACCTTTGAGTGGAATTTTGCAATTTGATCGTAATCTACCGAATTGATGTACATAATTATTGATCTTAGCTACACATTTGTTCATTAATGCCTTCAGCATTTTAAATTTGGCGAATTTTAAATCCATCTTAGGATTCAGCAATTTCCAATCGATTTATACGGAGGCTAGCAGCAACAACACAGGGCGCGAAGATTGATTTTAATTCCTTATGTCTGGACAATTAAACTTGATACTTGATGCGAGGCTCTGGTTGAACAATTGGAAAAAATCATTGCTAAAAATATATGCTGTCCTTTTGCTTGATGCGTAACGCTAACATTTTTAGTTTCTTAATGACAAGAACTTTTTTGGACATGCATGTGCTTTTCCTTTTTCTAGTAATCTAGAATATCATGAATGTAGATAGAAGAACCATGCTTCTCCTTTGTTGAGAGAAAAATGGTTTATTGAAATAGGGTTCAAATTTTTTTTATGATATGGAAACAATACTATCTCTATCCTCTTTTATTATTCTTTCTAGGAAAAAAAAAAACTCTTTAAGTGGTACCCTCAAAAGGAAAGTAAGCCTGGCTTGCGTTGATTAGTTTTTATGAATTGTAAAGAAGGCAGTGCCCCATTTCTTCCTTTACGAGATCTACCTGCGACAATGGGCAACCGGGACCTGAGCTCACAACGGTTGAACCTATAGGGGTAGCAAACGACAACGAAGTAGAGGGTGGAGAAGATAAGGAAGGGTGTGATTGGGGAGTGGAAGAGGCGGATGGCCAAGAGGGGCTCCAGCGCTTGAGGGGGTGAGGAAGAGGCAAATGGTCGGGAGGAGGTTGGGATGGCATCGACCTGACCCTGACTCCCATACCTAATACTCGACCCGTCCTCAATTCGGTTGGGTTTAAGAAAATCAATCCCAAACTTCCCAAACTTGACCCCGTTGACGAGTTGGATACTCGTGGAAAAATTTGACTTTGCTAGGGAATCAGATATTGCAGAAAACTTGACCTCGTGGAGAAAAATCCCACGAAAAATTTGACCTATCTTAAATCAAATATTGCAATCCACACAACAAAATAATTGTAACAACATTCAACATCTAAAATTATAATAAACACAACAAAATAGCTGTGGCAACATTCAATAACATAAATATGTAGTGCTGAAACAATAAAAAAGTATTGAAATAGTTGTGAACTTCTAAATTACACAAATAAACAATGCTCTAAACAATAACAAAAGTAAATTATCAATACCCATTCACCCACCATGAAGTTATAAAAATAAAACATTACTAGTCAAATACAATTTCAAAATACTATTTGAAAACACAACAAGCAACTTCGAACACAATAAAGTTTGTACACAAGTACATCAAAGTCATTCAATAAATCATCTAGAAGAGAATTATCAGCTTCATCAAGATGAGAAATACTAGTCTCTTTATTCATTTGATTGTAATATGAAACCAGATGATAATAAAACTCTTGAATTCTATTAACTTCAGTCATTGCATCAATTTGATATAACTTTTAATAATAATATTCAAGTGAACTCATATTATATCTTGGATTCAGCAACGGTACAACACTCATAATATCATGAATGACATTTCAATAACATTTAAACTTATCAAACATTTTCGTTGTCATTTGTTGTATCACCACATTATCCAACACTCATAATATCATGAATGACATTTCAATAACATTTAAACTTATCAAACATTTTCGTTGTCATTTGTTGTATCACCACATTAGGATAAGTCATCCAGCTTAATAATGTTAGATTAATCTCATAAATTTTTGAAAAATAAAAAATGGCAATGGGATAATTAATACCAGAAAATAATTTTGTAATACTATTAAAAAAGTTTAATTTCCCATAAATTTCACTTGTAAATTCTCATTGTGTAAATGTTGGTAAACAATTATATTTGTCCTCACGTTGTTTCAACCTATAAAACACCTCCTTATATGATATGACACTATCAAGCATCTTATAAGTTAAATTTCATCTAGTTGGACAATCTAGGCACAAGTTCTTAGTGTAAGTCAAGCGTAGCTGTCGAGCTATCTCTTTAAAGTTTTTTCATTCTTTTAGGATGAGTTGTCCAATAACTACATTATCATGAATTTTTTTTTTAACTCCATTTTTCACCACATTCAATTCATCCTTCATAATTAAGTTTAAGATATGTGCACAATAGCGCATGTGAAGTAAAGAACCATCCTTTAACAAAGTACTCAAATTCAATTTAGTCTTGATCTTTTCAATCATATAATCATTAGTACTACAATTATCTAAAGTGATGGTAGATAATTTAGTATCAATATTCTAATCTAATAAGAAGTTCACTAACACTGTGCTAAGTCTATCACTAGTGTGAGGAGCAGAGACATAAACAAACCTAATATTAAAAAAAACCCACAATAAATAATCAATTATATAAAATGCAATCAACAATTATTATCATCCATTACAAATATGCAACTAATGGTAATAAAAAAAATTCATGTACATATGAATTAATAGATATGTATCTCAAAATGCGATTTTTTAAAATCCACAAAGAGGCAATAGAATGAGCTGTGATTGTCATGTAACCCCTCTTTTGATTACCTGATGTTTACATGTCTGATGTAATTGTTATTCTTTCTTCAACATTGTCTAACAACTTCATTGTCATTACTTTATCAACATTATAGATTTTTAATATCTACTTCTTGATAGTGTTTAAACAAGACAACTTAAATAAATATTGGAGTACAGTTGAATACCTATTGAAACTAATTTGATCTACTATTGAAAGTGGATATTCATATATGATTATTGCACTTGCTAACTCTTTGATCATAAATAACCAAAGCCATATCTTGTTTATTCTTAGTTATCTTTGATGTGAGAACATTTTGACCTCTCATAGTGTCACGCCCCGGTCGGAACGGTCCAAAAACAACGCTTATCCGTTGTCTCAGAGCCGTCCGGCGGAACACCGGAACGTGATCGCGCTAGGGTTTCCGGACCGAATTTCGTCCCCAAATTCAAAACCCTAGTTCCCGCTCACTTTTTTTCTCCCAAATTACAATTCTCACAGAAGAGGGGTAAGAAACCCTAACCCTAATTCGAGAAATCCGGAAAGAATCGAAAACCCCAAATTATACCTCAATCTGGATTTTGACCGAAGTCAAAATCAATCACCAAATTAAATCAATTTCACTGTTGAAACTCGCTGCCGAATCGCCCTTGCTGACGTCACGCTGACGTCATCCACCGATTAATTCCGTCGCCGCGAACTCGTTCTCCAGATGACGTCACGCTGACGTCGGCACGCGAAATCGATTTCGATTTCGAATTCGCGCCGCCAATTTTGACTTCTTGCTGCTGACGTCGGCTTGCGTCAGCCGCCAAATCGCCTCGAACCGAACGCCGCTCGTTCGCTTCGTCGTCGTCTTCGTCTCGCCGCGCGAACGTTCGCCGCGTTCGCGTTCGTTACCGTTGCCGGAGAAGAAGCACGGGGAAAATGGAGGAGAAAGCTTTTATTCCTTCGTTAATCAAGCTACAAAACTCCTCCCTCACCTCTCGTCTCTCTCCCTCTCAGCGTCGGCGTCGCCGCCGCTCACAGTGTTCTCTCTTCTCTGTTCGCTGGTCGGAACCGCTCGCCGGTCGTCTCGCCTCGACGCTCATCGTCGCCGGCTCTCTCTCAAGCTCACCGCTTGGTAAAGGCTTTCGCCCTGGAGGGGCGTCCTCCCCGACCCGCCGGGAAGGAGCCGCTTTCCGTCGCGCGCTCCTTCTCCCGTGGTGTCGCCTCCGCGCACACCAAGCTCCGTCCTCTGCGTCTGGTTTTAAAGGGAAGGGAGACGCCTCCGTCTCCCTCTGAACCGCTCCAGCCGCCCTTTTTGGACTTCGTCGACTACTCATCACGCGGCCGAATCTGTCGTCCGCGTCCGTCGCTCGAGCTTCGCTCTGAAGCCGCCCACGTCCGATGATCTCGCACGAGCCACTTGCCCGCTTCCTTCGCTTCCAGCGTCGCCGTCGTCCGCATCAGCCGCGTCGTACGCGTCTTCCTCCGAAGACGCCGCATCTGCTTGCAGCTGGCGTCGACGTCCCCGCAGCCTCCTCGTCCCTTCGTTCGCGCAGCGTGCGCGAACGAAGCTCGCGTCCATTTTAATTTCCCAAATCGGGCGTTGACCCGATCCCGATTTTGACCTTGAATTTGGTCTCCAGTGTGGCTTGGGCTTGGGTCCGGGCCTGGGCCGCCCCCGGGCTGAACCGGGAGCCCAGGGCCTCACAATTCTCCCCGGCCTAATTTGAACATCGTCCTCGATGTTCGTCTGTCGTTCTCCTGTCGTTGTCATCGGAGCTCGCTGCTCCAGGAAGAGGTCTCGCATGCCTCTCTTCATCACGTGTCATAGTGCTTCGCCCAACTCAGTACTTATCAGGGTCACGTCCATAACGCATCATCCACATAGATGCTCCGCTCAACCTGCAAGAACTGAGCTCACGTACTAGCGCACTGAATCTTCAGCACTCCGCCTGACTTGGCACGACTGGGTTCACACCATAACGTATTGTCCAACCCCTCGTGCCCCAGTCTACGTCGTAGCGCGCTGGAATTGCTCCTGCTGAGCACCTGTGTCTGCTCCATCTCGGATCTCTTTGATCCACCATGCTACCGGATCACTTTAATCTCTGATACCTATTGTCACGCCCCGGTCGGAACGGTCCAAAAACAACGCTTATCCGTTGTCTCAGAGCCGTCCGGCGGAACACCGGAACGTGATCGCGCTAGGGTTTCCGGACCGAATTTCGTCCCCAAATTCAAAACCCTAGTTCCCGCTCACTTTTTTTCTCCCAAATTACAATTCTCACAGAAGAGGGGTAAGAAACCCTAACCCTAATTCGAGAAATCCGGAAAGAATCGAAAACCCCAAATTATACCTCAATCTGGATTTTGACCGAAGTCAAAATCAATCACCAAATTAAATCAATTTCACTGTTGAAACTCGCTGCCGAATCGCCCTTGCTGACGTCACGCTGACGTCATCCACCGATTAATTCCGTCGCCGCGAACTCGTTCTCCAGATGACGTCACGCTGACGTCGGCACGCGAAATCGATTTCGATTTCGAATTCGCGCCGCCAATTTTGACTTCTTGCTGCTGACGTCGGCTTGCGTCAGCCGCCAAATCGCCTCGAACCGAACGCCGCTCGTTCGCTTCGTCGTCGTCTTTGTCTCGCCACGCGAATGTTCGCCGCGTTCGCGTTCGTTACCGTCGCCGGAGAAGAAGCACGGGGAAAATGGAGGAGAAAGCTTTTATTCCTTCGTTAATCAAGCTACAAAACTCCTCCCTCACCTCTCGTCTCTCTCCCTCTCAGCGTCGGCGTCGCCGCCGCTCACAGTGTTCTCTCTTCTCTGTTCGCTGGTCGGAACCGCTCGCCGGTCGTCTCGCCTCGACGCTCATCGTCGCCGGCTCTCTCTCAAGCTCACCGCTTGGTAAAGGCTTTCGCCCTGGAGGGGCGTCCTCCCCGACCCGCCGGGAAGGAGCCGCTTTCCGTCGCGCGCTCCTTCTCCCGTGGTGTCGCCTCCGCGCACACCAAGCTCCGTCCTCTGCGTCTGGTTTTAAAGGGAAGGGAGACGCCTCCGTCTCCCTCTAAACCGCTCCAGCCGCCCTTTTCGGACTTTGTCGACTACTCATCACGCGGCCGAATCTGTCGTCCGCGTCCGTCGCTCGAGCTTCGCTCTGAAGCCGCCCACGTCCGATGATCTCGCACGAGCCACTTGCCCGCTTCCTTCGCTTCCAGCGTCGCCGTCGTCCGCATCAGCCGCGTCATACGCGTCTTCCTCCGAAGACGCCGCATCTACTTGCAGCTGGCGTCGACGTCCCCGCAGCCTCCTCGTCCCTTCGTTCGCGCAGCGTGCGCGAACGAAGCTCGCGTCCATTTTAATTTCCCAAATCGGGCGTTGACCCGATCCCGATTTTGACCTTGAATTTGGTCTCCAGTGTGGCTTGGGCTTGGGTCCGGGCCTGGGCCGCCCCCGGGCTGAACCGGGAGCCCAGGGCCTCACACATAGCAATCTTTTGTTGAAAGTAAGTTTTCATGTGTTAGTGCAAGTGCTTTGTTTCATTCTTAAATTTTCCACCAGATAATTTTTTGCGGTAATTGCATTGAGCCTTTTCCTCCCATGAACTTGAGTATTCTTAAAATAATTCTATGCAATACTTTTGAGCTTCTCATACTTGACTCTATATTATCCATTGTCCGACTTATGTCTACAATAATATTATCATTTGATTTGTTTGGGGGTGGGAGCTTGAGAATTAGAACTTGTAACTTGTACCTTCAATTGATTGTTTCAAATTTTCAACTAGGTGAGATATTAATTGATGTGAAATATTATTATGTCATCTCATAGGAAATACAATAACATAATCATAAAAAATGTGAAACTAATTTTTATGTTGGAACTTCTAATATATGCATAAATTGATAATATGAAAAATGTTGTTGCATACTTGCATATAAAAAAATATTTAAAATTTGCACTCTAAAATTAAAAAGCAAAATAAATATGAAAGGTGTAAATCAACCCTAATTACATCATTTCAATTTGCATCAACAATTATAAAAGCTATAAATCAAGAATTTAATTAAATATCCATCAATCGACATACCTTTCTTCTCATAACTATGATATCTTTATATAAAGATTCACTTTCAGTTATCACTCAACTCTAGACACCCTAGAAAAACTGAACCAGATAAAGAGGAAGAACTAAAGCTAGGCCATGGAAATCATTTAAACATATAGAAATCAAAAGCATATACAACTCAGAAAAAAAAAACTTTTAAGGCGCTTAACATGCCAAAAAATAGGGTCACTGTTTTTGGCCTAAAAATATTTTTTTATTTTTTATTTTTAAAAATGATGTACACCTTGTAAGCTATTTAATGTATTAATATTGGGGTATTTTAGATTATGTATACGTAGGGGTGTCGGTTAATCGGTTCAAATCGATTAACCGAACCGAACCGGTTTGGTTTTTTATGTCATCGGGTCGGATCGGTTCGGGTTGGGTGAGTGCAAATGTCATTCGGTTCGGTTTTGATTTTTGTTTTTAAAAAACCGTAAAACTCGAACCGGACCGAATACCACTTAATCCATATTACTCATAATCTTATTAATTAGAAGAGGCCATCGCAAGCTTTCAAAGCTCGAACTGGCTACCTTCGAAGATTTGACCGAAATGCTAGTTCGCCGGCGCCATGTTCTTCGACTCGACCACCTTCCCATCGCCGGGCGTCACCCTGAACGACAGGCTTTGACCCACCAGGGCCGGCGTTTTCGTGACCTACCAGTTCTGCCCCCACTCCCTCTCCATCGGCATCCACTTCCCGCTTCTAGCCCCCATCACCGACACCGACGCCACGTCGCCGGAGCCGCCAACGTTGTACACCAGCACCAGGATCCACCACGGCCACGGGTTGCCCTTGATCTGGAACCGCACTCCGCCCTTCTTCACGCAGGGCACGCGCCGGAACTAGATTGGGATGCTGCCAGCGTGCGGCGTGGTGGCAATCCACGTGCACATCGCCTCTGACATGTCGAAGTGCTTCCGCAGAGACTGGTCATCATCATCGTGATGCTGCCGGGCTTGCACCGCATGCTGTCGTTGAAGTAGCGGATCTCGTAGCACGCACCACAAGTCTCGTAGTTGTTGAAGAGGACTCCGCTCACCGCCGTGTTCGCCAGCCCGTATCCTTGCGCGAACAAATCGCTGTAGCCGCCGTTCCCTCCTGCAACACCACAAGTTGCACCAAGTTAGAAAGTAGCATCGTCAAAGTCCCAGCCGCCTCGAGCCACCACTACTCGCAAGGCCATGAGAGCCAGAGAGACGGTGATGACGACCACACTCATTGCTGCAGCCATTGCTTTGAATGTTGAAACCTGCAGGCTGCTGCATTTATATAATGTTTTGGCCTCTACAAAGTACAAACGAACATTTCTTTTAACTGTTTTCAGGTCGTAAGCTTGGTTCTTCCGCCATTAGTGCCTTCGTATGTGGAGAAAATTTGGCACCTCTCAGGAGCCAGCAAGCAGACAAAAGGATTCAGAGATGATCAGATGAAGGACTCGGTCACTCGGACCCTACAGGTTGTAGAAATTAATCAAGCGTTTAAGGCTCAGAACTCAAAAGAAGTCAGAATATAAAATCACAGAGTCGCATATTACAGAATCGAATACCATTTATTTTATTCGGTTTCCCTCGGGTTAAATCCAACCGAACCGTCTTATTTGGTTCGATTCGGTTCATCCTTATATCGGTTCAGATTCGATTTGTTGTTATTGAAATTGAACCGATTCAGTTTATACCAAATCGGTACGGTTCGAATCGAACCGAATAGACACCCATATGTATAAAATATACTAATCAATATTATATTTTTTTTATAAAATAAATAATATATTTTGTCTTATATATAATATTGATTAGGGTATAAAAATAATAAAAAAAAATTTTAGGTAGGATTCCATTTTTGCCATATTAAGCGTTAGAAGTTTTATTCGATTAGAGGAGCATCTAGAACACCGGCTGAACCGTGAGGGGTTGCTGACGACGGTGAAGTAGAGAAGGAAGGGCATGATTGGGGGGAGCGAAAGAGGCGGATGGCTCCAGGAGGACCTGGAAGGCTAGAACACCGGGTGGAGGGGGTCTAGCACTCGTGATAGCAACACGACCTTCGGGTCCTCCAATCCTCCACCGCGCTCCACCGCTAGCGTGAGCACAGATCGTAGACACGGGTAGAAGGAAGAAGTGGGAGGGCTTTGAGACCTATTTATGTACTTTTTACTATTCATGAAAAGAACCGTAGATGTCCCACTTAGAAATCGCACGCACCTGATCACCGTAGAGTTTCAAAGTACGCCTCAAGCTGCACAGCCTAGTAGGGTTGGCCATGCTACACCGAAAATGGCGGCCGAGCAGTATTATCTTGCAAAAGATGGATCGAATTAGCAGAGTTCTACTTCAGACAGAATTTTCATGCTAGTGAAGAGAGTGACACAAGAATTCGGAGTCTGAGACAACATATAATGATTAATTGAAATAAAATAATTTAAATAAATACCTATGCTGTTAAAATATAAATTCAGATAACATATAATGATTAATTGAATATATCTTGCAAATATGTACATTTTCGTTATGATAATTTTTATATTTTGTTTATATAATGTATATTTATGATCATTAATTGGACTGTGTTTGACAAATTGGGCTGGACCATTGTCAAGTACAGCAATAATCTGGTAGCTGTCTGCGCGTTGGCCTGTCGCCCTTTGCAGCAAGTGGACATGTGCAGGCACATGCTCCTAGGCTGAGCACAATATGATGTAACACTCATTTAAGTTTTAGTCCTTATATTAAGTTTTTTTATAAAAAAAATTTATTTTTTTTTGAAATTTATGGATTTTTAAATCTTATATATTGAGTTTTAACTAAAATTCTTATATTAAGTTTTAATTAAAGTTTAATTTGATAGTTTGGTTTACACCTAATAATTCAGGTCAGTGTGCCATAAACGGGTTAGGTTAGCTGTGACTCATGATCAGATTAAGTCAATTCAAACACGAGCAGTTTAATTAATTAGGTCAAACTGTCTAACATGAACACACCTCGAATATAATCGGATCAACCTGATACAATCCGAATAACCCGTTTATTATTTATATTTTAAATATAAATAATAAATTAATAAAAATTCTATCAAAAGTAATAGAATTTTGGGCTTATATGTGGGCTGAAATTTGACCCAACTCGACTCGATACGAAGTTAGGCAAATTCAGGTCAGCTATAATCGTGTTCGGGTCATAAACAGATTAACCTGTTTTATGACTCGAAAATAATCTGGTCGTGCCAAGTTGTAAATGGGTTGACCCGCTTAACCCGATTATATTATATATTTATATATATAAAAATTAAAATATAGGCTCGTCTAACTCTTATTGCTAGCCCGTAAACCTAAATGTCTTTTAACTATCTTTTAACCCAGATTTCGACTCACACATAAGTCTAAAATTTTATTATTTTTATTTAAATTTTTATTAATTTATTATTTATATTTAAAATATAAATAATAAATGAGTTATTCGGGTTGTGCCGGATTGATCCTATTATATTCGGGTCGTATTTATGTTAGACAATTTGACATAATTAATTAAATATGTCATGTTTAAATTGGCTTAATCTGGTTATGGGTTATAGCTGACACGACTTATTTATAACCCGTTGATCCGAATTGCGAAGTAAGATGGATTCCGTCTGAGAAACAGATCCTAGTTCCATTTATATTACCCAATTAATTCCTCTTAATGTTATTATAAAAACGCACTAAAGCAATAGATTTCCGGTCCCACCTGAAATCTTCATCTTCCAATTTTATTATAAATCAACGGATAATTAATTGCCTGCAAGCAAACCCCACTCATGCATTTTAGACCCCACCAATTTGTCATTTTATTTTCGTCTCAGCCACAGCATTATTTTCCCCCTTTTTCTTCTGAGAGTTCATTCTTGCAAGAAGAGAGCCATGAAGGAAGTGAGCCTTTTGGTTGCCCTCGCTGTGCTGCTGCCGCCGCTGCTCAATCCACCTTTCCATGTTGAGGCCGCTAGGGGATTCATCGGCACCAGGGGACTCAACTTTGTCCACAATGGCAACCCCTTCTTTGCCAATGGCTTCAATGCCTACTGGCTCACGACTCTGGCCTCAGATCCGTCTCAGAGAAGTAAGGTCTCCGCCGCCATGAGAGATGCCTCAAGCCATGGCCTCTTTGTGGCCAGGACTTGGGCGTTCAGTGTTGGATGGAGCAATGCCTTGATGTCTTCCCCCGGATCTTACAATGAACAGACCTTCAAGGTTTCATCCTCAAAATCGTCGCCGCTCTTTCGCATTTTGGTAACCAAGTTTTAAGTTGTTTACATTTATTTTTGGTTCTTCTAGGGGCTGGATTTTGTTGTTTCTGAGGCAAGAAGATACGGTATCAGACTCATCTTAAGCTTGGCCAATAATTATGATACTTTTTGTGGGAAGAAGCAGTTTGTTCAATGGGCTAGGAATCAGGGCCAGAACATTGCATCTGATGATGAGTTCTTCACAAATCCTATTGTTAAAGGTTATTATAGGAACCATGTCAGGGTAAGCACAAGATTTTTGTTTGATTTCCATGATTTTTTTTTTCTGTTTGGCAAGTAAGATTAATTTCCTGATGTTCTTAGACTGTGCTCACAAGAGTTAACACCATTAATGGATTGGCCTACAAGAATGATCCTACGATCTTTGCTTGGGAGCTTATGAATGAGCCTAGGTGCCAATCGGATTCTTCAGGGAATGCCATTCAGGTTCTTAACTTGGTTTTGCTTCTCTTGCTCTGCAAGAATCGATGTAAATGATGGAACAGATACATGGAGTTGGTAACACACAATTAGGGTTTGGTTCTTACATAGGGATGGATCACAGAGATGGCTGCTTACGTGAAATCCATAGACAGAAATCACTTGCTGGAAGCTGGCTTGGAGGGTTTCTATGGATCATCTTCGCCTCACAAGCAATACAACCCTAGTTCTCAAGTGGGGACTGACTTCATTGCCAACAATCAGATTCCCAACATCGACTTCGCCACAATCCATTCGTACCCTGATCAATGGTAATATCACCGAACAGAAGAGCACAAACTTACAAAGTTCAATATTCATTTTTCCTCTGTTTGGTGAGCAGGCTGTGGAATTCCGATGATCAATCGCAGCTGGCTTTCCTGGGGAAGTGGCTCGACATCCACATCCAGGACGCGCGCGACGTGCTCAAGAAGCCTCTGCTGGTCACCGAGTTCGGGAAGTCGCGCAAGGATCCGGGGTTCAGCGTCGACAAGAGGGACGCCTTCTTCAATACCGTGTACTCCAAGATATACTGGTCCGCCCGGTCCGGCGGGGCGGCCGCTGGCGGCTTCTTCTGGCAGCTGCTGAGCGCGGGAATGGAAGCGTACAGAGACGGGTACGAGGTCATTCTGAGCGAGGCCACTTCGACTTCCAGAATTATCACTCTGCGGTCTCGCCAGTTGCGGTACCTTGGGAAATCGCGCGCGAGAGGGAGACATGCCAAGGGAAAGGCCGTATCGAGGGAGGAGAAACGCAGGGACAAAGGTAAGGGGATTGGAAACTGAGTGATTGGTGCATGCTGCACAAGTACGTCGCAACTCTCTTTGAGATGATAGGCTCTCGTCCATGAGCGACGAAGATTCCACCGACTGAAGAGTTTATTGTTATTTATTGTTTTTGTGATTATATATATTGATGGGTCGCAGGATGAGTTAAATACATTCAGCAATCTACAGTTCTTTTTTTTTTTTTAATACTAAAACACTAAGAAAAAAATACAGGTAGCATGATAGAATAATGTTCTTGATATTTGATATACTATTAAAAGTTGATACTGTAGTTGAGTGATTATGAAAGAGTGGAAAGGTGTATACTACTTCATTCTATTACAAAGTACTAAAGCACTAGAAGTCATAAACACATAAGACATTTAATCTTGAGAACACTGACAAAGCTTTAGGATTTTTTTTTTTTTTTTTGGATGTGTATGATATTCACAGACAAATATTGTCTAATTAGATATGGAGATGGCCAATGGTCTGAATCAACCCACAACTCACACTAGCACAGCCCAGCTTGAGCCAGGCATGGCACAACTTATTGACTTGGTCGTAGGCAGCGTGGACGTCTGGGCTGTGCTAGGCTAAGGCCATTAGGCACGTAGGTTATGTCGAGCACCACTAATGGGATAAATCAAGCATCGCATGGCCTATTTCCTACCATTTTTTTTTAAAAAAAAATTGAATTTAACAAATTTGAATTATATATAGGTTATTTAATCTCAATACCCTGATAAAAGATCATAAAAATTTGAATTTAAGAATACAATTATTTTTTAGTTATATAATTATTATTTTATCTTTTTTAATAATAAAAAATAAAAAATAAAAAAATAAATTTACACCCACTTTGTCTCTATAAATTGCTCATAACCCCTCATTTCTTCACACAATTACAAGAATAAATTTTTTATTCTCTCTTGATCCTTTCTTAACCTCTTAAGTCTTGAGTTTTAAATATTTTATTAATTGAACTTAAGCAAGTCTTAAAGTGTTCAAAGTGTTCAAGTCTCAAGACTGATCAAGTAAATATTAAATTTTATAATATAAGTATTATTTTAATCTATATTTATTTCTTAATTATGTTTAAGTTCAAGTTATTGAAGCTCATTTCTTATTAGTACATTTCAATTATGTGATAATATAATTTTTTTAATATGTTATTTTTTTAATTTATCATTTATATATGATATTTTTTAGTATTATGTTGGGTTTGTTTTACAAGTGTGCTCAATTAATTTTTAATATTATATATATCATTAATTATCATATTTAACAACAAATCAAATCTTTTACTATATGAGATTGAAGACATATAAAATGAACCGGTTGCATCAAATAACTCTAATATTACAATGCCACAAGTCCATAATGTTAACTAGGGGTGATAATTTGGTTTGGGTACTAACCCATTTATGATAGGTTCTGGTACCTGATTAGCTAAATGAGATAGATTTGAGTTTGATGGATTAGGTTTTAATCAGTTTCGGGTTTAGGGATGTGGGTACTTATACCTAATTTACATAAAAAAAAAATATAAATTAATATTAAATATAAATAATAATAAAATAACTATTATATAAATATTTATTACTATTTAAAAAATATAAAATAATAATAAATAGTTATTATATAAATATATTTACTTTAATTTTTATTTTTAAAAAAATATAATTTATAAAATAAAATAATAAATAATTTATTTTTATTTAATCAGGTATCCGCATATACCCATTTAAATACTCGACCCAAGTTCAGGTAGCAAGTTTTGCAATCAGGTTAGGTTCGAATTTAGGGTGAAAACATTGGTACCCGAGTACTTGACCCATTGCCACCCCTATGACATCCTCTACCCAATGGTCTCAGCCAATATGAAAAACAAAATTTTCAAATAAATAATTAACCTATTACGTAGAGAGGAGGGAGGCAGTTAAGATCCTCATGAGTCTACTCTTTCTAGTAGAAGGAAACACATCAATAATAGTTAGAAGAGCTTTGATCTCATGATAAGCAATGGCTAAGAAAAAGTTAGCTATAAGAAGTGCAAAAAAAATAATAAGTTATAAATTAAACTGTGGAACTGTTCATTTCACTCACTACCTCAAAAGTCATCATCATCAAATCATGGGCCATTCTTAACCTTTTCTCTAATTTATTTTAAATTTTTAATTATTATACTAAAAATTTTATAAAAGAATTAACTAAATTTATAATTTGAGATGAACAACTATTTCTTTAACTAAAAATAAAAAGTTATAAAAATTCATAAATAAATCACTACAACTTAAATATAAAAAACTAAGTAAACAAACATGGGTAGGGATGTCTTAAAAAAATTCTCTAAGTGTAAAAATAAACTTACTTTAAATACACTTAGTTCTAGTATTTCTTTAACATCTGATATTGGATTAGCAATCATTCTGATCATTACTGTATGAATCGATCTAATTAGTTCAGGGAAAATAAGAACCAGTCCCGAATCGTTTGAACTGGTTAATCGATTTTATTTGTCGATTTTTAGTTAATCATATTATATATATATATATATATATATATATATATAATTTAAAGTAAATAAATATAAATATTTATAGTTAATCGTTAATTTTTGGTAGTTAACAGTTCAATCAATTATATAAATATAATTATTTTTATATAAATTATTTATTTAAATATTTTATATACAAATATAGTATACACTGATTCGGTCAATTAATTGGCAGTTCGGCCAAGTTCCAAACCATA
Source organism: Costus lasius (assembly GCA_027563935.2). Taxonomy (NCBI): domain Eukaryota; kingdom Viridiplantae; phylum Streptophyta; class Magnoliopsida; order Zingiberales; family Costaceae; genus Costus; species Costus lasius. The sequence goes on from CM050449.1 coordinate 14,198,918, forward strand.
ATCGAACTAGTAGTAATCAGTCAATGGGTAGAAAACCAAACAGCTTAAGAATCACTCAGTTTGATTAGTTGTAGTTAGACAATTCAATGGTTTTTTTACACATCCCTAACTACATGTGTATTGCATAACACTAGATATATAATGATTTTCGTATAAAGAAGAATTTACATTTATATTTTTTTAATAAATTTTATTTAGTTTTAATAATGCAAGTAATAAATGATAGTGCAGTTGAAAAGTTAAAAAAATAATAATAAATCAATTTTTTAAGCTTGAGGTGGATCATTTGAAGCAACAGGATCATCTCATCACCTAATTTAGCTAATTAATCTTATGTGTGTTACATGTTAATAAGGTTAAAAAGAAAATTATTAGTTCATGCCAAAATGCAATTGTTAGGAGAAAGTCAATTTGATTTATTTACAAAAAAAAAAAATCAAATCCCTAACAGTATTCCTAGTGTCACGCCCACGTTTACGGTAATATTTTTTTAAGGTTTCCACTCGTGAGTCAACGCTTGACTCGAGTCCAACTGCGTCAACGCAGATATCCTAACGGTCGAAACCGCTGGATTGGGCGCGACTGGCGGAGTCGATTCCTCAAATTGACTCCCAGCCCGATTATGGACTCAACACGGATCGCTGCCGTTCCAACACGACTCAATCACGCTGACGAATCACCGGGGAACCGGTGTCGTGAAGTCAAACCGGGTTCACCCGAACCCAAACGGGACTCACTCCTGCATCCGACGGATCAAGCCGGCGCCCGGCGATCACAGACGGTCTTCCACACGGCGTCGCACGCCGGTACAAAAAGGTCCAATCGGCATCGCACGCCGGAGGTAGGAAAGACTCGGTCGGCTCCTCTCTCGCACGCCGGCGAAGAGGCCGGACGACGCTCCGCAAGCTACGTCACTTGTAGGTGACGATGAGGCTTGCGGCCTCATCCTTCTCGCACGTAAGCAAGAACGGCCGAAAGGGGAGGAAGATCCACCCAAAGAGGATCAACCACATCAGTCGGCTACCGTCGTCTGTGGACAACGGCCGACGTTGAAACGTTATCGCTCGTTCGAGGCTAGCACGGCTAAGGAGAGAACCGCCTCGGCGGCTGGCGGCACCGGAAGGGCTGCCAGGTGGCAGGAAGCACGAAGGCGGACGGTGGCCGAAGAGGAGGCATGCGAAGCGGGAGAAGATGCACGCGCACAGACGACCACTAAAGCAACCCGCTGCTGCACCTCTCGAGTTGGTGGAGCAGACGATCTCGAGGACAAGCTCTTCCACGCTGGAAGAAAGGAGACGCCACCCAGTCGAACGCTAGATCCAGGGACAACCACCACACGCCGGAGAAAGACGCTAAGCGGGGAGCGTCGCACGCAGGCGACCAACGACCCAACTCTCGCACGCAGGCGAGCTGGCTCCGGAAATTTTCGCACGCAGGCGGGTCGGCAGCCGGAGGAGGAAAGACAAGATAGGTGTACCTCGGCGATCACTCGGCTGCCAGCTCCTTCCCGTCGATGAAGTCGTTGCATAGCCGCCTTCCGAGGCGATCTGGAGTAGCGCCGACGTCGAAGACGAGGGCCAAAGACAAGAGGGGAACCGGGGTTCTCTAGGCACACCGTCCACCCGCCCACACCACCGGGTGCCTGGAGAACGAAAGCCGACGACCGCGTCGACGAGAGCTCACTGCCGGAGAGGTTTTGATCGCGGGGCGTTCGTCTGGAAAGAAAGTCGCGAAAACACCCATGCCCCACGACAACGACGACGTCGCGTTTTCTTCTTCCAACTCATGTCCGCACGTCGACCGAAGCTGACTTGTCCCATCAGCCCACGCGCCCCGTCAGCGCCGTACACAAGCGATGAAATCGCGCGCGTTAATCGCCCGTTGCGATTTTACATCCGGATCCGGATTCTGGCGGCGCCCGATCCGATCCACTAGGATAATCCAATGTAAACTGGGCTGGGCTGGGCTAAGGAATTGGGTCGTGCCCAATTTTAGGCCCAGTGGCCTAACAGTCTCCCCCTCCGGAGCGAGTCGTCGCCCTCGACGACTCAACGTAATGTCAGATCTCGTCTTCGAACTGTCACAGTTCGAACGCCTTATACCATGTAGCTTCTTCCAATGGAGAACCTTCCCACTGAACAAGACACTATGTTCGTCGGTTCATCCTTCTATGTCCCAGAACTCGGTGATCTAAGATCTTTCCGATCCTTTGGTCGAACTCCATTCGAACCGTATGAGGCGCACGAAGCGAATGTGACCGAGTTGAATCCCCTGGATCCTTATAAAACCTTTTTAAGAAGCTCACATGGACTGTCGGATGCAGCTTCACCCTATCGGAGAGCTCTAGACGATATGCCACTGAGTCAACCCGACTCAACACCTCGAAAGGTTTATCGTATCTCTATGGAAGGCTCTAATGTGCTGCCATCGCAAATATCCCTCCTACATCTGCGGAATAAGTCGGAGAAGCAATAAGTCGCTCTCGGCGAACTCTTCACCCCGACGTCGACGATTTGCAAAATGCTGCATTCGTCCAACCACAAACTCGAGGCTGTCCCTAGCCTCCCAGAGCGACTCCATTCGCTCACTAGCTACCCGTAGGATCGCAATATTAACCAAATTAGGGATTGTGTCCCTAACAAAAGCTCGAAGGGTCGTGTCCAATAGACGATGATCTATGGAGATTATAGGCAAATGGTGCCGAATCAATCCACTTCACTCAATCCTTTGACTCACAGTCACCAAAATGACGAAGGCAGTCCTCTGTGAGGACATTAACCCACTCCGTCTGCCCAAATACTATTATCGGATTGTACCCGACTTGGTCTGCTCAACAGACTTTCGATATTTCTCATCGATCACAACTGCTGCTTTTATCCTCGTAAGGAGATCTCCTTCCACTCCGGAGATCGCAAAGCGAACTAAGGCGTTTAGCCTACTCAGTGCATCCAGCACTACCTTAGCCTTTCCAGGCTCATGTTCCCACCGGAATTAGAATTCTGCAAGGAATTCCTGCCATCTTGTTTGTTTTTTCGACAAATTCTCTTACGTGGTGAAACAAATGTCCACCACATTGCCGGTTTTCACCACGAAGGTGACACTCAGGAGAAGAACTCTCCATACTCGGAGGCAGTGCAACACTACAACCATCTCTTTTTCCATACGCAGAGTATCTCTGCTCTGTCTCACTCAGCTTTCGACTATCGAAAGCTACAGGACACTCATCCTGTATCAACGCATCATCTATCATTTGATCCGAAGTGTTGGATTTCTTTGGCGCAACCCTCCAGCTAAGGCGTTCGCCAACAAGGGAACTCCCTTGGAGTCCCTCCTCTTTCCCTTCCTTGGCTCCTTGCTCTCAATGCCCGGCCCGAGGCAAGGGAAATCCGCATCGTATATCTGTATCTGATACAGATCAAGCAACACAACCATCTCTACCTCGACTGAAAGTTCGAGGTCAAATATTGCTTCGTAGTCTAGAAGATTCGAAATCTTCATATGGCAGTGGCCCTGCTAACTACCATTTTCGATATCCATATCGTACGATACCCCGAAGGTCTCGGGGTCTACTACACCAACCGACCTCCCTCGGTTCTGTGCTAGGGACTTCTCAAGTCCAGATCTGTTAACTGCGCATCGTCCTAGACGAATGTTCTAGTATGGCTACTCGCACTCAAAATTCCAACAGAATTGTAGAAAAGGTTTCTGCAATACCCGCGATCGAATCGGATTGCATAAATTCCCAGGAAACTCGTCCAATATCGTAACTTGGCCACGCCTAAGTCTCATCCTCTTCGAAGGCGTCCCATACCACCCCCGTAGAAGACTAACTTAGCTCGCCCCAATCACCATTTTGTCCCTGGGTCTCCTCCACTCATACAGGCGTCCCTATATGCCGAGGAACCCCGGATTGTTTGCAAGGATTTTTCCTTGCTGTCCTCCCAAGTTTCCCTCACATAAGGCGTCCCTTTATGCGAAGTTGGCTCAGTTGGACGAAGGAGAAGGATCTCTTTTGTTTTAGTTGGACCTCGTCCACCCTCCTTGCCCCCAAATAGCAGTTTTAGAGTCTGCTAACTCGTCCTCAAATTATGTCTCCCTGGGTAGCAGTTTCAAGGTCTGCCAACCTTTCCCCATAAGTCGAGAGCGGCCTATAACCGCCTCCATGACTTTGTGTCTCCGGAGAGATTCACGATGCAAGCTTGGGTTTGCTCCCCCTCGGGGATCTGAATAGAGTGGGGATATGTCACCATATCCCAAAGGAAGTTTGCAACTCCCGTGGGGTAACGCACCCCTCCAACATGTGGGTTATGGGTCCACTCCCACGACGTATGTGAACCCCATTAGTTAACGCGGCCGGATCCAGGTTCGGGCCACGCCCGATCCCGTACCCCGACCCGAATAACCGGAGCGCTCAAGTGGGCCGTGAACCGAAATGTGCGTCGTCGCACGACGATCTCTTGGCCACAATCGGCCATGGTCGATGCTATCGAAGCCGCCGTAGCGCGCTTCAGAATCGCATCCTATAAGAAGCTTTGGACGGGGGAGTGGATCCTGCCACAAGCTCTATCCTGTGGTTGATAGGTTCCGCAAGTGCACGGTCTATCGAAGTAGTAAATAAGATCGTTCCCACAGGGAGCAGGTGTCAAGTACCGACCTTTAGTGTCATTGAAAGCTAGATGGTTCAAACTCAAAATAAAAGAATTACTCTAAAACTAAATTATCTAAATTATCGAACCAAGAAGTCAACAACTTTAAGGGAAGACTATAGTTTAAAAATTGTTCAGAACTCTAGATTTCACCGCGTTGAATTAATTAAACATAAAACATTGAATCTAATTAAATTAAAACAAACGGATCTTCTTCTCTCGAAGCTCAATCCGACAGTAAATAACTTAAGGCGATCAATCCTATGGTACAGATTACCTTCTCTCGAAGCGCAATCCGGTGTCTACTTAAGCTAATTTCCTACTCTCGTAGCAAAATTAACTTAAGAAAGACCCAATGGGCTCTATGATGATCGTAAATCCTCGACTGACTTTGAACGACTCTCGTAATTCAAGTCACAAGTTTAAATGAGAACGATCGAGTGTTACGATTCACCTCTCGGTACTTCTCGTAACACTTAACACATATAAATGTCTGTACACAACAATTATACGCAATAAATGCAACTCATTTAAATAAGTCAAATTACTTAATAAATACACTGAGATTCATTAGAAATGTTTTACATGAGGAAATATGTTCAATGGGCTACGCCCGAGTCCCGAACTAGGGTTTTACTCTAGAAAGTGCATCATTTAACAATTAAAACCCAAGTAAATAAATTCGAAAAGAGGGGAATTTACAAACTAAGGGTATGAGACGATGAATCTTCGGTCTTCTCTCGATAGCCCCAAAGAAATCCGTCGAATCAAGCCCAAGAATGCAAGTTTTCGCCCCTTTTCACCCTAGGTCACGTTCCTTCAAAGTTCGACCCTCTAACCGCCTAAAACTCTCGATTATAAGCTTCAATCGAAGCCTTGGGCGGTTAGGAATGTTAATTGGGAATTTTTCCTAATTTTCTGGCATCTGGAGCGTCCAATTTGGTGGAAAACGGACGAACGGTCGCGAACAGCGGACGCGAACACGACCGTGATGATGAACACGGCCAGGCCGTGTCGGGCTCGATGAACTGCGGATAAGTGAACACGGCCGTGTGTCTGAACACGGGCAAGCCGTGCTTAGCTCGAAATTTCCGGAACACCCGAACATGGGCATGCGCACGGCGGTGACGAGTTCCGTCAAACCTGGATTTTCTGTCGAACACGGTCGTGACGATACGCACGGCCAGGCCGTGTTCTCCTCGTCAAGTGTTGATTCGGAAGCCGCGATGAACACGGCCGTGATCACAAGCACGGGCAGGCCGTGTTCAGCATAGGTAGCTCCAAAATTCCTCAACTTTCCCATAACTTCATATCTTCAAAATATCTTCGAACATCTAAGGAAATAACCTGCATTTCATAAAAAATCGAAAAAGAGTGAGGATTCTAAACTTTACAAGGAAAAATGTCAAATTAAGTGATAAAACAAGATTAAAAGCCTGAAAAGATTACATAAATGATACTCTAAATCATATAGAAATAACACTCACCAGTGGTCGATCCCTCTCCTCCCTTTTCTCGGCTTTGTGCTTCCAATGCACGGCACGAGACAACAAGAGTCCCCCGGTGAGTAGAGTCACCTGAGCTACGAGACGCTTGAGTTCCATCTGCACACAAGCAGTGGATCTATCAAAATGCATGTACGACACTCGTACGGGTTGGAACGTGCAGAACCTGGCCTCTGATACCAAGCTGTCACGCCCACGTTTACGGTAATATTTTTTTAGGGTTTCCACCCGTGAGTCAACGCTTGACTCGAGTCCAACTGCGTCAACGTAGATATCATAACGGTAGAAACCGCCGGATTGGGCGCAATTGGCGGAGTCGATTCCTCAAACCGACTCCCAGCCCGATTATGGACTCAACACGGATCGCTGCTGTTCCAACATGACTCGATCACGCTGATGAATCACCGGGGAACCGGTGTCGTGAAGTCAAACCGGGTTCACCCGAACCCAAACGGGACTCACTCCTACATCCGGCCGCCGGCTCCTTCCCGTCGATGAAGTGGTTGCGTAGCCGCCTTCTGAGGCGATCTGGAGTAGCGCCAGCGTCGAAGACGAGGGCCAAAGACAAGAGGGGAACCGGGGTTCTCCGGGCACACCGTCCACCCGCCCACACCACCGGGTGCCTGGAGAACGAAAGCCGACGACCGCGTCGACGAGAGCTCACCGCCAGAGAGGTTTTGATCGCGAGGCGTTCGTCCGGAAAGAAAGTCGCGAAAACACCCATGCCCCATGACAACGATGATGTCGCGTTTTCTTCTTCCACCTCGCGTTCGCACGCCGACTGAAGCTGACTTGTCCCATCAGCCCACGCGCCCCGTCAGCGCCGTACGCAAGCGATGAAATCGCGCGCGTTAATCGCCCGTTGCGATTTTGGATCCGAATCCGGATTCGGGCGGCGCCCGATCCAATCCACTAGGATAATCCAATGTAAAATGGCCTGGGGTGGGCTAAGGAATTGGGCCACGCCCAATTTCAGGCCCAGCGGCCTAACACCTAGTACCTTTAACCAAATTGATATACCTCCTGTCACATCTCAACAATTAAGCCAAAATATTTAAACATATATCATTTGTGATGATATAAACTCTAAGGATCACATGTATTATAATCACCATAAAAATTACTCATGACACTCGTATAATAATCTATTTAGTAATCTCGAAGTAGATAAGTATAGTATATTTGTTCTCCACGAGTATATTGATTTGATATCTTCATTTGATATTTTATATAATGGTCATATGTAATAATCTATCAATTTACTTTATATAATTGTTATTGTTAAATAATTGTTATATTTCTATCAATTATAATACTAATAACTTTTTAAGCACTACGCAAAACAAAAATAAATACTTTAGAGGATATCGAAGTGATATACACGTAGAATGTTCAGGAGATAAATTTATATCAATAACAATTGAGTGAGGGTGACTTAGGCAGTTAATTTTAGGGGTAACGATGAAGCGAAGAAATAGCTTATCCTCGTACTCAGCTTAGTTTTTTAACCTGAGTACCATAATTATATATTAAATCTATTTTATTGTTAGACACGAATCTTAATATAAATTTTTTCATCATTTCTTATTCGTTAGCCTCTCGTTACTCCATATCCAGTAAGTTTTTCTTTGTTAGCCATTCTGTTACTCATTACTTGAGTAATTATGATCTGTTAATCATAATTATCAGAGTGACAGATCTTCTGTTAATATTAAATTAATATCAATCAATATTAAATTAAGGTATATTGATAGCCGGTAAATTAGTCGTTCCGCAAGTATACAGACTATCGAAGTAATATATATGTATCAATCCCACAGAGACCAAATACCAAGTACCGACTGATTAGATTACCACAAGCTAGACGATCTTTAAGTGGTTGTGCAATGGTCGCTAAGATCTAAAATTAAGCTAAACAAGAGATAAGTAAGGCAAATAGAATTGAAAGCTAGGTAATTGCACAATGCAATGTCTAAGGATGGGTAGGATCAAGGCTAGGATCCACCGCCTTGATGCGCTATGCGTGGATTGATAACAATATGAAAGTCCCTTTTTAATCTTAGGGCGATTTAAAGGTGCGCAAGTCGTCCTTTCTCGAGTGATGCGACTTGCGACTAGGAGTTTACCAGATTTAGTGTCTACCGTCGTAGGACGCGAAACCGAATAAGCTCATCGAGAGCCGGATCGTGCATACCATTCCATCATTTGTACATGTTGTCCCCTCTCGGGTGATGCAATAAGGTGCTTATACGATCAAACGTCTACCGTCGTAGTAGGCTTAATCCGTATAAACCCAAAGAGTGCCAAATGGTATACACTACCCGTACTCAATCGACCACTCTCGTGCAACGATTGAGATACTCCTACCTAGGGTTTACAACATCTGGACGTGCCTCTCGACCCTACCAAATATCTAAGAGCATGAAATTAACACAATGTAAAACTTCATTCGATAGGTGCAACTAGGCATGATAAGACAATCTAGGGTTCACAATATAAAGCTATAATCCATACATAGAACATTCAAGGGGCTTTCCCTAGCCCTGAAACAAAGTTTAAACTACAATGCTCATGTTCCAAAGCAAAGAACAAATCGGTTTAAGCATTCCATCAATGGAGAATACAATCGATCGAGTAAGATAGAAATGAGAAGACAAAACTCCCTCAAGTAGGAAGAAGCCGTCTGGTGTGTTGGATTAATTAATTAAATATTAATTAATTAATTAAATCTAAAAATCTCTCATAAATCCTCTCACGCACACAGCGTATATATTTTGCTTAAAATATTAAAAATCTTTTTTTAACACATGCACTCGACTATTTTCGGTGGAAAATTAATTTACTATTCTTTAAATTAATCCACTTACCTATTTTAAGCATCCATTAATAGTTTCCAAATATTTAATTAAATATTTGGATAAAACTATTAATATTTTAATCAGTGAGTTTTTCCTATAAAAGGGAGGCTAGGATACTGGTTAAAACACATCAAGAGACTCTAAGAATCTCTAGCTCTGAAATTTCTCTCCAAATTCTATTTCTCCATTTTTGCTGCTAGAAGTTGAAAGTTGCTCCGACAGGGCTTCCACCGTTGCACCGGCAGGAAGCTAGCCCTGGTTGTATCTTCAAGGCGGATCTTCGACTAAGCCCGTGCATGGGCCGAAAATTGCCTTAGGACAGACGATACGTCGCCTCCAGGTTCTTTTAAATTAATGCTGTTTTATTTCATTGTTGGTAGTTTTATCTTTGCAGGAATTAAAGTTGACAACAATCTAAGGCAATTTTCCTTATCTAATTAATTTCTGCACTTAATTATCAATTCTGCCAAAGTTTAAGATCGATTTTACTGTTTTTTAATTGATTTGAATCATTGATTTACGGTTTAATCGATTTCGGATTCACTGTGCACCTTTTGATCTAAATTCTACGGTCCTGATCTGACTCCCGGTTCTTACTCCGATTCACTGTGCTGCTCGTGCGCCGCCCGTGCGTGTCACGCGCTTCGCACGTGCGTCCGCTTCGACGCCTACGCGAGCTCTCTCGCGAACGCGCCGTCGAGTTTCGCCGTCGCCGGTTTTTCACGTTTTTCCCGTCGATCTACGCCGCCATCCGGAGCATCGTTGGTTTCTTTGTCTTCGTCTCTCGCGTCTGAGCTCACGGCTCTCTTCGTGGACGCGGAGACAAATCGAATCGACGAGAAACGTCGTCGGAATCCTCTCGAGTTTTCTCGCCGTCGCCGATCTGTTTTCGAGTTTCCGGAGCGATCGTCGACGATCAAAGTGATTTTTGGTTTCGAAATCATTCTCATCTCGCCGCTGAATCTTTTCTCCACCTCGGCGCCTCTTCTCCAGGCCTCCGCCGCCCTGTAGAACCGCCGGACGGCCGCGCGAAAAGAATCGCCGCGCCGTCGCCCAAACCCCAAACGACGATAGCGTCGTGGGTCGGGTTTCGTTTTTTTTTGTGGATCCGATCCGATAACCTTCGCGCCCGATCCGGTTCGCTTCTGTCTCGTTTTTTTTTTTTCGAATTTCGGATCTCGGATCCGGTTTTTCTCCGCCCGCTCCGCTTCTCCGAAACTAAGTCGCGCGATCGCCGTCGATCTCAAGCGCGCATCTTGGCGCGATCTCGGCCGTCCATCTTCGGACGCGGAACGCGGCTCGACCCAGCCGCGCGCCTGCGCTTGGGTCGAACCAGATTCCTAATTTGCAAGTTTAAATTGAGTAGCATAATTTTCTTATCCTATTTTGCATTATCAAAGTTCCTGATCTATTTCTGCAATATATCTTCCTGCTTAGGAATTATTTAAATATACTGAATAGCTGCTTAATTTGAAAAATAAAATTTTACAATGTTTATTTTGCATTGTTCCAGCTTCATAATATATCTAATTATTTCCTTGAGATTGAGATCTAAAATGGCTAATGAAGAACACTCCTCTCTTAAACCTGAAAAATTCAGTGGATCTGGATTTACTAGATGGAAGGAACAGATGGAAATCTGGTTAATAACTTTAGGGTTATTCAGTGCAATTGGTAAGCCATTACCATATGAAAAACCCTCAAATCCTAAATCTTCTTCTTCCTCTGACTCTTTAACTGATAAATTTGAGTCTACCTCTCAATCCAAAACCCCCGAGGAAATTGAATATCACTGTAAATTCAGAATCCTCAGCTGTCTGTCTGATGTCTTATATGAAACTTATAGGAAATTCATCACAGCTAAAGATATTTGGACATCTCTTGAAGATACATACTTAAAGGATGATGAAGGTGTGAAGAGATTCACAGCTTCAGACTTTAACAACTTCAAGATGTCTGACAACTCTCCTATAACTGATCAACTAAACAAATTCCAAAACCTGATAAATGAAGTCCAACTATGTGGAACCACTTTTAGTGAATCCTTCATCATCTCCTCTCTCCTAGATAAGCTCCCACCATCTTGGTCCAAATTTGCCCAGGATCTTAGGAAATCTCTAAACCTGAATTCAGTCAGAGAAGTAATCCAAACCATCAAAATAGAAGAACAGTTCATGCAAAGAGATTCTAAACCTAACCAGTCTAGGAATAGTGTCCACCTCTCTGAGTCTTCCTCAAACCCAAACTTCTCTAGAAAGCCCAACCATAAGAAACCCAACAAGTGTCAGAAAAACAAAACCAAGAATCCTAGATCCTATCCTAAAGCCAACTCTTCTGTCAATTTTAAACATTCATCTCAAGGAAATAAGAAGGTACCTAATGGCAGATTCTGCTATGTATGCGGAAGGGACAACCACCTTGCCCCAGACTGCTTCTACAGAAAGACGCAAAAGGTACCGTCTAAGAATCCCAACAACAAGCAAACCAAACATCATGTGAATGTTGTTGAATCTCAACCTTCCAACTCTTCCCTAAGGTTAGTACCTCATCTTCCCATTGTCAATCTAGCTCATCATGAATCGGAATGGTGGCTAGATTCTGGAGCAAATGCCCATGTTTGTTCTAACCGATCTTGGTTCTCCATTTTTCAGAACTCAAGTGGAGGAAGTGTGACAATGGGAAATGGATCTACGGCTGCGGTACTTGGACATGGACAGGTCATCCTGAAGTTTACCTCTGGAAAGACCTTAACTCTGAATAATGTTCTACTTGTACCGGAGATCCGTAGGAACCTTGTTAGTGGATCTCTTCTTGTTCAATCTGGTTTCAAAATTGTTCTAGATGCCAATAAAGTAGTAATCTCTAAAGGAGACAATTTCATCGGGAAAGGTTTTACCTCCGATGGTCTTTTCAAATTAAATGTTATTCCTTTATCGCCTGTCTCTTATACAACTTTAAATACTGAAAATTCTGATTATTGGCATGGAAGGCTAGGACATGTGAACTTCAAATACCTAACCAGAATGAACAACTTAGGTTTAATCCCTAATCCCTTCTTAGGCCCAAATGAGAAATGTGAGATTTGTGCTCAAGCCAAACAACCTAGAACTTCTTTCAAATCGGTTCCAATAAAGGATTCCAAACCTCTTGAGCTTATACACTCAGATGTGTGTGATTCCAATAGAGAACCAACTAGAGGTGGTAGCAAATACTTTGTGACCTTCATAGACAATTGTTCTAAGTATTGCTACACTTATCTCTTGAAATCAAAAGATGAAGTTCTCAATAAATTCAAAACATTTAAGGCTGAAGCTGAAAACCAACTGAATCAGAAAATTAAAATCATTAGATCTGATAGAGGAGGGGAATATATCTCTAATGAGTTTACCCAATTCTGTCAAGAACATGGGATAATTCATCAAGTTACAGCCCCCTACTCTCCTCAATCTAATGGTGTGGCTGAAAGGAAAAACAGAACCCTACTAGATATGGTAAATGCCATGCTACAAAGTTCTGGAGCTCCCCAGAACTTGTGGGGGGAAGCTATCCTTACATGCTTTCACGTGGAAGGGTCTTCTCCTTTCTCCCATCGCTCAGCTGCCGCCTCCTTGCCTTACGTCCGCTTCTACGAATCAATCCCCCTTTTTCTTTTACGTGAATAAGGTTTTTGTCCCTTTCCTCTCCTCTCCTTGTCGAATTCCACTTTTGCCTTCCTGGAGCCCTCTGTCTGACGTGGATAAGTTGAGGGGTGAAGATCTGGAAAATCGGTACAAGACAACACCAAAGCCACGGGGGTGTGGTTCTGGTCACTAGGTGGATCGTGGTTTTCGCCGAGAATACAGATTTCGCTGAAAATGGTGGCATTCCCTCGCTTTTTCCCTGAAATGATGCAAAAACACTAAACCTGAATTCAGTCAGAGAAGTAATCCAAACCATCAAAATAGAAGAACAGTTCATGCAAAGAGATTCTAAACCTAACCAGTCTAGGAATAGTGTCCACCTCTCTGAGTCTTCCTCAAACCCAAACTTCTCTAGAAAGCCCAACCATAAGAAACCCAACAAGTGTCAGAAAAACAAAACCAAGAATCCTAGATCCTATCCTAAAGCCAACTCTTCTGTCAATTTTAAACATTCATCTCAAGGAAATAAGAAGGTACCTAATGGCAGATTCTGCTATGTATGCGGAAGGGACAACCACCTTGCCCCAGACTGCTTCTACAGAAAGACGCAAAAGGTACCGTCTAAGAATCCCAACAACAAGCAAACCAAACATCATGTGAATGTTGTTGAATCTCAACCTTCCAACTCTTCCCTAAGGTTAGTACCTCATCTTCCCATTGTCAATCTAGCTCATCATGAATCGGAATGGTGGCTAGATTCTGGAGCAAATGCCCATGTTTGTTCTAACCGATCTTGGTTCTCCATTTTTCAGAACTCAAGTGGAGGAAGTGTGACAATGGGAAATGGATCTACGGCTGCGGTACTTGGACATGGACAGGTCATCCTGAAGTTTACCTCTGGAAAGACCTTAACTCTGAATAATGTTCTACTTGTACCGGAGATCCGTAGGAACCTTGTTAGTGGATCTCTTCTTGTTCAATCTGGTTTCAAAATTGTTCTAGATGCCAATAAAGTAGTAATCTCTAAAGGAGACAATTTCATCGGGAAAGGTTTTACCTCCGATGGTCTTTTCAAATTAAATGTTATTCCTTTATCGCCTGTCTCTTATACAACTTTAAATACTGAAAATTCTGATTATTGGCATGGAAGGCTAGGACATGTGAACTTCAAATACCTAACCAGAATGAACAACTTAGGTTTAATCCCTAATCCCTTCTTAGGCCCAAATGAGAAATGTGAGATTTGTGCTCAAGCCAAACAACCTAGAACTTCTTTCAAATCGGTTCCAATAAAGGATTCCAAACCTCTTGAGCTTATACACTCAGATGTGTGTGATTCCAATAGAGAACCAACTAGAGGTGGTAGCAAATACTTTGTGACCTTCATAGACAATTGTTCTAAGTATTGCTACACTTATCTCTTGAAATCAAAAGATGAAGTTCTCAATAAATTCAAAACATTTAAGGCTGAAGCTGAAAACCAACTGAATCAGAAAATTAAAATCATTAGATCTGATAGAGGAGGGGAATATATCTCTAATGAGTTTACCCAATTCTGTCAAGAACATGGGATAATTCATCAAGTTACAGCCCCCTACTCTCCTCAATCTAATGGTGTGGCTGAAAGGAAAAACAGAACCCTACTAGATATGGTAAATGCCATGCTACAAAGTTCTGGAGCTCCCCAGAACTTGTGGGGGGAAGCTATCCTTACATGCTTTCACGTGGAAGGGTCTTCTCCTTTCTCCCATCGCTCAGCTGCCGCCTCCTTGCCTTACGTCCGCTTCTACGAATCAATCCCCCTTTTTCTTTTACGTGAATAAGGTTTTTGTCCCTTTCCTCTCCTCTCCTTGTCGAATTCCACTTTTGCCTTCCTGGAGCCCTCTGTCTGACGTGGATAAGTTGAGGGGTGAAGATCTGGAAAATCGGTACAAGACAACACCAAAGCCACGGGGGTGTGGTTCTGGTCACTAGGTGGATCGTGGTTTTCGCCGAGAATACAGATTTCGCTGAAAATGGTGGCATTCCCTCGCTTTTTCCCTGAAATGATGCAAAAACACCAAAGAGTGTAGATTCCGAAGATAGAACAATAATTCCATGCAAATAAGGTGTAAATGCTAGAAAAGTAAAGATATAACGAGGAAAATAGCATAAAAATCTCTATATAAAAATGACTCAACATATATCAACCATAATTATCGTTGATAGACTATCAAACATAATTTCATCAACCATAATTATCATTAATAGATTATCAACCATAATTATCGTTGATAGACTATTAACCATAATTTCATCAACCATAATTATGGTTGATAGACTGACTATCAACTATAATTATCGTTGATAGTCTATCAACAATAATTATGTTTGATAGACATATATGCATCAAAATTTGTTGATAGACATTAAAATTTTTCTTATCTGCATCCAGGAGTATTAATGATGGTTAACAGAAGGCTAACGAAGAAACAGAGAAATTTACATTGAGATATATGTTCAACAATAAAGTAGATCCAACAGACGATTAGGGTACACAGGTTAAAATACTAAGCTGGGTACCCAGGTTAGGCCATTTCTTGCGATGAAGCAGTTTTTTTGAATCAAATCCATCTAATTAGTTTGGGAAATCAAGAATCGGTTAACCATTTCTCGATTAATAGATTTTTTGGTATGATTAATTATCAATTTTTGATGATTAATTGGTTTGATCGATTATATAAATATAATTATTTTTATATATAAATAAATATTTTATATAAAATTATATTATATACTGGTTTAGTCGGTTAACCAGCAGTTCGGCTAAATCCTGAACATAACGGAGAACCAATAACCCATCAATGGGTAAAAAAAATCGAATGCTTAAGAAATTGCTCAGTTTAATTAATAGAAAATCAGTTTGATTCGGTTAAGTTAATTATGGTTCGATGTTTCAACAATTTTTGTGCCCACCCATTAATTTCACCAAATTTTACACCAACGCACACCATATTTGAAGAAATATATTATATTTGGGAATGGACTAAAATGGTTTCGTAAATATAAAGTGCAATTAAATTTTTTGGAAAAACTAAAGTATGACTATTTATATGACTTAAATAAGGTGTCATTTTTATATTTTTTACATTCTAACATGTTAGTCGATTTATTTTTTCTCAGTTTAAAATTAATTAATGACATTTTAAAATACAAAAGAATCGGTTTCCGATAATTTTTGAAAAGTTCGAGGTAAAATTTCCCACATTTTGTGCACACATACGATCGCTTACTCACAGAAATACCTAAAATTTGAGGCAATCAGAGACGTCCATCGGGCTAACTATGATTGAGGCTTTAGTGAAAATGGGAATTGTTTGTCACCAGCGGAGCAGTGCAGTGTAGATCTACACGAACCCTTTCTTCTTACCACTTGAGCAACCTCCGGCGCCTTAGAGAGAGAGAGCGATTAAAGAAGGCTCTCGTTACACTTCCTGCGAGGCAGATAATCAAAGATTCTAGGGCGGCGTAAAAGGGAAGCCGAAAAGGGCTTTGGCCGGCGAGACCAGAGTGAAGAGAAAGCGGCATATTTCCCCTTTTACTCTTGCGCCCCGGAGAAGGGAAGAGGAGGAGAAGGGGGCGAATCGGGGGCAGGAGAGATGAGCGGCGGTGGAAGGGCCGGGAGTAGGGGAAACGGGCCGCCGCCGGCGACCTCGGTTCCGGCGGGGGCGAGGAAGCTGGTTCAGGGCCTCAAAGAGATCGTGAACTGCACGGAAGCGGAGATCTACGCCATGCTCCGGGAGTGCAACATGGACCCGAACGAGGCCGTTCACCGGCTCCTCTCCCAAGGTGCGGCGCCCTCTTCCTCTTCAAATTGCCTCTTTCCCGTCCTTTCTCCGATTTGTCTATGTTCGGTGCTGCTGTATTCTTGTGTCCGTCACACAAAATTTAGGGATAAAATTGATGCCTGTGGCCCTTTTAGACAGTTACTTTGGTTAGTCGAGATGAAAGGGACTGGAAGGGTGGTATTGCTCGTCTACGCGGGAAAGATCTAGTTTTTCTCTTCATATTTGTTCATGCTCATGCTTTTCTTGGTAAAAAGCTTAAACTGGGATGCTATTTTTCGGCGTGTAACAAAAAAAGACGGAAAACATTTTTCGGGTGTGAAATTTGTTTCGTGTGCTGCCGATCTCCCAATGTGTCATCTTCCACAATTTAGAGTTGTAACCTAACAGAGGATTTTTAGTTGTGTTGTATGAAGCAAACTCCCTCTCCATCTTCTCTACCTGGCGAGTGCTTATTAGTTAGAATACTTGCGCGATTCCCCTGCTTTCATATTTTCTTTAAATTATTGGTGACGCCCAAAAGAATATAAGGGGAGCAAGAAAAGGAAAAGAAGATGATTAAAGGTGTATTCCTGTGGATGCCACCTATTCATTTTAATGGTAGAAGTTGTGTAGGATTCACTTCGTTCCACATATCCCTTTTTTTTTTCTCCTGTCTCCCTGTATCTTTCTCCTTGACTTGCTACGATGTATTACTTTCTTGGAAATTCCTTCCTACTATTTTATCTCTTGTCAACATGTTAAATGACTACACTAGTTAGATGAAATGAGTATGAGACTGTCGATGTTTGTCTAGCTCAATGAGAACTTTTATCTAATTTACTCCTCACCCATGGTGCAGATACATTTCAGGAGGTCAAGAGCAAGCGTGACAGGAAAAAGGAGGTTAGTGCGTATTTGTTATTTAATTAACTGGTGCAGATCAATGCAGAGTCAACCTTTATATACGAGTGTTGTTCATTATACACTTTTCTTTTTACTATTTTGCAGCTTTGGATGTTAATTAAAGTTCTTATTAATTGTTCTTTATTTTATCTAATTCATTGATGTTCCGCTATCATGATTTTCAAATCTTGTCGTTTCTACATTTCTGTGTTGTGTAATAATCCTTTTCTTTTTCATCAATGATTCTTCTTTAAGTTGAAGTTTGTTGATTTTCTGTTATTTTGTAGTTTCTAGATTTTCTTTTTGAATTCAATCATTCTATTTATATTTCTTGTCTGGAAGTGTAATGTTACATTGATTGCCTGCATCATATGTTTATTTTTATTTTTCACTCTCTTTAGATAAGAGAACCTCCAGACTCAAGGTCTCGAACAGTTAATAGCAGCTCAACTCGTGGAACTAGGGTTGGTATAGATCGTGTCACTCGGAGTACTTCTTCACAATTGAGTTCCACTGGTATGCTTGAGTTCAACACCGGCCCTGCTGTTTGTATGTTTTGATCATGTAGATTTTATGCGTTTGTCTTTGCATTTCCTTGGGAAGTTTCTTTTGATTTTTGATTCTTGTAGACCATGGGGCTACTAAAGGTAGAATTGCACACAAGAAAGAAAATGGTACAAGTACCTTTACTACTACATCAATTTCAGACTCTTCCACACTTTCAAATAATCCTACTCAAAGGTCAACAGTTCAGAGGTGACCACTCCTCCATTTTAAAGGATATCACTTGCATGTTTCAACATCAAGATAAATCTTATACTCTATGAACTGACTGATTCACGATTTTCACTAATTTCTTCTAATGTTATTTTATCGATCCATTGCTTTGCATGCTTTCTTTTGATGAATATTGTCAATTGTATTGACAGGATGATAAACTCTTAATGCCCAATTTTCCTGATGAACTTTGTTTAACATGGTTGCTGATAAGAAATGTTCTGTAGCCCTGATATTACCTAGTGCTATAATTCCACATGCATGGATTCTATGAAAATCATTAAGATAATATGTTTTTGATTGAAAACTTCTGTTTTGATTTTGCAACTTGATAACGACATCTATAACAAAAATCTATCTCAAAGAGGAAGTACTTTTGTTGAGAAGGAGGGAGGGAGGGAGAGAAAAGTGCTGTTAGTCATGCTAGAGGTAGATTTGCTAGTGCCAAAGTTTGTTTATGAAGTTGGCTAAGGCAGAAGAAGAGTTGAAGAAGAGTGAAGCCTTGATGTTATTTCTGGAGGTTGAGTGTTGGATGAGAGGCGAGGAATAAAATAGGATAAATAGAAAGGAAATGAAGGTGTTTTTTTTAATTGGTTTATGCTGCCAGCATAGTTGCTCATTGTCATGATTTGTGTTGCCATGGAAAAAGCGTAGCTCTAGGAAGTTGAGGCTTAGAAAATCTTGTAGAGAGTACTTCTAAAACCTACTCTTGCCCTACTACCTTCTAAAAATAAATCCTTAACACCTCATTATCAGATTGAAGAAGAAGAAGATTTCCATATAAATGGTTGAAGGCATATTTCCAGCATTACAGTAATGTGATTCTAAGTCTATTTCTGAATCTTCTGTATTGTATAGCTGCATAATTCATCTATTCCTTTTGAGCTCTTGTTTTACTGTTAAGATATGGAACAGATACTTAAATGTTTGTGGCTTGGCAGCTTTTATTAGCTTTCTTTTTCTCTATTTTTCTGTATTTTTAATTGATTATCCTTGATACTATGCTTAACAAGATTTGAAATTTTTGCAATTTCATTTGTAGTTTATTTTTCTGCAGTAATTCTGCTTCTTTGGGGATTGCAATACACGGTGAAAGTGTTGATGATGGATTTTCTATGCCCTTGCAATCTTCATCTGGCTACCAAAACAGTTGGTTGGGGAAGCCAGGACAACTGTCTATGGCTGATATTGTCAAAATGGGTAGACCGCAAGTTAAACCTTCTAGTGTATCTGCGGAAACTCAAGTTAAACCTTCTGGTATATCTGCAGAAACAGAAAGATCTTACATGTCCCACAAGACAACTATGCCAAGCATATCACATGATGTCGAGCAAACTCAAGTTGCAGATCTGCCACCAGAATCAGACGAGATACCAAAATCTTTTGATGAATCTGCACTATTTTCTGATCATGACCTTGCAATTGCTGAAAATCAGCATATTTCTGAAGATGGATGGTTCTTAGTAGATAAGCAGCGTATGGAAAGTCGATCAGCCCCAGAAATATCTGATGCCTCAGCTATTTATGCAAGTTCATCACAACTGCCATCATCTATTGCTGATGGAACCAACTTGGAAACAGAATTTCAATCAGAAGAGGTTGGACGGTCAGAGGAAAATCTTAATGATGAACCTCTGCCAGCAGAATCCAGATCCACATCAACATCTGAAAGGCAGATTCAGGTGGACACATCAGTAGATGCTTCAAATTTAAAGGAGGGCTTACTTACACGTACGAATTCTTACCACTCTCAAAGACTAGAATTCGATGATCATGAAGGTAAAGGTTGGTCTTGTTCACTTGTTCTTTCATTCTTGTTCATCATAAACGCTTTCTCTTCCAATCGGTTGTGTGAATCTAGAAAATATGCATCATTATCTTTTGAAGCAAAATCAATACGCGCTTCAGTACACTAAACAGAATAGCTGATTATGAAGGTTAGAAGTTTGTAAATGTCATTCTACTAGCTTTATTTTTTTTTCATTGAATATCCTTGTATTTTGTCTATTTTATGATACATTGAGATCTAAATCTTATGTTTACTTAAGAAGGAAGATAAAATTTGTTTTTCTGGTTAGCGTATTTTCCAAATATATGGAAGCTGAAGTTTTGATTTAATCAAGTGGAGACTTTTCTTTTGCATATGCACACGTCAATCTATAGGGTGACCTGAATTACTTTTTGTCGGTCATTGTTACCACTAATCTTTGAAAAGTTCCACCTTAATATGGTCTCTTGGTATATTATTTTGTCTTCTCAATTCTGTGAACCATGATACTGTTTTTTGCAGACATGCATTAAATGAAATGAAACAAAATTTAGCACTGATGTCTATTAAACCTGAAATAACATTTATGTCAATCTTTGCTGCCAACAATCCTTGAATTTTCCAGCTTAATTTGATCTCTATTTGACTTTGATTCAGTTCTGTTAACATGATACTGTTATGGGAATGCATGAGTGATATTGAACCTGAATTAATTTTTACGCCAGTCTTTGCTATCAGTGATCCTCGAAAATTTCCAGCTTAATATGATCTCTTGGCATATTTTTCCCCTGGATTCAATTCTGTGGAACATTTAACTGTTATGGGTAGACGTGCTCCTCTATGAAGCAAAGAAAACACATCATGGATATCCATTAAGTCTGAATTCACTTTGTCAGTCTTTGTTACGCATGATCCTTGATTTTTCCAGCTTAATTTGGTCTCTTGGCATATTGTTTGCCTTGGGCTCAATTATGTGAACCATGATATTGTTTTGCCTCGAATTGAGTAGTATAATCTTGGAGATGAATTGAACCAAATATGTGTGTGCGTGCCCCCCGCACGTGTGAGAGAGAGAGAGAGAGAGAGAGAGAGAGAGAGAGAGCTTCAATGTTGTTGTAGTCTCTTTTCAATTTTGCTCTAGTATCCCGTCTACTAGTCTTAAGGTTCCATCACCTCACCTGATTGCTGAATTTACTTTGTTGCAAGCTCATTACCGCCATTCTGGCTCATTTTTTGTTGCTCCTGATGTTGACTTTATCAGTATTGTATAAACTGGCCATGACCACCTTCTCTAATGTCACAATTATTGTGCTTATACTCGCATCCTCATTTCATTTATATTTAGTTTATTTTTATATTTATAAAATATTAAAAACTTAATAATATGCACATACATATTAGTAGGTTTACAATTAAATTGACAAAGTTACTATGTTAATAATTTTGTTCAATTTGACCTTTGAATTTGAATTTATGTCTGTTTGGTATGTTAATGAATGACTTTATTTTGTGATAGGTCTTATTATTTTATTTGTTAAGTTTGACATGATTGAGTTGCATAATTTTGATGTTTTGCTTGAAGACTCAAGTATTCTCTACCATAATTGCTCACAAATATGTCACATAATTATGGTTTATGTGATTCTTCTAGGGCATGACTAGGAATGGCAAGAATGGGTACTCGGGATTTTACATGATACTTGGACTTGGGTTGGGTACCTATTACACCCCTAGCTCGACCCGGGTACCTAAACGAGTACTCATGGGTACCCAGGAGTGGGGCTTCGATGAGTGAGGTGGAGGAATAATGAGTAGAGGAGGTGGTCACAAGAGGGAGAGGGAGTGGCGCAAAAGGTTGGTAGGGCAGTAGTTGGGGTTGGTGTCGGGTGGGACAACGGAGAATTGAGAGCTGGGAGTTGAGAGTTGAGTGTAGACCTGAACCTTTGGAGACTAGAGACCAAAGGGCTGAGGTCGAGTTGAGAATCGCGAGAGTGACGACACCAAGGGCCCGAGGTCGAACTGTTGAAGCAGAGACTGAGACTGAGTTGAGACTGCCCATCTACTTGAATGAGTACCCAAACCCGCTATAAACGAATCAAGTCGGATACCCAAACTTGTTGGGTACTTGCCATTCTAGACATGACCCATGTCCTCCACCTGACGAGCATGATGATGTTGAAGATCCATACACATTCGTTGGGTTGGACTAGTGCAAAGCACATTAGAGCTCATGAGTGTGAGCTGCCAAGACCTCCGTAAGATTGATACCATTAATATATATATTATAAACTATATAGGCACCAACCTTGTACTAGTATCGGTACATAGTTAAATTGGTATATATCAACGGATACAGGTAGAATGGATTGGTTTTTAATACTTTGGTTTGGAGATGGGCATAGAGTCATTGCGACATCAGTCAAGAGAGGGCATGCAAGTTGTTGTGTAGGACATCAACCTGAGCTTATAGGGGCGAGGGGTGCGCTTGCGGGAGCATAAGGATTTGATCAACTAGCATGGGCACACAAAGTGCATAGAAACAAATGTGGATGAGGACTCCGACTCGAGATGCACTGACATGCGAGCATTGTGAACAAGTGGCATGGAGAGGTGTAAACCCAACCTGAGGTGCACAATGGTGGAGATAGTGCATCTGAGGTCAACTGACCCTAGCTTAGACACTAGCACATGAGCAGAGCATGAGAATGATTCTCTTGAATGACGCAATGTCAGGGTGCCACCAAGAGGATAGACCATGAGTTACGAGTGGTGGGGATTAGGTGGGAGTTATTGGTGTGCATAGTAAAATGACGGATGGCCAAGGGATATTTTACATAGCAAAACATAGCTCCTCTAGCTTTGTTCAACAGTGAAAATTTCTTGTCAATCTTCTTCTATCTCTTTGTGGACCTCTAAACTCTCAGGGGCATTGAAGATCTTGGCTTGCTTCTAAGTGACGAGAACGTTAAGGTTAAGGCAGCCCATACGCATGTGAATGGGTTGAGAATCATTTGATTTTGCTGGTTACTAATAATCCCTAATTAAGGGGGAAAATTGGGTGTGACATCTACCAAGAATTATGTGTGCTCTCACCATATTTGTCAATGAAATCTTGTATATCAATGAGTTCAAGCATCATTATTTCATGGACCGAGTAATCTAAATTACTCATGCAACTTTGTATGAATGCATGTGTGGTTAAGGCATGAGCTTGATCCTACCAAGGGCAGAAGGAAGACATCTCATTCATGCAATTATCATATTGATGACTACCTATCCATTATGTGCAATGGTAATCCTTAAAAGCATGTTATAACATATTCCTCTATGCCCAAGTCTTAAGTTTAGGCCAATGCAAGTGGTTCACCTAAATGCTCTAAATCTTCTTGAAGTTCATGCTGACATTTTTTTGTTGCATTAATAAATTTTATTTTTGCTAGGTATCCATAGGATGTTATTTATTTTATACAGATCCAAATAATCTCCTACTTTAACTATTCAATAAGGGAAGAAATAATGTCTTGAGTGGGCTTTGACTTTCAACCATCTCTTGATATCACCTAAATTGTCTATTAATCTATGAACGTGCATATTCAAGTCGTGAAGCACTACTTTTTTTGTCATTAGACATGTAAAACTTGGGCTTTTATTCTCCTAATGATGTTGGTTGCCTATATAAACTTTATATAGGCTCTAGTCATCTTTAGGGGTGGATAGACTACTTGAGTGAGAGACTATCATAAGGGATAAACTCATAGGCTTATTAGGGATAAGATTTTACCTAAAGAGTTGGCTAATTGTGTCTCTTGTATAATTTTTAAAAGGTGTCATATAAAGTACCCATTCTAGTCATTTTATTGATATCCCTTAGGAGGTAGTAAAATAATTTTGGATGATGGTAAGTTGACTTTCTACTATATGCTCTAGGCACTAGCATGAAATAATACTAACCACATATGATGCAATTATTAATCACTCAACAAACAAGATTTAGTAATATCATTGATATAAGAAATGACCACAACTACTAATTAATAATTGATTAGTTAGACTATAATTTCATCAGTTATATCATAATGCACCATAATTGTTTATGAAATACAATGGACAATGAATCTAATCATACGCTAATAGTATCTTAATCAAAATGTCAACATTCTAGAAGATGAGGTTAGTATATGTGATACATTAACTAATTATCCCAAAAATATTTAATTTTCTAAAAAATTGAAAACCTCATAAATTACTAAATATATTTCTGTTCGAACTTGTTTCAGGTGGTGCTTCACTTGTATGTAACTGTACTCAATTAATCTCTTTATGTGCTACCATTTCCTAATTTAAAAATTACAGTTGTGCTATTAATGTTCAATCTCATTTCATGGAAGGTTTTAGATACTAGTTTGTCTTGATATACTAATCTATTGTCGGATTGATAGATATTGGTCCATATCAACATACGGCATTGATCGATACTATTTAAATATTATATATATAATATTTATATAGTATTGATCAAGGTTTTAAATATTACTTTGTACCTGATGATAATGACCCATATTGACACTACACATGTCCTGTTAGTATAAATGAAAAATAGGTTATATATAAAAAGTATGTACGATACCAACTTATACTAGTACTGAACCACACATAGTGAGTGGTATAGATTAGATTTTTATACCTTGGTAATGATATATATGATGATAGAGTGTCCTTGAAGGTGTATTGAGCCCTTGAAACTTGACTAGGAGCTCTAATATGGATCATAGGATATGGGCCCCGCTACATGCCACTAGAACCCTTCATGCTCCCTTAATGATATGTTACTTCTCTATGTGAAAAGATTCTAGTTTCTCGCATATTTCTTATAACATTTGGGAATTTTGAAATGTGAGGATAGTTGCAGATAAGATATTGCTCAACTCGAGTGCTACCTCCACATTTGAAAATGTTGTTGTAATGAATACATTTGTCAACAATGGTGATTCTTTTGATATTTTTCATGCATGAAGCTTGCAAGATCAACATTTTGCCTTTTAGGTGCCATGAAATGCTAATCAAGATTAATTAGGAAAGAGAAAGTTTAGAGAGTTTAGAGATCTTGAGATTTTAGAGAGACGAATGAATTTTAAGTAAAATGTAAGAAAATGAGGGCTTAATAGAGCAACATCATCAGCCACCTCCGTCTTCAAATGGCTAGAATAGTGTTTCTAGTTGTTTGGCCTTTTTATTACCTTCAGGACAGGGAGGTACAGATCCAACGAAACATGTTGGTATCGATCAGGACCACTTGGTACTGACATTAAAAAACATTGGAGCCAGTATGACTTTGCTCCAAGTACCAGTCCAAGCTGAGAATGGATTGCAGTATTTCAATATATGTATACGTGCATGCATCATATATATATATATACACAATACTGGTATAGGATCTCTAGGATCTCTCTCCTATGTAACACTCGTACATGGTTTTAAAGATCCTGTTTTATCATAAAACTCTCAAACATCTTTTAGCTATATATTTTATGAGTATAATTAAATTTAGGTAATTTTTTTGTAAGGATCATGCATGCACCAATGCACAACATTGTGCATGTGCTTTTGAAAATTTTGCTAATGAAACTATGAGGTTTATATTAATTTTTATGCCTCAATGGGTCTGGCAAATTTCACATTTCATAGATGAGAAAAAAAATTAAAATGTATAAAGTGTGAACTATAGAAAATTTTAATTGGATATTTTAACATGATACAGAGACTCGGGTTATGCTCCCAACTTGCATTTTATCTTTTCATGTGTTCAAATGCTTTGCACAAATGAAACTTTATGTTTAACTTGTTCAAAGAGAATCTTCAAATGAAAAAAAAGTAAAATACCAACCAAGAAATACAAAACCGTTCTGTACCGGAACCGGTCCGGCGATTCACCGGTCTCGGAATAGCCGTTGGAGCACGACTCATGGGCGGATGACGGAAGGAGGCAGCGGAAGCTTCGTTTTGTTGCTGCCGCTGCGGAACGAAGCTCGGCGCCGCCAAACTTCTACCCGTTGCCGCCTGGTTTGCTGGTACGGTATTGGTACCATACCGGTCTGGCGCCAGACTAGTTTTCTAATCCTTGATACCAACGACTAACTACACTGACATGAAAGTGTTGGCTTTGCCTCCAATAGGAATATTGGATACATCTTGATCCCTTCATATTTCGATCAATTTGTTATGATAAACATTATTTTTACCATCACCATGATTTCTGATATATACATCAGTTGACATGTAGCACAAAGTATCATCTTGTCATCAGTAGGTAAAGCAGAGAGACATTGATATGATAGTATACTTTTGAACTTGATCCTTTTTCTTTTTCATGTTTGTCTGTTACACAAAACTTCTAGCTCTGTACAATTACGAATGACACTTTTATCATTTATATTTTCTCTACGTGGCTAGGTTCATTTCCAGCTGGAGATGACAGAGTGGAACTTTCATCTGCTAATGCAAATTTGAGGAAATTAAGTTTGCATGAGGAGTTAAGCACACAACTTACTGAGGCTAAACATGCAGTAATAATTCCTGACCATCTGCGGGTTAAAAATGCAGACTGTGCACATATCTGTTTTGGTAGTTTCGTATCCGGTACCTTTTCTGCGTCTTGGCCATCAAAGCCACATGAAAGCAACTTGGAAGTTGCTTCTGAAGATTCTGATGAGAGGTAATATTGGTATGCTTTGCACATTAATTTATAGTTTTTTTTCTTGCAATTTTAGCCTTAATTTTGGTATATCTTTTGACAGAAATCATGAATACTACGATGATGAGCATCTTAACACCACACTGACTGGGAATATGGCTTCCATAACTGGCACTGCAGCAGAGAATCTTGATATGACGTCTGCTTCGCAGGCTGAAGTTGTGGAGAATGACCTGTTGGACTCTGAACACGAGTCTCAATACAACCATCCTTCTGTTTCTAGTTATGCATTTTCAAGCTCTACACAGCCAAATGCTACAATTTCTCCACACGGAAATACAGAAGTGCAAAATCTTTCTAGTTTCTCAACTTTGATGGTATGTAGTATCCATTCTGCTGCTCTTAAGCTGCCTAATTTACGTAGCTTCTGGTTTGTGCATGATACCTTTGGCATTTAACTCTCTTGTTTCTTAGATACCATTTACTAAAACGGAGTGGTTCATCTGATGTCTAAATTATTAAAAATGGTATTGCCCAACCATTTGATTAATTGTAAATCGAATTCTAAACGCAAATAAGATCAGTATAAAAATCACATATATATCTTGTCCGCTGTCACAACATTATTATTTTGGGAAAACAAGTTTTTATGAAGGATTCTACTTTTATCCAGTTTTCTCTAGCTATTATTATTCCAAAGTAGCATCCAACACGTGCTGAACTACCTAAGAAAAAAGTTATATGCGACTCGCATGTACATGAAAGCACTTTTAATATGCCAGTGCATTGAATGTACTGTAACTAAATGTAACAGTTTTGGGAAAAGAGTTTGCATATAATTTTCCTTGGTTTAGACGAGAAGAGTTCGTTGGGGAATGTGGGTGCATGTGGCCTTTGATTTCTTATTATAACTTGACGTATTTGTTGAAGCCAAAGTATTAAAAACTGATCTGTACTATATACCCGTCGTATTATATCGGTTTGACAGCAAACTGGTATTTAAAATCTTGGTTGAAACTGAATTAATTGTTTTACAATTTGAATAATCTCATATAGTTTGTGTTATTCTTTGTATATCTCATCTGATAAAGTACCCTTGCAGCAACACGATGCTCTTCAAAACAGCATATTAGCATCAAGCATTCCACCACATGATTTTGATCTTCCCTTGTCTCCATTGTTGACCACCCAGTCAATGACTACAAGGTATAACCCAACAATACATTCGATAAGCGGGCCAAATGTTTCCATGTCTGAGGTAATTATGAGCATCTTTAGTTCTTGAATTTATGGATTTGGTACTGATTTGACCTAAGTTTGGCTTTACCTGTCTCAAAGTTCTATCTCAGCCCTAGAGTGCAAACCTAGCTTGTTTAATGTTGATAACTGACCATCCAAATATGATTCAGATTGACTTGTTCAATTGATAGTCTATGTGAATCCTGCTCTGCGTTGTTTCTGTTCTGATCTTGAATATATTAGCAGTACATGGCTGAGTATCCAATTATATACTTCATGATATCTTGATCAAATTAGTCTAATAACTTACTCCAAACTGTTTATCAAACCGTTAAACTGTTACTAAAAAACCTCAGTTCTACTTTTGTTCAACATTTTTGTGCTCATTTATTTTGATTGTATCATCTTTCCGGATTCACTAAGGTTCTGCAGGCTTAGCCTAGAGGTTTTTGTTGGCATACATCCTAGCTTACATGCCAATGTCCTTACTCCTTGACTGCTGAACTTGTTGAATATGGCTATGCTATTTCTATCCTAGTCCATTTGACATTCTTAAGTTGTTCAATGGTTTAAAGTATGCAAATTAGCGTGCGAATAATTCAAGCTATCATATTTATTTCACTGACATCAGGCATAATTTACGCAGGCTTTGAACCCTGGATTGTTTCCTAACCCTCAAACAACGCCGCAATCCTTGTCTAACACCACCTTGCTCGCGAGTGCTGCACTCCCTCAACATCTCCCTGTCCACCATTACTCGCAGCCTGCTCTTCCATTAGGCCATTTTGCCAATATGATGGGCTATCCTTTTATTCACCATAGCTACACCTACTTGCCTTCTTTCCAACAAGCATACACAGCAAACAGTCCATTCCATCAGACTCCTGCTGCAGTGCCTGGTGCAGGCATGAAATATTCGCAACCGCAATACAAAAGTAGCCTTCCTGCGACCACATTAGCTCAGGCTTCTAGCATAGCGTCTGCTTATGGAGGATTTGGTAATTCATCTAATTTGCCTAGCGGCTTCACCCTCAACCAAACAAGTCCATCTGCTGGCACTACAATTGGACTTGAAGAAGCTTTGAGTTTGCAGTACAAAGAAGGGAATTACATGTCACTTCAACAGGTATAACAACTAGTGTTCTATAATTTTTTGATGACGAGCATCTGAATCTTCTCATTTTATCACTAGAGCGAAAACCCCGCCATGTGGATCCACGGTGCTGGATCAAGAACGATGTCTGCTTTACCAGCAAACACTTTCTACAATTATATGGCCCAGAATCAGCTCAGTGAGCTTCGTCAGAGTCAACAGGCTTCACAGTTTGGAGCTTTGGGGTACCCAAACCTGTACAATCCGCAGGCAGGACCTTCAAGGGAACATCAACAGAACCCTAGTGAAGGAAATCTGAATGGTCCTCAGAGCATGCAATCGCAGCCTACAAGCCAAATCTGGCAACGTGGCTACTAAGACTTTGATTATTTTTTTTCTGGTTCGTGTGTGTGTGTGTGGAGGCATTTGTAGTTTGATCACATGTATGACTATTGGAGTATTTAGACTGACCAACATAATGTAGCTGCAAAGTTCGGCAACTGGCTGCCAAATTTGACCGATGGTGAGTGTTCTGAGTGTGCTTTAACTTGTAGCGACAGATTTATTTAGAGTCATTTTCAATTCGATAAAAAGCATTTACAGCAAACTACATGTAAGATTTTAGCTTAATCATCTAACAGAATGTGATGCGAGTCTCGTTCTTACCCATACGGCTCGAGCAGATTTATTTCATAAATACCCGTTTAATTATGCTGTATTCATTTTTCTTATTGCGATTATCTGGTGTAAACCTGTGATCATGTGTTAATGGTGTAGTTTATGTTGTTTCATTTGATTCGCTAGACAGCTTAAAAACAATTTGCAAGTCGCTCGTTTTTACATATTTTTAGAAATCCATTCATTTCGAGGAGTAAAAGTAGTCTTACGGATCAGATTATAAAATGCTGGACAACTGGAGAGTTGGGGTGAACAAAGTTGGGCAATAACTAAATTTTTCGATGAAACTGGTATATCTAGGCCATGTTTGAATTGTCAACTTGCGCCGAGCAGCTTATAGATGCATTTGGGCAAAGCAACTTCTCACTCAGCTTGAGAAGTTTTTAGTGTGCACTGAAAGTTGTGAGGCAGCTTATCCAGCCTCTAGCCCTCTTTTGTAGCTTTATGCTTCCCCTTCCGTGTCTTCTTTCGATGCTCTTGGTGATCAGCGAACAATGCTCCAAGCTCGGGATCCTGTCGGCAACCTATGATCCTCTCCGCAACTAGACGACAGGCAAATCCTCACTCGGCGGCTTGGCAAACGAAGCTTGACGATCTATGATGCTTCCGGTGTGAGCTGCCTCCCCCGCCTTTTCTTTCCTATTTTCCCCCGCAGCGTCGGTGATCTCCGCTTCCGTCAAATGAGATCTGCTTGTCCAGTATATGTAAATTTTTTTAGTTCTATAAATTAGCGAATTTATCAATATACATGCTAAATCAGGAAATTCAATTTAATAAATTACTAAAATTTATTAGTATAAGTACTAAATCTGTAAATTCAATTAGATAAAAGAGTAAATTCAATAGTCTAAATTGATAAATTAGTAATTTATCAATATTACTGATAATTACATCAGTAAATTTAGTTCAATAAATACAAGTATTTTTTAAATCAATTCATTTATTGATAATACAAAATATGGTAAAAAAATAGTAAAAATTATCCAGTAAATTTAATAATTAATTTTATGGAGTATTCAATCTTAAGTGGAGAGGCAAGCTGAAAGGTGTAAATATCCTGGACAATATTAATCACTTGGTAGGAAATTGTTCGTAAAAAATTAAGCGCTTTACAAGAATTAGAGCATCATAATCGTAAATTACACCTATGCCTGCTGAGAGAAGTCGCTCGGGGGATTAATTCAGCTTCAACAAAAAAAAAATGAGAGTTCGTCTCATGGAGTTCAGCTTTCAACCAAAAATGAAAGTTCCATGGCAATGAGAATGGCAGTGGCCAAGTTGTTCATATATAATAAAACTCGTATGACTTGTCTCCCATCCTTGATTTATCCATGCAGCATTTATTTTTTAGTTGCTTTCATGCCATTGGGGTTAGGTGGATCATTATCACTCTCAGAAATGAAATTGTTAATATAATTCAGTCAAAACTACGACTTCACAGAAGATGACGGTACGGTTTTACTAATGATCTTAGAATGGTTAATGATAAACCAGACGAATCAAAAGCAGTCAGCTATTAGCACTTGTATCACTTGGGCGCTGACAAGATTCACCAAGCCAACTATTGTCCATCGAATTAATGGTAGCAATCAAGAAGATATTACAACAAAAATGACAGAGCTCACAGACAAGGGTGAAGGGGCAATAAACAAAAATATGACAAGTGTTATATGCAGAATTACCATAAAGAAAACATCTACTACACTTATATAAACTAACGTTAAGTTTCCAATAAAAGATTATAATTCGAGAAGAAATAACTTAAGTTGCCATTACTTCAGAAGAAAGCACCATGGTTCGTGGTCAAGCGTGTCTTATCTCATGAAATTGTAAGTCATCCTAGTAGTAGTTTGACCTTACTTATCGCTAATTCTATATCCATTTATATTCACCTAGTACCTTCTGAATATCCAACCTAAAAATTATATCAGAAATAATATAGCCAAAATTTGGAAAGTATGGACCAAATGCCAAGAACTTTTCATGCAACAGATACTAGTGGAGGAAAAGTAGATATATCAAAGGTAGATTTTATCAAGATTGAAAGGTTAAAGAATCCATTTGACATATAATATATTGGCACAAGTACTCATGTCAACTAATCAGATGAAAAATAAAACATCTTTAAACTCAGACAGGGAGTTGCTAACAGATCAACTATAACAACTAACCCAGCAGGTTAACATTATGCAAATTGTAGTGTAATGAGCTTCTTATATTTGGCATGAACAATCTTAACCATAAAGCATTCTCTTGGTTTAAGTAGCTCTAGACTCTTTTGGCCAACAGAGCAATCTTGAAAAAAAAAATGCGATTCATGCATACCTAGCCACTCTATAGTTTCAGATAAGGCGATTTGATTTCATTTGATTAGATGGAGACCATTGGGAGAAATGTTGCACTAACACAAATTTTTAGATCCGTAAGTGATTTTACTAACGAAAAAAGAGTGTTCAAGAGGCAAATAAAGAGTGGATTGGTATAGTGTTAAGAACAAATTTAATCATATTAACTTGCTTATTTTGCGAGGAAAATATACTCTAGTAGCTCTCTAGCTTATGAAGAATTTGGTCAATGAGTGTAAAATGCGCATTTGAGGGAGGGTTATGGGGGAGAAGGATAAGGCTACAAAGCTTTCTGATTGGATTTTAAATAAAGAAGGATGTCCCAACGTGAATGAGATGTGCCTACATGGACTTCACTATGTAATAGGGGTGATTCTCTTATTAGTAATGACTTTATTGGAAATAGGAAAGTTTGAGCAACTAATGTTTAAATATGGGAAATTTTTGATACCCTTGGTGATACAAAAAGAAAGAAGTGAGTTATCTATAGTGAAGAAGATACAGCATAATACCCCAGATGGAGATAAGATGCAAACTCATACGGAAAAGAAACGGCTGAAGTCTGATTCGCCAATAAGCTCACCAAGTTTCCAATAACTGCCCGGGCGTTATAATGTATCAAACAAACAACAAATTAGGCAATGCCAGAGCAAAGAAAGAGAAGTATTCCACTTAATAAATTGAAACAGTACCTAATTTTGATTTTTCAGTAAAACAATACGAGTGTTACTGATCCAACACAACGAATCTTCGGAAGCATCAAGATTTCAATTGGATATCGTCAAACCGGGAAGAATGAGCACAATCAAACCCATCCATACATCCAATTGGCAAAATTCGATAAGTAGGTTTAAGTAGGGGAAAATTATATCAGAAAACCAGTAACACAATAGCCAAAACACCATCTTAGTATAAAGATATCTCTAGTTGATACAAGAACAAAAAAAAAAGTGGATAGAAAACAAGCAATCCACCTTGTTCCTATGCTCAAAGCAAAGCAAAGCAAACCTTAAATAGGGTCTTAAATCAAAAGCAACGACATATAGAGCTGCTCCTTCCTTTCTTAATCGAACAAGCTGAAGCCCATATCCTGCAATAGCAAAAGAGTTAAACCAAAACAATCCAATTGGGAACCATAAAAGAAAGCAAGTAAAGAAAATTCTTCTTCGTTGCTAGTCCGAGTCTCACCTCATCGGATTCTTCCTTCTCCTCCACCTTCTCCACCTTCTTCGGCTCCTCCGCGGCTGGTGCAGCGCCACCACCGCCAC
Source organism: Costus lasius (assembly GCA_027563935.2). Lineage (NCBI taxonomy): Eukaryota > Viridiplantae > Streptophyta > Magnoliopsida > Zingiberales > Costaceae > Costus > Costus lasius. Next base: position 14,232,115 of record CM050449.1, read on the forward strand.
CACCTCCGGGAGCAGCCACCGCTACGGCCGCGACCGAGCCTCCAGATGGCACAGACGCGAACTTCTCCCTCCCGGATGCTATGAGCTCCGTGATGTCCTTTCCTTTGACTTCCGAAAGAAGGAAAGTTATCCTATCATCCTCCGCTTCCGCTCCCACTGCAAACCGCGAACAGGTATAATGAATAAAAAGATATCGAAGAAACAGATGGGAAAAGTAGAGACATGAAAAGTGCTCAACCTGATTCAAGAATGTGCTTGATGTCCTTCGCGGAGGGATTGGTGTTGCCACCAAGGACGGCAAGGAGATAAGCTGCTATCACCTTCATTTACGCTTCTAGATTCGCTGCCGCCGCCGCTTCCGAGGCTACCGAGTTGCTACGCGAAGCAACGAGGGTGAGCCGGTTGACAGGCAGAAAACCCTAGAACTCGCTTCCTATGTATCCGCGAGTATTATTAAGCTAACTTGTTCGTAATCTTGATCCAATTATATAGGAGCATTTGGCCAGGGGCCTTCATTTCCGAAGTGGTGAAAGATTTTGATTTAGGGTCCAAACAGATTTTAAAAAAATAAAAAATAAAAAATATCATGATAATCTATTCATCGAAGATCTATCTAACGATACTAAAATTATTGCGATCCAAATCTTATAAGATAAGAAAAAAAATTCAAGAAATATAGTAGAATTTACACTAGTGCAAATTTTACTATACTTCTCGATTTTTTTTCTCATCGTATAAGATTTGGATTTCAACAATTTTGGTACCATTGGATAGATCTAGATGAGTAGATTATCGTAGTATTTTTATTTTTTATTTTTAAAATCTGTTTAGATCCAATTTTAGATCTTCAATTTTCGCATCTATGTACAATAAGTATACTTAGGCCAAAAATTTTTACAAAATGATAAATAGATACTAGATTTTACAAAATAATACTAATCCCATAAAAAAATGGCCTATGCTCTTAATAAGATGATCTATTTTTTTCTTTGATACTGAAGGTCATGGCCTGGTTTGTTGTTGTTGTTTTTTTAAAAAATATTACATATTAATTTAGGAATATTTAATTGAGTCTAAAAGGTTTATATTATGTCAATTTATACATAGTTTATTTTGTATAAGAAAAATATATGATTGGAACTCATCTTTTGACTGTAAATTATTTTGGCTCATAATGTTATGAATGAAGGATACAATACATGTAAAATTAGACTATATCAATTAAAGTATTGGAATACAATTGAACTTTTGCCTTTAAATAATATCTTGAGCTCATAAAGTAAATAGAAGCAATAATTTGATTAATTATGTTGAGTTCATAAAACAAATTTACCTTTTAAGCTAAGCTCTTAAATAATAATATATATTAAAATTCTTATGGTTTAAAATATCAATAAATAAATCGAAGTGTTGTATTCTTATCAAGGAAAACTTACATTTCAACATAAAGCATGAGGATTCTTATGGTTTTAAATATTAATAAATAAATCAAATTTACCTTTTCATATTTTTGGCTTTTTCAACATGAAGCATGTGGATCTTCACGCACCATAACTAGACAAACGAGTTGAAAGGCTGCCAAGCGCCCCATTGCCGGTCCCTAACAAGGCCATCAATGTGGCAAGATGTGATCAAGGGAAATCTTCGATTTGAGAACTCCTAAATTGTAAATAATTAAAGTGAATTAAAAAAAACAACACGCTCAAACACATTAATGAGTGACGTTGGAACTTCATTCAACACTTTTACCGATACTTGTACATTTAATCACTCGTACAACACTTGGAAGTTCCTCTTATGACAGTGAATGTCACATCAATAGTTAAAGCAATTTTCAACTCAAAAGGGAACGGAAAACAATCCATGACTTGTTACATGCTAATTTGACTACCGCTATACCACGTTCCATAGAGATCAGGGCCAAATGATAGGCACATCTCAAGTGTTCATAGCTAGGGGGCACTCAGTACCATTATCTTAGCATTTCTTGTAGTTGAAGCACTTGATTCCTCTGCTCTGGAGGTAGAAGATTGATCTGCTCTGGTGTAAGGCTCATAACTTGCTGAAGCAATGCCTTCTCCATTTCTGGAGTCAACTGCGCGAGCATAACGAACAAAGGATTAACAATGGGCTTCTTTTTCTCAGGATTTTAAAAAATAAGAACAAGGCATAAACTGTTTATTACTACCGGCGGAGGTCGCGGATGTTGACTACTCGTGCCTGTGGCAATCTGTCCAGAAAGCATTGGTGGTGGCCCTGGCACTTGGAGACTCATTTTTCCCATCTCTGGTAGACCAGGTGGCCATAGACCCCCTCTATCAGCTTGCATTGGGATGCCAGCTTGGTTGCCAAAGTCTAGACCGACGAGAGAACCAGTCTGCAGACACAGAACATTTAGTTTACTAGAAAATAATATCCATCAAAGCAAAGATATTAGGCAATAGATGTTGATGCTCCTGATTTATTTCCACAAAAATATCACAGGTTCTAAGAGGCAAACATATAACAACAGCCCAAGTTTTAGTATCGAGAACCAAAGTTGTCAGGATCGAGATCCTACCTAGGAACGATAAAGGCTTTATATGATCGGAACGTAGAATCGGATCGTAAGATCATAACATCCTACCAAATCACTTAAAATATATAATTTTTTAAAAATATATTTATCTAATTAGAGTTAAGAGTATAAAAAATATTTTAATAAGTAATAAATAATAAATAAATAAATATATATATATATACTATTATTCAGATGTATTAATTGTATAGTATAAAACAATGAAATTGAATATTTGTGAGGTGATGATGATGGAGATAAGTTAATAAAAGACGAATATAATAAAGGTGTATAATAAAACTAGAAACAACAAAGACATGCAGTGAAATGAAGACAACAAATAAAAATATGAAAAATGATAAAGATAAAGATATACATTATAATGACAATAAAAATGACAATAACAATTATTATAAAGTTTATTCTAATAAATAATTAAAGTAGACAAATATAGTTGTAGATAATAATAAGCTTAAGTTGATGAATATTGGTAAAAAAAAGCAAATAATGATAATTAAAGACGAAAAATTATATCACATCAATTAAAAGCTTTTAACATAATAGATTATTGATTTTTAGTATAATATAAATTTATTTTACCTATTAACTTATGATCGAGTAGGGTCGATGGGATCGTAAGATCCTACCCGATCCTAAGACCCAGATTATGAGATCGTAAGATTCTACTATATTTCAGATCCTACATTCGTTCTGGAACGGTTTACCTAATTTGGGTCGTAGGATCGGAAGATCATAAGACCCGGAACACATTTTTGACAACCTTGTCGAGAACAAAGATATAGTAGCTGTATTTAGAAACAACTAGAACTTGGGAATAGTTCAGTTTTCTTTTCTGTTGGAGGTCTTTCACAAATAAAGATGCTAGTCAGTGAAAAAAAAAATTGTATGATTGTTAAAGTCGTAGTTCGTAGTATCCGATCAAAATCGGACTCTCATAATTCATAAATACAATATTAGTCATCACAGATCAGCATAATTAAAATAAAAATGAGAATAATAAGATAAAAAAACGTAAACTGAGGAACAAATGTAAAATTAGACAATGACTTCGGCCCTGTTTGGTGGTTAATTGCTTTTGCGGGTCAACACAGCAGATTTTTGAAAAGCTGAAGTATTTGGCAAACTACTTCTAGGTTTAGAATCTAAAAACAGTATGAGTTTGAAAAAATTAGGAGGGAGCTACTTTTGGCTACTTTCTAACTATTTTTTTTTATATCTCATGTTCACACCTACATTCATGTGTCCTTTTTATGACAAAAATATTTTTAAAATTATTATTTTAATAAAAATATTAAATCTAAAATTATTTTCTATTATTATTTAAAATTTTATCTTTTATAAAAAAATAATCAAAAATTAATATTATTTTAATAAACTTATTAAAATTATTATTATTAAATTTAATTTTAAATTAAAAATTATTTATTACTATTATTTTAGTTTTACTTTTAAAATTTTTTAATATTTAAAATAATATATTCTTTTTTAAAAAAGTTGACCAACAAAATAGTGTAGCCAAACACCTATTAACTTTTCCAATTAGCTACTTTTTAACTGTACTTTTTCAAACAGCAAAAATTAAAGCTATAATTTCAGCTATGCCAAATGGAGCCTTCGTCTAGATTCATTTAGCCTAAGATAAGTTTTAACTCAAGCACAGCAAAAATAATACATTCTTACTTGCAATTTACCTAACAACTTTATTTATTCAACATGACAAACAACTTAGTAACTACAGTAGATGACATTTTGCATTATATCATTGTTGCAACTATTAAAAACTTAGAACATCAAAAATGCAAAAAATGATCTCGCAATATGGTGGCTAAGTAAAAGACTTCATCCACAAAATTGCACGGGATTTGGTGGTGCGCTTCAGTTACCACACAGCTCAAGTCGGCAACCCTTCTTGGATAGCTGAGCGTAGTGAAACCTCGATTGCACCAGTAAATCAATCAACTATTCTAGGAATCTATTTGTGTGTGTCAATAGATAAACCTTGGAGAGAAAAGGCATACTTTGGAGACCGTACAGTAAATTTAATCGCATTTCTTTAAAAATATATTTGAATCCCCCTAATTACTATCTTTTCCAATCATGTTTTACTAAATTCTAGTGGGTTCACAATACGTGGAGAAATCAAAGAAAGCAGGATTGGTTGTTATTGATGCCAATCGAACTTGCCTGATTTGGATCGGGATAGGCCAATTTTGCTGAGTACAGATACAATAGAAAAGATCTTTGTGTGACATGCAATTAATTTGATATAATTTGGACACAATACTTCATATGCTTGAACTGGCACTAGTATTATTGTAAGCCATATTACTTATTTGATAAGGTCCCTAGATGTCAATATCATGAAGAAAGGTCACACAATGGATCCTATATACTTCTAGTCATATATTTATTGAAAATGAATAACAATAAATTGGACAAATTATCATGCATTATTACATGCTCAATTGGGAGGATACCACATTCTACAAGTGTAAGAGTAGGGACACTAGTGTACATGTGTGAGTATGTATCTATTACCAAAATTGTTACGCCTGAGATAAAATAAATAAATAATAATAATAATAATAAAAATAAAAAGAAAGTAAAGACAAACAAATCAGATCACCATACACGCATGCATGTACAGTAATTCAAATTTGGATTTGGATGTGCTAAGTCACTGATGGAATTGCTTTTCTCTCTCCACATTTAATCTCCTCCCCGTCTCTCATTCTCACGCAACCAAAGCCCGCGTTGCTTCCCCTTCCTCTCGGCCTTCGATTTTGCTGTTCTCCCTTGTGTGATCCTGACGAACGCCGCCGTCCGGTGACTCTCCACTGTCGGCGACGAGCTCTAGAGGTTCCGGCGCAGCTTCCGCCCATGTCTTCCTCCTCTACTCCTCTGGCCCGCATGACCTGCTGGAAACGAGTTCGCTGAGACCCTAACTCGGGCGACTCTGTTTTCTCTCCAAACGCCTTAGAAGCTCGCTTGGTTGCTTTGGAAAGGTCGGTGACGTGCTGCTAGTGGTTCTCTACCACTTCCCACTTATTCCGATGATGTTTCGACGCATTCCAATGAGTTTCCGGCGAGGTCTACCGACCCTCTTTTCCTACTTCCAACGAACTTCCCGGCAAACCTCCAGTAAACCTCCTGCGAACTTTCGACATAGCCGTTCAACCCTACTGGTGGTACGTCCACACGTGGTATGAGCTAGGTTAGTGTCTAACCCATTTTGTACGTAATTTTACAACGAATCCTGCATGCGTAACGTAATGAATTGGTTAGACAAATGCATGCTTAGGATACAATAATAACTGTTTATACAATGTTGACGAACGGACTGGATGAGCGATCATAATAGACCCGTAAAAGTAATTAAAGAAAAATAAAAAATAAATTAAAATAAGTAAATAAATATACATATGGTAATATAGTATAAACGAGAAGATTAATACACGTGTATTTCATTTCATTACGAGGACTATAAACTTGGACGAGCGAGATGCGCTTGGACACGGGAGCGGGATTAGTGAGATCTACATTGGCAGGTAGGGATCTTTTTCCTGTACTATGATCAAGGTGCCTACAACTTGGTTAGGAGACATCTTACGGTTAGGCATTACCGCTTAGTTAAGGACGCCTTGCTAATTTACTCCATTGCTATCATTTTCTATTGAATTGTTACTTCTTTGTGTGTGATGTGAATGATTATTTATATTTCTTGGCATAATATGTTCTTATCCTAGATTACTGGGATTTACGCTGTTCCTGTTGCATGCATGCTCTCTAGCACAATACATCGTTATCATGCGTACTCTCTGACATAGTATATTGTTGTTTGGACCGTACTGGTGGAGTTAGAGTGCTAGTCAGACGTGTTTTAGAGCCAAATCGATATAGTGCTATGGAGGATGACCTCGTAGGCTATATTGTTATCTGCATACAGTGTGCTATTATGCACGGGTATGACAGGGTACTGGACAGAGTACCAGCGGACTGTTGACGAGCAGTCGTTTCCCGTGTGTGAGTTGACACCGGAGACCACTCAAATATGAGTGCGTGTCCGTAGGGGACGACTCGGCCCACATTTCAGTATTATTTGGTATGTTGTTGTACATTTATGATACTTGTTCATGGTTTATCAAGTACATATTTGGTGCAGTTGTTAGGTTACGTTGTATGTATGATTGGCAAGATTTCCATTAGTATTGTTGCACCGTATACTTAATCCCTACTTAGCCCTTCTGGCTAACAACCCCTGCCTTTGTGTTTTGTATTTCAGGTCTTGGTGTAGGTTCGTCACGGGCGGATCGGTCATAGATAGATAGATATAGATGACTTCCCGGTAATAATTGTATTTACATTTTTGAACATTGTCCTATCTTGTGATATTGTTATATGTTGATGTTTGGCTAGGTGGCTAAGTTGTTGTACCCGTCGATGTTGACGGATGTTAATACATATACATTGTATATTGGGTTTTCATTGTTGATATGATGTATACAGTGTTGGGCCGGGCTGGATTAGCAGGCCCAATTGTCATGTGCCACGGGTGGGCTACCGGCCAGAGCCCAATACCCATCGGGGCATGACAAAAATGACTATAATGACTCAGATTTCCAAGTTATATTTTGTCGAATAAAAAAAATCTTTTAATAACAACCGTGCAATTTGATACTAATACCCGAGGCACCACAATGGTCTTATGATAAGTCTTTCGGACAATTGCAATGTTCCCATAGGCTCATAAAGGAACAATTAGTTTATACCCTGTTTATTAGGAAGGAAAGGATAAGGGAAACAATAGAAACATACATTTTCCCTCGTTTACTAGGGCGGAAGGATCCAATGATGGAAGGAAATAATGCACCTTTTCCTTCGATTTGCAATCGGGTGAATTGCAACAGTATTCCCTGCCACACACAAAGCCGCCTCGTCCGCTGTTGCCGCTCACCTCGCCGATGATCCTCGCTCGCTCGCAGTCGCCGCCGCCTCCTCTCCGGCTCGCCACCGCTCACCTTGCCACAGATATGATCTTCTCTGCTCGCCCAGTGCCACCTCCCCTCGCCTCACCTCGCCTGCTTGCCCTCTACCACCTTTCCTGCTCCCCTCGCTTCGTCTGCTCACCTTGCCTTGTTCGCTCGCCTCGTCCTCTCACCTCGCTACCGCTCCGCCTCACCTTGCTGCTGGCCATCGCTACCTCACCTCCTTCGCAATGCTGCTTACCTTACTGTTGGACAAGCGCTTGACCATTCCCCTCTTCCCCTTTTTCCCTTCCCTCTCTAAACCCTTTCCTCCTATCTTTCCATCCACTTTAGTAAACAGAGCATTAGTTCCCTATAGTATGAGGACTTGTAAGTTGTGACCGTCAACAAGGGATTTTTCACCTTTCGCTAGAGAAGCGAATTGACTGACTATACAAATCATGCATGTGGAAATCATTGGCCTAAGGCATAAGTCTGATCAAAGAAGAGATTTTTGAATTGATACAACGACTCATGAATTTGAAGATGATATACAAGTGATCAAAATATTAGGATATGATTTAGCATTGTTCTCCAAGTCCAATTGTTATGTTGAATAGCAAGAAGGATTTACTTTAGAAAACTATCATTGGTAAAGTTTACTCAATCTCGTACTAACCTAGGAACGATGACTTATTGTTAGATGTCAATTTCAATGAATAGGATGATCAATCAATGTGCTTAATCAATCAATTTTCTCCACTGCCTGAATGATCCTACAATTTGTGGGAGTGAATCCATGAGGTCAGATACAAAATAACAATGAATCCTTTATAAAGACAAGCGACCGATCAAATGAGATTTTGATCAATTTTATTCAAGGTGTTTGACTATTAAAGAAGCATAGTGAGTTCAGCCTAGAATATTTTAAGATTTGACATCTTAGTATTTCTTAAATTTAAAGAGAAACCCCTTGCTTTTAGAGTTAACTCAAAAATTATAGACCAACAAAATTAAAGGTACAATCAAAAGTTGATTGGTTGAGGCAGAACATGAATAATGCACATTTTAGAACAAATTGGAGTTTATTTTGCTAAAATATAACTATTTAAAAAAAAGGCTTTTATAAAAAAAAATGGTGTTACATTAAGAGGACAAACTAAGAAATATTTTTCAAATTAAAATTATAATTGGAAGAGTTCTAATTATTTTAGTGTAGAAACAGCCTAAACCATGTATTGGACCAAATTGTGCACTTGAATTGAACCCAAATAATGAGATAAATCAAGGCATGTGACAAGCATCTGCTAGGAATATTTCATGCTTGGCTCCATCATGTTTGAATAGTTTATACAATAGTGGGGGCATGAGAAATATTGGCTTTCAAATTGTGTGGTAGATAGTCATTCAGTGTTTGAATGGTTCAAACTATCCACACTATGTGTCACGCCCCGGTCGGATCAGCCTAAAATCGACGCTTAACCGCTGTCATAGGGCTATCCGGCGGAACACTGGAACATGAACACGCTAGGGTTTCCGGACCGATTTACTCCCCAAATATGAAACCCTAACTTCCCCACTCAACTTTTGTCCCCAAATTACAAATCGCACGGAAAGGATCGGAAAACCCTAACCCTAATTCAGAAATCCGGGAAGAATCGAAAAACCCTAATCAAAAGTCAAACCTGAGCGCTGACCCGATTCTCGCCCAAATCAATTCGGATGCTGACGTCATCTCATCTCAGGATGACGTCAGCCCCAATTTTGCCGCTCCGCGCCGCACCGACTAATTCCGCTCAGCTGACGTCAGCCGCTCAAATTCGTTTCGCGCCGCTCGCCTTTTCCGTCGGAAGGTGATGTCGTCTTCGTCGCACGCCTGCCGCTACGCTCGTCCGCCGCCCCGCGTTGCCGGAGAAGAGGACGTCTTCGACGGAGAAGGAGGCCGCTCGCCCTGTCCTCGGCCTCGTCGCCGATCACCCGTCAGCCGCCCGCCGTCGGGATCATAGAGAACGGCGCCGCAGAAGGAACACGGAACAGGAACAAGGGAAACGGAGGATACTCGTTGGCGCCGAAGGAGAAGCACAGTGAAGGGGAAAACTTGCTTTATTCTTCCTCTAAAGAGACAAGTACAAAACCCCTCCTCTCCTCTCATAAATCCCTCGCCCACACAAGATTTCTCTCTCTCACTTGACACCGCGACGCCCGTCGTCGCCGGCGTAAGCGTCCTCTCCGATCACTCGGCTCACAAGTTCTCCTCCGATCGATCCTCTAATCTCTCCCTCGATGAAGAAGCTCCTTGTCGCCGCTTTAAAGAGGAGGGCGCCGCCTCTCCTTCTCCTGATCGGGCAGCCACGCCCGGTTCTTGCGTTGCCGCCTTCTGCGCGTCCGCAAAGCTTGTTGCGCCGCGGCTTTGTCTGCTTCGTCCGCCCGGGTAATGAAGCCGCTCACACGTCTTCCGCGCCTCGTCCAAGCAGTCTCGCGGGGAGGAAGCTGCTGACGAAGGCGGCAGATTTAGCGTGGTCAACATTGATCGTTGACCAGGCCATCTCACGCGGACGAGTGTTGTTTGGTTGTACGTGGGTTGGGCTTGGGTCAGGCCCTCTCTCCTCTGGGCTGAACCGGGGAATCCAGGGCCTAACACTATGTATATGTAGTTGTTGTCTCTCCAAATATATTGGCAGCGAAATGGACCCATGGGGCTATCACTTTTGTTTAAGGTTAATATCTACTCTTTTTTTTCCCTTTTCAAGTTCTTGTCGCTCTTCCTCATATAGAAGTCAAGCTTGAGAGATCAAGGAGATTCATCTTAAATATTTGAATACAATATAGGATGGGTCTTGATTCCACATGGATATGATTAGATGAATTCTAAATTGAATATGTGGTATGCCTAAAAATCTTGTAATGTAATGAAGTTTTATGATATTTGATCATAGTTTCTCATCAAATCTTATTTTAAAACATGAACTATTGATTGAAAATCAACAAAATTTAATTTAGCTAATCCATTATGCATAATCTATTCACCCGCTGTGTTTCTAGCAAAAGAATCATATACACCGTACAAATTTTACTGTTCTAAAATGGCATGCTCAGATATCTTCAACACGTTTTAATGGATTAAAATTCAGTCTGCATATTTGTGCTGGCTAGCCACCATAGAAAGTATTTAAAGTTATACAGGTAGTTTGTGCTGGTGAGCATGCATACAAGATTGTCAAGTATAGTTTGTTTAGAAGAACTTAAATGCACCTGGAAGAGTTGCTGAGGTGGAGGTTGGTTTGGAAGTGGTGGCTGTCCTTGCACGAAGGAATTTTGAGATGGAATGCCTGACTGAACATTTTGAACAGTGTTAACTTTTGCTAAGTAATCTCTCCTGCAAACAAAATTGAAGGCTCTAGTAGCTAAACTCACATGAAACAAGGGCTTCTGTAAAAGCTGTTGAGGTGCATTTGGTGGCTGAAAACCAAGAGAATGGGCCATATGTGCCTGAAGTTGATTAGAAAATGGCTGCATTATTACTGGTCTAGGCTGCATCGGTAGTGGTGGCTGCAGTACCTGATTGAACACTCCAGGATTCTGCAAAGCTTGATGTGGTTGCACAGGTAACATTGGGATATGGGGCGGCAGAGTGGAGTAATGTGGAGGTGCAGGAGAGGGTAGGGAGATATTCTGGATTTGGGAAGCTTGTGCAGGTGGTAATGAATGAACTTGCATGAGTGGAAAGCTCTTAGTTTGTGGTGCTGAAAGTGCTGATGGCATTGGCTGTGATGGGAAGTTCAACGGAGGAACAGATGCAGGTGGAACTGAAATGGAAGGTTGTGCTGGTTGCTGTTGTCTAACCGATAGCAAGGCTTGCGATGAACTAGGTTCACCCTGGGTTCCAACTTGAGTTGGCGGTGCCTGAGAACTTGGAGCATTTGATGGCTGTCCAACCTGTGCTGGTTGTGCTTTTGACACTGGCTGTATATTGGGCATCTGCAAAAGAGAAAGGTATTAATTCTTCACAACTAAGCCTTCACAAATGTATATTTACAAAATTAAGAGCACAAGAATTACCACTTTTGGAGGCTGCACCATTCCAAGCATAATTTGTGCCTGAAATACCCATCATTTCAATGTTTTCAGAGTTCAAGCATTAACTGTGTGCATATATATATATATAAACAAATCAATAAAAATGATTCCATACATGCTAAACTGCAAGTCATAATTTCCCTCACATCCAGAAACAGCCAAGAAAACCAAGAACAGCAGAAGATTTGATGCCCTTGTGGAACTGTTGACCATAATAACAATAGTAGACACTTTTGCATAATAAGCAAAAGAGTGGTATTGCAAGAAAATCTGTACACAGTGGAAATTTTCCTTTCAAAATATTTTTACATATTATTTATATATACATATACATATATATATTGGTATACCGATATTTGCTTGGACCAATGTGGTTTAATATATATGTACATATACACACAAATGCCTATACACTTATATAGGATTGGATTGGTACATACCAAACTTATTGTTTGGAACTAACTAGTACTTTAAACATTGATTTATCCTTAGTTCATTTAAATCAATTAAAATCATGATATTAAGAAGCATCAAACTAGAAGAAGACGCCATTAAGGTTTTGTCAATCAAATGAAAGGTTATCCTTCACCAAATACAAATATCGAATTTAAAGGCTAGCACTTGAAAAAATTTCCAAGCTAAATGCTACCTTGGCATCCCTCCTATTTGTTCTCACACTATTCATCACTGAATAGATGAATATATAATACTTTAAAATCATTAAGACAAACAGGATCTTATTCATCATTTGACTGTGTAATCACATACAGTTTCTTTTATCCATAGTTAGTTCATTTTGTATTCTAGGATCTTAGGACCCTACAACTCATGTTAACCAAATGACTCAGAACATGCATGGGACGATCCTAACTTACTGATCTTAACCATAAGATGTGTGATCCTGGCTGTAAATTCTGTAGAATCAACAATTCATTATGATCTAGCAAAGCAGATGATTAAAAGTTGAACTTACTTACCTTCACCTGCTAACTTACAAACCACTAACCTAAGATCCTAAATTGTTTGAACCAATAGGGTAATATAAGATGTTCCTATCATTTGCTCGTCCATTTCTTGCGGCCTTATCTCACTAACAATACTCATCATCTCTTTGAATTTACTACTGCCTTTTCAGCCAGCCTCAAAGGTTCATTTCCTCACCTTATCATAGGACTCACCTTATTGCACGCACATTCTCTATCACCTCGCCTCACATTTTTATTACTCAAGATGTTGTTGGCTTCATTGTTGGTCAAAACAAAAGCAACAACAATCTTCTTCAATCGTGTAATTATTATGTTTCTCTATTGTTCCTCCTTCAATTAACATTGAATTCGTTTATTATTCAAAAGTAGTAAAAAGTAAATAGTAGACACTAGACACACATATGTGAGTTTAGTACAATTCAATTGGAACCACATTACTACATTACTGTGTTAACTTTGCTCTTAGGATATAAATATATATTAAGTTAAACATATTTTAGCTATTTAATATGATCTTGAACCTTCATCTTCCTAGGTGGGAAGTAAAACAACCTTAACCGTTTCATTCAGTAATGTTAGATTCTAAATATGTTTTAGAAGAAACACCAAAACATTCATTGCAATAGAATAAAAGACGAATTGTATTACCTAAGGATGATATGATGATTATTAGCGCCTCTACATATTTCAATAGTGTCCAAAAAATCTAATACAGTGACATATAAGGTAATATGAATAAATATGTTAGTACATAAGTAGTATAGAATAATAGAAGATATTATAGACACATTGCTGAAGGAGCCTATCACAATTGTCATCTTCTATGTATGCAATTCTAAAGGTAGCAAAGTCGATGCAACTCTGAGTTTAACACAAAAGATAGAACAAAATTTAACACATTTGCAACCTCCTATGTATGCAATTCTCTATGTATATGTATCCTAGAGAAGTAACATGTGACTAAGAGCTACCTATCAATGCATGCACACACTATATATCAATCTGCATGTAATGGTAAGAGCATTGTTTGTTCATGCAACAAAAAAGTAGCTACGAGTTAGTTGTCCATGCACATGTTAATCTATGTCAGCTTGCACGTGGGGGAGACGAGCAATAATTGCCTGCGCAATGAGAAAGGCATGCAATCAAGGAGATATAATGTTTGGTAGACCAAAATATCTATGGGACAATGTTCAACCTATTAGTGATAGGAATTGAAGAAGCATGTGGTTTTATGGCTCACTTGGGCCTTCGTTGTACTAGTAAAAATAATGACAAATTAAGAGAAGGGGGTTACAAGTTACAACAACATGAGATTGCAGGGCTATTGAGGGTGTAGAGAGGAGAGATGATGATTGTCAAGGAAGCCACATGCCATCACTGTGCAAGATGTGGGGTCCTATAAAGAGAGAGGTATATGCAAGGAGGAGAGGAAGAAAGCTTGTCACGTACTTAAATTTTTCCATAAAAATATTATTGGCAATTAAATAATATGCTAGAACAACATAAAATATTGGACAAACACCCATAAAATTAGGCTCAATAAAAAGCACAAAGATTATTCTATATAGGGAACAAATAAAAAAATGATGCACAAGTGAAGCAAGGACAAAAATAGGAAATCCTTAATTTTAAACTTGGAACATCTCTCGGATCTAATATAATCAAGCACCTTCAAACCTGAAGTACTATTTGACTAATAAAGCATCTAAAATATGCTTGAGGCTTCAAAATGGCAAAGTTGGAAAGCTTTACATGTTTCACTTATGGCCCAACGTGCTCCTCTAAATATGCATTGTTGTTAATAAGGGAAAAGCTATACATAAACAATATGTACACTCATGTTAGGGATGAGTACATAAATTACACTAAGCACCACGTAGTTCCTAACATACTCCACCACTTAATTATTAATGTCTTTAACAACAATTTAGTTTCACAACTTGCAGACTCCACAATACTGGTAGAATTGCAAGTCTATTCTTTTAGCATGTCCTTGATCTTCTTCAACTTCAAGGTTGTGTCTCTGCTAGCTTTGAACTAAATAGAACTCAACTAGTAACTCTACAAAAGAGGTGGAAGAAGGCGTTAGCAAGTTGAGCTACCATATGATCTTTCACCCTATGTAGTGTACTTCATCCTCAAACCATGACATGAAAACTTACGCACTTTTCTTGTCAATGCAAAAATTGCATGGGATCAATGAGACCTACTTGCATCAAATCAAGTAGAGAATCTTCTTTATTGAGCATAAAGCTTCAATAGATTTTCTTCTATTTCAACTTATGGGTGACCCAGTGATTCAATAAAACTTCATGAGTTCCTTATAACCTGGCGTCAGAGGCTTCCTTCCCTTTTGGATCCAAACACTTCCAAGTTGCAATAAAATTCTTAAAGTTTGCTCACGTCATTAGACATATTGTGCGACCCTCTCAAGCAACTCCATTGCTTTAACTTTAGAGTAATGAGCTAGTTGTCCTCCATCATGCTCTGCCATGCAAATATAGAGAATTGGGCATACACACAAGTATTCACCAAATCCCTTCAGATGACATTGCTATAGAGTCCCATTTTTTATGTTCAACGCTACAAAAGCATTGAAAATTTTTGGCTTTAACACACTAGTGTTACCAAAGCTATGTCGAGCCTTTATTACCTACTAATCATCTAACTTAGGGTGTAGACAACACCCATTATCATCTCATGCTTTATGCTCATGATATAAAAAGTGCACTACTCTACTTACAAGGGCATCAATGTACTATATTTCCACACTATTTTGCCTTACTCCTCGGGATGTCCACATAACATTGGGCATTGAAGACTCGATCAACTTCACCTTTAAAGCATCATGATATTCCTTTGTTCAATCAATTGTTGAGGAACCACCCACCTAAAACCTATTGTGATTTTTTTACTTGTCTTAAAGAGCTTGTTGCTACTAAAACCATCCTGGACAAATTGTAGAGTTGCACACTCTACTATTTGACTTAATGAATTCACATCAATGTTATATTAACTTAGCTTGCACACCTAAACTTTCCTAAATATCGATGGAGCATCTTGGTTGCTAACTAGCATTGTACTTGCACACATCAATAAATGTTTGTAATCAACCCCTTGATCCTTAGCTAAGTCATTCAGCTACTCTAGTGAGATTGCCAACAATCTTTGGGTATCTTTGCACCCTAGGAATAAACACTTATCGCCAAATTGCATTGTTTATAAAATTAGCATGATGTTTTCGATCTCCTCCATTGCATTGCCACAAGGTGGTTGTGCATCTCTTGCAACTTCAAATGTAACAAAGATGGCGTTTCATTCATCATGAAGAATAAATTAAGGAATGGCATAGGCAATGTCGTTGCCCTTAACATGAATTGGGTGACCAAAATCACTTGATAATCATATGTAAGAACTACTTGAAGCCGATATATACAATCCAAGGTTTTAAAAATTGATCCAGTATGGGTTGTACATACCGTCTAAGATCAATTCGGTATCGACACAAGTAGTGTAGGTATGTCCAGTCCTGATACAATATAGTAGTGGTAAGTACTAGTCTAAAACTATATTATCAATAACAGATTATGAAATATATAGCAAAAAGCTAAAAGTCGGCAAACAAATAGCGAAAGTCACGTAGCAATTAAAATATATGTTGTACATATAAAAAATTAAGCACAACGGTTAAAATACGTATTATATACCTAAAAATTAAGTTGCATAAAAATAAAATAAGTTGCATAAAGGAAAATGATATATTACTAACTCAACTCTAGTCATAAGTTCAATTTTTCAAACTTCAAAACATAACGTTTCATAGTAGATTGTTTAGAAGCCTACTATGAAAAAATGTTATGGTGTCACTATGGCGGCTATTTAACAACATTGGTCTAAAATAGGACCAATATATTAGTATAGCTTGAGATTTCAACCCTTGACGCAATCCTTTCTTCAATCTCAACCATAACATCCTTTACTACTCCCAAGATTAGAGTAGCCTTGGAACTAATCATCTTAACCCAACTCAAGCCTGTATCCCATAATAAGCCAAGCTATGGCTGGCTAATGAAGTTGTGAGCTGTTTGTGCGCCCACCATAACATGAATCTTCATGTCATTAACATCCATGAACATCAACTAGCAATTTTTTTTAGTGACTCTAGCTTGAATCATTTGCTCCTTGCATTGCATTGAGAAGTCTAAACATCCTCATGCTTATAATGATAAACTTCCCTCTGTTGCATCTAGTGCTCCTTTTTTTAGACATATTCACCTTGCCCTTGCTCTTATTCTTTGAGGCCATTGTCATGGTCTTTGCTACTATGGCATTAAGGACTTGATTCTAGGAATAGTCCTTTACCTAATACAGTCCTCTACATAAAAAAACATTCACATATCTTCTAGTTAAACAACTTTATGGATCAACTGAGCTCCTCAGTCCTCATAGATCTCTTCCCCACAAAAAATTTGAAGGACTTGAGTATCAAGGCGGATAGAACAAAGTGTTCGAGCCACCTAATATTGCTTGAGCAAATGCCAAATCCATGGGATTTCAGCAATACAACTCTTATTGTGTTCATGGTTGTAATGAATGGAAATAAATAGAAGAGCTTGTTCATGGCAGTCATAATTGGATGTCCAACATTAGCTCAATGAATTGCTTCACATATTCCTTGTGGAGGAGTCATGTTGAAGCCACCCAAGTTCCTTTAAATAATGCAACACATATTATAGGGTAAAAAATGTCTTGTCAACTGTTTCTTCAACTTTGCTAATCTATCAATCATGCAAAACCCTTTTAAGATCTCAAAATAGTGCCTTCACCACCATAGCTTGACATCTTTTGATAAGTACCAAGTGGTTTCTAACACTTTTTCCTCTATTTAGGTTGGATAATTTGAAAGTACTATTCCATGTTGAAAAGGAAATTTTCCAACTCATTCATGTCATAGACCCCAACATAGCAAAGCAATTTTAGAACCTCAATTCCAAATGCCTATGAGCATTCCCTTCGCTTGCATGAATAGCTTTAATAAGCCTTGACACTACTAGTCAATTACTCTGATTGCACTTAAATATTGCATAGCTTCCTCAATGTTCTCACTTAAGCGATCCACGATGCACTCATCATCGAGGCATGCAATGCAATTGTTGCCTTCTTCACATGGAGTCGAGACTTGACATCCTCCATTTTGTAACTTATGCTTTTTGAGCAAATCCATGAAGTAACTCACAACACTTCCCAATGCATGCAAACTTTCATTTCACATTCTCTTGAGTTTTTAAAGTTGCTAACTTGCTCTAATACCAACTACACATGCCTAGATTTTTCCATCAGAAATTTCATTTGGTATCCAAATGCATTACTCAAAAATTTATTACAATCGAAACAATGCAAAATATTGATCAAACACCACCTATGCTAATTCCGGTGAAGAGCACAAAGATTACATTGTACAAGGAATGAACTAGGGGAAAGGCACGGGACCTATAGTTTTAAACTTGAATATCTACAAGACTTGATTTAGTTGAGCACCTTCACCCTTAAAATACTATTCTATTGAGTAAAAGTGTCTACAACATGCTCAAAGCTCAGTGAGTTGATTTTACACATTCCATCACATAATGTACTCCAAATTCTTTGTATGAATCATAGAAATCTTTTAATCAAGCTAGCCCATGGCATGTGCAGTCGTTAAAAAAGGAAAAACTATATACCATACACAATATCTCCGCTAATATTAGGGACAAGTATATGCATTACACCGGGTGTCTAATACCATTAGCATGGTGGTTGAAGGGAGTGGTTATGATGTTGCTTAAGATGAAATATAGCTCCAATACTAAGTTAAAATAGAAGAAAAGAGAAATTATATCACTTCATGATGTTAGGATGGTTATATGGTGCTTCTGCCTATAACGGCAAAAGTACAATCATAGTATGGAAATATACATTGAAATATCTAACATGGTAGTAATGGTAAATACGAATAACAAGGTGAGGATATTAATGGTGGAAATTAAGATCAGAAACAACTAACTCTACTTGGAGGTGGAGGGCTTGGGGATTGCTTATGAAAAGCTTGATGGTGAGGGCCCAAGCGAGTAAAGGAAGAGGAAACATGCAACAAAGAGGACTTATAGAGGGGCCTATGTGAGGACGACACACACTTTAGGCCTACTTCAGCCATTTTTTTCTCACGGAAGGCCCTTGGAGTCAGTAATCAAAGAGAAGGGTGATTGCAACCTGACTGCGTGTGGCAAGGGCAAGAGAGACAAAGCCGTAGGGGCGCTGAATAACAGAAAGAATCTTTATTCTGAACAACAAAGGATCCTAGCAACAGCAACGGATTACTAACCTGGAAGAGAGCACGGGTCAGGAGAGGGTTGTCAATGAGGATCTGCCTTGCCTGCTGTGGATTCTGATCAATCAAAGCCTGCACATAAGAAATAAGAAGATTGATGAGCACCAATTTCTTGAATATCAAAGAAAGGAAAAAACTAAAGGGAAGGCAAGGGTTTCGTTTTATAGAGGCGTCAGAAGCATACTTTCATTTGAGTCATGATGTCATATAACTGGGCTTTCGGCATGCCATCGAAGTTGAAGCCATCGCCTGCTGGTTGCTGCTTCTGTAACTGTTGTGCAGCCATTTTCTCCCGCCCTTCCACCCCCCACTCTCCGGCTTCACCACAAATACCTCTCCGGTGTCCCAGTATGAAGGGGATGAAAAGACAAGCTTCGGAGGAGCTACGACACCATTACGGTAACCTGACGAAGCCAGTTCGAATAGAACAATACATGCTCAAACCTCACTTTGCCCTAGTCTTTTCAATTACTCATCAAAAGAAGAACAAGTATGCCCATGAATGGCTGCAAAATTTGACATTTCGATGAGCGAAGAAGAAGGAAGCGGTAGGAGAAGAGAAAATGAAGCACCTTTTCACCTCGCCGCAGTATAATATCGTGGTCGCTGCTTCATTCGCAGCGGAGAAGAGGACGCGGGGAAGAGGTTTCGAGGGGGAAACAAAGGGATGGCGCCGGGCTTAGGGTATGATCCGCTAACAGCAATTTAGAAATTTGGTAGGCCTCAGTGTGGACTCAATGTGGCCCAATAATAGTGGGCTAGAACTGCTTACTGGGCCCACCACTTGTCTTCCGCCCACAGGCACCTTCGTGCATTTTTGGTGGCCGCTATCAAGCCGCGAGGCTGCCGCCGTATCCGGCGCCGACGATATACCGCTCGTTACCCCGTGAAGCTCCCTGCTACTCCGACCGTGTTGTAAGCCCACCTTCATCACTTTTAGATCCATTACGTTGGTCTCGTCAGTTTCGATTCTTATATTTCGTTAGTTTGCTTTGTGTTAACAAGAGATTGAATGCATGAGGTCGATAAGAACAGTGGTGGATTCCCCAAACTCGCAAAGGCAATCATATCTTATTTTCCTTGTTCTTGATCATGGATCACCTCTGAATAAGATAGAATCTATATATCCCTCTTAATAAGTTTACCGTTCACCAATTCTTGCGAGAATCCTTTATATCTGGAATCTGGACCCATCTCTTTTTGATAAACGAGATAATTTTAAGCACTTGATCCAATCAAAAGAGTGGTGCATCTAAGGATGCACAAGATCTTTGGGATATAATAGCATTATCTTATTTTACTAATTAATTTTACTATAATATTAAATTAAACCGCAAAAATCACCTGACAGCAAGAAAGCTAAAATTAAATATAAAAAATCTCTGAAAAAGAAATAAAAAAACTGAAAGAGTAAAGTCATAAAAAGTTTCACTATAAACTAATCATATAAAGTATCTCAGGTCTAATAATTTTATAAACAATATGAAATTCATGTAAAGAAAATAATTTCTTCCAAAAAATCCTCTAAATTAAATTATAAGTTAAAAGGGCAAAATCAAGAACTGAACTTTTTGGAGGTGTACAACAATCTTGCGAAACTTCGCATCAATTAAATGATATTATGACTTCTCGATTACGATTGAAAGGTTTCAATTATTCTTGTCAAGTGAAAAATCCACACCTCTGCCATCCTTTTATTTGAATTCATAGTTGACCAACTCGCCCGATGATCTCTTAGAGTTCAACCATGAACTATAAATTACTTGGTCTGAATTAAAAGGAAAAACTCTGACAAAAGCGGACAACTGTAATGCTCTAGCTATGCAATCGATCTGACTTGCCTTTATTACAGGGAGGTTTACAACCAAGCTCTACATGTTTGCGATTAGTGCTTGTTTCAAATTGTTTCCTTTCATCAAAAACTGTTGGAATGTAAATAAGCAGTAGGTATTTTTCGAACAACTTAAGTTATCATCATTTTATCAAATAACATGTTTAACATCTGAACAGAAAATGTTACTTGGAACATAAATATAGTTTGAATCATTTCTGCATTGCTTCAAATTTTGGAGGAAAATGGTAATTCAATCAAACCATTAGGTCTGTTTTTCTCCAAGGAAGATGAGGAGTTTATGATAGGAGTAGTTGCGTGTATTAAATCGGTTATTTTCTTCTCTTCTTTATTATTGTAACTTTGTAAGCAAGAAGGTACATGGCGTATCACCATTTATCTTATATTGTACACCAAATTTCTTCTTAGCTTATACAAAATGCTCATGGTGTACCAAACTACTTTTCTTGGCTTATTCTTGAGTTCATCTCGTTTTACTACTTAAACAATATTGAGAACACAAGTTTCGTAATCGTTACAGGAGAGTAGAAAAGGCACATCAGTTTTCAGGCAGTTACTTCACCTGTAGGTTTGCCATTATACTGATTTTCTATGTTTCTTCTATAATTCTGGCCAACCACAATGCATGGCGAAGACAACGTAATAACTTTATTTCCTATCTTTTCTGTGATTTTATGCTGAAATATTATCAGTTCACTCTTTTAGCTCAATATTTTCTATCCCGATACATGTCATGTGTAATACTGTTTAGTATTGCAATGTAAAACCAAGAAATATAATGGTCTCCTCTTTTCAATTTATGCAATTTGCACTTGAGAAAGCTCTGCTCTACAAAATTATGCTGCCTCTCCTTTCATACGTTGAGATAATTTTACAGTTGTCCAGATGATCTATACTTAAAATAGCGGAAGCGAGCCCGAGATGAGATTCCTAATTCAACAATAAGGACTGTCTTACGAAGAATACAAAGGATGTGATAGAGGTATACCTCACTTAGCAGTTATTTTTTGCAAACTCTTCTTCACTAGACCAAAAACATAGTAAATCTCAGTGGGGCTATGGTTGTTCAAGCTCAAAGATGATAGCTTCCAAGTGTGCAATACAAAAATTGATGACATTTATAATAAAATAAACTGTATCCTGAACATGTTCTTCTAATGATGGTTTTCAAGTAACATGATCCAATGGCTGCTGGTTCTGATTCCAAATTGCTTCCTACCAGCTTTGCTCTCTTGATAATTTGACGTTTTCAGGAGGGTTTCATTGCTTTGGTGGGACATTTGAGTGCTGTCTCGTTTATGTAGTTAATATAGTTCCTGCAGCTAGACATCAACTCATATTTCCAGTGCTCTCTGATGTCTATTCGCAGATACTTAATAGAGCCACTGACATTAAGAGACATGTGTGGATGATTAGAAACATTATGTCGTTTAATATCATGATGGTACCACTTGTAGCTGGAGGTACGGATCCAAAGACAGTTGATCCAGTAGGAATAGATGTGTTGAGAACAGATGAGCTTGTGCTGTCAATGCAAGCATAAGTAATGCTTTGTTAGATGCGTGTGATCGTATAGGTAACTGCATTTGAAGGAAAAGAAACTTTGTTTAGGCAGGATATTACCTTATTGATGGATACTGACACGTCGAAGTACCTACGAGAGAGAAAAATTAATATAAAAAGTATACGATGAGTCAGATGAAGAAGAATAAGTAGCTTATTGTTCTTTCTACTAAATGAAACTCAGAACAGAATATCTAGAATGTAATTTGTAGATCTAATTATAGCTATATGAACCCAAGATAAGACAGAAAATTCACGATATGTAATGCAATCTAGGCTGTGGGAACTATTATCCTCTTTATATGCATATCTTTTTGTAAATGGTACAGTTAGTTTTTCTACTTCCTAGATTATCATTGTTTTTATTTCTGATTGTGGATGACATGAGATCAAGCACAGGGTGGTATACTAGTGAACAACTGCGTTGGATTAATAGTGTCCAACAAATATGCACATTATCTCTTCTTGGTTGCAAAAAATCATGGCACTGTAATTGTTATATCAAGTGCTTCTTAGGATTGCCTAAGACTTTGTGTTGGTGAAAACCAATGCCCTGATCACATGTTGATATTTGATTGGTATGCCAAATTTCTCCTGTGTTTACTACCAATTTTTTGATATGGTAGTCATTGTAAGGGATTTTGATCAGAATAGGCTCTAAATTGGGAAATAAAACAAATATGGAATGTCATTTGTTATCAAATTTCAAGATATGCTTAACACTGCGGTGTGGTAGCTGATGTTTTGAAACTTACTTGGATCCACATTGGTAATAACAGATGTTCCTCCAAAATCACAACTGGTGGGAATTGGGTTCTTCTGGTAGTAGTTATTGAACGCATATGATGCGTGATCACGGAGTGTATCTGGGTTGAAGCAGCTTCCACCTTTCTGAATTTTTGAACAATCTGCACCTCCATACCCACAAGCATAGTCTAAAGCAACCTGCAATGCAGTTTGCGATGCAGCTTGGCTTGCTACACACCAACTTTGGCCTGATGAGGCTGTTGGAGTCACCATTGTAGGAGTTGAGTAAGGGTTTGTAATAGGAGTGAGTGTTGAAGTTGTTGGTGTGAATGCTGTGGGAAAAGGATTGTAGTTAGGAGTTGCCGTAGATGGGTTTATCGTCGGGTTGATGACTGGAACTGTTGTTATTGGAGTAACAACATCCTTTTCTGGCATCATTGTTGAGGATTGCATGAAATCTGGATTGGAGAATAGACCATCCTCTGATTCTTTGGCAAGTACTGCAGAGTAAATAGAGAGTCCAACAATTTAATATAGTTCAACTCAAATTTATCTTAGCCTAAACTTTCTGAAAAAAAAGCTTGTTGTATCTGACATAGTAAACGGGTGGGATTTGAAAGAGTTTTATGACGCTTCAGAAGCTTGACAAATAGGTCTGAAGTTCTATAGGTTTTTCTTTGAGTTAAAAAAATGGTTGTTTTATATGTAAATAACACAGATAATTAGTGTATAGTTAATGAAATCAAATTATATGATCAAATACTTAGTGCGTGATGAATTGCAGCATAATTGAAGAAAAATATTATGTGAGAAAATTTTAAACCATGCATATCGTGCTTGCTTTACTTAATGTCCTCCATCTGAATTTAAGTATAATGTTCCAATGCGACAAATAAAATCAGATAAAGTGGCGTGAGGAACATGGCTTAGTCTTAGAGGTTGAGGTTTCCTCATATCTAGAAGTAGTTTACTTGATGCTTCGATGGTTACTTCTTAATCTTTTTTAATCTTTTTTTTACAACAAATCTAATTGTCCTTAACTTGTTAATAGTGGCAGGAGCTTGGTTAACCAAGAAGGAGGAGGAAGATGCAAAGAAAGCTTGCACTGACCAGAGTAGAGCAGTCCCAATGTGAAGATGAGACACCGAATGCGTTTCACACCCATATCCTCAATGCCTTCCCTTCGTCTGATCCTTCTTCACCTTATCTTGTCCTGCTTCTCTGTTTCAGTTTTTCTGGTGGTCAAGACTCAGAGATAATGAAGTCTTCTTACTTAAGCAGTGATATTTTCCATCTTCTCGCGATATGTATAACTGGAAAGAATTCAAAGCTTCCTTGGTGATGCGAGGCAGGGTGAGAAAACTTGTCATGGCAGGATGGGAGCTTGGGAGGTGCACGTGAGAAAGAGGTGGTAGAAAAGAGGCAGAAAGGAAAAGTTTGCAGAGGAAAGAAATTAAAGCAGCATCAGTGGAAAAAATAGAGTAGGATGGTGTGGAAGTGAAGAATCCTTGTGTGGGTTGGCTAATGATGGATATAATGATGAGGGGGTAGGGGGGAGGGAGGAGAGGTGGTGGTGGTGGGAGCTTTTTATGTTTATGTTTTTTCTTTTTTCTGCTCTTTTACTGTTGCATTGAGCTAAATCATTTAGAGAAAGGTAAGGATGGAGATTCTTTGTTTCTCTTTTTACTTTTTGGACTCTTTATTGCCTGCAAATGTTTGGTTTTGAGGTTATCTTCGTTTTTTGGTGCAGCCTAGGGATCAATCTAGAACCTATTGAATAATTGATGGTTCTGGTGAAGGCACAATGTTTGACCTCCCCTCTGTTCTTCAATTTGTTATGGCTTTATCTGTGGTTAAAAGGTAAAAGCTCCAACAATAGCATCATTCATTGCTTCAGTTTTTGGTCTTGTATATGGAACTTTAGGATGAAGGGAGGTGATGATTATTGAACCTCACAATGTATGATTATTGAACTTTCTTAGTATTTTAATTGTACCGGGATTTTTTTTTTTTTTTAGATTTAAGCCACAAGGAAAGAAAAGCAAACCTATTAGTGATAAATTGGAATGCTTAAAAAATTATGGTTAGAGAATGAATGCAAAAATTATCATGCATATAATGCCAATTAAACCTTAATAGAACTAGGATTCGATTGAATTAAACGTGATACCGAAATTTAACCATAATTCCATTTGGACTCGATGTTCAGTTAAATGATCACAGTGGGGCGCCATCATGGTCATCCAGAGTGCGAAGTATACGCTCGCTCTATTGCGCGCAATGGGAATTTGATGGAAGGTCCGAGCTCTCGCCCTTTCCTTGATCGGTGGGTGCGTCAGATGTGCTGATCGTGTCCTTTGCTAGCAGGTTGTTCGACGAAATGCCCGATAAGGAATTGACACTGTCTCCTGGAGCACCGGCGTCGCTGGCGATATGTCGCAGTGCAGGTGAGTAACTTGACTGCCTTATGTAATGATTAACTTTAGTTGGGGAATCTCATATCTTTTGATGTGGTGAGGGAACAAATGGGCAAATGCCTTGATTATGCTCCTTTTTCTCTTTGCCCTTCTTTTTTTATGGCGTATCTGACATGACGAACAAGCCATTTGTTAGTCTGGACAATGACTGGCACTTGGTGGTTGATCCAGGCGTAAATCATTCTGTTTATAGAATAGCATATCCAATCTTGTCTTCATCGTCTTTATCTAGTTGCTTTGGCGAGTAATTGTCTAATTGATCGTGTGATTTCGCCACAATTCATACTTAGACTGGCTAGTGTGTTTACTGAAGTGAAACCTTAGTGGATCTAGTTATTACCTTGGACATGCTTGGCACTTGAAGTTTAATCCAACATGTTCAATGTTCACTGTTTCCTTTGCGCTGGTGAATTTGAACAAATTTAAAATTCAATTTAATCCCAAGTTTTATTGGATTCGACTTGGTCTCATGTAACCTACTGGAAGCTGAATTCCCCCAATATAGCTCGGGTGGTGTTCATGTCCAACTGTTTGCATGCTGCTGTAGGAGATTGGTTGATAGAGGTTTTGCTGATGAGGAGTGTTAATAGAATTGATCAAGAACATTTGGATTGGGATGGATGGAAGATGCAGGAATGAAGCCTATGAAACTTTGTTCCTCGGTGTATTGCGGAAAGATGCCTACCAGAAACAAATCTGATCCATTCGTTTATGTCTTGTTTCAAACTAAACTTCATTGAATGTCAGGTATACAGTTACCGGATGAATTTTGGCTGAGTCTGATTTAAATTACTTTTGAGATGGATTTTGTTCTGAAAATTTATCAATTTAGAGTTAGATTTGATCAGCAAGGAGAATCTATTAGCTGCCTACAGACCATTCTCATTCATCTGCATAAGGTAATGTTGCATTGCAACTTCTGTTTTCTTCTCGGAGATGAATTCTCCATGACTATTTGAGCTGCTTGAAACCTTTTTGATTTTGTTTCAATACTCAACATGGCTTTAGTATCAGTTCTCCCTGTTTATGAAAGCAATAGCCATTGATTGGATTATGGCCTTTGTTAAGACTCCTGCCTTCTCTTACCTGATCAATGTCACTAAATCTAAATATTTCAGAGTTACATAGGAATTAATCCAAAAGAACCCCCCCCTATCCCCTATCTGCATGCCGTCAATGTTAACATCCTTTGTGGTCTTTTCAACTTTTAAGTTAGCCATAATAGAAAAGCTCCTTTAAATTCAGATGTTCTAGAGGCACTTCTATTTTGCACCGTATATTTCTTTATGTTCTTTTACTTTGCTTTAGAGCCAATCCAAATTCCTACAAAAATGTTATGTCTGTTCCTAGTATCTACGGCAAGATAATATATTAAGAAAATCAACTCTTTGAAGTCTAGAATTTATTTCCCAAAGGGACGCCCCAACCACGGTAGGCAAAATATCTCTAATCGACTTAGATCAATAAGACATCATTCTTTTTTCAGTACCTCAGCGATTCTATTACTCCTACTAAGTATACCTCTCCCTCCCTTCCAAATAGGACTTAATGATATTTTGAAAAAAAATAGACCTTAGCAAGAAAACTACCAACTCAAGCTAGCAAAATCACTATTATTAACTCAGTCCTCACCTCTACCCCCATCCATTATGTCATTTTTTCGAGCCAGACGACTAAACAACTTGAGAAGCTGAATCTCTTAATTAGAAGCTTAGTTTGGGCTAAGAAAAAGTGAATAACTAAACTAAGGGCCTTTATTTGCTTGATTGAAATGCTCTCACTTTACCTAAAGCCATGAGAAGCCTGGACATTAAAGATTTCTCTTTATGAGGCATGCTCGTAACAGCAAGTATATCATTAACTATCTCAATTATAAAGATGCTATATGGGTAAAAGTAATGTTGCCAATATGTCTTGATCCTTGGAACCCTTTATTCTCGTCCCAAAATGAGTATATTTAGTCATGCGATTGTAAGTGAACTAATCACCCTTAGATTTGGGTTTTTGCACCAAGGCAATGTTTGGTCCACTAATGTCTTCTTTTATCCCTGGTGCTTTGATTTGCCTATCACGTTGAAGCCTTTTTTTATATAAAAAAAAAGATTATAATGATTCTCACAATGTCGATTTGCTTATGCAAGAACAAGATTGGAATGAAGTTTGCTACTGAATTATCCTGGGTAATGAAATGTTAAATATGATAACTAGAACTCAACTCCCTTCTGATCCATATGATGACACTTGGATATGGGATAAGGGCTCTAACAGTTCGCCCCGTTCCAATTGTGTGTATCGCTTTTTGTTTCTTCAATCACATATGAATGCAAATTTATGGCAAGTGGGAAACATTTATCAATGTTGTATGTTTTCCCGAAGGCTATTATTGGTAGCTCTGCATTGGAGACTTCCAACCTCTACCAAACTTGAAATACTTGGCTTGATGAAAACTCAAAAATGTTTTTTATGCAATGGTGGTTTTGACTCATTTGAAGCTCATCTTTTTCAATTGCATTTTTGTCAAAAATATTTGGAGCTTCCTAACTAATATTTCTAAACTTGAAGTTCTCATCTTCTAGTGAATGGTTTAACTACTTCTCTACTTGCTTTGACTTTAAACGTATTTTGGTTTGTTTGAAATGCACAAAATGACATAATATTCAACGGGAAGATGCACACTTTCAAAAAAAATAGTGAGGATGTCATTCTAAAGTTATTTGGCTTCTATAGTCTCAATCATTCTAAGGAAAATGTTGTTAAAAAACAATCCATATCAAAATGAAGTGGAAGAAACCTCCCCTAAGATGGATAATAATCAATTCAAGTGGAGCTTGGAATAAGGAAACTCAAGATGAGGGCATCAATTACATTCTCAGGGACAATAAAGGAAGATATGTATTGCTGCTGCAACTTTTCTCAAAAGCCAAAATGCTCTTTTTTGTGAATTATTAGTGATCAAGAGTGCTATGCAATTCATATACTTTACTTGAACCCACCTTTAATAAAGGAAGAAGCTAGCTCCGCTCCATTGAAAATTATCAATAATATCACTTAGGGCATTAGATTTTTGTCAATAGGAATTATTGTTACTAAAAAAACTCTCCCAGGTGCTGCAAACTTATGTGTTGAACTAAACTAGGGCAGAATAAGCAATTTATCAGGACTGATGAGAAATCAACAAGGAAAATAGTCAGACTTCTGCTCAAAGAATATTTGCTTTTGCTACGATTTCATATGGAACAAAAAAAAGTATATTTCTTTTCATAATTTTTTTGGGCAAACCTTACCAGAATTTGATAAGAACATAGAATAAAGCTCTTGTGATCCTGTGTAGTTGTGTTCACATGGTTATAAGATTACTGTTTAATGAAAACATTCTTCAACTTTGGGATCATGCTTATTTGTCATATTTAACATAGAATCTACGAAACTTCACAGAAGCTTCAGATTTGCTGAATGAATGTTTTTCTATTTGCATGATCCTGTTGTTGATACTGCATTGATTAGTTGGCCAGAAAAATATATGTGAAACCTACCTCCAACTCCCTAACGACCAACACCCTCTGTGGTGGTAGAGTTACTTTATCCTGTTAGCATAAACGGCAGGCATTTTTCTATCACGCAGGCCTACAGTGACAATCTGTGAGGGGACATGTATTTAGTATAGTTCTTTCCGGCTGTCAGTCTAATTAAGTAATGTGCTTTGATAGGCAAATAATTTAGGTTGTGCGGCCATGACATGATTGATCAGATCACACAAAAAGACAGGCCTGTGTCCTCTGAATCTAGAGATGATTGTTGCAGCTAATATCTTAATGTTCTTTGTTTGGATGACTCTGAGACCATGATCTTCTACAGACAAGAAATTATAAACTATCATTTCTCCTTTATTAGTTAAACTCGCAATAGATAGGGTGACCAACCTCCCCTTGCTAATGTTTTTTTACTCGAGTTGAAACTCGAAACTTGTAAGAGAATTTCAGATTTGATGCAATTTGTCTCGATTTGTAACTCTAGAGTTTCATTTTTCTGCTCAATTTGATATCGTTTTCAGTTTTGCTGGTGTCACGCTCAGTGTGCAAACTTGACAGGCGAATTTCTTGGTTTCTTATCCAGATCCATGAAGCTAGTAGCTGCTCGTCACGAGCGTCATGCATGAGCTGTGGGCAAGCATGTCGGTCGGCCTGTCCATCTGCTTATTAAGGCTCCCTCAGCTCCTGCTTCTGCTCCAGCAGTTATCCGGCCGTGCGTTGGGATAGCAATTGCGGACAAAGGCAATGATGATGATGACCCACGGACAGCTTCTGACTGCACCATTCCTGTGAGCTCCTCGAACAGTCGCCAAGCGAGAGTGGGCCTCCGGATCCGGCGAAGCAGGGCGCCAACCGCGAAAAGGACCGGACCCGCGCCAATTACTTTCCTCACCGACCGGGCACGCGGATCCCAAGGCCCCCCTCCGGCACCACCACCAAGAGGGGGAGCAGCCGCGCCACCCGAGCTCGGCCGGCGCTGCGGCGGAGTGCACATGGGTGGTAGGTTCGAGGGCCGGTGCTGCATGTGGAGGCATGTGCGCAACCGCTGTCCACCACCGGGGGCATTTGTGAGGAGGGGGAGCGGGAGCGGGCGTACGAGCCGTGCATAGTGACTGGGCAGCGACGGCCACGATGCTGCTTTTGGGATCACGTGGCGGATGTCACGCTCGCACAAGGGGGGGCGGGCACATGGGGGCGAGAACGGAAAGTGATGGGTGTGATTGATCGAGCTGAAGCCTGAGCCCGGTATTAAAGCAGGAGGGAGCACTACGAGTGGTGCCCAGAGGATGTCACCATTGTTGCACTCTTCGCTGCTGCAATTGATTGCTGGTTTGATCGGCTTATCCTTTTCCAGTGTGCTGCGGTTGCTGCTGCTTGCCGGCTCCAGGCACATGCGCCGTGCTCTCGTGTCTCGCTCTCGCAGGGAAAGGTTCCATTGTTATCATGCTATGCTCAAAACAGTGCAGAGGAAAAAAAATTCAAAGAAATCAATTATTGAACCGATCTACAACTACCAAGTACATTAATCCTAAACCCAGCGCCATCAGAATAAAAAGAAAAAGCCTTTGCAAGCAGAATCCAGCAGATGAGGCAAGCCTATCAGGCTATGATGCCGCCATCCCCCGGCAAAAACTGAGACTAAAATAACACATTAATTAATCTGCTGCAGCATGCCCCCCGCACAGCCTAAAGACGATTGCAATCACGAACCCGATGTGTTCCTCGGTTCCTCTCACTCGTCGCTGCTGAGCGGGCCCCTTCTCCCCGCTCCTCGCTGGCGTTTCCCATTTCTCGCCACCGTGCAACCGAACGCCCGATTACATGTCAACATTAATCAACGCCTCGCTCTTCTCCCGCGGGTATAAATATGCCTCCTTTTGCGCCCAGCTCTCCAGTCTCTCCCTCCCTCAACGACCAACAACAGGCAGCTTCCCATGGACGAGCACTGCGGGAAAGGCGAAGCCTCCGGCCTCGCCGAGCGGAGCCGGCGGATCAGGATGGCGGCCGAGGTGGGCCTCGCCCGCTCCTCCCGCGGCAGCCACTGGAGTCGCGCCCTCCGCCGCCGCCTGATGCGGAAAGGCTGCAGCGGCCGCAAGAACGAGCCCGCACCGGTGGACCCGGCGGTGGAGGCGCTGGCGGTGGCGGAGGACGAGGAGGGTGAGGTGGTGGAGGCCCGGGTGAGGGCCCTGCAGAGGCTGGTGCCCGGCGGCGAGGAGCTCGGCGTCGAGCGGCTCTTCGAGGAGACGGCGGACTACATCGAGGCGCTGCAGGGGCAGGTGAGCGCCATGCGGGCGCTGGCGTGCTTGCTCGATGAGGTGGAGTCGGAGAGGAGGAGGAGGAGGATGATGATGCTGGGTGGCTGAAATCTGATTCCTTTTTTCCCAAAAAAAAAAAATATTAAAACTCTCCGTGAGTTCCCTAATTTTAAGATGTAAGAACAGAGGAGAGATTAAGTGGAAAATAATTCTTAGCTTTTCTTTGGATTCCATCGGCTTCTTAATTTTCCTTTTTGTTTGACCTCTCACTAAATATCTTGCTGGATCGACGACGTGAGAATTATACTGCATAGAGATAGATTTATTAATTCAAACAAAATTAAGATCAATGTAACGTGTTTAATATATGATATAATATATAATATTTACATAAATATATTTCAATAATATATATATTATTTATAGTATTTAAAAACTGCATATGGTATTTAAAAATATCTTAGATGGCTTTTATAAACACCTAAAAATTTTAAAAAATCACAATATAAAATATATTTTACTATTCATTTTTAAATTTTTCATGTGATTCAATTATTCTTTTATAGTGTGTTTCTTTGGACGAAAAATTCAAAGAAAAGAATAGAAAATATATTAATCTAGACGCAAAATGTTACTAAATTTAATGTATTTTTTATTTTTTTTCCAAATTTTTTATCTTAGGAAATACAACCCTAGATCCGCATAATGGTCATCTTCGAATTGATTTATATCATTTCAAAAAAAATAAAGTATTTTAAAAAACATGATACATAATTTTTAAATATATCGTTTATTTTAAAATGTTTTTAGTAGAAATAATGCTTTATCTTATAAAACCGCAAAATATTTTTCTACTGTCTAACGTAACGTGTTATAAAAATATCAATTTTTGCCGGCGCTCCATGTGATGAGCCGGAATTGATCAACTATCTATCTATTTTTCAAAGGAAAAGAGAGAGAGGAGAGAGCTGGCAGTGCTTGTTCCTTAAGCAAAGACAGGCAGTAACGGCCTAACAACCAATATACGGACACTGGTGTAGTCATAACAGCAAGGATACAGTCAGTTATCCACTCTCTCTCCAGCCAAACCAAAGTCCAAAGCAACCAAGCGCAGGGCTTTGCGTACTTCCCAATGCATCCTCTCCCTCACCTCTATAATCATCTACAAGTTTGAAACCTTCAGTTACCGGCGAGGAGCATCGGTCGCATCGATCCGTCGAAGAGCAGCGAGGAAGGAAGGAGAAGAGGAGGAGAAATCAACAATGGGAATGGCCGGAGTTGGAGAAGTTTGCTTCAGGAGAAATAGGGTGAATCAGAAGGAGATCGACAACTCTGCCGCCGCCGCCGCCGCCGCCGCCGCCTTCTCGAGGCGGCGGTGGAAGCGCATCGTCTCCCTCGATCGCTTCCTCTTCCACATCCTCTACTGCGTGGAGGCAGTCGTCCTGGTCGGCGCCGTCTGCCTCTTCTACCTCTGCTGCGGCTGCCACCTCTGATTAAAACCACTGTGTGCAATTCTATTCTAAATTCTTTTATTTGAAATTGGTTATTGTTATCAATTCGTTGTTTCCGTCTCCGTCCTGGAATAAAAAGGAATGATCTCTTTTGCTTCTGGCTCTGTTCTTGTGATTAATATTCATTTGCGCTTCGGTGTGACCTAATTGCAGTACAATTTGTGATATTCTAATTAATTGGGGATATCTGGCAGTTCACTACGCGCCGAATGATTCTTTGCTATTTCCTTTCTCTCTCAAGGGAACGGTTCTCGGGCTAGGTCCAATTCCAAACTCCACGGGGCGGACTTTCTAAAGGCAAAGCGCTAAATAAAGGGAAAGCACAATCCCCTTCTTGGGAAGAGAAGCAATTTACAACTGGAGTAATAAAGAGGATTGAATGAAGCAGATTCGTTCGCCGCTTCCCTTCTCAGTGCGAGACAAGTGCGAGACATTCTTATCTCGTCTGATACGGGTGATGAAATCCTATCATAGGCAGTTTGAAGAGAGGTTGTACTAGTTTCCGATAGGCCGGCCAAACGGAAAGGCGGAAGTGATGATGGAAGGAAGATAAGAAAGGCCCGTCCTTGGCAACAAACTCATAGCTTAATCCCACGGAGCGGTATTAGTATTAAGGAAAACTTTTTGCTATCATTTTCTCAAGAAAAACTGACTGAACTCTGGAACCAAACTTCAGATCTGTTGCTAATTGACTTATAAAAAGACTTCTTTCCCCACCACACCACCTCCTTACTTGCCCGAGGAGCCTAGCTTAACCCAGCCCAACTATCCCCAGGCTTTAAGGATCAAGAATGCCAAAAGTATCCAGGGGCATGACTCCCGACCAAAGCATAATCCTGAGTTTAAGGATCAAGAATGCCAAAAGTATCCAGGGGCATGACTCCCGACCAAAGCATAATCCTGAGTTTCTCAAAGTAGCCAATTTCGCTTAGTAAGAACTATCGATGATTTCCTCCTCTGGTAAGACACGAGAAGAGGCTAATATGACGCTTTAGATCACAATACCGAAGTCCAGAATACGAGTCCAAAAGCAGTCCAGAAATGGGAAAATGTAGGCGTAATGAGAGCAGACTTTAGTGGATGATCCAGAGACTACCAATTCCAAAAGGGATGAGGAAGAGTACTAAGGCAGACCCAAAGTGGGCTCTTGTCAATGTCAGTCACCTGTCAAAACAAAAACAAGCGCACCTAGGATTTGAATAATTGCAAGTAGAGACAGGCAGAAATGCAAGAACCAACAAAAACCACAAGACTAACAACTCGAGACCTCCTAGAGATATTCCGATGGCGAGAGATCGGAATGGGGATGAACTAGGGGGAGATAAGTACTTCGTCCTGCCTCAAACTAAGATAAAGGATAGCATCAGAACAAACCAATAAAGGTTTCCCAAGAAGGGGGAAGAGCGGTCAGGTGAACACTATCCGACTACCAAACGAATTGAGAGAAGCGGCTAGAACCGCTCCGTGGGCCTTTTAGGAATATAGCGTTGCAGGGACCAAACTCCCAGATCAGCCGACGAAAGTGGTTTCGCAAGGATTGCTCGCACTGCGTTTGACTAGTCCGCCATCATATTGCTTTCATTTTTGACGGCTTGGCTATGTTCAGGAGTTGTCAGAGCCCCGGTAAGGCAATTTCTGAAGGGACATAACCTTTTTTTCTGTACAATGTTTAGGCTTAAGCCCAAAGTGACACATGAGTCAAGCGTGGGTTTCACCCAGATAATCAGCCATAATGAGAGGTTGAAAGACTTCAGGGAGTTCTCTATAGATAAGAGAGAGGAACGTAGCCATCGGTGCCTGCATTCTTCGCTAAGTAGTCTGCTCTCTATCCAGTAAAGATTTCGCAGCGCCCAACTCCCCTATACCCATAGTAGGCTCTTATCTTCTTCTTCTTAATGACATTGAAGTGTGGAGTGAGACCATCTGCTGTTTTGGGTTCCAACTTGCGAGCCCGTCTCTAGCACTACATCTCTGTATCCCTCTGAGCTTAGTCGTTTTCGAAATTCCCCACAACTCGGCTGTCACATTGGTTGCTTTCCCAATATTGACAACTTTCCCGATCATCCACTTGCCCAGATCATTGATAATGAGACCGCCTGCCCCGTCCCCTTCTATGTAGTAAAGGAAGTCGGGCGTTGGTTCTTTTCTTCCGTTTCCAAAAGCAATGTCGTAGTTAATCGAGACACTAATCCTTGTTGGCAATCCCTCTGGGAGTGAGTGACTCACGGGTAGTTCTTTTCTTCCGTTTCCAAAAGCAATGTCATCAAATTTGGTGCTTTTCGATCCCCAGTTGCTATGGGGAACAAAGGACGAAATACAATCGATTCCTCCATTTAAGTGGTTCTCGCTTCTCCTTGTTCCTGTTCCTAACTCCTCCCCGGGTAGTTCCCAATGTTTGGCACTTTCCATACTTTTGTGGGTGCAACATCAACAAATTCGCTCATGATCAAGTTACAACCTAAGATCTATGACCATATTATGTTAACTGTTCGTATTTTGTTCATTCCATCGGTATGCTCCCAGGTACCTGTAATTGTGATCCGTTTGCCAGAACCAAGGGGTCTTTATGTGGAAACCTCCACGAGCAATCGTCGTTTTTTGATGGTTTTTCCGCTTATCACAGCTGCTCTTTCCACACCTCCGGATATCTGGTGCCAAATCGGCGCCCGTTTCCCTATTTCTTCGATAATAGAGTTGGCTATCTCTGTGGCATTGATTGTACAAGTTCGTTGGCTGGACGAGTAGAATGAGGGAAAGCGGCTCGATCGACAAAAATGAGGAGTAGAGTAGCCCCCCTAGAACTGACAAAAGTCACTATCAATGAATTCCCGAGCAATTCTAAACCAACATATGCGATTCATTCCCGTAATGAAACTAACAAACATCAGACTCCTTACCGTGACTTGCATGGTCATAGCCCTTTGAAAGAACTGACTTGAACCTTAAAAGCCACTAATGCTTCTTCCCCTTGCATGCTCACAATGATGAGCACTTCCCATTCGTCCTTTCTAATCGTGGGTAGCAAGCAGTCTTGTCTTGAGCAACCGCCCATGCAAGAGTAGCACTTGCACCGCCTATAGCAAAGGTGAAAAAACCACCTGAAACCCACGGAGCGGTAGTGATGCCTCTTGCTCTTGAAAAGGATACTGCTTTGTGCAGTACTAAAGCAAAGACGATCATGCCCTGCGTTCTTGCATCTTATTAAGAAAGATGGTGGTATGAAAACAAAATCAGGTCTGAATTATGGCATTATAGGCCGAATTCTGGGATGAATAGGCGAGCTTGACTCGGTCGAAAAAAAGAATGAAATGAGTGGAAAGTCTGTTTCCAAAAAAAAGAAGTAAAAAGATCTTAGCTCATCTAAGATGCTACTACCCTTCGTTCTAATGTACTTGAAAAAAAAAGCCCAACAAGCGTAGGTTCAAACCGGAGCGCGTTAGTAGTACTTGACTCTGCGCGTTAGTGAAACTGGTTCTTTTTACTTTTATTAAACTGAGAAAGAGAAAGGAACGTAGTGAATATGCTCAATCTATCTATGATAAGCGCACTCCCTATCCTCTCCTTTCAAAGCTATGGGAAAGAATTCAATCACTCGCCCTAGTTAGGTAAGAGTAACCCTTCCCTTTCCTTCCTCCTCGCTACACCTCTTTTGAAGCATGTGGGGACAGGGACTACTACTTCCAATTCAAAGTCAAAGGTGACTTCGGGGAATGCCACTACTTCTACTGCTATTCCCACTTCTTGAACTGGCTCTGAAGGAATAAAAAAAAAAGACTTGCACGAGGGAACTGGCTAGGCTTACAACTTACATAGACCTACCAGTTATTATTATTCAACCACAGGATGATAGATTTGGCTATTGCTGCAAGCAACAGTCGGGGTTGAGGCCGGGAACTTACCTACTATTGGATTTGAACCAATGACTCTCGCCGTATGAAAGCGATACTCTAACCGCTGAGTCAAGTAGGTCAAGCTGAGTCAAGTCAGAGAAAATAGACTATAAGAGAAAGCCAACCAAAGCGCAACCAGAGTTCTCTGCGGGGTGGAGCGCTAAGAAAGAGAAAGCGTTATCGCTATACGAAATGACTGCTAGCACGCTAAGATAAACCACTTGGAAAAGGCGTTGCCTTTCTTTCTCGGTCGTCTGTCTTAATTCATGTTGTAATGCAGTCGTTCTCTGCTGCATTGGTGTTTTCACTCCCCACTCTCCACCATAACAAAATTTTTCTACCATATCTCAGGAGTAGTCAAAGGAAGCCTAATAAAAGGGGCATTCTGGAATTCCCCTTTTGGGTTGGCACGCGAGGAAAGCAGACAAGGAATTCTGTCTCCTGCACCCGGTCTCAAACCTGCTACTGCTACGGGAAAGAGATTCTCTATCCTCAGAAAGAGATCTGATCTACAAAGCCGGCTTTTTTTTTATATAGAAAAGCGGTACGGTACATGGTACGCTTCCCTTTTGGCAACGTGACAAGCTCCTAG
The DNA here is from genome assembly GCA_027563935.2 of Costus lasius. Classification (NCBI taxonomy): domain Eukaryota; kingdom Viridiplantae; phylum Streptophyta; class Magnoliopsida; order Zingiberales; family Costaceae; genus Costus; species Costus lasius. Next base: position 14,269,507 of record CM050449.1, read on the forward strand.
GTTTCATATTTGAGGCCTGAATTTCCGCTTTTTTCCTCCATTCGGGACCAATGGCTGAAACAAAAGCTATTTACGAAAGGTGATAAAGAATCGTAAGAAATGAAATGTCCAATCGCTATTATTCATCGCCAAACCAAAGTATGATGACTTCTCCATTGTTCTTGTCAAACCCAACATCAAATTTATGTAGGAGAGAGGAACGAGCAACCGGTTCAAACCGGAACGCGCCAGAAAGCAAGTGGAGGTTCAAACCGGAACGCGCAATTCACTCCGTAAACGGAGCTTGTTGGGAACTCGCGCGCGTTGAGTTCTTTCTTTTCGCTGTGAAATGGTTCACTTTTCTTTTTTTCGTTCGATGTCTTTCACCGGTTACTAATCACGTATACGTATAGTAGGCCCCCTTCGCCACTCCACGTCTGGCTCGGCTTGGTCTCGCTCACTTCGCCCGCCTATTGTATCGGCTCGGCTTCGTCCGTCAAGCGACTGCTTCCGCCTCTCTAGGCTTCACTATCGCTCATGACTGGTAGTTGTCTCTATGTAGTGGTCGGCCTTCGTGAAGCTTCGTCATAAGCGACTAGGCGCTTCCCCTTCCTTGCCGCCAACGCACGCTAGACGGAGAGTAAGCAACTTGCTTGCATTGCATTCGTTAAACGGTAGCTTCCGCGCCCTTCCTGCCTGCTGAAATTGTTGTGAATGATCGTGTCTTCGACATCCTATTCAGTCTGATTAGATATGTCATTGAAACTAATCTGTTCCTAAAATCATTTCTAAGGAGCCGGAGGACGAAGCCTCCTCCTCAGATAAAGATGTCTTCGACGCGACCGGACTTCCACTATTTTTATTTATTAGGCGGGTTCGGTCAGGAGGGACAAACATGCTGCTTTCTATCAGTCAACCCCCCCTGCTTCCACGGTCCGCTTACCGAGGAAGAGATGCGGGAGGACCCAGGGCCAGAGCAAGTTGGGTTGGGGTATAGAGCCGTAAGCGCGGTGGGGGTGAGATAGGATGTGCTCGTACGGTTCATAGTTGGGTATGATATTCTCGTGGATTGTTGGGAACGTCCTCTATATTCGAAATATGCCTTTCTAGGAGCATTACGATCTGCAGCTCAAATGGTCCCTTATGAAGTCTCTATTGGTCTTATTCTTATTGTGCGCCTTGTGAGCACGTTTGGATCTGCGAAGGCAATCGCTCGGATGTTCCCCTAACCCAACCCGGGAACGAACCGGAGGTGTCACGCCCCGGTCGGAGCGGTCTAAAAACAACGCTTATCCGTTGTCTCAGAGCCGTCCGGCGGAACACCAGAACGTGATCGCGCTAGGGTTTCCGGACCTAAGTTCGTCCCCAAATTCAAAACCCTAGTTCCCGCTCACCTTTTATCCCCCAAATTACAATTCACTCAAGGAAAGGATTAGAAAACCCTAACCCTAATTCCCAAATCAGGAAACCAAAATACCTCTTTTCCAATTTTGACCGAAGTCAAAATTACCATCAATTTATTCGAATTTCCCTGTTCCAACTCGGCTGCCGAATCGTCCTTGATGACGTCAGCGACCGATTAATTCTCCGCCGCGAACTCGGTTTCCTCCGATGACGTCACGCTGACGTCGCACGCGAAATCGAATTCGATTTCGAATTCGCACCGCCAATTTTGACCCGTTCGTCGCTGACGTTCGCTTGCGTCAGCCGCCAAATCGAACGTCGTCTTCTTCGTCCGTTCGACGCCGCTGCGTCGTCTGCCGAAGCCGAGCGCCGCCGGCGTTCGTTGTCTCCTCGCTCGTCGAAGAAGGAAGGAGGTCGGCAAGGGAGAGACGCCGCCTGCGTCTCAGCCTCGTCGCCGACCCGAGACAGCCGCCTGCTGCCGCGTGAAGCGTCGCCGGACTTTGCCGCCGCCGCGTGGAGAAGTCCAGAACAGAGGAAGCAGACGGGGAAGATGGAGAAGAAAGCTTTTATTCCTTCGTTAATCAAGCTACAAAACTCCTCCCTCACCTCTCGTCTCTCACCCTCTCAGCGTCGGCGTCGCCGCCGCTCACATCGTCTCGCCTCGACGCTCATCGTCGCCGGCTCTCTCTCAAGCTCACCGCTTGGTAAAGGCTTTCGCCCTGGAGGGGCGTCCTCCCCGACCCGCCGGCAAGGAGCCGCTTTCCGTCGCGCGCTCCTCCCTCCGTGGTGTCGCCTCTGCGCACACGATCGCTGCCGTCCGACGCTTCCTTTATAGAGGAAGCTGCCTCTGTCCGCGTCCGTCTTTGTCGCCTCCTAGCGTCCGAGTCTTCCGCGAAGATCTCGTCGCCTCTCCGAATCGCCCGCAGCATCCGCTTTCCTTGGCGACGACGGCGTCGTCGCGCCCGCGTCCTTTGCGTGGAGCTGCCGGGCTCCTGTTCTTCCGTGTCCGCACGAATATAGCGACGCCGTCGCAGTTGAAGACGACGCCGCGTCCGAAGCTCCGCTTGCCTCGCTGCGACCGCGTCCAAGCCAGCCGCTCGACTCCTTTTCCGCGTGCGTTGTCCGCTTCTCTCGCTACGCCCAGTGTCGCCGTCGTCCGCGTCCGCGCAAAGCTCGCGGAAGACGACGCTCGCGTTGCTCGCGTCGTCCGCCTTCCGATTTCACCTTTGACCGACCCGATTTTGACCATCGATCGGGCTTCGTTTTCTCTTCGCCGTGTGGGTTTAGGCCGTGGCCCTGCCCAACTCGTCCTGGGCTGAACCGGAGAATCCCGGGCCTGACAGGAGGGAACCGCAGCACGAGGAATGTCCGCATCTCGTCGCAAGGCTCATTTTTCGTTTTGGGTCATAGGGCGGGCAGTGCTGTCCGGGGCACAAGGGTCCTAGTACTACCCAGGTGCGAAGAACCCCGGAGGTGACTGCAATGAGCAGAAATGTCACTCACCGGCCTAAACGACGAGCAAACACTCGAACGTGAGAGCAAGGGATCACCCAAGGAATGGACGAGCTCCAAGGAGGGAGGAGAGAGGGAGGCAAGAACCATGCTTTCAGAGAAGTGGCGGTCCGAATCAACTGTGAACTGCGATAATAACTGACTAAGCCATGCCGTGCCGTAAGGGGGGCATTCTCCACACGGGACGGGGCCAAGCCCAGAATGTATGGGTGACAGATCGGCCATAGGAGTACTCCGGGATATACACCAGGGCAACTAATGTCGAGCATACGACGATGCCGCCCGCCCGTTTTCATTTCATTTCATGGAAGTCCCCGGCAGAGGAAAGGGCTGTGGGTGATGGCGCGTTCTGCTTCTTAGGGCGCTGAAATCGTTCCTATGGGGTCGTGCGTGGCAGCTGGTATAGATGATGAAAGGCGGGCCGCTTGAACCGGGACCTATTCTCTTAATAGGCGGCAAGCAAAGCTGAATAGGAAAGAGGGCGACTGATGAGTGCCTTTTTAGTCAACAATAGAAAAAAGGGTTTCATGTTACGCTACTCCACATTAAACTACAAGTATAGCCAAAGAAAGATGAGACGGGACGGACTGTCAGAGGCCGCAGCGGGACTACCAGAGGAAAGCCCGCCCCCGCTAGCTAACATAGAGTGATATTCTCGGTGCGCATATTAGATATTTATCATCTCTTCCCGACCAGGCCAGGCCGAATCGGGCCACCACTTGGGATGGGAATGGCTCAGCCCACATGCATCATTTGATGAAAGCACTCCAGTCGCCTCCGATCAGTGGCTTGTCAACCACCGGACTCTAGCTCCTCACCAAATGCCCTTGGGTTGGGGCAAGCCCAAGGAAAGTATAGGCATGAGTAGTTCGCTCAAGGACCAGACCCTCTCGAGAGCAGGATGCTGGCCGAGATGGAGCTGGGAGCCAACCTACACTTTCCTTGGGCTTGCCTTGCCCTAACATCTAAATAAAGGGCGGGCACCGAAAAGGAACCAGTCTAGCCTTTTCGGCGAAAGCTTAGCTTGGTAGGCGCTGCTTAGGGATGTAGGGCAGACAATGCAATGCTCTGAACACGAAAGTTTGCAGTTCAGCCCTCTTCTCTTCTCCCATGCGGAGTCACAGGCAGCGCCTTGGAAAAAAGCACGGACGAGCCACATGCAGGGAAACTTGCAAGTGTGGTTCTGGCCGGGGACCCTGGTATACTGTAGTAATATGTGTAGGTCCCTGTAATTCGAGTGAGATTGTCATGGCGCAAAAGCAGATATGTTCCGGTATTCCCTTGTTCCCCGTATTGGTTATGTTCCTTATTCCTCGTCTAGCAGAAACTAATCGAGCTCCATCTGATCTCCCAAAAGCGGAAGCTGAATTAGTTGCAGGCTATAATGTAGAATATGCGCGGGATGCGATCCTTAGTAGTTCATTGTTGGCGGAAGCCAATGTCCCGGGGACTCATTCTGACTTAAACAAGGGTGGGTCTTCAAAATCAAAGATTTAGGGAAGAAAAAAGAGGGGCACTCATTCTTCATTCGAAACTCATGAATGTCGGGCCCATCATCTCTTCAAAGCTGGTTTCAGCCTTGTTATCAAAAAGGGGAGTTGGGTAAAGCAAACTCACTCCCTCCTTGGACGAGCACGGGGCTTAGTCAAGTAGAACCGGGTTGCGCTGCTTGATGCGGAGATCGAAAACAAATCAGTGGGGCCATGCCGGTACGACAGAATATGCGTTAGAAAGGACCCCTTTTTTTAGTAAGAAATTGGAAACCGGGCCGAACTTCTAAAAAGCAGCCCGCCCGCTTCCATAGAACAATATCGTGGCAACGTAGACCTGTGGGTTTATTGGATCCTGGGGAACCATCACAAGTACGGCCGGCCTATAGAACGAGAATGTTGTGTTGTCCAGCGGAGCTTAGAAGAAGGTGACTCGGAGCCTAGAAGAAGGAAGGTGACTCGCGCAGACAGCTGACTCCTTTTCAATAGAAAGGAATAGCCAAACCAACCCAGCTGGCTGGTCAATTTCCGTGATCTTATCGGCCGGCAAACCGGAAACGGACGACCACGGTCCCGACCTTACCAGCACCGTAGGTTTACTAATAAATTTAAACTAAGAGAGAGGAACGAGCAACCGATTCAAATCGGAACGTGCCAGAGACTCTGAGTTGCGCGCTTCGTAAACTCCGCTTGTTGGAAACGGAGCGCGCGTTGAGTTTTCCTTTCTTTTCTTACAAAGTCAACCAAGCGAGAGAAGAAAAAACAATTGAAACAACGCTAACTTTTATAATAATAAAGCATTAGCGCCCAACAAGCTCCGTTTACGGAGCGCGGTAGTACTTTAAAGTTTATGAAATCCTATAACTTTCTATGTTCAAGTAGAGCTTGTTGCTTGCCGTTTCTAATCATGCATGGTCACGACATGTTGTTGATATTGATTGAGTTGGAGGGAGGCAGCCACGGAATCCATCCATAAACCATCACCCAGGTGACCTTTGTTGGAAAATTTCCGATAATAAAGTTTCCGGACCGTAACAGGCTCGTAAATTTTTTGTTGATCGCGATAAATTTTCCCTGTATGTGGCTCACATGTTTTTGAGGTTTAATTAAGCCAACTTGATTCTAATCGACATCTGATTCGCTGATAGAATGGGCCCGACCCGTGATGATGGGGTGGGTATAAAAGTGGGTCAGCGAATGGGTTAGTCAACCCTCTCCTCTTCCTTATTTGGAATTAAAGTTTATTTGGAAATCAAATTAGTTTGGATGGATGAGATTAATTGGGATTGATCGTGTGGTTAGAATTAATTGATAATGAATTGTTTATTAATTAATTCTAAATAAACCTAAGAGAGATTAACGAATTGGTTAACCTTGTTGTTTTGCGTGAAAAACAAATTAACTCATCCTCTCCTCTCTCGTGCGACGAACGGCGGCGGCGATTTCTTAATCTTCTCCTTTGATCACTGTTAACAAGGGAAAGATTAAGCTTAAGAATTAATTGCTTCCGCCTTCAAGCTCTCCGATTTCCATCTCCTGATCATCGAGGAGAAACTAAAAGACAAAGGAAAGAGGCGAAAAGGCATACTCTTCCAATCCCCACCAGAATCGTCTGCGATGGAGAAAGGTACACAGTTTAATTTCAGTTTGAATCCTAGAACGCATGATGGTTGATTAATTATTGTGTTAAAAGATCTGTTGCGTTTATTCCGCTGCGCATCAATGATATCTGATCTGCATGTTTTAAATCCAGCAATTGGTATCAGAGGAAGGTTTTAACACCTAATTAATTGCTATGCATGCTTGGATTCAGTAATAGCATGTTTTTCATCGTTGTAAAATTAGGGTTCATGCTAGAATTGTGTTAATTGCATGTTTTAATGTTTTAATTTTGCAATGATGAAACTTAAGGTGCATGCTAGTGCAAACGAACATTGTATGCAAATTTACTGATTGAATAATTTTGTCATCGAGACGGTCACGGCCGTGATGTACATCACGGTCTGGCCGTAACGGTCTCGGCAATTGCATGTATCGATACCTAGCGCGTCACGGCCGTGATGACTGTAACGGCCTGGCCGTAATGCGCTTAATAAATGGAAATTGCATGAAACAAAATTATTCTGTATAGGCATTTGCGTGGAAAAGATGTATGGAATTGAAGTATATTCCATAATTAATGTCTTTGTTTAAAATTAAATTGTTTATTGAATAGGAAGCATGTTAGTCTCCACAGAGGCCTTGCTTCAAATGATTATAAACACTAATTTTAAACTTAGAAATTAATAGCCCATACTTAGATTAAATATTTATTGAAAAGAGAGCATGTTAGTCTCCACAGAGGCCTTGCTCTATTGTTATAAATATTAAATCTAAGTATACATAATTGTAACCCATACATAGATCAAATATTTATTGTAATGAGAGCATGTTAGTCTCCACAGAGGCCTTGCTCTAATGTTATAAATATTAAATCTTTGTACACACAACTGTTTAAAATTAATAGAATGACAGTAAGGTATTTGAACAGTCAAGTTTGCTGATTATAAGCTAGGAGGTTGCCCACAGGTGAACCATTGCTTATAATCACAAACAATTAGAGAGATTAACCATTATGTTCACTTGGTGTGATGCTAGCCCACAGGTGACATTCACATCAAGTTGTGGCATAATTGGTTATCTATAAAAGATAAAAGTTCTAGTATCTCAATAGTTATGTATTAAAGTGTTGCCCACAGGTCATTTTAATACATGTTATAAAATCTGAATCTGAATTAATGTTAACTCAAAGAATTAATGTTGAGCATGTTTTATGGTTTGCAGCTTCTTCTACCTTGTATACATTGGGGAATGCCTCAGTAAAGTTCAATGGTTTGAACTATGCCGAGTGGTCTGATCAGATCCAATTTCACCTGTGTGTATTGGATGTAGACCAGGCATTGTCCAAACCACAGCCTCAACCTATAACTGATTCGAGTACAGAGGCAGAGAAAGCTACTTTCAAAGCCTGGGAAAGATCGAATAAATTATGCCTGATGCTGATGAGAATGACGATGGCAGAAAATGTTAAACCCTCAATACCCAAGACTATGAATGCAAGGGAATTACTTACTTTTATTAGAGAGCATTCACAATCGGACTTGGCTGATAAGTCCATTGTGGGATCCCTCATGACTGAGCTTACCACTAAGAGATTTGATTGGTCTAAGCCCATTCATAAGCATGTAACTGAGATGTCAAACTTGGCTGCAAAGCTTAAAGTTTTAGATATGGAGGTGTCAGAAAGTATGCTTGTACAGTTTATTATGATATCTCTTCCTACTGAATTTGGCCAGTTCCAGGTAAATTATAATACCATTAAAGATAAGTGGACACTAAAAGAATTAAAGGCCATGTTAGTTCAGGAGGAAGGGAGACTCAGAAAAGCTAAAGGGCACTCCATACACTTTGCACAGTTTGATAGTGGCAATAGCAGTAAAGGTCAACCATCAAGGAAAAATAAGGGTAAAAAGAAAGGAAAGGGCATTGCTATAGTTTCCAATGCTCCTAACTTCAAAGGACCCAGATGCCATTTCTGCAGGAAGGAAGGGCATATAAAGGTGGACTGTCCTAAAAGGAAGGCTTGGTTTGAAAAGAAAGGTATTTATTACATTTCTGTATGTTTAGAAACCAACCTTGTTGAAGTTCCTTATAATACTTGGTGGTTAGATTCTGGTGCATCTACTCATGTGTCTCATATTAAACAGGGATTTCTTTCGATCCAGCCCATAAGAGGAGCTGAACAGTATCTGCTCATGGGAAACAGGATGAAGGCACCTATTGAAGGAATTGGGACTTACAGGATGATCTTGGACACTGGGTGTCATCTAGATCTGGAAAAGTGTCTTTATGTTCCTTCTTGTGCTAGAAATCTTGTATCTCTAGGGAAACTGGATGTATTGAATTTTAATTTTGAAATTGGACATGGTGTATTTTCATTATTCAGAAATAAGTACTATTATGGTTCTGGTACTTTAATTGATGATTTATACCGTTTCAATCTCGATGTTAATTATGCTGAATCCCTGTTTGTTGTTGAACATAGTTCTGGTTTAAAACGTAGTGCATCTGATGAACGGTCTGCATACTTGTGGCATAGACGACTAGGTCACATATCCAAAGAAAGGATAATGAGGTTGATGAAATGTAATATCATACCTCAATTGGATTTAAGTGACTTAGGTGTGTGTGTTGATTGTATTAAGGGTAAACAATCAAAGCACATAGCAAAGGGCCCTGCCACAAGAAGCAGTCAACTTTTAGAGTTGATACACACTGATATATGTGGTCCTTTCGATATCCCGTCATGGGGTGGAGAAAGATACTTTATCACCTTTATAGATGATTTCTCACGGTTTGGTTATATCTATCTTCTCCATGAAAAGTCTCAATCTGTGGATGTCCTAAAGACATTTATAGATGAGGTGGAAAGGCAACTAGACAGAAAGGTAAAAGTGGTGAGATCAGATAGAGGTGGTGAGTTTTATGGTAAGGTTGGTTCAAGCGGGCAGATTCCTGGCCCGTTTGCAAAGTTCCTCGAAAGTCGAGGCATTTGTGCGCAATACACAATGCCTTATACACCGCAGCAAAACGGTGTAGCTAAAAGGCGTAATCGTACTCTTATGGATATGGTTAGGAGCATGTTTATAAATAGTAACTTACCCCAGTCCTTGTGGATGTATGCATTAAGGACTGCTGTGTACCTCTTAAACCGGGTTCCTAGTAAAACAGTTCCTGAGACTCCTTATGAACTATGGAATGGAAGGAAACCCAATTTAAGACATCTCCATGTTTGGGGATGCCCAGCAGAAGTAAAGGTATACAACCCACATGAAAAGAAATTAGATTCTAGGAGAGTCAGTGGATTTTTCATTGGCTATCCTGAAAAATCTAAAGGGTATAGATTCTATTGTCCTAACTATAGTACGAGGATTGTTGAGTCTGGTAATGCTAGGTTCATTGAGATTGGAGAGGTCAGTGGGAGTGGAAAACCACAGACATTGGACATTCAGGAGGTTCAAGTGGACTTAGTTCAATCTGACATCCCGAATGAAATAGTTGTCCCAAGTGTTGTAGTACAGTCCAACAACACACAGGAACAACCTGAAAATGATCCAGTGCCACTGAATGAAAGTGAATCCAATGAACCAGTCACAGGTAATGACAACGTGAGTGAACCACAGGAAATAGTATTGAGGAGGTCTGTAAGGCAAAGACGCTCCGCTATTCCAGATGACTTTGTGGTATACTCAGTTGAGAATGAATGTGACTTAAGCATTGACAAAGATCCAGTCTCAGTCCATGAGGCCATGGAAAGTGACAATTCAATAAAGTGGATTGATGCTATGAATGATGAGTTAAAATCTATGGCAGATAATCAAGTATGGGACCTTGTTGAATTGCCTGAAGGGTGTAAAAGAGTCGGCTGTAAGTGGATCTTTAAGACCAAGCGTGACTCTAAAGGCAATATTGAAAGGTACAAGGCCCGGCTTGTTGCCAAAGGTTTTACTCAGAAAGATGGCATTGATTACAAAGAGACCTTCTCTCCAGTATCTAGAAAGGACTCTTTGAGGATTGTTTTGGCTTTGGTGGCTCATTATGACCTTGAGCTTCACCAGATGGATGTAAAGACCGCTTTTCTGAACGGGGACTTAGAGGAAGAAGTGTACATGAACCAACCTGAAGGGTTTGAGACCACAGGAAAAGAGAATATGGTGTGTAAATTAAAGAAATCAATATATGGACTAAAACAAGCTTCCAGGCAATGGTATCTAAAGTTTAATAATATCATTACTGCTTATGGTTTTGTAGAGAACCCTGTTGACAGGTGTATCTACATGAAAGTTCAGGGAAGCAAGTTTATGATTGTTGTTCTATATGTTGATGATCTATTGCTAGTCACTAATGATAAATCTATGTTACAGGATGTGAAGAAGTTTCTCTCAAATAACTTTGAAATGAAAGATATGGGTGAGGCATCCTTTGTGATAGGAATAGAAATATTCCGAGATAGATCACAAGGACTGTTAGGATTGTCTCAGAAAAGTTACATATCTAAAGTTTTAGAGAGATACAATATGTCAAATTGCTCTGCAGGGTTAGCTCCTATTCAGAAGGGTGACAAATTCAGTGGAAAGCAATGTCCCCAGTCTGAATTAGAGCAGAAAGGTATGAATGGTATTCCCTATGCATCAGTGGTCGAGAGTCTTATGTATGCTCAGACGTGTACTCGGCCGGATATTAGTTTTGCTGTTGGTATGCTCGGCCGATATCAGAGTAACCCCGGTATGTCCCACTGGCAAGCTGCAAAGAAGGTCCTTAGGTATTTACAAGGCACCAAGGACCACATGCTCTTGTATAGAAGATCTCAGAAAGAACTTGAGGTGATCGGCTACTCAGATTCAGATTTCTCCGGTTGTGTGGATTCCAGAAAATCCACATTTGGGTATGTGTTCCTTCTAGCAGGGGGAGCAATATCCTGGAGAAGCGGCAAGCAGTCAGTCATTGCTGCATCTACTATGGAAGCCGAATTTGTGGCATGCTTTGAGGCCACAGTTCATTGTAAGTGGCTGCGAAACTTTATCTCAGGACTTGGGCTTGTCGACAGCATAGCCAAGCCGCTGAGAATGTATTGTGATAATACCGCAGCAGTCTTCTTTGCAAAGAATGATAGATACACTAAGGGTGCCAAGCATATGGACCTTAAGTATCTAGCAGTAAAAGAAGAAGTCCAAAAGCAAGTTGTATCAATTGAGCATATAAGCACTGAGCTTATGATAGCGGATCCGTTAACTAAGGGATTATCGCCCAAGACATTTTCTAGACATGTTGTAGAGATGGGCATAATTGAAAAGCCTTGTTAACCTTATTGTTGATCTTATATGCATATGTAATGGAATGCTCATGTACAAGGTTTTGATACACTAATTTTATTTTATTATGGAATTCCAATAAAATTGTTGCCTTTGTTGAAATCTTGTTTCACAGTATTGTTTGTGCATATTAATGTTTTGTGAAAAATAAGTTATAGAGGAATGCAGTATTTTCTCTTGTAAAGTTGTATTGAGAACTGATGTATCTTCTCAATATTTAATGTTTTGTTGAGTTGATTCTACTGTGATACATGGAAGGAAGCATGTCGATAGTAAGTGGTGTGTGCCCGCCATGATTCGGTAGAGTTAATTCAATGAAAGTCTTTTGGTTGATTAGATGTATTATTTTGATCAATAATTGTTAAGTTGCATTAAACCTGTATTGTACATATGAGCCAAGTGGGAGACTGTTGGAAAATTTCCGATAATAAAGTTTCCGGACCGTAACAGGCTCGTAAATTTTTTGTTGATCGCGATAAATTTTCCCTGTATGTGGCTCACATGTTTTTGAGGTTTAATTAAGCCAACTTGATTCTAATCGACATCTGATTCGCTGATAGAATGGGCCCGACCCGTGATGATGGGGTGGGTATAAAAGTGGGTCAGCGAATGGGTTAGTCAACCCTCTCCTCTTCCTTATTTGGAATTAAAGTTTATTTGGAAATCAAATTAGTTTGGATGGATGAGATTAATTGGGATTGATCGTGTGGTTAGAATTAATTGATAATGAATTATTTATTAATTAATTCTAAATAAACCTAAGAGAGATTAACGAATTGGTTAACCTTGTTGTTTTGCGTGAAAAACAAATTAACTCATCCTCTCCTCTCTCGTGCGACGAACGGCGGCGGCGATTTCTTAATCTTCTCCTTTGATCACTGTTAACAAGGGAAAGATTAAGCTTAAGAATTAATTGCTTCCGCCTTCAAGCTCTCCGATTTCCATCTCCTGATCATCGAGGAGAAACTAAAAGACAAAGGAAAGAGGCGAAAAGGCATACTCTTCCAATCCCCACCAGAATCGTCTGCGATGGAGAAAGGGAAAGATTAAGCTTAAGAATTAATTGCTTCCGCCTTCAAGCTCTCCGATTTCCATCTCCTGATCATCGAGGAGAAACTAAAAGACAAAGGAAAGAGGCGAAAAGGCATACTCTTCCAATCCCCACCAGAATCGTCTGCGATGGAGAAAGGTACACAGTTTAATTTCAGTTTGAATCCTAGAACGCATGATGGTTGATTAATTATTGTGTTAAAAGATCTGTTGCGTTTATTCCGCTGCGCATCAATGATATCTGATCTGCATGTTTTAAATCCAGCAACCTTCGTCACCAAAGCATCACGACAGTTTCCAAAGGTTACCCATCATCTCATCTCCAGTGGGGGAGAAGTCGGAGCACGTAGGAATGCCGACCACTACATAAGCCACGTCTGGCTGAGGCGAGCAGCAAGCGGGGGAGAGGAAAGTCAAGTACAACAACGTTGGGGTGGGGTGGGATGCTAGTACTAAAACTAGGGTTGCTTAGTTTAGTGCTAATCTTGCCTTTTTCAGCAGGCTGTTAGTTGTAGCGCGCTAGCGCGCCTTCCCTCCTTCTCTCACTTCGAAAAGATTTTGCTTGCAGTATTTTCTTATGATGACTTGGTTGAGAGAGTACGAAACATCGGTGTAAAAGATTGAGTGGGATCAGTGAGGTTGGTTATAGTAGGAAAGAGTGTGATTGGTTGGAGGTGCTAGCAGTGACCATGGCCGAGGGCAATCTTAGATTGTGAAGGTTGTTTTTTTCAAAGGGAAAAAGGGGGCGCTAAGGCTGGGCTTAAGAAGGGAAGGAGAGGGTATATTAGAGGTTCATCAACTACGGGGCGTGGGGGAACTGAACGAGCCACAGGGAAGATTTTCATAAGAGAAAGGTACGTCGCAATGATCATGAACTAATTCCTCATTCTTTAAATGTTATTTATTGATATAACGTTTAATTTAAGGGTGAAGTTATTACCGAACAAAGATCAAAATCCAAAACTCCTAACGCGCAAATTGGACGTGACTAGCGCGCCCTTCTATGTTCAAGTTCTTTCGCCTACACTTGCTGCCTATGCTTGTTGGCGTTAGTAACGGCTTGGAGTTTTCTCCGGAGCGCTAACGCGAGATTCACAACTATATATAAGAGAGAGGAACGTTACCTTGGTGTTATAGCGAATGGAAGCGCAGATTAGCAGGTGTCTGCTTGACTCAGTCATAGTCTACCCGACCAACTGGTATGCACTCGAAGCCTATGTTCACTAGAGAAATTGAAAAAGGTATGGTAGTGATCTCACTCCACGCATTGCATACTTTTTTCATCCAAACTGTGCACAAACTGGGCATGGTGATGGGAGCAAGCTTCAAGGTACAGAAGTTAATATAAGCGAAAGGCACGTTTTCTTTGATGCACCATATGAAAATTCTACTTTGGAAGCACTGATTTCAATCTTCCTACTTTCTTTCCTGCAAACGAGGAGTCTGCTTCCACAGTTGCTTGAGCGACAACCACGTCCCAACCTTCTTGCTTCTTTGGTGCCAAAGACCGATGACTAGTTAACCGACTCCTGGTCGACATCAGGAACACAACTATGATTCTGGTAAAGTGGACGAGAAGAGCGAGTCTCTGTCCAACTACTCTAACCAGGAGGGGGATGATAGGTGACAGGCCAATAGGAAGCTTGCTACGGTCTAGTCCGGACCTGGAAACGGGATATGTTATCAGCCAATGCATCTTCTTGCTACCCGATTTTGACAATACCGATGTCGATAATCTGACCTTGGGCACAGACAACTATCAGCTATTTGCTTGCTTCCGTGTAAACTCACTGAATAGACTTCATACTTCTTTTTATGGACCTGTCTATTTTCATCCGGCTATCATTAACTTCCAAGTGAGAAGACTTCCGTAGGTCACTTTCCCAGTGAAAGAGAGCCCGCATGAAAGACGAGTCCTGTTCGTCCAACAGTTTAACCAGCCAGGAAGGATTGCAGGCAGGCTGAGAGGCAAGTGTAGCTAGTTTTGATTGAGCTCCTGACCTTTGACTAACCTGATTCCGAAAGATTTTGGTTGGTGTCATATGCTTGCTTGCCTCGTGCGCACGGCTTTTTCACAGTGTCTGCTTATCTACTCCTTGACGTGAGAACTCCGTGCGTTCTATTCCCTATTTGGATAGGCTTTCTTTTTTAGTGTCAAATGGTGTTGAGTAGCGTCTTTCTTGGTTTCTTTGATTGACCTTGACTTGCTTGCTTGCGAGGAAGATGACGATTCTGGTAAAATGGACAGCCCATCCGATGATCGAATCGGGATCACCCACCCCTCCGGATATTATTGACCAATGGAAGGAATGTGTATCCTTCAATTCAATGAGTGAAACTCCCAGGGCCTTTCTCGCAAGGCGTGCTTGCATCCTAAAGCATTATGAGCTATATTGGTATTAGCCCGGACCAACCTCACTATCTCTTTCTGCGTGCACTGCTTCTTCATCAGCAGGTAGGGAATTCGAGACTCCGACCGCCTATGATCACTGATTGGGAGATTTGATCTTCATCCGAGGGGATGTATATCGTCATTACGAACTCCAAAGTGTAAGTTAGTGAGGTCAACAAAAGAAAAAACAGCAAGAATGATCAGCCATTCCAATTTGTGCTTTCAGGACGCGAATCGAATCTATGGTTAAGATTTGAAATCGGATACCAATTGCTTGGATACGTTTGAAAGCCTCAAGATGACTCTTGTAGAAAAATTCTTTGACGTGGTTTGTCTTGTGTCTCCGTAACTAATGGTCCATTTATTGATGGGCGAATTAAGTTGTTGCTGGATCTTGTGAAAAAAATTAATTTGAAAAAAAGAATTGCAAATGAGCAGAGTAAAGTTTAGAATGAACAAGAAAAGATGAAAATTTATCAGGGTGAAGCTCTTACTGAACTGGTAAGAGGCATCTACTTGTGCACATTTTTGGTTTTAAACCTAGTTTTTAAAATAAATTAAAACAGAGACGTGGCACTGGCTACGTCTCCTTAAATAGAAGGAAGGATAAAGTTGTAGAAAAGGAAAAGAAAACACGTGAGAATCACGTGATGGTGAGAGAGAGGAATCAGGCATGATTGGCGAGCGTGAGCTTGGCGAGGGCGAGCTCAATGTAGGGGTGAGTATTCGGTATTTACCGAATTACCGATTACCGATTTACCGAAAATCGAATTACCAATTACCGAAATATTGAAAACCGATACCGAACCGAATAAGAAATGTACCGATCGGTAATTTACCGATCGGTAAATTCAGTAAATTACCGAATTACCGAATTTGTTATTTTATTACATTTTATCTTAAATACTTATAGATATATAAATTTTAAAAAATAATTTATCATTAATATTTATATTTATAAAATAATTATGGTCATTAATATTTATTAAAGTATTTATAAAATAATTTATCATTAATATTTTATTAAACTAATAAAATAAAAAAAACTATATATATATATATATATATATATATATATAATATAAATCGGTAAATCAGTAAATTACCGAACCGATCGGTAATTTACCGTTACCGAAATCGAAAACCGAATAACCAAAATTTATATACCGAACCGATTACCGATACTGATTTACCGATATAGATTTACCGATTTACCGATTTACCGATCGGTAAATTCGGTAAATACCGAATTATGCTCACCCCTAGCTCAATGCAGCAGCGGCAGGCGGCGGTTGGCACGAGCTCGATGCAGTAGCGGGCGACTGCGAGCGCCAGCTCGATGTGGCGACGGGAGTGAGCTCAGTGTAGCGACGACCGACGCGAGTTCGACGAGGAGGCAGGAGGTGGGCGCGAGTGTTGGGAGGGATGAGTGCAAAAACTCTCTGTTGCTAGAATTTAAAAACAAATAACTACCGGCAAAGATAACACACAGAAATGATAGCGGAATAAAACAATACCAAATAGACAAGAGGCACCAGGATTTTTACATGGAAAACTTCCCCAACTTGAGGAGGAAAAACCACGGGACCAAAGTCCGCTCAAAACCTTCCACTAAATCAGATAATGGGTTTTACAAATCTTCCTAAATCTTCTAGGAGTATAACAATATCATCAAGACTAATCTTGGATCTCAGACAAGCAACAACACCAGGTTGGAAAGCAAAACAGGAGAAGAGCAAAGTGCAGATTTCACCAAGATAATCAGTCTCGGTTCTGGGCTGACTGCGAGAGATAGAGACCTCAGTTCGACAATCCGACCGTTCAGATTGAATAGCACTGAGTCCCGAACCTTCTCCTAAACTTTCATCCCGATCCAACGGTGAACTTCTTGCCGGCGGCTGATTTAAGTGGACTGCCCTAAGTTCATAGCTTGTCGTCGAAGCTTCTTCTCTCTCTTTCTTTCACGTCTGTTCTCTCCAGTGTGTACAGCAGCATGCACCCACACACCCAATAAAACCTAAAGACAACAACACGTGTCAAACATACACTAATGTATCCACGATATTCACAACAAGTCTACGATAGTGTGAATCCACGATAACTACAGCGCGTCCATGATAAGTACTGTACATATCCACCATAGCTGCAGCTTGTCCATGATAATTGCAGCTGTGTCCATGATAATCTATGGTGTGTCCACCATAATCTGGGTATGTCCACCATCCTCAGGAGTGTGTCCATGATGTTCTGGACTGTGTTCACTATCTTCTGCAGATCATGGACAGTGTGTCCACGATGTTGCAGGCTGTGTCCACCATCTTTTGGACTGTGTCCATGATGTTCTGAAGATGTCCACCATGTCTGAAGATGTGTCCACCATAATCGGAGGTGTGTCCACCATCTTCAGGAGTGTGTCCACGATGTTCTGGACTGTGTCCACCATAATCTGAGGTGTGTCCACCATCTTCAGGAGTGTGTCCACCATTTTCTGTAGATCATGGACAGTGTGTCCACGATCTTTGCAGGAAATCCACGATGTTCAAGATCGTGGACAGTGTGTCCATGATCTTCGTGTCCACGATCTTTGCAGGAAATCCACGATGTTCAGGATAGTGGACAGTGTGTCCACGATAGCTGTCGTTGTGTCCATGATAGCCTACAACATATCCAAGATTTAGAGGGGCTTCATCCATGATAGAGTCATCCTCCACATGGGCATAACCTGAGCCATCCTCCACATAGGAGGAAAACTCACCTAACAATCTCCCCCTTCATTACTATGTGGAGGGATTTACCATCCCGGTAATCAAACGACAGACTTCAAGCTTCTCTCTAGCCAATGCCTTGGTCATCATATCTGAGACATTTTGATCAGTATGAATTTTTTCAAGAGACAATTTCTTGGAATTTAGCACATCTCTTATCCAGTGATATCTCACATCAATGTGCTTTGATTTTGCATGGAATGTGGAGTTCTTAGCAAGGTGGATATCACTCTGGCTATCACAAAACAAAACATAAGACTCATGCTCAAAGCCAAGCTCCTCAACATACTTTCTCATCCAAAGTAATTCTTTACAAGCTTCAGTAGCTGCAATGAATTCAGCTTCAGTAGTAGAAAGTGCAATACACTTTTGAAGTTTGGATTCCCAAGCCACAGCTCCTCCACCAAATGTGATCAGGTATCCTGATGTGGATTTGCGAGAGTCAACATCTCCAGCCATATCAGAATCAGTGTATCCAATAAGCAGGGGCTTCTCATTTCCCAGAGTGAGCTTCAAATGGGAAGTACCTCGCAGATATCTCATTATCCACTTAACAGCATTCCAATGCTCTTTACTAGGATTTGAAAGAAATCTACTTACAGTTCCAACAACATGTGCTATGTCTGGCCTCGTGCAGACCATAACATACATCAGGCTTCCAACTGCTGAAGCATATGGAACCTTCAGCATACACTTCTTATCTTCTTCTGTGGAAGGACATTGTTGAACACTCAAAGAAAAATGAGTAGAAAGTGGAGTGCTGACTGCTTTAGATTTGTCCATGTTGAACCTTTGGAGCACTTTCTCAATATAAGCTTCTTGAGAGAGTGACAGCTTTTTGTTGACTCTGTCTCAGTCTATCCTTATACTAAAGATTTGCTTTGCTTATCCTAAGTCCTTCATGGCGAAGGTCTTGTTCAGCTGTGACACTATCCGCAAGTGCACGGAAATGTCGAAGTAATATAAAAGATATTGTCTCCCACAGGGAACAAGGTGAGTACTAGAAAATCTAATTTTTGGAATCTAAGCTTATCAAGTTGTGGTTTTTGGAACTAAAGAAAACTAAAACTAAGCAGAATAGTAAACAAGAAATCAAACAACTACGGCAGGAAAAATATATGAGAGAGAATATCAGGGCTTGGGTTTTCACCACTCCGACGATTTTATTTGTGTTAAGAAATAAATATCAGTTATTTGGATTTACAAATATGCGTAAGGAATCTACCCTATGGTACAATGTGCCCTCTTTCGAGTGTACACCCCGGTATTTGCCTAGAATGTCTCCTACTTTCGCGGTGGACTATTTTCGACAAACCCAATGGGTTCCGTGGTAGATTATGAACCCTCGAGCGAAGAGCAAGCACTTTCGTGTCGAGCCTTCACAAGATTCACAAAGAGGTTCGGTCGTTACGGTCCTACTCTCGTTATGAACCGTAACAACTATAACATGATAATACTTGGCCAGAGTACAAATCAAGAAATAAATACATCAAGTGAAATACGCTTAAGATATGATCTGAATAGCAAAGTTAATACATGAGTTGCAAACAAAAATCGTCATAGGGCTTCAACCTAGCCCTGAAAATAGGTTTACACTACAACTATCGTCAAAGCGCACAAGATCCTCTCTTTAAACATAAGAAAATCACAGAAAAAGGTTTCTAGGAGGGAAGAGATGATGAACCAAAAGGAGTAAACCAGAATCAGAGGGTTTTGATGATCGAATCTCCAGAAATCCGCTCGAAGTCACCGAATCGCCGTGTTCTTCCGCCCCAACCGCTTCGTCGTAAGATTGCTCTCCAAATATGGCACAAGAATTAGGGCTTTTATGTTCCTTGCCCTCTCCTTCGAATCGGCTTTCCAAAGAATCCTCACTTGCCAAATTTGGACTTGAATCCGGTTCAAAATCGCCAAAATACTGAATAAGTGTCGGGCTGATCCGTCAACTTCACGGGTGAACCCCCCGGGTTCACCAGGTGGTGAAGTGCACAGTGCTCTTTTGTTGCGAACCTGCTAGTGAAATCTTCGGCATATTTTTGTGCGGGACTTCATCAGACCAGATCACGGGTGAACCCCATGGGGTTTACCTGCCAGTGAAGTGTGCGACAGATTTCAGAAACTTTTGACATTATCGGTGAACCCCGCCGGGTTCACCAGGCAGTGACGCGCGCGCTGAATTATGTCCTTCGGCAAGATCACGGATGAACCCTGTGGGGTTCACCTGGCCGTGAAGTCCAGAAAAGGCTCCGATTGAGCTCAAATTTTACGGGCAGCTTCGTCTTCTCATAAGGAATCACCCCATGCTTTTAGATTCTTTAAAAAGTCTTTAAAATTGGGTGATTTTACCTGAAATTCAACAAGACATACGAAAAGTGAAGATTCTGAAGCTTTTAACTAAATAAGCCTTAAAGGAGTGTAAAAACATTCAAACGAGCCTGAATTTAACATGAAATAACAGTGAAAATTACTATAAAAATGCATGACATCAAGCTGCTTCTTCAACTCATTGATTCTAGAAGCATTCCTGCCAACAATCAACATGTCGTCAACATAGAGCAGCAAAATAATAAAGTCATCACTACTAAATTTTTTCACAAAAACGCAGTGGTCAGAAGTTGTCTTTTTGTAGCCATGCTCCCCCATAACTGATTCAAACTTTTTATACCATTGTCTTGGTGCTTGCTTCAAGCCATAAAGGCTTTTCTTCAATTTACATACATAGTCCTCTTTATCTTTCACCACAAATCCCTCAAGTTGTTCCATATATATCTCTTCCTCAAAATCACCATGAAGGAAGGCAGTCTTCACGTCCATTTGCTCCACATCTAAGTCAAGACTAGCTGCTAAGGCTAGGACTACTCGAATAGAAGACATCTTAACAACATGAGCAAATATCTCATCAAAATCGATGCCTTTTTTCTGTGAGAATCTCTTAACAACCAATCTGGCTTTGTATCTTGGGACTTGAGCATTCGCATCTTGCTTCAGCTTATATATCCACCTATTTTTTAATGCTCTCTTACCTTTAGGGAGCTTTACCAAATCAAAGGTATTGTTATCTTGAAGAGATTTCATCTCATCAATCATAGCTTTCAGCTATTCTTTCTTGTGTTCATCTTCCAGAACTTCTTCATAATCTTCAGGTTCTCCCACGTTAGTTAATAGCATGTACTCACTTGGGGAGTATCTGATGGAAGGCTGTTTATCTCTAGTGGACCTCCTAAGATGTATATCAGATTCTGAAGCATTAGGTTCAATGGGCTAAGTACCATCATTATCATCTTCTTCCTGCACCTCAGCATGTGGAGGAGAACTGGTTTCAGCCAAGTCATAGCGGTTACCACGTGTATCAACTTGGATGGATAGGCTCAAGTGTAGGGGAAGCCGGATTTGACTCAATCAAGTTATCATCATGCTGAGAAGACTCATTCTCATTCATGTTGATGTCTTGTAATGTTTGGTTTTCTACAAATACCATATCTCTGCTCCTAATAATTTTCTTTTGAGCAGGATATACAGCTTATATCCAAATTCATCTTGGCCATAACCAAGGAATACGCACTGCCGGGTCTTCACTTCCAGCTTAGATCTCTCATCTTTTGGGATGTGAACATAAGCTTTACATCCAAAAACTCTTAAATGTGCATAAGACATATTTTTACCTGACCAAATCTTCTCTGGAACTTCAAGTTGCAAAGGAATACATGGTGAGTGATTTAGAACATGTACGACTGTATCTAAAGCCTCACCCCAAAAAGATCCAGGCAATCCGGCATGTGACAGCAAGCACATGTCTCTTTCCATCAATGTTCTATTCATTCTCTCAGCCACGCCATTCAGCTGAGGAGTCTTTGGAGGTGTCTTTTGATGCCTAATACTGTGCTCCCGGCAATATTCATTAAATGGCCCAATGTATTCACCTCCATTATCACTTCTAATGCATTTTAATTTCTTTCCAGTTTCTCTTTCAACTGAGGCTTGAAATTACTTGAAGGCTTGTAAAGCTTTTTTTTGCCTTCAAGGTATAGACCCATGTCTTCCTTGAATGATCATCAATGAAGGTGATAAAGTAGAGAGAGCCACTCAAAGTTCTTTTCTTCATAGGACCACAAATATCAGTATGTACTAGATCAAGTACATTTGGCTTCCTTGAAGAAGATTGACTTTTGAAAGAAACTTTGGTTTGCTTCCCTGCCATACAGTGAGAGCACCTTTTCAATTGGTTATTCGAAATTCCGGAAATAACCTTTTGTTTGGCCAACTCAGCCATTCCCTTCTCACTCATGTGGCATAGTCTTTTATGCCACAATTCAATTTCTTCATTCTTTACAACATTGATGATATCCTTGGAAAGCTTAGTTTGTAGGACATATAAAGAAGACATCTTTTTTCCCTTTGCTACAACCATAGCACATTTACTAAGCTTCCAATCATCATTCTTAAAAGTGTTGCAGTAACCTTCATCATCAAGTTTTCCCATAGAAATCAAATTCAAGCAAATGTTGGGAACATGCTTCACATTTTTAAGAGTCAGCATAGTGCCATTTGTGGTTTCTAAACAAACATCACCATATCCTGCAACTTCAATGGTGGTATTGTCACCCATTTTCACTGTTCCATATTTGACAGGTGTGTAGGTGACAAAACAATCTTTGTTGGAGGTAGCATGGTAGTGGCACCACTATCTACCATCCCGCTCATATCATAGAAGGCAACATTTATTGCATCATTATCATGGACAAGCAAGAAGCTATCAGTAGCGACACCAACCCGGTCATCATCACTACTATTCTCATCCTTGGACTTCTTTGTGCTCTTCTCAGCAGCACCTTTTTCCATGCCCTTTCCTTTCTTGTTGTCCCTTTTGAATGCTCGGCAATACCTTTTAATGTGCCCCTTTTTGCCACAGTGATAGCATTCAATGTTGGCAAATTTATTTGAGCTACCTCTACTCTTACTTCTTTCACTATGCTTGCTTTTGTCTTTTCCTTTAGGACCTCTGTTCATACTTCTCCCGGGTCTTTGGACAGCCACCATATCTGAATGGGAGGAATATCCTTGTACTCTCATTCTTTCTTCTTCATTCATGATACCATTTTTGGCCAAGTCCATAGTCATAACACCTTCCGGAGCTGAATTGAACAGAGTCATCCTAAATGTTTCCCAAGAGTCCGGTAATGTGCAAAGAAGCAGCAGACCTTGTATCTCATCATCAAACTTAATTCTCATTTCTGCCAGCTGATTTAGAATGCCTTGAAAAGTATTCAAATGGTCTTTAACTGAACCACTGTCTCTTAGCCTCAAGGACATAATCAGCTTCATCAGGTATAATTTGTTATTGCCAG
The DNA here is from genome assembly GCA_027563935.2 of Costus lasius. Classification (NCBI taxonomy): domain Eukaryota; kingdom Viridiplantae; phylum Streptophyta; class Magnoliopsida; order Zingiberales; family Costaceae; genus Costus; species Costus lasius. The sequence continues at coordinate 14,292,355 of CM050449.1, forward strand.
TCTTTCGAACATACATGTTCTCGAGCTTTGCCCATAGTGTTTTTGCATTTGTCTCTCCACAGACATGGTTCAAAACATTATCATCCAGCCACTGCCTTATGTAGCCACACACTTGCCGACAAGCAATAGCCCACTGCTCTTCGGTCTTACCTTCGGGCTTCTCACTAAGGAAGACTGGCTGATAATTATCTTTTACATAAAGGAGGTCTTCCATCTTTCCCTTCCATTTATGGTAATTAGAACCGTTCAATAGAATCATTCTGCTTGTATTCACCTCCATTGTGAAATGCAAGTAGGTTACCACTAGAAACAAAACTTCAGAGTTCTGTCTTCTGGGTGCACTGAAGAAAACCAATGTATAATCTGGTTCGAAACTGAGCGATTAGCATAGAGGCTGAGAGACTATGCCCCGGCGACAAGCACCGACGTACGCACCCTCCAAACAGCGTGAGCCAACGTCTATATCTCAAATACAACATATTACCATGAACCTCCTCTGATACCACTTGTTGGGAGGGACGGGTGCAAAAACTCCCTATTGCTAGAATTTAAAAACAAATAACTACCGGCAAAGATAACACACAGAAATGGCAGCGGAATAAAACAATACCAAACAGACAAGAGACACCATGATTTTTATGTGGAAAACCTCCCTAGCTTGAGGAGGAAAAACCACAGGACCAAAGTCCGCTCAAAACCTTCCACTAAATCAAATAATGGATTTTACAAATTTTCCTAGATCATCTAGGAGCATAACAATATCATCAAGACTAATCTTGGATCTCATACAAGCAACAACACCAGGTTGGAAAGCAAAACAGGAGAAGAGCAAAGTGCAGATTTCACCAAGATAATCAGTCTCGGTTCTAGGCTGATTTCGAGAGATAGATACCTCAGTTCGATGATCCGACCGTTCAGATGGAAGGGCACTGAGTCCCGAACCTTCTCCTAAAATTTCAACCCGATCCAACGGTGAACTTCTTGTCTGCGGCCGATTTAAGCAGACTGCCCTAAGTTCACAGCTTGTCGCCGAAGCTTCTTCTCTCTCTTTCTTTCACGTCTGTTCTCTCCAGTGTGTACAGCAGCATGCACCCACACACCCAATAAAACCTAAAGACAACAACACGTGTCAAATATACACTAATGTATCCACGATATTCACAACAAGTCCACGATAGTGTGAATCCACGATAACTGCAGCACGTCCATGTTAAGTATTGTACATATCCACCACAGCTGCAGCTTGTCCATGATAGCTGTAGCTGTGTCCATGATAATCTATGGTGTGTCCACCATAATCTGGGTGTGTCCACCATCCTCAGGAGTGTGTCCACGATGTTCTGGACTGTGTCCACCATCTTCTGCAAATCATGGACAGTGTGTTCAAGATGTTGCAGGCTGTGTCCACCATCTTCTTGACTGTGTCCACGATGTTCAGAAGATGTGTCCACCAATCTGAGGTATGTCCACCATCTTCAGGAGTGTGTCCACGATGTTCTGGACTGTGTCCACCATAATCTGAGGTGTGTCCACTATCTTCAGGAGTGTGTCCACGATGTTCTGGACTGTGTCTACCATGTCTGAAGATGTGTCCACCATAATCTGAGGTGTGTCCACCATCTTTAGGAGTGTGTCCACGATGTTATGGACTGTGTCCACCATGTCTGAAGATGTGTCCACCATAATCTGAGGTGTGTCTACCATCTTCAGGAGTGTGTCCACCATCTTCTGAAGATCATGGACAGTGTGTCCATGATCTTTGCAGGAAATCCACGATGTTCAGGATAGTGGACAATGTGTCCACGATAGCTGCAGCTGTGTCCATGATAGCCTACATCATATCCAAGGTTTAGGGGGGCTTCATCCATGATAGAGTCATCCTCCACATGGGCATAACCTGAGCCATCCTCCACATAGGAGAGAAACTCACCCAACAACGAGCTCAGTGCAACAGCGACAGGTGCGAGTTCGGCAAGGAAGCAAGAGGCAGGGGCAAGCTCAGTGAAGGGCCAACGCGAGCTCGACAAGGAGGAGGTAGCAGGTAGGTGCGTTCGCCAGCGTAGGGAGGAGGGAGGCGGAAGGGCGGCTCCTGCGAGGAGGGTGGCGCAAGCACAGTAGCAAGCCGGCAAGGGCGGACGAGGCGGAGAAGATGCCGCGCGTGCTTTTCCTTCGGTTCCAGCTCGAAATATTTTCAAGGGAAAAAGAGTTAGTTTTCTTTTCCTACACGGAAACAAGAGAAAATTTAATTTTCTTTCCTTCCCTTCCCTACCTTTTTTCCCAAAAAATAAACATGCCATAAGAGAAAAAAATAATTAAAATAAATAAAAAATAAATAAAAACATAGAATAAATTGTAACTATAATATCCAAAACTTTAATTGGAACTTAAATTCAATCAGAATCTTACTTGACTAATACCTGAATAGTATAAGAGTTGAGTTTAATTTAAATATGAGTTTATTATTAAAATCAATTAAGGAAATCGCATCACGTAGGTTAGCCAAAGCCCGTTTATTATGTATTTATAAAAGGAAACTTTGGGGGCGTATAGATAGGCCCTCTGTAATCTTATCCCCTGCCAGCATCCCTCAGCTCTGGAGCAAAGTGGAGCAGCGGGAGGCAGCAGCTAGAAATGGCGAACGGGGCAGCAACGGGAGTCCTCCCAATCCAATCATGTACCAAATCCAAATGGAGTGCATCTCACCTCCTCCACGGCAGCACCGACCCCCTACTCCGCCTCCGGCAGCTGACCGCCGGGAATGGCCGCTGCGCAGTGAACCGCCGGTCTTCGTTCACCACGAGAGCCTCGGTTTCTGGCACAAAGGAGTCCGTTCTCAGAGGCTTCACCGAGAGGAAAGCTCTCAAGGTAACTTCTCCCTTTAAGAACTCCTCTCTACACTTCAATCAATATCTAGTTTTTCTTCTTCTGACATTTTAACATCCGAATGTTTTGTTATGCTGCAATTTCTGTGCGCGGCAGATCATCTCGGGGCTTCAAAATTTCGACAAGGACAAGGTTGCCTCTGTGGTGATTGCTGCAGAGAAGGTCTCGCACAGTTCACTATTCCATCTGTTGCATCTGTTGTATAGATAGCTCATCGCAACTGTTTGCTTCAGGAATTGACTAAGATTTAAATTCTAGTCCATCTTGAATGTTCAAGTGGATATACTTTACCAGTGAAAGATTTTTCTCTTGATTTTTCTGCTTGTGCAATCGTTTGTTTCATTGTGTCGCATAAATGGCAGGGAGGTGCTACGCATGTGGATATAGCTTGTGATCAAGAATTGGTAAAGCTTGCTCTGGGATTGACATCTCTTCCGGTAAATTTAGAACACCATGCAGCAGTAATCAACTCCTGCAGCTTATTTTAGTACAATGTACTGTTAAAGTAATCTGTTGTGAGTATAGTTTGTGAAATGATTTATATTTTGGCAGATCTGTGTCTCCTCGGTGGATCCTTTGGCATTTCTTCCTGCAGTCGAAGCAGGCGCGCAAATGGTGAGAATCATGGCTTGCATGCGAGACTCCATGAAGCTTTCACAAATCTAATGATCATTACTTTCTGGCACATATAGGTGGAAATTGGAAATTACGATTCTTTCTATGAGACGGGCATCCAGTTCTCCTCTGAACAGGTATAATTACTGTGCTGTGTATCACCACTCTTTATCTTTGCAGTTTCTTTCAGCTTTTCAACGATTTAATGAATCAACATAACATTTTTTTAAAAAAAAAAATTTCTTGATCACATTTTCAGATTCTAAAGCTAACAAGGGATACAAGAAGAATTCTTCCATCGATTACACTGTCTGTCACAGTGCCTCACATGCTCAGTCTCCCTGATCAGGTTGCTGATGATGTGTTCCTTCTTATTCAAGAAATTATACTAGTTTGATAATTATCATCCTTGACTCTTTTGCTGAACTATTTAAAAGGTGAAGCTAGCAGAGGTACTGGAACAGGAAGGTGCTGATATAATTCAGACTGAAGGAGGGAAATACTCGAGTCCATCAAAACCTGGCGTCCTTGGATTGATCGAGAAGGTGCGACAGCAACCAACTAATATTTCCTGAGGAAAATTATCTGAACATGTAGAAATACTCCTTCGTTTTCCTCACAATCATTAAAGTCCTATGAATTATAAACGTAGCATGAGAGCATTAGACGCTATGGATGGATGATAGAAATTTCTGTAATTTTCTCAACGCTGACAGTGATTATTGCTTTGGCGTTGACCCGCAGGCGACTCCAACACTAGCAGCTGCTTATTCCATTTCTCGAGCGGTCAAAATTCCTGTTATGTGCTCCTCAGGATTAAGTGCAGTCACAGCACCGATGGCTTTAACAGCTGGAGCCGCTGGTGTGGTATGCATTTCTGTCTCTCGTTCCTCTGATAGTCGAGCTGTAGTTTTTCAAGTGCTTCAAATCGTTTTTGGTGTCAGATTTGTTCTTGCATGGAGTGCAATGCCTTGAAACTTTTACTTCTTAGAAGTCTTGAATTGTCTGAAAAGGAACGCCTGATAGTAATAGTGCTGCTTTGTGTGTAATTGCAGGGTGTGGGTTCAGCAGTAAATAGGCTCAATGACGTGATTGCGATGATTGCTGAAGTTAAAACTATAGCTGAGTCGATAGGTCTACAGGCAATATGTTGCGCATCTGAAGAGCTGCGATCTGCTCGATAATAGCATTTCTGCATTCTTTTTTAATACACTTCAGATCACATGCTGTTACATTGAATTGCTGATTTCTTGTTGGTCCCAGTCTCCCAGATATTAGCTCATTTAGTTGCTCCGGCCAGTTTTTCACAAACAAATAACCTTGTTCTATCGATGTAATCAAGTGTTCATCTCATAATCCTTGCAGCATGAGTAGAAGAATCCATCCAATGAGTGACAAGTGCACCATCAATATCATCATTTGGTAGCCAACATGAGCTAAGATTTGAACTCAAACCTGTGTGCACCAATTCTTCCATTCCTTCGAATAACTACATGATAAGTTGACTGATCACGAATTAAAAGAACTAATAATGATTCTAATAGTCGCATGCAGCAATTTAATCCTGGAGTTTTTCTTAGAAGTTTGTAAAGGTGGCAAATGAGGAACAGACGGTACTGTGAACGAGCATACACTAGCTGAGAGAAGAATGATATAGGAACACGACCTAATTTTTTTTTTTAAAAAAAATTCTAAATACAGCTAAGTATAATTTACAGCTTGTATTTGTTTGCTTTCTGAATCTGTGTTGTTGCTTAGTCACTCAGTCATCAGATTCTTCAGAAAGCTCACCATTTTCCTGCAAGTCAATAGAAGGGCATTAAGGCCATCCAGACACGTCATAATATAGTAAGATATATTATGTATCTTATTTTCCCAGATAAAAGTCACCAACCTTTCTCTTGATATATACTGCCATGGCCTTCTCGAACTCGGCACGTTTTTCGGTAGCTATATCATAGTAAGCAACTTTTTCCTGAAAGCAAGTTACAAAAGAAGTTACTAACAAACTACTTTTCGTTTTTTTTATACTAACGAACTACTTAGTAGCTCTCCGCAGCTTAAATTGTCTTAACTTTATAAGAAACATTCCTCAACGATGTCATAGATAGAAAAGGCCAATACAATCTTTCTAGAGCTATATAACAATAAAAATTGTATCACACTTCATCGAGAGAATCAAATGTTGTATAACAAGCACAGAACTTGGGTAATGTAAAACAACGAAGAACATATCACAAAATGTGAACTGAGCACCACAAACTAGGCATCAAGTTGTGTTTTAGCTTGGTCAGGGTGGGCCAAGTCAATCAGCATTAGATCTCCTCTTTAAGTATAAAAAAAAGCCCAGTTATCAAACCCCAGTATATTATATAAGCTCCATCTATAATCCTGAATGGCACAGGTAATCGTTAACTAAAATCTCCTACAAAGCAGAAGCATTCTATCTCCGGTGCTCTTGACTTCTAGTTATCAAGGCAATAAAGCAACATTTTATTGGTTTTTCTGAAGCTGCATATTTTCAAGTACAAACCTCTTACATCCATCCATGTAACATTCATAATATGAGAAGCCACTGTATAAGCCAATTTCAAGCTTCCAAATTTCAAAAACAAATCTGATGATAATCACTTTCAGTGGGATTGGCCATCAACAGCCAAACAAATTGGTGCGAGTAAATTTCAACACTCAGTGACATTAATGTTGAGCGACTTTCACAAATATCAGAACATTTCATCATGCATTGGCAAAAAAAAAAACACTTGGCTTTCTTTTCAATCAATTGAAACTTACAATTAGACATATATATGCGCATGTCAGCACATATAATTGGAACATTAGTGAATCAATTCTATAAATATGCTGAAGGAAAAGATGTTGAGGTCTAACCTCAAATGACATGGTTTTCCACTTCTCCCCACACGCCTTACCAATCTGCAAAAAACAAAATGTCAGCGAATATAAACCGTGCTGATCTCAAGTGTGGAAAGACAACCTAAAAGTACTAGATGCATACATCTCGCATTGATTTGACATTTGGGTTCTCTTGTTGGTAGATCTTCCGAAAATCTTCCCTTCAAAACCAAACAATGTCTAACAGATGCATCAACTTTTTAAAAAAAAAAATATATATATATATATATATATATATATATTCTAAAAATCCATACAACTACATTAGACGCCAACTAAATTTGAGAAGAAATTACCGTAAGATGAGTCATAGAAAAAATGGAAAATGACACCAAGTTATGCATGTAACAGTATTATAACGAATAGTAAAGAATCAAGGTAGTTTTCAAGAAATTGCCAATTGATTATTCTCTAGTTTATGGTAAGTGTTTGAAGGCATGCTTTTTTATCTTAGATAATTGAGAGCAAATGTAGGAAGAAATAGATAATCCATATGGTAGGAAAATGATAGATGAGAACATCCAGAAGTCAAACTACTCTCCTGCCATTAGTTCACAATCAGAAAACTGATTTCAATTTTCATCCATACTGAAATCCTCTCTCCAACGTGATCTCCTGATCTTTCTCTAAAATTAGTTTTAACATTCATCCACTCTAGTTCCATAAGCCATCCCAGTCAGGGCTAAAATTTGACGTAGTGCTTCTTCTGATCCTTTGATTTCTATTCTTGTGACTTGTGTGGGCTTACTCAAATCTAACAGTATAAGAATTGGTACATGGAATTAGGAGATGACCATCTGTTATCAGCATACACCATTGTACAGAATAATTTGTGTTCCTGCATGTTGGTATCAAATGATGAGCATGGATTTTTTGGGTTTATTAGTCCTGACAGAACTTATGCTATAGTCCGGTGGTGCGGAATAATCTAACAGTACACAAATTTACCATCATGAACTTTTCTAGATGCCATGATCCATGCTTGTTCTGGATGCATCGTAACCTAAACTGTAACCCAAAATCCAAAAAAAAACAAAAGAAAATGAAGGATCAATGTGTAGACTTCAATTTTTTTACAGTGCCCTACTAGGTTGGTCAGTCCCAAGCAGGTCACAGTTTTTTTTTTTGCAAAGCAAATGGCAAACATGTCACAGTTCTTTATATTCTAGTCAATTCTTATAGTGAAATTGTCATATCATGCGGCTGTACTTCTTGGTCACAAAGAACTGGTGAACTGAACATGAAGCCATGGATGAGAATTTTGATCTTCAAATTTAATTAAGAAATGTGCTCCAATACAATAAAGTTGAAGCCAAACTGTCCCAAAGTCTGAAGTTATGCTTTTGAAAGCTTTGGGTGGAATTGTAGCTGAACATAATACAAAGTGCTATTAATAAGAGAAATAACCAATCCCATAATCTCCATAAACTTTGCAGAATCAAATTTGTTGGATAGTAGCGAGGTTAGGTTGCTTTCTTTGAGAATGTCTAAAAAAGTTTCTACTACACTCTAGAGATTGGGCTCGCTTGTACATCCACTGAAATAATCAAAACCCCAATGATAGAAAGTTCAAAACAGTTACTGCCATAGTGCCTGTAGATCATGCAAAGTTAGATTCAAACGCATTAGGAAGAATCAAGATAGGTTGCCAAAATACAAAGATACCGCAAGCCAGTGTGACACAGAAGTTATTTGGTGGCAACAATCCTACACCTTGTTAAACCCTAAGAGACATTGTAACTGCTCGACGAAAAGAACTATGGAATTAAGTCCACGAATGGGTATTACTCAGGATAAACACAATGAAAGAGTATCTACTAATATATGCGGACAGTGCTCTTGAACGACAAGCAAGCACTTCATACACCCCCATCAACGACCTACCGAGATGCACTTTTAAGTTTTAACCAGAAACAAGAAATAGCACAGGCAAACAGCTTGTCTACACAGCACAACAAACCGCAAAGCACGAGATTGGAGATTGGAGAGTCGGCGGCGGAGAAGCAACGTGGGTAGGGTTAAGAAAGGGGTAAGGCGTACAGATAGTAGAAGAAAGCGGTAGGGGGCTTCTTCGGCTTGTCGCGGCGGCCATCCCTGGCGGAGGACGAGGGTTGCTTCTTCGCTTTTGGTTTGGGCTTGTTGGAGGTAGTTTTCTGGGGCTTCACCGCAGTCTTGGATGCCTTGGCCTTCTTCCCCTTCGTCTTCATCTCCTCTCCGCCAGCGAAGCCACTCAGCGCGTTACTTCCCTCTCCGTGGGATCGCTTTGCTGGCTCGGGTCAAGATTATTAGTGGACACAATCTGTTCGACCAGAGTCCTCAGCCAAACATGCGCGGGCGGACCAAGCCAGTGCAGGCGCCCGCATTGTGTTCGAGAAAATATCACACACAAACCCCTAAAGACACAATGCAAACAGCTTCAACTCCTTTGCAAATTTTGCACAAGATCAGCCACTAAAAGCCTTTCAAAGTTATTAACTTGACCAAGACTTTGATGGTTAGCCAACAAAACCAAGTAGCCATTGGCCAATCTTAATCTATGTCGACTAAGCGTGCTATAGGTGCTATAATTCCGTTAAACATTGGCTCACTTATTCTTTTTCTTATAGATAGATCGAGAAAACTTACTCGAAGTTCTTCGATAAAATCGTCACTCTCAACAGAATTGAAAGCAATGATTCCCCTATTAAAACAAAATTTGTACTTTCTTTATAAATTGGACGAACAAAAAGCTAATGTCATCATGTTCATCCAAAACTATGCAAAGCTTGAAAACTCTGGTGCATGGGCCCAATGAAGAAATTGGAAGTAATGGGCAAACAATAAGAAATCAGATGAATGAAAAAAAAAAAAAAAGAAATCAGATGAATGCACGACCACTTAAATTTGAGAGCTGGAAAACTAACCATGATTTTCATCAATTAAACTCTGATCTTTTAATCCTTCTATATTTATCTGTTCTTAGTTAGGGTTTTCTTTAATTACCATAATTTATTTTTTCTAAAATATTTTTTAATTTTACTTTTTGTTTACTAAGAACTCTAAATTTTATTTCATCAGATCTACTATATGAGTTGTTTTTATTTTTTACAAAAGCATTCTCTAGTTTTATAATACCATTGATTACTCTTTCTATTTTTTCCTGGAGATATTTAATATGTTGATTAACATGATAATTTTTATTGACCAAATCCTTTTGTTCATCTTCTAATTTATTTTCTCTTATGCACTTACTTGTGTTAAATATATATTTACTTAGTTGAACTCTGCTTTTGTAAAGCAACTATTCATGTTTAAGATCTTAAATGAACTCTTTCTACAAGCAACTATTCATGTTTAAGATCTTAAATCTTCAGGATTTTTACTGGGTGACTAACTTATTTATCTCTTCTTTTAATTTATTAATATTTCTATGTAACCTCTTAATTCTATTTTTAAGACAAACTATCTGGTCCTTGCCCTGCTGGCATTTTGAAGTAGAAATACTATTATAGATAGTAAATTTATCCCTAAATAATATCAAATACCTATACCTGAAGAAGAACAATTCCAAACAGAACAGATGGATGAGAAGCTATATAAATACATTATGCAATTAGCCAAAAATAAAATAGCCTTTAACACATGAACCACTTTAAATATCCAATTAGATGAATAAAATAACCATAAGTAAATTAGAAGTAGATTTAAATAATAGCATTCTTAGAATGGAGCAATAATTAATAAATTCAGGAGTAATTACAGAAGACGTAAACAATACCTTAGTATTAAGAACTGATAATATAGAGACACCCATAAAATTAGTAGAAACAGGGGAAGGCAGTAGTAATACATCTTAACAATATCCCACCCATACACAACCAACCTACCAAACATAACAAACTAACCAAATTCCATATTGCTCGACACAACACTCTACTCCATTATATCCAACAACGGTATATCCTATAGCTGGACAACCTAGTAGAAATCCATATAATGAATACCGAGAAAGAAATGATGAATTTAGACCAAGAGGAAGAAGACTACCTTTGGAGACAATTGATAAAAAAACTTCTGATAGATGATGGTAGAATATTAAACCTAACGGCCCATGATCCACAAACTTGGCCTATGGTAATAGAAGTTTGGAGTTCTATGGTAGCTAGAAAATATGATGAATTATACCATAAAAAAACATCAACAGAGATGTATTCATATTTAGAGAAATTTTTAGGAGAAACAGCTAGAGCTGCTTGGGAAGCATATAAAAGAGAGTTTCCCCAAGATTTTATAAGAGACATAGGAGCAAATCCCTACAATTTTACTAATAAGATTCAATTATTACTATTAGGATATCAACCTAATTCTGGGTTTAATAGACAACAACAAGAAGCTATCAAAAAACTAGAATTATTACAAATAAAAAAGGTATTTATTAAACCATTTTTACAAGATTATATGTATTTTAGCACAATAGCGGGATGTTTTTATGACCAGGAGATAAATTATTTTTAAAATTACCTCATCCCTTATGGCCTCAAATCCATAAAAAATTTATAGAACGATTACAACCAGGAAGTGGATGTATAACACAACTTGTTAATATGTCAACTAGAATTAAATTTATTATTGACCAATTAGTAGAAAAATGCACAGAACTTCAAATCGCCAGACAACTAAAAGGTGAATATAGCTTTTGCCAAAATATATTATTATTTAAATCTACTTCTAATTTACCTATGGTTATTTTATTCATCTAATGGGATATCCGTGTTATCTATTGTTGCTTTATTTTTATAATTATTAAATCTAAGGTTATATCCTCCATTAATATTTTGGTATAAAATTCCTGTTTTAGGGACTTTATTTATACTTCATGTTCCTAGGTTATGAGTTAAGTTCCATTCTGTACCTTCTAAATTTTCGCTATTTATGTGCATTGGTTTTATCATTGTAATTCCCTTGGATGATATTCCTTTGATGATTTGTTCAACATTAAGTTTATAATTTGTTGTACTACAATTTATTATTTTGCCTATCATCCCAATATTAATTAACAGGTTATTGTGCCCTTCCAAATCTTCATACCATTTTGTCTGGATTCCTATTTTGATTTTAGATAAATCTTTTAAGGACATAAGTATATCTGGACTACAATAGAATAATCCTATATTTTTATTCATATCAGCTTCTATACTAGCTATAACAACTTTCCTAGCATCTGTCTTCCATCTAGTATCCAACAGAACTATTAATGCTCTAGCTCCTAATTCTTTCCTAGTTAATCCTTAATTCCTACCAATATTAAACCTATGTGGATGAGTTTTTTGCCTTGTTGTTGTAATTCTTTTATTGACTGAGTGTAGAGTAGTTCCAGGTTAATTGCAGAATTTGTAACCAAAGCTTCTTCTTCTCGATTTATTCTAATCAATCCACTAGATAAACTAAGGGGACCTATTTTATATAATACTTTTGGATTTAGTAAGCTTAATTGGTGGTTATTATAAAGAACTAATTCTTTTTCTAAGTCTATTACTTCTTCTAAAGATCTTATAATTTGATTCTCATATGTATTTCTCTTTAATATTCTTGATAAGAAACTATTTCTAATTTCCAAGTTTGTATTAACAATTTCTTGATTCATTTGATAAATACACTACGCAATTAGCCAAATATAAAATAGCCTTTAACATAGGAACCACTTTAAACAATTATATGATCCCAAAGTCAAGAATATGCCTAAGAGATTTTAATCTCAGAACAATACAGTTTATCTTAGGATTGAATTTCATTATACAAAATTTTAATGGATGTATTATATTAAAAGACCACATAAATTTTCTACCATATTTACCTATACCCTATCAAATCTCTAATCTGAAGATCCCTTGCTGTAACCAATGTAAAACACAAAATAAACTTTTAGATGATTTACAAGAACTCATAGACTCTAAAGAAACCTTAGAAGAGATAATAGAAGAAATATGGGAATCTATAGAGCTAGATGAAGCCTATTCTATATCTAATTTTATTAATCCAGAACACATCTATAATTATATTAATACAGGACACACAAAAATAGATGATTATGTTAGCAATTTAGAAAAAGAAGGAATTATAGGAGAAAATCTAGTAAAACATTGGGACCATAATAAATTATACTGTAAATTACAAATAAAAGACCCAAAATTAAGAATTGTAAGTAAGAAAATCGAAACACCAAACGAACATAATAAAGAATTTGAAATGCATATATCAGAACTTCTCAAACTCGGAGTTATTAGAAGAAGTACTAGTAGACATAGAAGCCCAGCATTTATAGTTACTAAACATAGTGAAATAGTAAGAGGAAAATCTAGAATGGTTATTGATTATAGGAGACTAAATGATAATACTATAGATGATGGTTATGATATTCCTAATCAAGCTGAATTAATTAATAAAATATAAGAAACTACTATATTTAGCAAATTCGACTGTAAATCGGATTTTGGCAAATCAAAAGGCACCCGGATATTATTGAATGGACGGCTTTCACATGCCCATTAGGACATTTTGAATGGCTCGTAATGCCATTCGGCATTAAAAATGCACCGAGTATATTTCAAAGAAAAATGTATGAATGTTTTAATAAATATAGATCTTTTGTATGTATTTACATAGATGATATTCAAGTATTTTCAAAAAATAAAAAAGTACACATAAGCCATCTTAAATTAGTTTTAAGTGAATTTCAAAAAAATTAATTAGTAATCAGTAGGAAAAAGGCACAATTTTTTTAAAAAAACATTGAATTCTTAGGAGTTGAAATAGGATCTGGCCATATAAAACTACAACCTCATATAAGTACTAAGGCTATAGAATGGGAAATCATAGATATCAAGTCATTCTTAGGATTAGTAAACTTTGCCAGACCATTTTTAAAAGACTTAAGTAAAATGGCTGGACCATTATATGCAAAAATAAAAAAGATTGGCATAAAAAAAAATAAATTATGAAGACAAACAACAAATGGAAAAAATAAAAAATGCTATATCCAAAATCCCAAAATTAAAACTACCCCCATATGCAGATTATTTAATTGTTGAGACTGATGGTTGTGAATAAAGATCAGGAGCAATTCTTAAAAGAAAACCTAATAAATATGCGCCTAAAATTGAAGAAGAAATTTGTAGATATAGTAGTGGACAATTTAGAGAAAAATCCCTAACTTCAAGTATTGATTTTTAAATTTTAGCAATTATATATGCCTTAGATAGTTTCAGGCTTTTTCTCTTGAATAAAAAAGAGATTTTAGTCTGAACAGATTGTGAGGCAATCGTAAAATTCTTTGCAAATAAAAATAGTAAACGAATTAGCCAAAGAAGATGGCTACATTTTAGAGATCGCATAATTAATGATAGATATAATGTCATTTTTGAGCATATTCATGGCACTGATAATTCTATTGCAGATAAACTTTCAAGACATATATATGTAGAACAAGAAGGATGAACTAGGTAGCTAAATTAGTATCTAAACTAGTATCACTACCTAGTATCTTTTACAAATAATAATTGATGATTAGTATTATTGATCAAACATAGTATATTATCCTTTTTACAGATGGATAAGCACCAACTCAATGAAGTCCCTACAACCAAAGAAAAAGAGTTACCACCTATACTTCCACTATCAATACAGACATTACCACTAGCCCCACTAAGATTTCGTACAAATATCCCACTTCACGTGTTCCAACATACTCTTTTGGATCATCTTTGGTCTGCTAGGACAAACCATGCAAGTTTTGTTATACAAATGAAGAATCTGGAATCAATGTTACAAATAACTTTATTCAATACCAGTTACGCATTCACCACAAGCAACCTGCCTCCTTTGATGACGATGTTTTATTATTGCTCAAAGACAGAAATTATATTAGAGAACTGGAATCCAAAAATAAACAATTAGTGACAAAAGGAAAAGAACGGGAACAAGAGGTAGAAGGAAGACAGACTAAGGAATATATCAGCTTTTGATGAATTTCCTCCAATAATTAGTGAACTACAACACTCAATATTTGAATTAATACAAAAAGAAAAGCTAGAGAAGCACATAGAGATGCAACAATATCTGAAAGACATGGTTTTTTGAACCTTGTGCTACCAAAAGGATTGGCATATGCTTATGATGAATACAGAGATCATGCCATAATACTAATGCAAGTTGCCTATGTGAACAAGGATATAGAATATTAATGTTATCTGTAGACATGGACATATGGAAGGACCAAGCAATAAATAGAAGAAAAATTGCGATCAAAGACTATATGGCTGAAGGGTTTGTCAAGAGAATAATATTACATGAAGCCAACCAAATAGAAAAAATTTCAGATGACTGGCAACTCCACTTGATAGTACGCAGGCTTTTCAAATGTATCAGACGACCAGGATTTCTTAATCTTCTTATCAATCCAATAACTCCAGGATATGAGACTGGTTACCCAGACAATGCACGGTATGAAATATTGATGAGTATTGTCAATTATGGTAATCCTTATCAGACGCCATGCCAATTTTTGAAAGAAGAAATTTTAGCATTGACGGAAGATAATACTGCTCAAAGTCTTAAAAATTAGCGATGCATGATGTTAAGCAAGAAAACAATGAAAATTGTTTTGCTACACAAAAACCGAGACTATAAAATTTATCTGGACTGGCTAGGAATTAGTTTATATGTGCCCTACGCAAACTTGGTAAATTACAATCCAGGACTTACAAACCATTTCAAGATGTTACAAGCATATAATAGAAGAATTACTTATGACGACCACGAGTGTACATATCTTAATATTCATACTAAATACCCATCGGGAGCTCTTGAAGAAGATGAAGAAAGGTATGTAACTGAAGACCCCATGGAAGATTCCAACTTAGACAACTTAATGGACATATAGGCCTACGAGATGGCCTTGAAAAAAAAAGAGAGAGGGATGGTGACTATCTCAAAGTTATATTGGTTATTGTTAAGACCAATTAAAATATGTTTAACAACTAGTCCTCTCAAATGGCAGAGGTAAAGACACGACAAGTCCATTGACGGTTGTCAACTTACCCAAAGTTGAAAGTCCCTAAAACGGATGACTATATATATATATATATATATATATATATATATATATAAGAAGAGAGAATTCTTCCACATGGCATCATCTATAACATCACAATGTGACACTCCACTCTCATTCAAGAACATCTTCACATGAAGACTTGTGGACATGACATCATCCAATTCATGCAAGAAAACACATCATCCAACTCATGCAAAAAGACATCTGTCCAAATGACATGCAAGAAGACATATGGAGACTCTATCTACTTAGTTCCAAACCCTTATAAATACCCATGCAGAGCTATTGTAAAGGATCATCGGTAGAAGACCATAGTTCTCTAATCCTTAAGATCTAGCGTGCTCGTGTGCGCTTCTAGTGTACTTGTAAGTTTTGAAGTTTCTGTAAAATATCATCTAGATATTCTGTAACATATTCCTTTAAGTCTTTGTTGTAAGAAAAAGTCTTTATTTCTAAATAAACTTTTATGGATATCTCTTATCTCAGCATGCTTAGACCTAGAAATTTGGGTCAGCGGGTCATAAATGGGTCGTGTCAGCTGTGACCCGTGACCCGTGACCCGTGACTCGATCAAGCCAACCTGAACACAACTCGTTTAATTAATTGGGTCAAACTGTGTAACCTGAACACGACCCGAATATAATCGGGTCAACCCGACATGACCCGAATAACACATTTATCATTCATATTTTAAATATAAATAATAAATTAATAAAAATTATATTAAAAATAATAAAAATTTAGGCTTATGAGTGGGCCAAAATCTACATTAAAAGATAGTTAAAAGATATTTGGGCTTATGGGTTAGCAATGAGAGTTAGATGAGCCTATATTTAAATTATATATATATATATATATATATAAATATATATTGTAATCGGGTTAAGTGGGTCAACCCGTTTATAACCCGACACGACCCAATTATTTTTGGGTCATAAACGGGTTGACCTGTTTATGACCTGAACACGATTATGACTGACTCAAACCCGCCTAACTTCATGTTGAGTCGGGTCAGGTCAGCGGGTCATGTCAAATTTTGCCAGGTCTAAGCATGCTTGAGTAGTGGTCCTGAACGAGCTTAAGCTATCTTAATCTTCTATCATGGATTGATGGCATTATGATATAAAAGCATCTTGTTCTATATCTTCATGATCTTTATGTCCTCTAATGGGAACGGACTTCATAAATAAACTTGTTTATTTTAAACTTATATAATTTACTAGAATAATTTCTCATAGATCTTATTGACAGGTTATGCCTCTGATACCAAATTGAAAGCGTGACGTGGATCTTAAATTAAAAGATATGATAAAATTTTATGGAGACTATTGCTACGCATGTGATCATAGTATCATAGTGACATTAATAGAAAATAAATTATAGCAACATGGAAGTATGGTGACTAATAATAGTAACATGAGATAAATTTGAACTAAGCATGGGACCAGCAAAATAAAAGTATAATTGAAAGCGTGACGTAAGATTAGATTAACTAAATCAGACTATAATATTACAAGTATCAAAAAGCCTTACTAGGGACATTAGCTAAATTAATCTTCTAAACTACCATTCAGGTAACATTGTTAATTAGCTTCTTGACATTTCATGATAATCATACATTCACACCTACGCGTACTTAGCCTTCCCTAAGTGGCCTCATGCCTAACGGGAAGCTTTCTTCCGCCGGTTCTTTTATGTATGAAAATCACTGATGAAAAGAAACTAATAAAATGAACCCCTATACTCATTCATTTCGTCAATCCATGATAGAAGATTAAGATAGCTTAAGCCCGTTTAGGACCACTACTCAAGCATGCTGAGACAAGAGATATCCATAAAAGTTTATTTAGAAATAGAGACTTTTTCTTACAACAAAGACTTAAAGGAATATGTTAAAGAATATCTAGATGATATTTTACAAAAACTTCAAAACTTACAAGTATACTAGAAGAGCACACGAGCACGTTAGATCTTAAGGATTAGAGAACTATGGTCTTCTACCGATGATCCTTTACAATAGCTCTACATGGGTATTTATAAGGGTTTGGAACCAGGTAGATAGAGTCTCCAGATGTCTTCTTGATTGTCATCTGGACAGATGTCTTTTTGCATGAGTTGGATGATGTGTTTTCTTGGCATGAATTGGATGATGTCATGTCCACAAGTCTTCACGTGAAGATGTTCTTAAATGAGAGTGGAGTGTCACACGGATGATGTTATAGATGATGTCATGTGGAAGAATTCTCTTTTATATATATATATATATATATATAGTCGTTCATTTTAGGGACTTTCAATTTTGGATAAGTTGACAACCGTCAACGCACTTGTCATGTCTTTACCTCTGCCGTTTGAGAGCACTAGTTATCAAACATTTTAATTGGTCTTAACAATAACCAATATGACTTTGAGATAGTCACCATCTCTCTTTGGCATATAGGCCTACGAGATGGCCTTGAAAAAAGAGAGAGAGAGAGAGAGATGGTGACTATCTCAAAGTCATATTGGTTATTGTTAAGACCAATTAAAATATGTTTAACAACTAGTCCTCTCAAATGGCAGAGGTAAAGACACAACAAGTCCGTTGACGGTTGTCAACTTACCGAAAGTTGAAAGTCCCTAAAACGGACGAAGAATATATGACTTTGAGAGGACTAGTTGTTAAACATATTTTAATTGGTCTTAACAATAACCAATATGACTTTGAGATTGTCACCATCACTCTTTTTTTTTTGAAGGTCATCTCGTAGGCCTATATGTCCATTAAGTTGTCTAAGTTGGAATCTTCCATGGGGTCTTTAGTTACATACCCTTCTTCATCTTCTTCAAGAGCTCCTGATGGATATTTAGTATGAATATTAAGATATGTACACTCGTGGTCGCCATAAGTAGTTCTTCTATTATATGCTTGTAACATCTTGAAATGGTTTGTAAGTCCTAGATTGTAATTTACCAAGTTTGCGTAGGGCATATATAGACTAATTCCTCGCCGATCCAGATAAATTTTTAGTCTCAGTTTTTGTATAGCAAAACAATCTTCATTGTTTTCTTGCTTAACATTATGCATCGCCAATTTTTAAGACTCTAAGCAGTATTATCTTCCGTTAATGCTAAAATTCCTTCTTCCAAAAATTAGCATGGCGTCTGATAAGGATTACCATAATTGATAATACTCATCAATATTTCATACTGTGCATTGCCTGGGTAACCAATCTCATATTCTGGAGTTATTGGATTGATAAGAAGAATAAGAAATCTTGGTCGTCTGATACATTTGAAAAGCCTGCGTACTATCCAGTGGAGTTGTAGTCATCTGAAATTTTTTCTATTTGGTTGGCTTCATGTAATATTATTCTCTTGACAAACCCTTCAGCCATATAGTCTTTGATCGCAATTTTTCTTGCATTTATTGCTTGGTCTTTCCATATGTCCATGTCTACAGATAACATTAATATTCTATATCCTTGTTCACATAGGCAGCTTGCATTAGTATTATGACATGAATCTCTATATTCATCATAAGCATAGGCCAATCCTTTTGGTAGCACAAGGTTCATAAAAACCATGTCTTTCAGGTATTGTTGTATCTCTATGTGCTTCTCTAGCTTTTCTTTTTGTATTAATCCAAATATTGAGTGCTGTAGTTCACTAATTATTGGAGGAAATTCATCAAAAGCTGATATATTCCTTAGTCTGTCTTCCTTATAATACCGTCTTATTTCTTCTACCTCTTGTTCTCGTTCTTTTCCTTTTGTCACTAATTGTTTATTTTTCGATTCCAGTTCTCTAATGTAATTTCTGTCTTTGGGCAATAATAAAACATCGTCATCAAAGGAGGCAGGTTGCTTGTGGTGAATGCGTAACTGATATTGAATAAAGTTATTTGTATATTTGAACATTGTTTCCGATTCTTCATTTGTATAACAAAACTTGCATGGTTTGTCCTGGCAGACCAAAGATGATCCAAAAGAGTATGTTGGAACACGTGAAGTGGGATATTTGTACGAAATCTTAGTGGGGCTAGTGGTAATGTCTGTATTGATAGTGGAAGTATAGGTGGTAACTCTTTTTCTTTGGTTGTAGGGACTTCACTGAGTTGGTGCTTATTCATATGTAAAAAGGATAAGATACTATGTTTGATCAATAATACTAATCATCAATTATTATTGTAAAAGATACTAGGTAGTGATACTAGTTTGGATACTAATTTAGCTACCTAGTTTATCCTTCTTGTTCTACATATATATGTCTTGAAAGTATATCTGCAATGGAATTATCAGTGCCATGAATATGCTCAAAAACGACATTATATCCAGCATTAATTATGTGATCTCTAAAATGTAACCATCTTCTTTGGCTAATTCGTTTACTATTTTTATTTGCAAAGAATTTTACGATTGCCTCACAATCTATTCAGACTAAAATCTCTCTTTTATTCAAGAGAAAAAACCTGAAACTATCTAAGGCCTATATAGTTGCTAAAATTTCAAATTCAATACTTGAAGTTAGGGATTTTTCTCTAAATTGTCCACTACTATATCTACAAATTTCTTCTTCAATTTTAGGCGCATATTTATTAGGTTTTCTTTTAAGAATTGCTCCCCGTCTTTGTTCACAATCATTAGTCTCAACAATTAAATAATCTGTATCTGGGGGTAGTTTTAATTTTGGGATTTTAGATATAGCATTTTTTATTTTTTCTATTTATTGTTTGTCTTCATGATTTATTTGTTTAAAGCTAGTTTTTCCTATTTTTGCATATAATGGTCCATCTATTTTACTTAAGTCTTTTAAAAAATGGTCTGGCATAGTTTACTAATCCTAAGAATCTTTGGAGTGACTTGATATCTACGATTTCCCATTCTATAGCCTTAGTACTTATATGAGGTTGTAGTTTTATATGGCCAGATCCTATTTCAACTCCTAAGAATTCAATGTTTTATTTAAAAAATTGTGCCTTTTTCCTACTAATTACTATTCCATTTTTTAGAAATTCACTTAAAACTAATTTGAGATGGCTTATGTGTACTTCTTTATTTTTTGAAAATACTAGAATATCGTCTATGTAAATACATACAAAAAATCTATATTTATTATAACATTCATCCATTTTTCTTTGAAATATACTAGGTGCATTTTTAAGGCCGAATGGCATTACGAGCCATTCAAAATGCCCTAATGGGCATGTGAAAGCCGTCCATTCAATACTATCTGGGTGCATTTTGATTTGCCAAAATCCTAATTTACAATCGAATTTGCTAAATATAGTAGCTTCTTGTATTTTATTAATTAATTCAGTTTTATTAGGAATATCATAACCATCATCTACAGTATTATCATTCAGTCTCCTATAATCAATAACCATTCTAGATTTTTCTCTTACTATTTCACTATGTTTAGTAACTATAAATGCTGGGCTTCTATATCTACTAGTACTTCTTCTAATAACTCTAAGTTTGAGAAATTCTGATATATGCATTTCAAATTCTTTATTATGTTCGTTTGGTGTTTCGATTTTCTTACTTACAATTCTTAATTTTGGGTCTTTTATTTGTAATTTACAATATAATTTATTACGGTCCCAATGTTTTGCTGGATTTTCTCCTATAATTCCTTCTTTTTCTAAATTGCTAACATAATCATCTATTTCTGTGTATCCTGTATTAATATAATTATAGATGTGTTCTGGATTAATAAAATTAGATATAGAATAGGCTTCATCTAGCTCTATAGATTCCCATATTGCTTCTATTATCTCTTCTAAGGTTTCTTTAGAGTCTATGAGTTCTTGTGAATCATCTAAAAGTTTATTTTGTGTTTTACACTGGTTACAGCAAGGGATCTTAAGATTAGAGTTTTGATAGGGTATAGGTAAATATGGTAGAAAATTTATGTGGTCTTTCAATATAATACATCCATTAAAATTTTGTATAATGAAATTCAATCTTAAGATAAACTGTATTGTTCTGAGATTAAAATCTCTTAGGCATATTCTTGACTTTGGGATCATATAATTGTTTAAAGTGGTTCCTGTGTTAAAGGCTATTTTATATTTGGCTAATTGCATAGTATATTTATATAGCTTCTCATCCATCTATTCTGCTTGGAATTGTTCTTCTTCATGTATAGGTATTTGATATTGTTTAAGGATAAACTTACTATCTATAATAGTATTACTACTTCCTGTATCTGAAAGTCCTAGTATCATAATTTTCCAATCTTTAATTGAGATTTGACACATAATTTTTAAACTTGTTTTTAATTCTGGGATTTGTAATAGATTTTGTTTAGTCTCTAAATGATTTATTTCTACTTTGTTCATTTTCCTGTGCTTCCAATCCCATTATTTTCTCTTGAGGTCTTACTAAGTGTTTCTACCTTAATGATTCTTGGTAATATTATTTTTTTTTCTGTAAGTAACTGTGCTATTCTATCTCCTATATTTACTTTATATTCAGTATCTGAATGGTTATATAATAGTACCTTTAATGTGCCTCTATAATCTTTATCTATGACTCCTGCCCCGACTTCTATTCCATAATTTACTGATAATTCTGACCTTGGGGCTATTCTACCATAGGTCCTTTTAGGAAGTTCCAGGGAAATCTCTGTATCTATTATAACCCTTCTTCTTGGTAGTAGTAATGCAGGATTTATGCTATACAAATCATATCCTACTGATCCTTCAATACTTCTATTAGGTGTGTTAGCTCTGTCTGATAATTTTTTAATTAATAAGTACTTACCCATCAATTATAGATTTATTTTTACAATTTTCTTGTTGAACATATTTACTTATTTTTGTTTGGCATTCAGATAGGATCTTTTTTATTTCATCTATTTCATTTTTTAATGCTAGGATTCTTAATTCTAAGGTATTGTGTCTTGGTGTTATAGGCGGATTTCTCAAAACTTCTTGTATATTTGGTAAACAATTTTGGGCTTATAAGCAGAATTTGCAGCTTTCCCAGAGGCATATGCTATACTGGTATCTTAAGTATAATTCCGGATACCTTCTACAAAAGGTACATGGTTTATCATTACTACCACTATTATTTTTCCAATTATGGTTACAATGTATTTTAGACAAAATCAATATTGCTATCTAGGTTGCCCAACAGGTTATCTATTCTATCCGGATCACTCATGGTTACACCACTTCCAATGTCTTGATTATATTCAGTTTTTCTTTCACAAAGTACTAAATTATTACCTCTCTCACTTCTTATGGGATTATTACTGTGTTCTAATATGTTGTTACTGAGTTCATAATCTTCTTCAGTATCACTATCCGGTCGTCCTTCATATTCTAAAACTCTAACTATTGAATAAATACTTTCTGTATCACTAATAGTTTCATCTATATGTAATAAGTCTTCGTTTACATAATCTATAAGTATAGCTTCTTTGTTAGGATAGTTTTTTCTTTTTGTGCAATTCCTTGCTAAATGATCTTGGCTACCACATGTGTAACAACTTAGTTTATTTTTATATTATCTTTGGTTATTAAATTTTCTAACATGTCTAGATTGATTTAAATAAGGTTTTCTTGCATTACTCTTTTTTATATAGTACCTTTTCTTTTTATATGTTTTATAAGGTTTCTTATATTGTTTCTGGCTAAGTCTTCCTTTTCTTACATATCATATCTTTGTGGAGTATATATGTTTTGGCAAAAGCTATATTCACCTTTTAGTTGTCTGGCGATTTGAAGTTCTGTGCATTTTCTACTAATTGGTCAATAATAAACTTAATTCTAGTTGACATATTAACAAGTTGTGTTATACATCCACTGCCTGGTTGTAATTGTTCTATAATTTTTTTACGGATTTGAGGCCCTAAGGGAGGAGGTAATTTTAAAAATAATCTACCTCCTATAGTTTGGTCATAAAAAACATCCGGCTATTGTGCTATAATACATATAATCTTGTAAAAATGGTTTAATAAATACCTTTTTTTTATTTGTAATAATTCTAGTTTTCTGATAGCTTCTTGTTATTGTCTATTAAACCTAGAATTAGGTTGATATCCTAATAGTAATAATTAAATCTTATTAGTAAAATTGTAGGGATTTGCTCCTAATTCTATGTCTCTTATAAAATCTTGGGGAAACTCTCTTTTATATGCTTCCCAAGTAGCTCTAGCTGTTTCACCTAAAAATTTCTCTAAATATGAATACATCTCTGTTGGTGTTTTATTATGGTCTAATTCATCATATTTTCTACTACCATAGAACCCCAAACTTCTATTACCGTAGGCCAAGTTTGTGGATCATGGGCCGTTAGGTTTAATATTCTACCATCATCTAACAGAGGTTTTTTATCAATTGTCTCTAAAGGTAGTCTTCTTCCTCTTGGTCTAAATTCATCATTTCTTTCTCGGTATTCATTATAAGGATTTCTACTAGGTTGTCCAGCTATAGGAATATACCGTTGTTGGATATAATGGAGTAGAGTGTTGTGTTGAGTAATATGGAATTTGGTTAGTTTGTTGTGTTTGGTAGGTTGGTTGTGTATGGGTGGGATATTGTTGAGATGTATTACTACTGCCTTCCCCGGTTTCTATTAATTATATGGGTGTCTTCATATTTTTAGTTCTTAATACTAAGGTATTGTTTACATATTCTAAAAATTGGTCTTCTATAATTACTCCTGAATTTATTAATTGTTGCTCCATTCTAAGAATGCTATTATTTAAATCTACTTCTAATTTACCTATGGTTATTTTATTCATCTAATGGGATATCTGTGTTATCTATTGTTGCTTTATTTTTATAATTACTAAATCTAAGGTTATATCCTTCATTAATATTTTGGTATAAAATTCCTGTTTCAGGGACTTTATTTGTACTTCCTGTTTCTAGGTTATGAGTTAAGTCCCATTCTGTACCTTCTAAATTTTTGCTACTTATGTGCATTGGTTTTATCATTGTAATTCCCTTGGATGATATTCCTTTGATGATTTGTTCAACATTAAGTTTATGATTTGTTGTACTACTAATTGTTATTTTGCCTATCATCTCAATATTACCCTTCCAAATCTTCATACCCTTTTGTCTGGATTCCTATTTTGATTTTAGATAAATCTTTTAAGGACATAAGTATATCTGGACTACAATAGAATAATCCTATATTTCTATTCATATCAGCTTCTATACTAACTATAACAGCTTTCCTAGCATCTGTCTTCTATCTAGTATCCAACAGAACTATTAATGCTCTAGCCCCTAATTCTTTCCTAGTTAATCCTTTAATTCCTACCAATATTAAACCTATGTGGATGAGTCTTTTGTCTTGTTGTTGTAATTCTTTTATTGACTGAGTGTGGAGTAGTTCAAGGTTAATTGCATAATTTGTAACCAAAGCTTCTTCTTCCTAATCAATCCACTAGATAAACTAAGGGGATCTGTTTTATATAAGATCTTATAATTTGATTCTCATCTGTATTTCTGTTTAATATTCTTGATAAGAAACTATTTCTAATTTCCAGGTTTGTATTAACAATTTCTTGATTCATTTGTTTTCTTGTTTTATATATCCAAATGCAATGCGTTCAGAGGTTGAGTTTTTTGGTTTCTTCACCAAATCTGTATTTATTTGTAAATAAGAGAGTTGTTCATTTAACTTTCTGATATCTAAATGTAATTTTCTTGTATGTGAGTTCCATTGGCTTGGACTTGTGTATTCACTATCTTTTCTGGATCCTTTCCTTTTCATTATCCTTAATATATCTTCATTTTGACTCTTAAGATAATCTTGATTACTATGAATTTTATCAATATTATTGGATTGATAAGAAGATTAAGAAATCCTGGTCATCTGATATATTTGAAAAGCTTGCGTACTATCCAGTGGAATTGCCAGTCATCTGAAATTTTTTCTATTTGGTTGGCTTCATGTAATATTATTCTCTTGACAAACCCTTCAGCCATATAGTCTTTGATAGCAATTTTTCTTCCATTTATTGTTTGGTCCTTCCATATGTCCATGTCTACAGATAACATTAATATTCTATCTCCTTGTTCACATAGGCAGCTTGCATTAGTATTATGGCATGAATCTTTGTATTCATCATAAGCATAGGCCAATCCTTTTCGTAGCACAAGGTTCATCAAAACCATGGCCCAGTTTGGGGTTGTTGCCCGCCCTGCTTTTGCTGGGGCGGGCAGTAGAAGCAGCTTGAATTTGTACCTTTGGAGTTGCTTTTGCGGCCAGCAGTAGTAGAAATCTACTTCCCTGCTGAAGCAGATGAATTCCTGCTTCCCGCAGCCAGCAGCTCTCCGCTTTCTCGCTTACTCCCTGCTCTCTCGCGTGCGACCCGTGAACAAGGAGTATTGGGGCCTCATTTTAAGGTAAGTTTACATCTATATTTATATACAAAATTTTATATAATAATGATTTTTTAATAAAGGTTTCTACATTTATAGGGTTGTATTGGGGCACTTGATGGTACACATATAGATGTAGTTGTACCACTTGCAGATCAATTGCCATTTATAGGGAGAAAAGGTCGACCAACACAAAACATTCTAGCTGTTTGTAATTTTGATATGAGATTCATATTTGCACTAGCTGGTTTTGAAGGTTCAGCTCATGATGCTCGTGTTCTCTCAAGAGCCATAAATGAACCCGTTTATAAATTTCCAAAACCTCCTCCGAGTATGTTTCTATAACTATTCATAATGTATATTAAGAAGCTTTTCCATAACAAAATTTTTCTTATAACTTGTAGGGAAGTATTATTTAGTTGATGCTGGCTACTCACATATGAGTGGGTACCTTGGGCCTTACAAAGGAGTTATATATCATATTCAAGAATTTCAATAAAGGCGTCAACCACAAGGACTTAAGGAAGTATTTAACAAGGCACACTCTTCGCTCAGAAGTTGCATAGAGAGATGTTTTGGAGTCTGAAAAAAGAGATGTGATGTATTACGAGACATGCCTTCATTTGTTTATGCAACACAAGTGAAAATTGTAATTGCAACAATGACACTACACAATTATATTAGGCAAACCACGAATTCAGACTCTATGTTCCAAGAAGTTGATGCTATTTCTGATTTTATTCCGGAAGATGATTCTAATCAAGTTGAGGAGACCGATGCAGAGCAATCAAACCCTACTGAGATGGATATGATGCATAATCAGATTGCTTTAAGTTTATTACCATGAGCTGTGTAGCTTAAAAACAATTTTTCATTATCTATAATGACTTTGGTATTGTATTAGTAACATTATGAATTTCTTTTGGACTATAAGAACTCTGTATGGAATTAAATTATGAGCTTGTCATGTTATTAAAATTACATAGGTAGATGGAGTTGATCTCCAAGAAAAATGTTATTTTTCAGCATCTACTTAATATTACAGCACAGCAGTAGCTTCTGCTTATTGAACCAAACAGTTAGATACTTCCCCAGTCAGCAAAAGCTAAAAGCAGACTTTCTCAGCCAGCAAAAACTAAAAGCAAAAGTAACCCCAAACTGGCTCTTTCAGATATTGTTGCATCTACGCACATTTAACATGGAAAATACATAAAAACATAGGCTTTTGCTATCATAGGTGAAGAAATTACATCAAGATGCATTTGAGTCGTAGCATTTTGTGCCAAGATTCATTTCTTTTCATTCAGCAAGTCAACGAGTACAAAATAAATGTTATATACCATCAATATTATTTACTATCATAAAAGAAATAAAAATACCATGTTTCCGGATAGAATTCAAAAATAAAAAATAAAAAAAATAGAATAAATTTAATCCTATTTACTACTAGATTTATTTGTTTTTCTTTCTTTTTCTCTTAGATTCCGTCCAAAAAACAAGCCCTATAGATCAACCACACCCAAGCAAATAATTTTTAGTAATTTACTTTCCCATGACGGCACAAAAGTTCGCATTCCAAGTAAAAGGCAAACGGTCTCCGACGTCATTTCCATCAGAGATAGGGTGACAAGGCGATGCAGACAAAAAAATCCTAACAATTGTTCTGTTCTGGAGAAAATTTTGAAATGAGTTATCAATTGAAAAAATAAATAAATATGAACTCTCTCTCCAAAAACCACATTTGCTGAAGTTGTACAATGTCTATTGTGCCAATCTGACATACTTTCCTTGAAGACCTTCCATGGGAAAATTTGCAAATGCAGATACCATTTTGAAAGATAGCAATTGGTACATCAAGGCAGCACTTATCTACTAGTCAGATACGTATCGTGAGCAATTCTCACTTGTAGTCATTTGTTTGGGGGCGGTCAATTTTTCCAGTTGTTTCCTGAGATAAGCTTGCCTAAGTTGCTGAAGTTGTACAATGTCCATTGTGCCAATCTGACATACTTTCCTTGAAGACCTTTCATGGGAAAATTTGCAAATGCAGATGCCATTTTGAAAGATAGCAATTGGTACATCAAGGCAGCACTTATCTACTAGTCAGATACGTATCATGAGCAATTCTCACTTGTAGTCATTTGTTTGGGGGCGGTCAATTTTTCCAGTTGTTTCCTGAGATAAGCTTGCCTAAGTTTCTCTCGTCGAGCAGCTTCCTGCTCTTGTCTCCGCACCTTTAGAGTGGTTGCCTTCTGCCTAGCTTGGCTCGCCTCCTCATGAATTTCCCTGATTGGATGAACACATCATAATCAATGAAAATTAATCAAACCAAAGCAGGTGACAATTGTGCATTTCTCCATTATTACATGAACGTAACTCTGCTGATCTCGAAACAGGATTATCACGCATCCGAAATGTTTTGTTAAATATTACTGAGATGAACACAACCAATTCATAGAAACAGACCAAGATGGGGAACCAATTCTATCACCATGGGGTGACTTAACGACTTCGTTTTAGTTGTAAACAAATGGTATCAATATTGATAAATGAAAGAAAACAGCATAAAGCTAGTACAATTCTATATTAAACTTACACAGTTACACCTCATAGTGGACAGTAAACTATACTTTCTCTCTAACCATCATCAATATATCAGGGTGTGCTACAATAAGAAACTTAGCAATTTAAAAGTGGGTTCTGAACTTTTGATTATGCGTGCAGATAAACTAATATTTGCCTATCAAAACTCTCATCATAGTATAGTCGACTGCATCCATCATAATTTATATTGTCATCTATTACACTATATGCGTGCCATGTTACTCCTCTTCTGCACGATTTAGCTTTCTTCATAGGTACCAATGCTACATGCCTCCTGTTTATGCTTCCTAGTAGAGAAAATAAGAGAAAGGAAGAGGAAAGACAGATAAAAACAGAAAAATCTTATCTTAAAAATATTTTTTAAAAAACAAAAACAAATGAATGTTTATGGCCTAAATACATTTTTAATTTTATTTTTTTCTTAAAGTTTCTTCGGAAAAATAGAATTAAAATTATTTTGTGAACACTTTTGTCCTTTTCCTGTCTCCCATTCTCTTCTAGGGAACATAAGGGCAGGTTATCATTTTCTGATTCATAACATGTTAAGAAGCTTTTGCAGTCAAATAATACCAAAACATCTCAAGATAGTTCTAGACATACCTCACAAAACGTCTGTGTTCATCACTGTCCATAGTGCTACCAGTCCGACCTAAACCAAAAGGTCTTGTATTTGGCAGGATTTCAACAGAATCACCATCTTCCTTTCGCATTGCATAATCAGGAGTGTCATGATCTTCCGATTGCTGAGGCTTATCTTCCTCTATATTCTTGCGGAAAAAGTCCACACAATATTTTTCTTTCTCCTCCTCATCAGGAAGAACACCTCTAGTTAGTTTCTCATATAGCTCAGCCTTCCTTTCTAAAGCTGCATATACAGCCGATCCATCTTCAATAGCTTTCAGCTCCAGCTTGTCTCTGTATTATAAAAATGAACAAGCATTTAATAATTGAATATATTTTACAGAAAAGTTTTTCCAAAAATCAATCTAGTATAAGATCAAGTAATAAAAGGGACATCACTGCTTGAAAATATTCAGAGAAGATACTACCATCCCATATATTGAAGTGACACAGGTACATAGAAAGCAAACGCTAAAAATGTGTCAATATTCTGAATGCATATCTAACAATTCAGAAGCTAAGACTAGCAGACAGTATATTACTTGATTATTATCAGTAGAACCTAACAGATGAGAACTCTGATAATCGCTATCATACATCACTAGCATCCTGAAGAAACTCTTAATGCATTTGATTTCACAATCATGATTTAGACCAGAAATTCCCAAAGCAGAATTCATTATAAGAAAACAAAAAGATCAGTTTTGCCGTTGCATCAACATAGATAAAGTCCAACATATTACTCATACAATGTGACCTCTTTACAGACCAACACGTCTGTTTGCTGATAAGTTCTCTGTTCTGGAACGACCTTTTCTTGCATTATATTAGGTGCTCTTCGGCATTTCCTGATCACACACTTGTGCATCTCCAACATCATTTTCTAGAGATGCAGACCTTAGCTAGACCAAGGTAGCACCTAGGATAGACATGCCAATCTTATTAAGATAACGAGCATGTGCATCCTTGTTGGTTGGCACATTCATGGATGACATCTCTATGAAGTATATCCAAATTTTTAAAAGTTTCACACTGAAACAAATGAAGCTGATTTAAAGGCGCCATAGCTAGATTTGACAGCCAGTTCCAAATAAGAAAATGAAGTGTAAAATAATTGACTAAACTTTCATCAAAAAGACAACGACCATTTCAGCCCAATAAAATTATTTCCCCTTCATGTTTCCTTCCTCACATACGGAAAATCAAAAAACACTAAAGGTATGTTCAGTAGAATGGAATCCACTGTGGAAAGGAAGAAAAGAACAATGAATCCTTTCCACGGTGGATTCCGTTCTACTGAACACACCGTAAATGATTTTGTTCAAGTGAGGCATGGATGGGTTTCACTACAAGGTAATATTCTAGATCTAGTTTATTGAAAGTTCAGATGGGTGACTAAGTCACATAATTTTCTCACTCTTGTAAGTCACCAAACAAAATTCAATTTTTCATTAACTTGATGGTCATTGTTCAGACTGAAACAAAATTTCCAAGTTGTAAGATCTAGGTGATTCTGGCACTCAAAAGTCCACCATATTATCTTTCTTCAAATGTTTCATGATACCAAAAACAAAATATACAATTTCTTGCTTGTACTATTAGTTCATTAAGTTAAAATGCTAACAAATCAATGTTTATAAAACTGGTCCTTACTAGGTGGTAGGTTCGACTATGTACAGGTTACATAGTTGGTTCCCACACATTTAATAAAACCGACCATACCATCGGTACCGTTTGTTATTATAGTTGGTATCAATAATATTCCAACTCTTTACTCCCCACACCTTTCTCTTGTCATTTGATCTTGGAGAACAATATGGTGAAGCTAACATGTCAAGATAAAGTATAGAAGATGTCTTCCTAAAATAGTTAAGCAGAAATAAATTAAGATTAAAAAGAACTCATAAAATGAGAACCATTCAACAGTCGCCTCTCATGCCTAAGAGTCATTTTTATGATCCTACGTTCATAACTTTTGTAAATAAAAATGGTGGACTCAAGTAATCAGTATTAAGTGATATTTTCTTCTTCCTAAAAAACATGAACTTGCTTAGAACATGTAGATCCACATCTTTATCGCGTTCAATACAAATACACAACATGTTGCACAGATCAAATTTCAAGTAAATAAACTAGAAATAAGTTTTAAAGTGTAACCTATATGAAAGAGCATCTCACCATCGCAGCACGGTAAACAATACTCGAGATTTCTAGGGCAAGGAATTAACCATACATGGGAGTTCAATAAGCTAGGCATGTGAATTAAATGAGTTATGCCTTGAGTCTCTTGTGCGAAGAAACAAAATCTTCATACCCTAATTTAATACAAAATCCACAAGAATCCGCATATCCGCAGAGCGAGAGGGACGTGTGCTTACTTGTGAGACCGGCTTTCGACGCCAGGGTTCTTGTGGGAGAAGACATCGGACGGAAGAGGCTTCTTCTTGGCGCGAAGGAAGTCGGCGTCGGGGGTGGCTTCCTTGGCCTTGCGTGCCTCCTCCTGGGAGCGGTAGAGCTGGGCCTTGAGCTCGACGATGGAGGAAGCACCGACTCCCTCGATAGCTTTGTGCTTCTTGGGCATCACCGACGACTCCGTCAGCCATCCCAGGGACTCCACCCGCTTCTTCCCCCTTTCCTCTTCTGCTTCTCGCCCCATCTAAATTCCTCCCTTTCTCGGTTGATCCGTCTCCACTACACTAGAAAGGAAGAGAAGGAACAAGGGTAAGGAGGGAAGAGAGAGGAGAGAGAGGAAAGGGGAGGTGAGTTCGTCGGGATGAACTGCGAGGATAGACGGCGACAGCGAGATCGTCGGGAACTTGGGTTCACAGTGAGGGGCAGGCAGCCGGTCTGGTCCAGACGTGGAATGAGTCGAACCAACGCGCTTCACAAAATAGATTTAAAAAGCGAATATTTATGTTTGGTCCCTAAGCTTACGGGGTCCACAAGATTTTATATTTCACCCCCTTTGTCTTGTTTATATTAAATTCTAACTTTATTAAAAAGAGAAAGAGCTAGAAAGTACTTATAAATTATAATATAATTTTATTTACAAAATCGAACTCATATTTTTTTCCTATCTCAAGGTAGATTATATAAAGCTAACCCCTACGAAGTGGTCACCGGTCAACCTTTTCTACGAGGAAGTCATTATATAAATTCATAATATTCCTATTTGAAGTCAAATTATGCAAACTCGTGCCTCATTTGAGGATGCCTTTACTACGTAGTGGTTAGGTTCTACGTAATCATCAGTTTACCGATTCAATTATTTTCTAAAGTGTGCAAGGGTAGATTGTTTTTTTAAGGACAATATAACAATGTCACATAGCTACAAACTATTTTTCCTTTAATTTTTTATTTTTTTTGTTTGATATGGGTATGTAACATATGGAAGCAGAACCTGATCTCAAGATCTTATTATTAATATGAAAGGTTCATATTGCTGATATGTTATATTTTTTAAAATTTTTGTCCATATTCAAAGCTCCTATTTATTTGGGTTATCAAAATATTGGTAAGTGCCGCCAAGCTTTCTTTGAAGTTATAAGAGAATTAAGTTGAAATAGTCAGATGGAATAAAGTTAAAATACTTGAGTGGCTTCAGCATCATGTTGACACAAAAACCTTGTTAGTGGGGATGATATATATAATGGTAGTGGTTCCCAACCGATGGAAAAAATGTAATTAATATAGGTTGATTATCTTTATTCTCTTTCAAGGCAACTTCTTTCACGCAGATCACTACATCGACTATTTCTCTCATTTGACACAGTTGATATGTTTGTCATCTCTTCTTAAAGAGTTCAATTTCATATTAGAAATAGCTGGAAGTCTCTATTCTTGTTCCTTGAGGAAATGGCATGCTTCTTCACAAGTCTTTTCTAGATATGCTCCATTTTATCATGCAGAAAACATTCCACTGTACAACAAATTATTGACTACTTTTAAAGTAAAATGAGTATTAAACTTCAAGATCAAGTAAAATTGAAGCAAAGTTCACATTTCCAACAGCCAAACTGAAAACTGCTTCATTTTAATTTCAGTCCGTAAGATGGAAACCAAATTTGATCAGTTTCCATGTAAATTCCAAGGAATCAGGCTTTAAACAGAGCCAATCATCATTTAAAATCCAACTTGGAAGTCAATCCAAAATTCACACTTGGCAAATGAATTCAAATTTTCGCAATCATAACATCTCAACCGACATTGACTTACTTAAAATTTCATGCGACCACATAATTAATTTGTATCTACAGGCACCACACACTCAGCAGAGGGATTCATAATGTACACGAGACCCTTGAAAAAACACCTCGGCACACACACACTTGAGTTTGTCTCACCAGGCTCGTCCAGATGCTCCACCAGCTGGCGCATTCAATCTATCAAGTAGAGAATTAAAATTCATAGGTTGACCGCTCTCGACCATCCTCTGAACAACATTTATAACCTGATTCTTATCGAAGCCCATTCCAACAGCTTTCTCGATCATCTCTCCAAATGGGTGATTATGGATCACAGGCGAGTCGTAGTGATGAACTCCAATATTACCAGGAGGCATTTGTTGGTTCCTGGAAGCTGGAAGGTTGCTTGGTTGATAATTGTACGCTGCATTGTAGCTATGTATATTCTGCGGTGGAGGCAAATAAGGTGCAGAATTCATGTATCCACCCTTGCTTGGCCGCGGTACATAAGTACTCGGGCTAACCAGATTCTGCATGGGTTGCTGCATATTGTGATGTGGGGTTGGCTGGGGTACTGAGCTGCCTGCGCCTCCATAACCATATGCCATAACTTCAGATCGGATCCCGCTAGGCTGTGGAATTGTTGGATTTAAAACCTGCATAGGCATGCTGCTAGGATATGCTTCAGGACCAGGATTCACGGGCTGAGATGGGTAAGGAGGATAGGATGGTAGAGGTTGAGGTCTGATTTGAGCCTGTGATGGAGGTGGTTGCTGCAATTGCTGATGTTCTGTCTGTGCAGGCACTTGATGCTGGTATTGGGGAAAGGGAGGTTGATTCTGGTTTACTAAGGGCGATTGCTGTTGTGGTGTTTGGATTGGTCTATCCTGAAGCTGAGGTCTTGGTTGCATGTACTGTACCTCAGAGTGCACAGGCTGGTTGTGTTGGTCTTGTGGCAGTGTTTGGGATGGAGCATAGTAATTGCCAGCTTGGTTCATTATGATTTGGTCCTGTTGGATGTTAGAAGAAATTGGTGGTTGATTCTGCAAAGGTAGCTCTTTGTATTGTTGCATTGGCTGAGAAGTTCCACCTGGAATTACTGTCGCAGGAGCAGTCTGCCGAGGTAAAGCAAGAGGCAACTGCTGGTTTGTGGTGTCTGGTCTATTATCTGGGCTTTTAGCAGCATTTTCATTCTTTTCAGCAGATTCTTTCTGGGCCATCTGAAGCTTGGCTAGTTCCTTTTGAGTATCAGAAAGTTCTTGTTTGTCTCTCAGAATTTGAACAGACCTGTGCACCTGATGTAGTGTTTGGAAAAGACAAACAGCCAGTGAACAACTTCAAAAAAAAAAAAAACAGAAGACATTCTCCAAATCAAGGTAGCTATAGATTTTTAGATGATATTAAACAGTATGACAGGGAGGTAAATTGCTTCTCGGAATGAAATTCACACGAATTATAATCAAACTCTTATCCGTGTTTATTGGCATGGAATTCACCACTTGAATCGCACTCAAAATCTTAACAGTTTCAAGAGCAATCATAGAAGGATAGCAAACTAATTTCATAGGAATATGCATGTAACTTGGCACAGATGTACAAAGCAGTTTTTGTACCTTCCGCTGGCAAGAACGAATTAACGAAACTTGAATATATATGCATGGAGATCATCTATTCTATTAATCATCTTTAGCTGTGCATAAAGCATAGACAGGATGGAGGAAGAAGTTGACGAAAACAATCTTTTGTTAGTTTAAATATGATCCCTCTATTTTAGGCAGTTTAGTCTATACATAATAATGGCAGTTTACTCACATCTATCCGAGTCTCCTTCTCAACCAAAGAGCTTAGAGATGAAAGCAGGAGTATAAAAATTAAGCCTGTTTATTGTATTACATTTATCAAGCACAACATAAATGCACTTATTCACTAACCAAGTAAAGACAGCGTTTTGTCTCTGCATACTATATAAGGCAAAATACCAAATAGAATATGGAGAACAACATCCTCCATAATGTGGTCTCTAGACAAACCTTGTCTGTAGATGGTGTGTCAAGGTGGTTAATCTTTTCTAGTGTCAATGTGATTCTTATATTCCGTGTCAATGTAATATTTTACTATTTGCCATCATTGACAATTATGGAAAGATGAGCTGTTGTTACTTGTTAACATTCAACTCAACTTTCGTTGTTGTAACCTTAGTTGGACAAAGTGGTAAAAAAAATCTGCAATTCAATAAATGAAAATATAGAGAAATCAGTTTTTTTTTTTCTGAGATCAAGTTAGGGATATTAGGATTTTCTCAGTAATCTTAGTGCTTTTACATTGGTGGCAATCATCCCCAAAACAGAGATATAATGAATCAGCAACATCAACGCAGCGTTGATTCATAATTAAAGAATATATAGCGAGTTCCATTTCGGAATTGTACGACCATAGAAGAGTCTTCTTTCAGAAGTATTCCTTGTGACAATAACAATGGAATGAAGGAGAGGAGAGGGTGCATGAAGAAAGAGGTAAGAGGAGATAAGGAAGTAAGAAAGAGGCATTTTTTAAGATGTGCATCACCTAAGAAAAGGGATAAAGTGAGACCGATATTGAAGATTCAGAATGCTTCTCTTCTCTAACAACTAAACTAGAATGTTAGATCTTGAAGGTGAAAAGTGAATGTGAACATTTTTGTAGTACATTACTTATAAGTGATTAAATGTTCTTTGAATAGCTAGTATGCGAGAAAAACTTGGATGAGTAGACTTTGCTTAATTTTGTATTAAGAAATCAGTATCTATAGCAGGTATCAATTATCATAAAATAAACTTCAACAAGAAAAAAATTATTTAAAAAAGTTAAGAAACAAAATTTGTTGATCCGGTTCCCCAAGTCTTCACAAAGCATGAGGTTAGAACAGCTCAGTATCAAGATACAAGCAAGAGAGCAATTTCTTTTGTTTGTTTCAAGTCCTAATTGTTTAGTATTGAATACATGGTTATTTTCCATTCGTCAACCTGTGTTAGTGATCTTTAGTTGCACTGATTTATGATCTCTTTGGTTTGTTTCAAGCAATGTCTTAATTTGGCCAGTATCTATCCTTCCTTGCACAAACTACTATAAATTCATAAAATCTTCAGGATCATGGATTAAGCTCTAATTATCAAATTCTTATATGAATCCCTATTCCTGCAAGGTGCATTGGCCTTTACAAGCATCAATACACTTATGAATATTCACTGAAAGTGAAAATGAAGTGCACTACGACTTTTAATCTCAGTCTGTATCAAGCAATAAGCCCAGTGCGAACAAAATTGACCTTGAGCCAATGCATAAAACCTCCTGTTTCGGTACACCATATACATTGGTTTACCATATCAAATATGCTTGGTATGCACCAGTTTGAGATATAACTAGTACAATGATATAGATCGAAATTAAAAAACCATGGTCTAACCATCAATGGGATACCATTAATAAATAGATTGGCATGATGTGGCTCTCACGAATGAGATTTTCTACTTTGACGTGGAATTGAGCAATCACTAACAGCAACAGAAGACATAACAAAATAAACAACATTTGATTATGTTTCACAGAAAGAAAAGATAGCATAATCTAACAAAATAAAAAATTGAAATTAAATGATAATTATCTCAAATTCTTAGCCAATGGTAGCAAACAGCTTTCTGTTGGAGTTAAATAATGTCTCCTAAGAGAAAATTTCATAAATGTCTTCTGATTAAACAGCTTAAGTTGGTGATATAAGAAATAAGGTGTCATGCATCCCTTAACTGTTGTGAATAGTAATCCTACAGCAAATCATAGCTGGTAGTTAGATGAACGAAAATATCAGCCAAAGAAACGTTAAAGAAAAAGACAATCAGCGCAGTTAAAGTAGTTGTCTCAATATGTACTTAGTCATTAAACATGCAGAGGTTAAGTTCATCATACTCAGGAGTTACTGTGAAGATTCAAACAATCTGGAAGAGACTTGAAGACAGTTGTCAAGAACTTACTTCTTGAAGATGCTTCTCAAAAGACTTGAACTTAGTGTCTTTTTCACTCTGATCCTGAATGAAATCAGCTCGAAGTTCACTAAGTGATCGTTCAAGCTTGTAGCAAGTAATCTCCAGCTGTGACAAACGCCCACTGATACCCTCAAGAGACCGGAGTAGATTATCAACATACTTCTTCATGCATCGATCAACAGAAGATAAAATGCCCTCCCTCGAATAATCTTCTTGTTCATAGATACTGACCAACGGTTTTCCTATTCTGCTCTCGTGAAGGTCCTGCTTGATAAAGTTAAGAATGGATATACGAGTTATGTTGCAATAACGTTAAGGATTTTCTAGTGAATTCCCAACAATAAGGGATGATTTATCAAGAATACTGACGTAAATATTAGGAATTACCTTTTAGGGGATTACATCCAAGAACTGAGAGAACATTAAAAAGCTTTGGCTAAATAATTTAAGAAAAGTAAAAGCCATATATAGAAGGTCCAACGCACCTGCATGTTACCATATAGAATATGGTGCACACAGCAAGACATACTATTAATTGCAGACAAATTGTGCAATAAATTTTCACTTTAAATGTTCAAATTCAGACAATTCACACCATGGTTTAATTGGATTACCAACTCACGTGGTGGACCTTAGAACAATCGCTCAACTATTCGATTTCATGGAACCTGACAAATATAGCGGAACTAATGTACAATCTTCAACATGGAAAAGTATCTATATTATAGCTAGACATTGTCATCTATATGGACAGAAAATCATCAGACCGAAACCCAAACACAGTTGTTGCACAGTATAGGCTAAAAGGGGGAAGCCCTAATTTCCCATCTCCATATTGCGTTCAAGGGAACAGTTCAAATTACAAGAAGAAATAGGCCACCAAGTACAATTTAAACCTTTTCTATCATTGACCTGCTCCACAACCTAACTGAATTAAAATCGTACATCACGAACTTCGAACAACAAGAGGTGAAATTGAGACACGAACGCAAAAGAGAAAAGAATTACCTTCCCTGGAGGATCCGATCGTTTCCCCATGGAGGAATCCTGGGCGGAGAAATCATCGTAGGAGCAGAGGATATCGTCGGTCCCGAAATCGAAGGATCTGGAGCTTGAGGCTGCGGTGCGGCCGTAGGATCCACCCGACGCCATGGAAGCAGAGATGGAGGCGGCGGAGAGCTAGCGTTAGGGCAACTATTTCTATTTTCTTCGTGTCGAGGTAAGGACTAGGGAGACGCGAAGCTTGGCTGGTGTCCTACGCACAGGAAGGCTTATATAGCACCACGGTTTCGAGGCGAAGACTCGTAGCGGAGACCGGGAGGTTTGAGTTAATCAGTTCTCGACGATACCGGTTAAGATGTATCTGCGGTGCGTTCTTTAGTATGTGATACCAGCGAAGGTGACGGAGCAGAACGGGAGAAACATGCAAGCAGCGGCTTCCGGGTATGCATCTATGGGTTGGGTTCAATTTAACCTAAGTGATTACGGAGAAGCGTTTGACGTGAACACGCGCATCGAACGAGGTCCGAGGATGGGAGTATTAAACGGCCTAATCATTAGTTGGGACTGGGCCTAATCATGAGTTGGGTCTGGGCTTTTTGAAGCTAAATGTACTCCTATCACCATTGTTTGTATCTATGGTCTCGAATATAGTGAATCAAATGGTTGATTTTTTTTTTTTGCTCATTTTATACCTTTTATCTGTTTTTCAATGAAAGAACGAACATTGGATGATAATAGCATCATCATTGGATTGAGTAGCATACGTCCTCTCACCTGGAATGATTTTTATACTATAATGAATTAGAATTTAAATTTTGACAATGATATTAAATTTTAAGTGGATAAGATTATAATAATTAGTCCTACGTAGAAAATATGCACTTCTGGTAATTAGCATGAAATGGCATGCAAAAAGACAAGGTGAAAGTGAAGGCTTGCATAATGATCAGTAGTCAAGGTGTAGAGTAACACCTCAACAGAATTAACTACCAACAAGGGACCTAT
Organism: Costus lasius; assembly: GCA_027563935.2. NCBI lineage: Eukaryota > Viridiplantae > Streptophyta > Magnoliopsida > Zingiberales > Costaceae > Costus > Costus lasius. The sequence goes on from CM050449.1 coordinate 14,331,616, forward strand.
ATATATGATCCCATTTGGAAAGTACAGAAGAGAAGTAACACAAACCAAATAAAAAGTTCCGTTCTTTTCTCCAAATTAGTGATGTATGGGGTCCGGTCCACTGGGGCTAAGCCTCAATGACTCATAAGCACCATTCTGATCAGTTGAGCTATCTCCAATTGACATCTCTGCAAATTCTTTCTTCTCCTTTCCTGTGTTGTCAGAGCTCCCGAGTCCGGCAGCAGGTGGTGCTTGATCAAGAACACGAGGGCTGGAGCTCCTAGCCAAGGATGACGCCAACATGAAACAGAAAAGGATCTTTAAGCTGTTGCTGGCCATGACTAATTTACCTAAGCCTAAATGACTTCAATCGTTGCCAGGATGCATGCCAGGGTCTCAGGTTATATAGCAGCTTAAAGGATGCAGTGGTAGTTCACAGTTCTTTAACCAATGTTAGGCCACCTCTGCCTCTAAGACATGTCTACAAAACCAGTAACTGTCACCCAGCGCATATCAAAAGTGAGAAAACCTAAACTTCGTTTTGTAAAAATAATTAATATATTATTATTTTCTGATTCCTTCTGCTATGCAACCCATGGACATGAAAGATGCGTAGCTACTGTCACATTGTTTTGCTTGCTCAGATATGAACACATGTGAAAGTGGATTTGTTATCAGAACAGTGAGTTCACTTGCAACAGTTTTCAGAGGGCAATTTGCATCTTAGTTCGATGCCTTTCAAGTTTCATCTCACCGTTGTTGGGGCCTCCATTACCAATGCTAGTATCTACAAGTAGATGAAGCACGTAGTCGTTAACATATAAAGCAAGGGAAGCACCATGTGTTGTGCCTCTTAGATTTGACTTTGCCTGTGAAGCAGACCAAAACTAATGGATAAAATTGGATAGGGCTTGTGCGCAGACCAGACGTCCCATCAATTTAGTTAAAATTGCACTGAGAGAACAGCCTTCGCATTGCCCTGACTTGACAATCAATGGTGACCCATTGCAGGAACTGCATCTGCATGTGCTCTAATGCATAAATATACCAACCATTGTTTTCTCCGGATAAGGCTTACACCTTGATAGCTTTATGAAGAGGTTGACTCGGGTGTTAATTAATCTACTGAAGGCAATGAAGGATCAACTGAACCATTCCAGATATTACTTTCACGAGCAAAAAGATTACAGGGTCCTTATGCTGACATATACATGTCTTCACTGAGCATAGAATGAATCAAGGTGGAATAATTCTGATTCATTTAGCAAGAAAAATGTGTTGCAGCTCAGTCTGAACAATCCCTCGAAACAATTATTGCATCCCTAGATAGCAGCGCAATTTGTAAGTATAGTTTAACATACTAAATAGTTCCAACTTTCCCCAGCCAGCAAATGCATTTGGGTGTTAGAAGAGCAGGGGGCACCTGCACGAAAGCAAGATAAACATGAACCCATTGTATGGAAAAAAAAGAATACCCAAAATTACCAGTTTTCAACTATGAAGCCTAATTGAAGGAGTATGTTATACATCTGTTCAGCAATATCATCCAATTGCTAGGTATCTTACCAAGGATTATTATTATCTACTAGAAAGTCCATGGTAACATTCAACAGGAGATTTCTGAAGGAACAATATGGAAATTCATGGCATTGCACACTTCCCCTTGAGATAGCGAGGAAATCTGAAATTAGGCCTTCCCTCAGGGAAAGAAGGTGGTCGCTGGTAAACAACTGAAGCAGCATGAATTAACATGCCTGCAGTTAATCCCCATATAACAAACTGCTTGTTCTCTGTTTCAAAGTTGAAATAATGAAGCAGATAATTCTCTCCCATCCATTCTCGCTCTTCAGATCTATGGTTCTGGTCCTGTATGGGAAGAGCGAAATTAAGAATGCTGATGAGAAAGGGACTAGTTAACTTGAAACCCTGGAATGGTGGGCTGAGTAAACCTTGAGGAACATCTCTAAGGGTGCGTCAAAAATTGTTTCCACTTCAGAAACATTAGGTTTTGCCTTGAATGCTTCTTTATCACAAAGTATCCCAATAACTGGAACTACTCTAAGAAGATACTGCAAAATAATCCAGATGATAAATGAGTTTTTCATTTGGTTTAAAGAAGGTTTGAATGCTTTCTATATGCAAACCTTGTTTATCCTTCACTTTGAATTATTCATCTGCTAGTTATCAAATGATAAGGACTTATATCCCATGAAAGGAGGAACAGTATTGATAGTAGCAAATAAAGACGCGTGCATGATTGAAAGTTCAGATTAATGCAAAAAATAGAAAAAAAAATGTGGCCTGTATGTAACTTAAATCTTTTCAAAAGAAAACAGCATGATGAGAATTATTGTCAATTGAAAATTTAGTTCGAGTAGCAGTACATTAAACAACATTTAAGGCACTTCATGAGCATATTCTAGTGTAACTTTGAAATGTCAAACATATCAAAAATTCCTTGAACTGGTTCTTTTAGATGCCTGATTTTATTATTACAGGTGCGCTATTCTTTAGCTAATAGGTTTTACCTAGCCAACCAACAAAGAATGGCAGTGCCTCAATCAACTGCAAAACCAACGGATACTTGTCAATAACTTTACTTGAGAGCTACTTTGCTCAGATAAATTTGAGCGTTAGAAAGCTTAATTCTCTTGGTATGAATAAACAGCTAAAAGATAACCGATGCATTAAAAAGTAGGATGTGAGCTTAATGAAAATTTGTATAAAACAAGCACCACTGAAACTATTTTTTTCTCTAAATTTATTGAAATACATTTTATTCACCTGGATACCACACTAATTAGATTGTTTTAACAGCAAAATGAGATCTCTTTCAAATCTAGTTCAAACAATGTTTCCTAACACGAATTTTCTTGATTCCACTTGCATGGAATATGTTTATTTAAGCTTTCCGCGAAATCTATCCCCAAAGCACCATATCTCCTTCGGGTGAAGTAACTGAAAAGAGATTCTAAAAGAAGAGGAAGAAACAAGAACCAAGACGTGGACAAAGGCCACCAATCTAAGCATTAAGCGCAAAGTTCTCTGTCTCTTTCAAACTTAAATTTAAGATTCAAATCCTCCTGAGCTCAAATAAAGTATTATCTTCGCTAGCTTTCCTATCATGACATAGCATATACAATCCTGGAAAACAATCCATCAGAAGTTCCAGGGAAAACCCGCCCAACCAGACAGGGTTAATCTAACTAGTTTTATTATCCCTTCAGTTAGCTAATACATAGATCTCTTTGTAGTTTATCTTCAGAAACCAGCGCTGCAGCTAAACGTACTTAAGCCTTCAACAGGAATCACAAGAATTTGAAAAAAGAACTTTCAAAACTTAAGTCAATAATTATAAAGCATTCTATGGTAACGACCCCAGAATATGTAAAATGAGTGGAAAGAATATATCTTTTGGATATTTCTATAAATCAAGGAGAACAAATGTTTTAAAAACTGGTTTTAGTCTTATCAAGATCTTTGCCCGTATCAATTCTATGCTGTTACTGTGTTTATCGACACCAGGCATGACAAGACCAAAGAGATAATTTCAAGGGTAGCTTCAAATCAACCTCACCTCTTTGGCTCCATCCCACATGGCATACTTAAATTTTCAAAAAATTTAGTTAATTAGTTAGATTTATGATCAAATATGAAAAATACACTATTGTACCAATCTTTAATAATATCAACTAATTTGTTAACAAATTCAATTATCCAAATATGTATAAAAGCATTTAATAACCACTAAACGGGATGGTTCCAATGGAACCATTCCATGATGGCTTAACAAACTAAAGTTAAAGTCAATGAATAGTTGCATCAAGTGTAACTGCCCCAACTCTAAGAAAAAAACTAGGTTCGGGTCAATGGATTAGACTCGGTTTGGGTTTGGGAGCGTAGCATGTAATAAAGGTTTGGGTTTGAGAACAGGTATTGAGAGTTGTTTTTATTTTTTTGAAAAGAGGTATTGAGAGTTGTTTTCATTTTTTTTTTCTTTTGGGTGTGTATTTGTCACAATCTAGTTGGATTTTCAATTGATGAATAGTTGTATCAATTGGTTTGATCTATCGAATCGATTAACCAAACATCGGTTGGTCTAGTGATAGCCTAAAGTGGAAGGAGTCAAAGATCCTGTGACTAGATCTCATCGACAAAGAAGGTGGAGGATCTAAATCTACTATCGGACTCGATGTCGAGGAGCAAAAATCCTAGTAGCAGCTAGCATAAAGAACTTAGCGAAGCACTTCGGGAGAGTTCATCATTAGTGGAAGGTAAGGAGAAGGGGGTTTGGCGGAGTGCTACAAACAGCAAAGTACTGTCACCACTGGAGTGCTGAAGGTGGAACATAGGCAGGTGTGATCGCTTGAGGTGTTCGGTGCTAGAGGAGGAGGGGAGGCGTTGTGTCCAGGGAGACCTGCCATTAAGAAGAGAGTACTTGAAAAAGGAGTTGAAGTCAATGACATTTGTGATTGACGAGAGGAGAAGAGAGGAGAAGTGCATCTTGAAGCGCTTGAGAAGACGGCAGTGAAAGTGCAAGGTTCCATTGCAATAGTGTAAGCGAGGCTTCAATCGACCAGGAAAGAAAGAAGGAAATCTTAGCGGTGGCGGATGACGACAAAATTGAGATGAGTTAGCAAAGATTGATCGCAAGGTGGAGATGGATTGTCGATTTGGAGTTTTGTACGGGTTTACTAGCGAAGGTGGTAAAAGAGAGAAGAGTGGACCTGAGGGAGATGCCAACAACCACCAACCACTACCAGTGCAGTTAGTCGCACAACCACTACCACGTAAGGAGCACTAGTGTCCACTGCCAATGGAGTCAACCGCACCAACTGCTACCATGTAAGGAGCATTGGTGTCCACCAAAGTCAGCCCTCGGGCACAATGTTATAGGAATCTACACCGAAGGCAGGCGAGGAGGGGGTGTTCACATAAGGGGAGCCCCAGATAGTGAGATGGCTATAGGAGAGGATAGACAATGGATCCCTAGGTGCATAGAACTGCCAAGATTTGATGAAATAGACCCCGTGGGATGGATAATACAGCAGAATAATACTTTGATATCTAAGGGACAAGTAAGCAGTACGAAGTCCCTTGGCCATCATGAGCATGGAAGGCTAGACGGGCTACTAGTTTAGATAGATGAAACGGAGAATTCTCAACCTCACTTAGGAAATATTGAAAAAAGAAATGATATAACAACACAGTGAATTTCTGACCTCTACTGTGTATAAGCGTTTAGCAGCCATAGAGCAGGGCCACATGGCTTTGATGGAGTATATGGTATGAGCGTTTGGCAGCCATAGAGCAGGGCCACATGACCTTGATGGAGTATATGGCAGCTTATGAGATAGTCACATATATGTCTAATCTTCCCGAACAACATGTAGGATTATTTTTGAAAGGATTAAATTTTGACATCAGAGAGAGAGAGAGAGTGAAAGCTTCTTTCCCCACCAACATCATGCGAGGCATGACACTTGCTTGGAAGCAAAATTAAAAGGGCATATAAGGGCTAAAAGAGTGAAAGAAAAAAAAACTTTTGGAAATTACTCTTGGGAAGGAAACTTTCCTTAATATATAACATTGTCTGATTTAATTTTATGGGCCGCTTAGATCTATAATCCCCCTAAACAAGAAGAAGTATTAGTGTCAACTCCAATACCATAATACAAGATAAGGGGAGAGGAAATGACCCATCTCGCATAGGCTTAAGGGAAGTAAAAAAGAAAAAAGGAAAATGGGTTATATTTCTACTTGGATCAACCTTACCGCTCGGCATTGTTGAGAGAACAAAAGTCACCTTTTAATTTTGCTCACAAAGGATGAAGACACAAAAGAGCCGAAGGAGCGATGCGAAAACTTGGGAGGCAGCTGCCCCAGGTTCTAAGCTGTAAAATTAATTTTCTAAGTTATCAAATAGCCTTGGGATAAGGCTGCAGTTCGCGGGCGCCGGGAGGGGGGAGGGACAATGTTACGGCCCAATTCTATTAGAAGTAAACTAGGTCTAGTTCTCGAGGGTAGGTGAGTAGTATGTATTAAAGTTTGAGGTTTGAGAGAAGGGTATCGAGAGTTTTTTTCTTTTGGGTGTGCATTTGGCAGGATTTTGACGAACGAGTAGTTGTATCACTTAACAAACCAAAGTTAATGTAAATGAATTCTTGCATGAAGTCAAAAAGTATTGATTGTTGGTTTAAATTTAATAAGAAATTCTATTGAACCTTAAATCACATATAAGTTTTAGTTGCCACATAACATATGCCAAACTAGGAAAATAACTAATCTATCCATGTAATTTAGGTAACTTGTAGATTTGATGAGAATTTATTTTGGGAACTAGCATAGCTTGTAATTGTATCTTGACATTTTAAAATGATAAAAAGTATTTACAAAGAGACAAAGCATGAGGTATAAGAGATAAATATCATCTCAACCCAAAAAGTGTCAACAAGTATATACATATGTAATATTGTAACAACTTGGGAACATGGCCCATAGTTCTCCTAAACAACTTGACCATATTTTGTTATCTTCTTGTTGAAATTTTCAAATAAAAAATATCAATTAATTCAACCAGTAAAAATCTCTTACCATGCAAGATCTTGGAATCAAATCTCACCTTCACCACTTACTCTTTTTCTTCATCACTTGATTGGTGATGGTTTCATTGTAGGATCACTGGCACCTTACATGTATAGTGTCTGACTCTGTTCAAGAGTTATTCTTTGTAATTCCTTTGTGAAACTTAGGATAGTGGCATAGGTGTTGAATGATAGAACTTTAAATACTAATCCTCAATATTCAGCAATTTCCTATTTACCACACTTATTCCATTTCATTTACTTGGTGGAAACATTCTTCTAGTTGTTTCAATAGCACACTACCCATAGGTCTATGGGATCTATGGTTCCTTGGCACTATACTGTCTAGCGAGGTTTTATGTATTCGTCCAAACCAATATGTGCCACCACTAATATGTATCGATATCAATTGTACCAACATATAGTATACTGGTGTTGGTTTCTTCACAAACTGGTATGTACCACCTCTAGTAAGAGGTACAAGAATCTTATTATCTAGTTTAAAATTATATTTCACACTTTTTTTATTGCATAGCAAACGGTCTATGGGATTGGATTGGTAAACTTCATGTTCCATGGGTTATTTCACATATTTGTACGGGTATTTGTGTGCAAAGTGAAGACCTCGAAAATTTATCTTTGGAAGATCAAACTTTTTTTGCTGACGGGATTGTATGTCTTATGTTGGGAATCATACAATGAGTTAGAGAGTCTTTTGCACTTCAGATGTTCTGAGTAGAAGGTGAGGCCTTGATGGCCGATATGGTTATATCTTAACATTGTATGTTTCTGTCCAATTTTCCCTTGCAATTATGCAAAAACAAAAACTTAGCCAACTAAAACAAAGATATGAGCCTTTCTTCCTTCAGTGATCGAACAAGGTTTACAGGATATGAAATTGTATATCAAACACCTTCCTCAATTATGTATTATCGACAATGGAGAATTGTAGTTGTAGATGAATATTTGTCAAAAACAACTAACTAGTTAAATTATTCATTTATAGCTTGAAGCCTTGAACGCAGTAACGAGAAGTAAGCTTAACACTAGTATTCCATGGGCAGGCTGAAATGACGGAGGAAATAAACACCTCCCAATTAGATAGCCTAACAATGGCCATATCAAATCAGATTTTTTTAAACAATTCCGACAGAAAGGTTTTCCTGAAGTAGATCGTCTTACCAGAAGGAAAAAAAAAAGGAAAACCGAAAGTTTAATTAGTAGCAGAAGCCTGAATTAAACGAATAGGTGAACGTAAAACGAACAGAGATTTCTTGAAGCAGAGTTACCCGCGACAAGAACGGCTCGAGAAGGGCAACAACAGTAACAATTGACGGATCCAGTCCTATTTCTTCTTTTGCTTCACGCGTCGCGGTATCCGCATCGTCCTTGTCGCCTTCCTCTACTTTGCCCCCGGGCAAGGACACCTCACCTGCAACCCATCCAGTTACTTAACCCAACGCAGAAACCCCCAAAAGGCGACGACCATATTTACTGCCAAATTCGATCGCTTCCTTCCCGCTTCGAAACCAAAAATTGGAGTGAACAAGTGAACGAACCGGAATGTGTGGACAGGTTGCGGGAGCGTTGGGTGAGGATGACCCGGAGCTCACCATGCTCGCCTTCGAACAGGCAAATCAGGACGGCAGCCCTCTTCGGCTGGAATCGCTCCAGCCGGGAAGCGGTAGAAGAAGCAGTAACCTCGGAGATCCCAACCGAGGAGACGATCCTTCCTCTCTCATCGACATCCACGTCAATTCCGGCATCGTCGTCGGGCGGAAGCGGCGCCTTGTAGAGGCGTAACCGCTGGATGAGCGCGTCCATGACTCGCCGTTTAGTCGATCGCAATACTTGCCCAATGCCCAGTGAGTTGGCCCCACTTCACAATGGGGGTGAATGCATTGTGAGCTCAAAACTCGATCAATTGGGCCTTTTAAGATTGATTGAAAATACTTTTTGCATATTGCCCACCCTCCATAGCCCAATTTGCATTCAACCCTATGCATTTTTATCGATTATTGCTCTAATTTTATTATGTTGTAAAAGAAAAATACTATTGAAAAATATATTCGATTTTAAAGTAGAAAAGTATATGATACTCATTGATAAAAATTAATATTAATATAAAAAATATCTTTAACTTAAATGGATTTTATTGATTTGAGCATTTTTATTGACCATTGTAATATTTGTGAAAAACTTAATAGTCTCGTGAATTGGATATCCTAATAAATGGGTACCCGTATATACCCACTAAATAAAATTTAATTTTAAAATTTACATTTATTATATAAAAATTATAATTCTATAAGTTATTATTATAGTAAATATATTATATAATAGTTATATTGTGTTATAATTTTAATAAGAAATATATTTTTTATTTATTTTTAAAATTATGTATCAAATATTGTGTACTTGTACATATATACCTATTAAAGCAACCGAACTCATCACACGAATGGAGTACCTCCAAACATGCTTATAAAGAGGTGAGGCTGAGTTAGGTTAGGTATCTAATTATGTGGAGGTCGAGTTAGGCAAGGTAAGTCAAATTCATTTACCATCTCTAATAAATGAAAAATGCCTAGGGGTTATTATCCCCGCCTTTATGATCTTAGTGGTGATTGGAATAATATTGTCTCTTACTTTAGGGTGGCAATCTAATCTAGTTTAGACGTGTACTCGACTCGGCCATTTTATGATATGTTCGGTACTCAATTAATTAAATAGGACGAGTTCATGTTTGATGAGTCAAGTTTTAATCTAATTCAGATTTAAGAATATAAGTACAATTTTAATAATAAATAAATATATATATATATATAAAATAATTAAATAATTATTATATAAATATTTATTACTATTAAAAATATTATTATTATTATTATATAATTATATTTATTATTATTTTAATTTTTAAATTATATTTAAAAAATAAAATAATAAATAATATATTTTGTTTATTTAATTAAGTATTCGTTTAAATACTCAACATGATTCAAGAGTCGGATTCAAGATTAGAAATTTAGAACACAAATATAATTATTTGACTCGCTGCCACCCGGATTAGTCATGATTTACTTATTTTTAAATTAGGTATGGAACACTGAGTATCTAAGTCTAAACTAAACTTAATTTTTTTTTTATTATTATAGGTAAGTTAAATAATAAGAACGAAAATTGAATCAAATCTTGTTATCAACAACTAAGGCTTTATTAGTTGAACTAACTAAACTTAAATTTGATTAAAGCTCGACTTATTCGAACTCGTCTCATTTAACGAATGAAGTATCTAAATCTGTCAGGTCGCGTCAAATCGGATCAGGACAGGTATCCAATTATGCCGCATTCAGCCGTCATTCCAAAAGATTAAAATGCTAATGGATCGGAGTCTACTACCTAGCAGAAGCAATCCATACGACTCTTGGATCACTTTTAAGTCCACCAAATTTATCACTCTCTCCTGGATAGGTGAAACTTTTCCCCAAAATCTGTTGTCACCGAGAGCCCACGGTACCACTGAGGAGCTGGTCTCAGAAAATCTCAGAGCATAAGAACCAGAGGAAAAACTCAAAGAATCTAAGCAAGTGTCTATGATTGGGGGAGAAGGCCCTGAAAAGGACCAGCGTCCACAGCCCCAGAAAGTAGAAGCAATCATGGCCTCATCAGAAAGAGGACCTGACCTAAACAAGCGCCGATGATTGAAGGAAGACAAGCAGGAAAACTGCAAGCTGAAGTAACTCAAAGAGATGAGGAGATAAGGTCTGCATATGCATGAATCTGCGACATGCACTGAATCGAAAGCAGCTTTCCGATTCGGGGTTTGGGGTTGTGCTTGGAGCATTCATTTGTGGACTGGTTGATGAAGAAAAAAGATTCCAGCCAGTACAATGGTTGACTGATGATTGGTGTGCGACTGTTCTTTGCTGACTGCTATTCCATTGTTCCACACATCAATTCCACTAAAGTGTGATGGACACTTCGATAGAGGAAGCCAACATTCTATCGTCACTGTCAGCTCACAGCCTCGTTGCTCACATGACCCTATAATTGTTTGGTGTTAGGGTTCTTTAAAGTGTTTCAGTCAGCCATTTACAGAACTGTGCAAATATTCAGAGTTTAGTCGAGTTTACTTTAGATTACTTAAATGATGTACTAGCATTAGGTAATATTTTGATTGCAACTTGTATTGTGATCCACTGTGCACATGCTCAGCTTACTGGCTGCATATTGAAAACTCAACATGCCGCCATGACTCTGAAATTAATTGATGGACGGTGGTGCTTCTCAAAATCTATTTTGCAGGCCGGCGCTAGGTTTTTGAGATCATAGGCAAGAAGGCCTAATTTTCCGGTGCCGGCGGAGGGTTTAATATTTATTAATGGATCTATGCAATTGAAACTTTGACTATGATTAAATCTGCAGGCCTTGTTAGTTTAAGATATGTTGACCACAGCCCGAAATGGTCAAACAGACGACATGGTTCGTGCAATATATTATAAAATGAATGCGAGGAAGTCAAAAGCAAGAACAGTACTTTAAATAAACAAATCAAGGATATACGGATCAGCGCTCTGTTTCGTGCTGCTTGTTCGATTACCATGCAGGGAGCCCTTGCGCCTATAAAAGGACCGACCGATTGAGCCCTTTTCTTCATCACATGCAAAGTCTTTCCTCCCTGATTGAGAGCAGAATCTCCGTCCTCTGTTCTGCTCTGTTTTCCTGAAGCCATGGTGGTCTTGTCCGACCCCGAGCTACATCAAATCTCGCTCGTCCACTCTCCAAAGCCGGCCTCTTCCTTCACCGCCGTCCCCGTCGTCGATCTCTCCAGACCCGACGCGGCGTGCGCCGTCGTCAAGGCCTGCGAGGACTCGGGGTTTTTCAAGCTCATCAACCACGGGATTCCAGTCGAGCTCATGCAGAGGCTGGAAACAGAGGCCGTGGAGTTCTTCTCCCTGCCTCTGCTGCAGAAGCAAATGGCAGGCCCCGCCAACCCGTTCGGCTACGGCAACAAGAGGATCGGCTCTAATGGTGACATGGGTTGGGTGGAATACCTTCTCTTCTCGCTCAACTCCAAGCCATTGCACTCTGCATACTCTAATTTTAGGTAGAGAAATTGCTCTTCTGCTTCCTTCTTTCTTGTTTAACTCGCTTTTCTGAATTATACTCTTCTTTGCCTGCCTGCAGCTCTGCCTTGGATGAGTACTTGCAAGCTACTAGGAGGCTAGCTTCCCAGGTGCTTGGATTGATGGCGGAAGGGCTTCAAGTGGAACCTAGAGATGCGCTCTGCAAGTTTGCTATGGATGAGGAGAGCGACGGAATCTTTAGAGTCAACCATTATCCTCCCTGCCCGATCCTCCAAGGATACAATTACAGCTTGACCGGCTTCGGAGAGCACACTGATCCACAGATCATATCTGTTGCAAGATCAAACAGCTGCAGTGGCTTGCAGATAGCGCTCAAGGACGGGACGTGGGTCTCTGTTCCCCCGGATGAGCAAGCCTTCTTCATCAACGTCGGCGATTCCTTGCAGGTACAGGTTATTTACAGGTTTTGACAACTTTCCTTCATACTTTTATCAAGATTTCAGTGTGTCACACGCATACACTTGTTCTGTTGATTGAGCAGGTCTTGACGAATGGGAGATTCAAGAGCGTGAGGCACAGGGTGGTGGCCAATCCAGCGGAGTCGAGGGTTTCCATGATATACTTCTTCGGACCTCCCATGGCGAAGAAGATTGCACCATTGCCGCAGGTGATGAGGAAAGGGGAGCTCAGTCTGTACAAGGAGTTCACGTGGGGGGAGTACAAGAAGGCTGCATACAGATCAAGGCTGGCTGATAACCGGCTCCGGCTGTTCGAGAAGTGATCGCTCACGGCACACTGACGCCGAATTCAAGGAGAAGTGGAGAAGAGAAGAGCAGTCGAGCGGTTTCAGCATCCAAAAATGTCAACCCTTAATGAAAAACATTAATTGTTTTCTCTCGCTTCTGACTTTCTGCTACAAATAATACTTCATGTACAAATTACAATTACAAACAAGGTGTAGTGTCTCAGTGTGCTCGGCAATTTAATTCTTTATAGACTAATTGATTAATTAGAAGATTACCTATAATATTAATCAGAAGATTAGTATGCTTATTTGTTAATTTTATTTTTAACTTACATATAATATAATAGATTTTATTTTTATCACTTGTTAACTATGCTACAGTAGTTTCTAACTTAATTGTTAGTAAGTCATGTTATTGACTTAATGATTTCGATATATTTATATTTAAATAAATTATACTTAAATTAAATAGATCGTCATTTATGTTATATTTATTTTTAGAAAAAATCCACAGCAAAAAAAGGAAAAATACTATTTTCTTTTGTATCTAGACACTATTTTCTCTCATTTCTTAAAAAAGATAGAAATAAAGCTAAACGCCGTTATCTTTACCCACACGTTGCCATCTTCACCTATGCATCGTGGTTAAAGACGATGGTATTTAGCTTTATTTCTATTTTTTTAAAAAAATAAAATGGTATTCAACTTTATTTCTATTTTTTTAAACAAAATAAAAAATAATAATTTTTTTTCACATGAATTTCTTTCAAGAAAACACAATTAGTATCATGAATGGACAGCGTATTGGCACATTTTTGTACTATAAAATATCAAGTACTACTTACGAAACTACTTAACTATGCATTTAGTGTTAGGCCCAAGCCCACTTGGATTGGCCTGGTCAATTGGGCCATTGACTAGGGTCAAAATTGGCCCAAAACTCGGAATCAAATTGAGGTTCGATTTGGGAAAAACAAACGTCGGCGAAATTGACATCTCGAGTGTCGATCACGGACGATGCGGTGCTTGCTGACAGCTGGAGACCACGGGGATGACCGGCGAAAAGATGTCGTTGAGAGAAATGGTCCAGCTAGCGATTTCTGGCAAAGAGGCTGACGACGAAGGCATCGCCCGTATGGGTGCACAGACTACGGCAGAAAGCAGGCGTTAGGCGGTAGCGCTTGATCCAACGGGCAAAGGCAAGGCAACAACGCTCAACCCGACAGGTCAAGCAGTGGAGTCAATCGACTACAAGGACGTGCAACATGGGCAGAGCATTTGGCAAGGTATGGGTGCCGCCTGAGTCGACGTCGCATGAAGACTTTTGCTCGCATGCACATTTGGGCGAAGCAAGGGGAATCCAAGGCCGAGCCGCCTATAAGAGGAGCGATCGGCAAACCCGAGGGGGAGGACCCGAGGAGGAGGAGGAATGACTAACAGGGGAGAGCGGTGGTTGAGGATTGAATCGTTGAGAGGATTGAGGGGCGAACGTGGGGCTCAGCTGGAGGAGAAACCGATGTTCCAGCGATCTGAACTCGCCAAGGAACGAAGCCGCCCCCCGCCTCTTAACCTCCTCCTTGCCTTTGAACTTGATGCGCGACCATTTGACGAGGATTCGTGGCATCCTTCGGTCAGAGCTCCGGTGGTGAGGGTGGGAGGTACGGGGCATCGACCACGTCGAGTTCTTCATAGATATTTCTTCTTCTTTCTCCTTCCGCCAGGGTGTTTCCGGCAAGCTCGAGGTGGCAACCATGGTGGTTGACAAGTTCCACCAACGAGGCATAATCTCGACGGGAGAAAGGCCAAGGCAAGCCTTGGTTCGACGTCAAAGGAACACGACTGTCATGTACGTCGGACAGGAACTAGAGCTAACTTCGGACGAAGGCCTGACATTGGGCGCAAACGAGGCGAATGCCGACTCGACGATAAGGACGTTGATGCTGGCTTCACTCACCGTAGAAACATGAATGCCCTGTCGTGAACACGTACGCCGTAAGGCCACGAGCTTCGGACTCTGGCTGGTGGACTCCGACTAGATTTTCCTACCTCTGAGGACATTTTCCGGCACCCAAAGAGGCGCTGATGAAGCTAAGGGCAAGGGGCGCGAGTTGCTTCTCCCCTACCGCAGGCCCTTTCCCCTTCCCTTCCATCTCAGCAACACTTCCGGCGACCGAACATTGTCGCCGAGCTTGCGTGTCGTCGAACACGTTCGGCTCCGAGAAAGTGGCATTCGATTCGAGGCATTCGGTCAAGTCAACACCACGCCCGGGGTTTCGAATTCAACGGATGGGTGATTGAATCGCTGATGTGGAGGCGTTAATTGGGGGTTAAGTTGCTTGATTGCTTTAGATGATTTCGAGACTGACATTTAGGGCCTGTTTGGCCTCGCTTTTAAACTGCTTTTAAGCAGAAAGCAGAAAAAAAAACTGTTTGGTAATGAAAAACAGAAGCAGTAAAAAAACAGAAGTTAAAAAAGTTACAATTTGATGCTTTTACAGCTTCTGCTTTTTCAAAAAAATAATTTATATTATTTTGTTTAAAAATTAAGTATTATTATTTTAAATATTTAAAATTTTCATACTAAAAAAAATAAAATATATTATTATTTTAAATAATTTAAAATAATATATTTATTTATTATTTAAAATTTTAATAGCAGTTAAAAAGTTAGTAACCACTACTGAGCTTTGAGTGTAACTTGAATTCATTCGTGGCAAAACCAAGAGAGAATTAACAAGCAAAAAAACTGTTCTTTTACTTCTGGTGGTGACCTTTCTTTTTCCAGAGCTCACCAAACACCCGAACTCCGGCCGCCTTCCTACTCTGCTCCTCAGCCGCTCCATCTCCGGCCATCAGCGCCGGACCCCACTCATCCTGCCTAAAACCTCCTGGCGCTAGGGCCTCTGCACCCGCCTCGGCGGCCTTCCGCCACTGCTCCATCTGCACATTTAGCCGCTTCATCTCGGCCTCTACATCTGTCTTCGCTTCCTCTACCAATTTTAACTGCTCTGCGAGCAACAACTCCTTCTTCTTGCTCAGTTTTAGCTCCTCCTCCACCGATCTCAGCCTCGCCATCAACTCATCTTCCTTCTCACGTGCAGCAGCGGTAGCTCTCGCGGTCTCCGCCTCCGCTTTCGCCTCGAAGACGGTTCTCTCTTCTCGTAGAATGCTCAACTCTTTCTCCTTCTCCAGTAGCGAAGCCTTGAGCTCGGCGACCTCGTTGCTCACTACGTCGAGGGCATCCGTTGTGTTCGATGAAATGCCACTGTCATCTTTGGCCGCCTCATCCTGTATGACTTCACCCTCTTCACATTGCTGGGAAGCCACAAGATTTTCTTGTTCAACTAGCTGCTTCTTGGCCGCCTCGCGAGCTCGGTCGGCGACCATCTTTGCTGCCTCGGACAAGATCAATTGATCTCTCAGCTGCATAAGCTCATCCTGCGCTTTCCCCAGCTTGGCTTCAAGATCCGCAACATTATTCTTCCGGATCTACAGAAACAAGAAGCATCGGAATCGAGCGACAGAAGTTGCGATCGCCGATCGGGTTGTGAAATAGAAGTTACCTTGTGTAAGGGAGCACGAGAGGCGCGACGGTCTCCAGGCTTCGCGAGGTCGGTGACCGCGGCCGCTGCTTGGCGGCGGAGAATGTTGGACTCGGAGATGCTCCTCGGGCGCAGCGGCACGCGATTCGGCTGCCTCTGCGGTAAATCCGCCCCCCTGTTTTCGACACAAACGATCAACGATTTGGAATTCCATCAAGAAAAAAATTATGATTCTTGGCTCGATGGTATCTATCCCTAGTTACCTGAATCTCGACATTGCTGTGAAGCTCTCAAAGCTGGCAACGGCTTGCGACAAGACAATGCCTGCGATCTGCTCGCAAGTGCAGATCAAGTTTCGCTTCAGAATAAGTAAACACGAGATAGGATTCGAAATTCAAACACAGGACTGAATGCAGAGATTGTGACCACTCGAGATGAACTAAAGGAATTGCATGACTAGCTTTAATTTCCCCGGGCGCCAGATTTGGTACCTGGTGACGAAGAAGATTTCCAACTCACCTACGAATGATAACGGAGCGAGCAAGTATAATAGCTAGACATGGAACATGGGACGACCCCCATTCAATAAATGATGTGTGTTCTTGAGGTAAGAGAGATCTATCTACCTCATCGCTGTATCTTTAATGTTGGCTTCTTTCTTCAAAAATCACCTATCTAAAGATGGATCATGATGATAAACAAGGTAAGGCTTCTAGATTGACTCTTGTTTGATTTGCATTGCGCCACTGTAGATCATAGATCGTGAAAGCACAGACTTGAAATGTTTGGGAGAATTGGGGGTGAGAAAGAGAAAAAAGAGGTTGCCGTTGTTTTTGTTCTTGGAGTTGAGCTGGGCCGACTAGAACAAGTTAAGTAAAAGCATATTTGTATTATTAATATCTGATCCATTCATAATTTCATATAGGTGAAAAGTACTGAGATCGTCTTCAACGGTCACTCTGCTATTTGAAAGAAGAGCTGCAGCACGTGGCGCCATGTCTTTTTGAATTAAAGTGGTCTCGGACTCTCAGCCATTTCGGGTTTCGGGTGATACTCTAAAAACTAGAAGAAGTAAAAAACATAAATAAAGGGTTTATGGATGTCGTTAACCAGTGACATTTCTTCCAATGTTAGATTATTTATTTGTAGAATTAAACAATTGCTCTTGAAGAGGCACCTGTTCTTAATTGTGGTAGCGTTTGGGTGCGCTGTGATGAGGCAGTTGGGTGTTATTACTGTAGCATATGATGCAAGAGGTATTTGGTAAATATGCTGTGTTGTTGCATGACTATGAAAGTTGCCGGTAGGGGTGTGACTGAACTGTGAAGCTATTTTTCATCTCGAACCAAACCTACCAGTTCAAGAAAAATATAAACTGTTCCATCGGTTACAAGGCAATATAAGATACTAAGATAGTTGATAATAAATTTTAAAATATGGAAGAACAGGTTGAGCCTTGAACTTCAAGTGACCTCACTAGATTCATTGAAGATGTTGTGGTTGTTGAGAAGGCGAGAACCAATACGGAGGAGGCAAGTCGCTGAATTCTAAGGTTGTCGATGCAGAGGGGGTGAGATCAGTAGATCACCAAGAACCAATGTTGAGGTGAGGTTGTCGTCGTCGATGTTGACTACTGAGGAGGTCACCAAGAGAAGACGTGGAGGTCGTCGATGTTGAGGTTGCCAACTTGTTGATGTTGAGGTCGTCGTCGATGTTGACTACTGAGGAGGTCACCAAGAGAAGACGTGGAGGTCGTCGATGTTGAGGTTGCCAACTTGTTGATGTTGAGGTCACTGAGAGAAGATGAGGTCACCGATGTTGAGGTCGTAGGCTCATCGAAATCTAATGCTGACTATCGAGGATTGAGGAGTTTGCCGATCTCTAAGGTTGCTATGCTGAGGTCGCCGACTCGTCAATAATTGATGCTGACTATTGAGGACTGAGGAGTTTGCTGATGTTGAGTTTGCGATGCTCAGGTCGCCGACTCACCGAGAGTTGATGCTGACTACTGAGGAGTTCGCCGATCTTGAGGACTGGGTAGTTGATCGAGGAGCCGACCACGACCAATTGAGGACTAAGGGTTGAGTGTCGAGACTCGAAGAGTCAATGGCGCAAATGAGGTTATAGATCCGAGACTTGGGAGTAAGATTAGAAAAGGAAAAAATAAATTGTGATATAAAAAAAATAAATTATATATATATAAAACTAGAAGTAATTAAGTATCACTTCAGTTCGATTAATTGCAATTTGGAAATTTTTAAAACTATTCTTGAATCGTGAACCGTTATATTTATAAAAATTGATCATTTGATTAATTGTCGATTCAGTTAACCAAAATTTCGATTCAATTTGATTAGTGACCCATTGATTTTTAATTTGTCATTTTTTTTCACACCCCTAGTCGTTGGAGCTATGGATGCTAGTGAAAAAATTTTCGGAGCAAGAGTACCCTACCCCGAGAGATCGCAAGCACAAATTTTAGTGTAAAGTCAATGTATATGATTTTAGTCAACTTACACAAAGATCGTGTATTTTGACTAAAATTTTTCAGCGAGGTCAAGTACATGATCTTTATGTACTTTTGACTAAGATCGTGTACCTTGGCCAGAACATTGGGTATTTTACTGTTATTATTTACTTTTAATTTTTGTGTATGTTGACTATTATTATATACTTGATCTCGCTCTAAAATTCAAAATTTTGTTTTAGAATCCGTGTTGAGATGATCGAGCCACTGTGCCCCGATCTCGAGGCGCAGTGATGATTGACTATTGGAGGTGCAATGATGGCTTGCATGAGCTGATTGACAACAGTCAACTATCGGTGGAGCGGAGGTGGTTAGCTATTGGTGAGGTGGCGGAAAATTTTTTTGTAGAAGGGGGGCCTTCCGTGCGATCACGCAGAAGGGTCCCCCTTTGTGAGAGCCATTACACCATATTATTGTATAATATTATACAATAATCGTAATCGTATAATGTTATACGATAATATGTTATATCAAAATAAAAAGCTCTCACAAAGGGGACCCTTCTGCATGATCGCACAAAAAGCCACCCTTCTGCAAAATTTTTTTTGAGGTGGCGGCGGTTAACTGCTGGAGGAGTGCTTGCGGCTTGTGTGAGAGGCGACGGCTGCTTGCATGAGAGGCACCGTCAACGGAGCAGCGGTGGTCGATTGCTGGAAAACTGACAAGGGAGTCTTAATGTAGTTGCTATAGTGCATTTACAATACAAGCTCTACAGGCAACAACGGAAGTAGGGGTAACCCTACTTTCATGAACGTGGCTGCCTAAACAAACGATGCTTGCTTCCACTGCCCTTCCTCGTGCCACAGGAAGCAATATGGTGCCAAGTGGGGCCTGAGCACCCCTCCGCAAAATTTGCGGAGGAGTGGGCTGAGATTCAAGACACGAATCTTGAAGCCCGATTCGCACGAATTTCTAAGCAACCATTACTTAAGTGCGAATAGCGCCGATTCAAACGCAACGTTATACCAAATCCTGATATAACGCCGCCCGTAACGCCAGTCCCTGTTACATCCGAACTAACCAAGGTTAACTCTCGAATGCTCACCACCCGCTCAAATTTTCACTACCCGCCCAACTTGCCCGACCCACTATTACTTTCTAACCCTAATATTTTCTCTAACCCTAACTTTGCTGTGACGAAAGTTTTGTGTAACCCAAACATCAGCTGTGATGAAAGTTCTGTTGCCCGATCCTCTCCGACGGCCTCCGACAACCTCCGATGGCCATTGACAACCTCTGACGGCCATCGACGACCTCCGACGACCTTCGACGACCTCCAACGGCCATCGACGACCTCCAACGGTCTCCGACGGCCATCGACGATCTCCAACGGCCTCCGACGGCGATCGACGACCTCCGACGGCCTCCGATACATTGTTGTATATAGCTCTCTTTATACAACTTATTATAGGTCTCCCTGGTCTCCAAAAGTTAAGGTAAGGTCTCCCTGGTCTCCCTATATTTGCTCACCTGTATTACGTGTCTTTTAGGGTATAATGTCTTCATTTTGTCTTCTTAATACGTACATTGTTGTGTTAATGACATAATTTATTATAAACAATATCCCATTTTGGTATAATAGCCCCTTAACATAGTATAACAACATCCCATTTTCGTATAACATGCCTCAAACATAGTATAACAGCGTCCCATTGTGGTATAACATGCCTTAAACTTGTTATAACAGCATCTCATTTTGGTATAACATATCTTAAAATTGGTATAACAGCATCTCATTTTGGTATAACATGTATCTAATTTGGTATAACAACATTCCATTTCGGTATAACATGTATCTAATTTTGTATAACAGTATTCTATTTTGGTATAACATGTATCTAATTTGGTATAACAGCTTCCCATTTTGGTATAACATGTATCTAATTTGGTAGAACAACATCCCATTTTGGTATAATATGCCTCTAACATAGTATAACACAACCCATTTTGGTATAACATGCCTCAAACTTGGTTTAACAGTATCCCATTTTGGTATAAAATGTCTCTAATTTGGTATAACAATTGTAAATTTTGGTATAAAATGTATCTAATTTGGTATAACAGCATTCCATTTTGGTATAACATGTACTTAATTTGGTATAACATATCTCTAATTTGATATAACAGCATCCCATTTTGGTATAACATGTCTCTAATTTGGTATAACAGCTGGTCATTTTGGTATAACAAGCCTCAAACATAGTATGACACGTCCCATTTTGGTATAACATGTCTTTAATTTGGTATAACAGCGTCCCATTTTGGTATAACATGCCTCAAACTTTGTATAACACATCCCATTTTGGTATAACATGTCTCTATTTTGGTATAACAGCGTCCCATTTTGGTATAACATGCCTCAAACTTTGTATAATACATCCCATTTTGGTATAACATATCTCTATTTTGGTGTAACAGCGTCCCATTTTGGTATAACATGCCTCAAACTTTGTATAATTGGATTCCACAATAATCTGTCCTTCCAATCTGGTTCAAGGAAGGAAATTACTTCTTTTTTGGTATAACAGCATTCCATTTATGAAGTTGTCTTTCAATAATTAATTTTTAATCATAAAGGATTTTGTTCTTTTTTGCATATTTGGTTTTATGAGCATACCAACATGAATATAAATAATAAGATGGAGGGTGTATTGTTCTGTTAAACAGCTTGAGTTACTGCAGTTTCATCTCTCCTTCCAATCTGGTTCAAGGAAGGAAATTGCTTCTTGGCCATTGACTGGCCATTGATATGGGAGGTCTGCCCGCAACAAGATGGTGAAAATGTGGATTGTGGGGTATTTGTGATGAAATTTATGGACTACCTCTCTAGAGATGTACCGTTTGGTTTCACACTACAAGACATGCCAAGATTGAGGGCCCTTATTAGTTTGGAACTCTTTGAAGGAAAGTTACTGGCTGTTGATTAAAAGACATTACAATTCAAACTTTTTTGTATATTGATACTCGTGTATATTTGTTATCATATATATACATACACCGGTATATTTGTATATGCAATGTCATACGAATTTCAGTTCTTGTTATACCATGTTTGAGCCGTGTTATACCATGTTTGTGCCTTGTTATACGAATTTTAGGTCTTGTTATACAATGTATGAGCCGTGTTATACCATATTTGTGCCGTGTTATACGAATTTCAGGTCTTGTTATACCATGTATGAGCCGTGTTATACCATGTTTGTGCCGTGTTATACGAATTTTAGGTCTTGTTATACCATGTTTGAGCTGTGTTATACCATGTTTACCGTGTTATATTATACCATGTTTGAGCCGTGTTATACCGTGTTTGTGCCTTGTTATGCGAATTTCAGGTCTTGTTATACCATGTTTGAGCCGTGTTATATCATGTTTACCGTGTTACACGAATTTTAGTTCTTGTTATACCATGTTTGAGCCGTGTTATACCGTGTTTGTGCCTTGTTATATGAATTTAAGGTCTTGTTATACTATGTTTGTGTCGTGTTATACCATGTTTGTGCCGTGTTATACCAAAATTGGGGCCTTGTTATACCATATTTGAGCCGTGTTATACCGTATTTGTGTCTTGTTATGCAAATTTCAGGACTTGTTATACCATGTTTATGCCGTGTTATACCATGTTTGTGCCGTGTTATACCAAAATTGGGGCCTTGTTATACCATGTTTGTGCCATATTAAACCAAAATTGGGGCCTTGTTATACCATGTTATACCACGCGACAAACATTGTATAACACACGACAAACATGATATAACAAGACCTGATATTCGTATAACATGGCACATACATCGTATAACATGCGACAAACATGGTAGATACTCACATATAACACACTGTATAGGACAATACTATTTATATAGTATAACAAACAAATGATTGTCATTTACAATCTACTTACGACCATATTCTGACATTAAACAACCTCTAAATAGCTCCAGACTAATTTGTACCCTCATAGTTGGGATCTGCTTTTGGGAGAAGTTAAACTTTTTATTGGAAACGAGACATTCCATGAACTTCATCACAAAAACTCCACAATCAACTAGATTATCTTGCTTTGGGCAATCAGCATCCCATATCCATTCATAATCTGCTATAGAAAATTTTCCTTTAGTCTGCACACTCAAATGGGTGTCTAAAAGTTTTACCTGCATAAATAATAGCACAACAGATTATAAAACTTCAACATAGGAAAACTAGTCATGCATAACAAATATACTAAACAATCACATATGCATTCGCAACTTCCACATCACTCTTACGGGCTTCCAATGAATTATAAAAAATAATCTACCTCTGCCTTCTAATTATATACATCAAAATCCAATGGTTTTTATCACAAATTGGCGCAAGTATTCTTGTAGTGTAACGAAGGTTTTCAGCTACCATATGTTCCAAACAAGCAGCACTAAATTCGAATTTATTATCTAAATACAAACCCATATAGGTTAGAGATATGTAATCAAAAGCCAACAACTTCGTCTTCTTGGGATTATTCCGACCTCTAGCGACCAAAAGACCAGCATAAGCATCTACAACCTACAGTTAATACAGTTAGCATAAGCATTTGCTAAATAAAAAGTATAAAATAGTAAAATAATTAGGTATTTATACATACATCATCACTAACGTCCATCCCAAACATCAGCTAAATAACTTTTACCTTGTGAACTCTCCATTCGGTACTCATGTGCAAAAACTTCTCTGAGAACTTCATATATAATGTCATATCATTTCTTTCTTCAGCAGACAATGTCTCATATCCACAATAATCTGTTGAAAATATAATATGGACATATAGATGTCAATAACAAAAATCAGCAAATGAATGAAGGATAATTGAAAAGGATAGCCATCAACAATAATCTAGTTGATAAGGTGCCTAGCTACGATCAGCATCCTTCTGTATACCATATCTACGTAGATAAAGAATTGGTACAGTAGATAATAATTGATACCTCATCAATATTCATATAGATCTTGGACTCATCAAATCCAGTGGGAGGAACTGGGTACTTCTTGTTCAATTCCTCTTGTGAATAATGGCACAGCAGGCCCCATTTTCTCTTTCTCTGTCTTTTCTCTTGCATATCCACTGCACCAGATGTGCTGGGGTCTTCTGCATTTGTGTCCTCTTCATCATCTGACCAATCGGTATCTTCATCAGATAGCTGCTCCCTTTGAGCTACCATTTTCTTTATTTTGTTTTCATACTCCTCAACTAGTAATTTTGAAGCTTCTATTTGGTTTTCTTTCTCAACATTTTGGGAGTGAATTATCTCCTGTAACTCATCTATTTGGCTCTGAAATGCTGTAGACAAGCTATATTTCTCGTCGATCAATTTCTCTACTCTACCTGAAATTTCAATCACAGCTGATTTCAGTTTCTTATTTTCCATAACGAGTCCATATCTATAGTAATCCAGGTCTTTCTTCATATGAGTTTCCTTTTTGTTGTAACACTCAACAATGTCTTCCTTCTCTTCAGTGAGCTTCAGTACTTGAGCTTTGAGCTGTGCTATATTTGTATCATCATTTGTAAGCTCATTTACCATTCCTTGTAATTCTTCAAATTTAAAATTTAATTCTGCCTCCATTTTCTCTTTCTCCTTCCCAATCTCCTTTATCTCATCCTCAGCTTCTTTCAGCTTCAGCTTCTCCTCTTCAATACCTTTCTTGTAAAATTCAATTTCCTTCTGCATATCTATTTGCAGCTTATTGTAATATGTATGCATGCTTTCTATCTCTTCCCTTAGATTCTCTACTTCTAATTTCAGAATAGCTATGTGAGATATATTATCATCTTTATTTACCTACATCAAAACAACAAAATATCATTCAAGTACATATTGAAAATTATGTATGTCGTTTAGTATAACACTGAAAATTTTGGTATAACAAGGCAAAAATTTCGTATAACACTTACGTAGTTTAGTATAACACTGAAAATTTTGGTATAACAAGGCAAAAATTTTGTATAACACTTACGTAGTTTAGTATAACACTGAAAATTTTGGTATAACAAGGCAAAAATTTCGTATAACACTTACGCAGTTTAGTATAACATTGAAAATTTTGGTATAACAAGGCAAAAATTTGGTATAACATGTCATTTACCGAATAGCAAGTACATATTTTTGCATAACAACTTAAGATTTTTAATATGCTAACAATGTCAAGTTGAGCTGATAGGGTCCCAGGTGTAGGGTCTGGTGTACTATGTAACGGGCCAACATCATCATGGCTCTACGCACAAAATTAACAAAAAACCCCGTTAGGTTATTACGGTATACCACATGCACAATTTGTAAACATACTTACACTATATGATGGGCCCACATCTAACTCTTGTACACCGTGTGATGGGCCCACATCTAACTCTCGAGGACTCTTCCTCGAGAGTTGTTTCTAATACAGGTGGAGTATTTACAACATCACGCTCCACCTCAATAGCTTCAAGTTCAAAAATAATCTACAAACAACTAAATAGTATTAGAAAACCAAATTTGACAAATAACTTACTACACCTACAAATTTACATACTTACCGAATCTTTATTTAATTTAGAACATTTTTTGAAATACGTAGTCCGTCGAATACAATTCACATTTGCCCAACGGAACAACCGAGGGTATACTCCTTCCACCTTTCTATCTATATACAAGGTGGTATGCTCATAAAACCAAATCTACAACAAAGAAGAATACAAACAGTTAGCTTGTAATTAACGTAATTAATTTGAAATACAAGTTCAGATAATGCAAAAGACTTACACCAAGAACAATGGCACAACCAGCAAATCCACGTCCCTTCTTCTTTGAACTAGTAGTCAATTCCGTGCACAAAAAGTTATGCACAGCTTCTGCCCAATTGTAATCACCCAATCTTGAGAGGTCTTCTACGAAGCATACAAGCCCCACATCCAAGTTGTATATCAGGCGACTGAATAGAAAACAACAAAAGAAATACAAAATGGCTAATCTTCTTATCCTCTTCTCATTTCCTTCAAGGCCTTGTGAGCATGTGATTCTCAATTTTTCTTCAATTATATTTCTATTAGGTAACTTCCCCTCAAATTCTTCAGAGAAGAATCTCGTACTTGGTCGCTTATTTTCCCATCTTACTAACTCCCCAACCTGTGGAAGACCAAGGATGATTGATACATCCTTAACCAAGAATGGCACAAAATTGCCATTTATGTTGAATCCCTTCCTTTCAGGTTCTCATATGGACTGCAAAAATTCTACTGCTATCATATCCAAGGCAACGGATGCCCTTTGCAGCAAATGTCCAAAGGGGGTTTCTAGAAGCTGTACTTTAATAGTCTCACCCCCTTGCTCTGTGTTCACAAACGTATGAATCCAGCTTAATGAGCATCTACTGAGAACTCACAGACGTTTGCTGACCTTGTCATGATATTCCCTTTCATCTGAAGAGGTACTAGCTGTTCTTTCATCCGTAGCCCTCATCCTCTTTGTATAAAACCTACTGTTAAATATGTTATAACTAAATTAATATGAAGAACTCAAAAGGTGAGTTGAAGCTATTATACCAAAATGTGATGCAGTTATAACAAGTTTGAGGCATGTATACCAAAATAGGATGTTATTATACCAAATTAGAGACATGTTATACCTAGAGGTGGCCAATGGGCCGGGCTGGCCCGCGGCCCGCACGGCCCGGCACGACACGGGCCGGGCACGGCACGGGCCGTTGACCAAGTCAACGGGCTGCGGGCGGCCCGTGGCCCGGCTCGGGTCGTGCTCGGCCGAGGGTTCGCACACAAAGTCCATACTGATATGCTCCCACTTCCACTGAGGAATAGGGAGAGACTGCATCAAACCGCCCGGGCTCTGATGCTCAGCCTTCACAGTTTGGCAAGTCAAACATCTGGACACAAACAAATGCACATCCTTCTTCATACCATGCCACCAGAAAGTCTTTTTCAGATCCTGATACATCTTGGTACTACCAGGATGAACGGTATAGTTAGTGCAATGGCTTTCCTTAAGAATTTCATTTCTCAACTCAGGGTCCTCAGGGACACAGACCCTTCCACGGAATCTGAGGAGACCATCATCCGACATACTGAAATTCTCAACCCAGTCTTGCTCAGACCTCTCTTTCCACCGTAAAATATCCGGATCTGACTGCTGCCCTGATCTCAGTCTCTGCAGTAAGTCTGACTGAACCCTGAGAGAAGCTAGAAGACCGCCTCTCTCACCCGGAGTCACACTCAGATGCATGTCACTGAACTCCTGCAATAGTCGCCACTCCTGGACTCGCAGTGTAGCTATCTGAGTCACAGGATACCGACTAAGAGCGTCAGCCACCACATTGGCTTTACCAGACTGATATTGGATGGTGAAGTCATAATCCTTTATCCATTCAAGCCATCGTCTCTGTCTCATATTCAGCTCTTTCTGAGTGAAGATATACTTCAAGCTCTGGTGATCTGTAAACAATTCAAATGTCTGTCCAAACAGATAGTGCCTCCAGATCTTCAAGGCAAAAACTACAGCTGCCAACTCCAGATCATGAGTGGGGTAGTTTACCTCATAGTCTTTGAGTTGCCTTGAAGCATAAGCAACTACCTTTCCTTGCTGCATCAGTACAGCACCCAGACCCTTACCAGAGGCATCAGTGTACACAGTGAACTTTTCTCCATCACAGGGAATGATGAGGATAGGAGCACTGGTCAGTCTCCTTTTCAGTTCCTGAAAACTAGACTCACAGTTATCAGACCACTCAAACTTCAAATTCTTTCTAGTTAGCTTAGTCAGAGGACCAGCCAGCTTGGAAAAACCCTCCACAAAGCGGCGGTAGTATCCAGCTAAGCCCAGAAAACTTCTGACCTCAGTCGCTGTAGTTGGTCTTCCCCAGTGAAGAATGGCCTCCACCTTCACTGGATCCACAGACACACCCTGGCCAGAAATAATGTGCCCTAGAAAGCCAATCTGATATAGCCAGAACTCACATTTGCTGGCCTTAGCATACAGCTGCTTCAGCCGCAGAATCTCCAGCACCTTGCGCAAATCCTGAGAGTGATCTTGCGCATTCTTGGAGTAGATCAGAATATCATCAATGAAGACGACCACACATTTGTCCAGGAGCTCATGAAATACCCTGTTCATCAGATCCATAAACACCGCAGGGGCATTTGTTAGTCCAAAGGGCATAACAAGAAACTCATAGTGCCCATACCTGGTCCTGAATGCAGTTTTTGGTACATCCTCCTCCTGAACTCTCAGCTGATAATAGCCAGACCTCAGGTCAATTTTAGAGAATACGGTAGCTCCCTGCAACTGATCAAAGAGATCATCAATACGGGGTAATGGGTACTTATTCTTAACGGTCACTTGGTTGAGTTGACGATAATCGATGCACATGCGCAAAGTACCATCCTTCTTCTTCACAAATAACACAGGTGCTCCCCATGGAGAAACACTGGGTCGAATATACCCCTTCTCTAATAGTTCTTCCAGTTGCTTCTTCAGCTCTGTCAGTTCTGAAGTTGCCATCCTGTAAGGAGCTTTAGATACCGGTGCCGTGCCTGGCAACAACTCGATACCAAACTCAACTTCTCTGCTGGGTGGTAACCCAGATAAATCATCAGAGAAGACGTCAGTAAACTCTCTTACCACAGGAATTCTAGCCAGATCCAAATCAGGCTCAGTCTGCACCTTGACATGCGCCAGATACCCCTTGCAGCCCTGGGCTAAAAGCTTCCTGGCCTGCAGATGAGATATCACCAAAGGCTCCTGTTCTGAAATCCGGCCTTGGATAACCAGTTGCTGTCCATCACTTAGATGCAGAGTAATTAACTTTTCAAAACAATCTAAAGTAGCATGATAGGCAGACAGCCAATCCATGCCCAGAATGATGTCATAGTCTTTCATAGGAAGACTAATCAAATCAATAGGTAAATCATATCCTTCAACCTTAATCAAACAGTCAGGATATGCTATATCTGTAGATACGGCCTCACCCATAGGTGTATGAACAGAAATACAGAAATCAAGTATCCTAGGCAACACAGGCAGACATAGTGCAAAACATGCAGACACAAAGGATAAATTGGCACCAGGATCAAAAAGAATGCGTGCCAAATAACTAAACACATAAAGTGTACCTTCCACCACAGACTTCGAAGCCGAAGCATCCCTCTCCGCGATGGCATACACGCGAGTCTGCACAGTAGGCTTCTCACCCTGTCCTCTAGCATCCGGCATAGGACAGTCCTTAATCATATGCCCCACCTTACCACATCTGAAGCAAGCGCCAGTCTTCCTGTAGCACTCATTATCCTGATGTTTAGTGCTCCCACAGTGGAGACACTTCTTGCCATTCTGAGAAACTGTGCTGGCTGGCTTCTGATAAGGTTTGTATCTGCCCTTATTGTCTTTCTTCTCTTTCTTGAAATTCTTCTTATCCTTACCACCCAGAGTGGGTGCGTAAGTCACAGAAGTAGGGGCGGATGCAGTGACTAGAATAGTATCAACAGCCATCTCAGCAATGCACCTCTCAGCAGTGCGAGCCCTGTCTACCACTTCAGCATAAGACTCCAAGTGTAGCATAGCTACCCTTGTCCTGATGTCTTTCCTCAAACCCCGCTGAAACTTCTTGGCTCTTCTTTCCTCGGTGTTGACTAAGTGAGGAGCATACCCCGACAACCGAGCGAATGTGGCCTCATACTGATCCACCGTCAGGTCGCCTTGCTCAAGATGAATAAACTCCACCTCGCGCTCCTCAGATAAGCTAGAGGGGAAAAACTTGGCATTGAACTTCATCATGAAGTACTGCCAATCAACAACTCTGGATTCAGTTGCCGCCAGTCTGACGACTCCCTTCCACCAGTCTTCGGCATCTCCACGCAACATGAAGACAGATAAACATAGCTTGTCTGCATCATCACAGCGCAAAACCTGGAAAATCTTTTCCAGTGCCAAAAGCCAATCCTCAGCCGCTCTGGGCCCCGGACTACCATAAAATGTAGTCGGGTTCAGATGCTGAAACTCTCGAACCAACCGAGCATATCGTTGATGTGCGCCATCACCCAGAGGAGAACCAGCGCCATCCACACCGTGTCCAGCCGGTTGTGACTGTGACTGAGGCTGTGTCTGCGACAGCCGCTGCAATAACTGTTGCTGAACCTCCATGTGCTGCGCCTGCTGCTGCTGCATCATCTGAGTTTGCTGCTGGATGAACGCGTTCTGTTGTTGCATCATAGCAGTCATAGCCTCCATGGCCTGCCTCAGATCAGACTGTTGATCACCGTTGCTACTGCTAGATCTTGGTCGCACCATCTTTTTATACCTGCATCACATAACACGGTAGAATAACAACCAATATTCAATCACGGATCAGATCCTATTTTGGTTTCTAGCAATACACAAACAGAGTTTTCCAATATTCAGATCCTATCTTGGTTTCTAGCAATACACAAACAGAGTTTTCCTTTCCCGGAGTTTCTAATTGCTAGTAATATTCCTCTGATACCATCTGTAACATCCCTCAGAATCACACCCCACACGCATACAAGTAAAAATACGGGGTTTTAAAAATTTTTACTCTTCCATTAAAACATAAGAAGAAAGCGGCATCGAAGGACATTACTACGGAACTGAAAACCGCACAGAACTGAGTAGGATCGATTTACTAGGAAATAGAAATCCGGAAATCCAGAAAAAATCCGGCAGCAAGTATACTAAATTACTGCTGCACAGACCCACATATCCTGGAACAAAACAAATGTCCACACTACACATATGTGGAGAACACAATTGTCAGAAATATTGCAGAAACGGATTATTCAGATACCAAATACAACAAAAATTCGGTCACACAGCTCAAAGTATTCCGACTACAATAAATCTCAAATCGGACATTTCAGAATAATAACAATTTCAATTCTCATGAATCCAAAACTCGTATCCAACAATTAAAACGAGACAACTATAACATAATATAATATCCTGAAAACAGGCATAAGCCCTTAGGAGATAAAACGTGTCATATAATTAAGTTAGGCACGCAGGCCTGATAGATCTTTAGAAGACAACTCTTAGAAATTATATAAAACATAGCATCATAACAAATTTAGTAGCTGTAGCAATCACTGTCCTGATGTCTCACCTGAAAATATTTAAACAACGGGGGTGAGCTAAAAAGCTCAGTGAGTAAAAGACACTAAAAGCCATCCATAGTACACATCAAAAATATCATGCTTAACAGATAAGATACTTACATGAACACTCATATCAAAACAAAACATAATCAAATACAGATACTTATAACAATAAGCATCAAGCATGAAGTAGGATATAAGTATACCAACCCATTCCAACTAATCACACCGCCCAACACATCTATACTACTGATCGAAACAGAACTACAGAAATCAGAGCTGACAGACAGAAAATCAGAATTTTCAGAATCCAAACGGATAGTCTACATCGGAAACAGAAAGGCCACAGAAGGCCTGAAGACCACAGAAGGTCTGATGACCACAGAAGGTCTGACCCCACCTCTGCCGAGGACGAGACATGCATGCATATCAGAAACAGAATGGTAGAGGAGGTATCAGTGGGTGGCCCCCGTCTCGTCAAGACGTGGCACTCTGGCCTCCAATACTGGTAGAGGAGGTATCAGTGGGTGGCCCCCGTCTCGTCAGGACGTGGCACTCTGGCCTCCAATACCCAGAACAGAACAGAAATAGTGGAGGGAGAACGGAAGGTGAGACCAGCTCACATCTACCCTTCACTAGTGTCTCATGGGTCGTAGTAGACTATCTGCACCATTACAGCGCCACAAAAGGAGGGTAAGGACACGGAAGAGTGCTACACTAGGGCATAATTTTTACAGAACAGGTCATGCTGAAACGGAGGAGTAGGACTAACCACCACTCAAATCTCACATCATGCCCAAAGTGTCTCACAAACCAGAACATGACACACCCTAATATCCAGTCCTTAACAAAATTACAATTTTGCAGAAAATCAAAGCTGAACACACTTCATAATTTTTACCATCAACCAGAAGTAATATATGAGTGAATTCCTTGAATTCCTTAGATTTCATGCAACTATCCTTAATTCATGTCAAACCATTCTATGTTCTCACGAGGTTATAACACATTCAAAGTTTCAGAAATTCACTACATATGTACAGAACAGAAATTATTCGCGTAACAAACAATTAAACAGATGTTTCAGAAAAAAAAACAGATTAATATATCATACTTGCAACAGATGTTTCAGACTGAGTAAGTAATCTAAAATAGGCAATATGATATTCACAATGAAGCTATTTGGACCTACTTTCCAATAGAACTGAATCCATCGGATTTGGAGTTATAACCGTGGAGGTATGGGTGTTCGAACATAGAAAGGTCGGGATTTCAGAATTCCAGAAAACAGATTCGTAAATCAGAATTGCGACACAAATTTCAGATCCAATAACTAACAGAAAATAGGCAATATGGTAATAAAAATGAATCCCTTCGAGTCTACTTTCTAATAAAACTGATTTGACAAGATTTCGAGCTATACCTAGGGAGATATGATGGTTCGAACACATAAAGGTCGAAATCCAGATTTCCAGAAAACTGATTTTGTACAGCTAGATTGCAATACAGATTGAAATACGAAAACAGCTCGGATATGGTCGATATCATATTCAAATTAAAGCCGAATGTATCTAGTTTCATACAAAATTTATTTCGTGCGATTTGGATCTATAGGCCATGAGATATTGGGGTTATAGTACACAAAGGTCAGATTAGAGATTGCAGATTTCAGCAGAACAGGATTTTAAAACCCTATAAATATTTGAATTCGACCCCATACGGATAATCATTGCAAATAACGAATTTTAATTGAATGATAATCTACAATTTAGCGGATTAGACTCCTTAGGATCGAATTACTCACCGAAAAACGTTCACAGAAGAAAAACGCCAAGACAGAGGATCACCAGGAATTTCGTCCACCACCAGTCTGCCACCACCAGCGTCAGAAATTTCAGGAGGCGCCAAGCACAGTGAGGGGCGACAACCAAAGGCGGCTAGGGCAAGAAAAATCAACAAAAGTCGTGAGGGAGAGGAGCCTTCACGCAATCCCTCTTTTTCTCCCACCCCCAAACGGATCCAAGATCCAATAACCCAGTTAACTTAAGTGAAAAATCGGTTTTATGGGCTTACCTGGGCTTAACCACCCTGCGCCACTCCAATAACATCAGAAATGTGCGCCACCATGGTGGAAAGAATTCCAGGAGCAAAGAATCAAGGTTGAGGGTTCGAATCCCCAACCAAAATAATTATTTTTGCCCTGTAGGAAAAATTCCTACACTTAGGCAAAAATCCCAAAATTTTAACAGATAAAAATACAGAAACAGAATTTCTAACCTTAAATCATAATTCAGAAAAATCGAGGGCGTTACATTCTCCCCCCCTTATAGAGCTTTAGTCCTCTAAAGCTGACCAAGCCCGTCACTGAACAGGTGAGGATGCTCCTTTCTCATATCTGCTTCGACCTCCCAAGAGGCTTCTTCAACAGACTGATTTCCCCAGATGACTTTCACAAGTGGAATAACCTTATTTCTCAGCACTTTCTCTTTTCTATCTTCAATTCTGAGAGGTTTCACCACAAAAGTCATGTTCTCTTCAAGCTGAAGAGGTTCCAACTCTAGAACATGAGAAGGATCAGAACAATATTTTCTGAGTGCAGATACATGGAACACATTATGGAGGTGTTCCAGTGATGGGGGCAGAGCAAGTCTGTATGCTACAGGTCCGACCCTCTCAATGATATCAAAGGGACCAATGTACCTGGGACTCAATTTCCCCTTCTTCCCAAATCTCATCACCCCTTTCATAGGTGAGACTTTTAGGAACACATGCTCTCCCACCAAAAACTCAAGAGGACGACGCCTCACATCAGCATAACTCTTCTGTCTATCCTGAGCAATCTTCATCTTTCTCTGAATTTCTCTGATCTTCTCAGTGGCTTCCTGAACAGCATCCGACCTTAGCACTGTTCTGTCCCCAGTTTCCTCCCAGCATATAGGTGTTCTGCATTTCCTCCCATATAGGGCCTCATACGGAGCCATCTGTATGCTAGAGTGAAAGCTATTGTTGTAGGTGAACTCTATCAGTGATAAGTCCAGATCCCACTCAACAGACCAGTCAACCACATAAGATCTCAGAAGATCCTCAA
Organism: Costus lasius; assembly: GCA_027563935.2. Taxonomy (NCBI): domain Eukaryota; kingdom Viridiplantae; phylum Streptophyta; class Magnoliopsida; order Zingiberales; family Costaceae; genus Costus; species Costus lasius. The sequence goes on from CM050449.1 coordinate 14,365,298, forward strand.
GTGTCTGAATAGTTCTCTCTGTCTGACCATCAGATTGAGGATGATATGCAGTGCTGAAACTCAGATTAGTTCCCAAATCTTCCTGTAATTTCTTCCAAAACCTGGACAGAAATCGAGGATCACGGTCAGAGACAATGTCCAAGGGAACTCCATGCAATCTGACAATCTCATCGATGTACAGTTTTGCTAACCGATCCAAACTGTAAGTCATTTTGATCGGTAAGAAGTGAGCTGACTTCGTGAGTCTGTCCACAATCACCCATACAGCATCATGATTCCTTCTGGTATTGGGCAGTCCACACACAAAGTCCATACTGATATGCTCCCACTTCCACTGAGGAATAGGGAGAGACTGCATCAAACCGCCCGGGCTCTGATGCTCAGCCTTCACAGTTTGGCAAGTCAAACATCTGGACACAAACAAATGCACATCCTTCTTCATACCATGCCACCAGAAAGTCTTTTTCAGATTCTGATACATCTTGGTACTACCAGGATGAACGGTATACTTAGTGCAATGGCTTTCCTTAAGAATTTTATTTCTCAACTCAGGGTCCTCAGGGACACAGACCCTTCCACGGAATCTGAGGAGACCATCATCTGACATACTGAAATTCTCAACCCAGTCTTGCTCAGACCTCTCTTTCCACCATAAAATATCCGGATCTGACTGCTGCCCTGATCTCAGTCTCTGCAGTAAGTCTGACTGAACCCTGAGAGAAGCTAGAAGACCGCCTCTCTCACCCGGAGTCACACTCAGATGCATGTCACTGAACTCCTGCAATAGTCGCCACTCCTGGACTCGCAGTGTAGCTATCTGAGTCACAGGATACCGACTAAGAGCGTCAGCCACCACATTGGCTTTACCAGACTGATATTGGATAGTGAAGTCATAATCCTTTATCCATTCAAGCCATCGTCTCTGTCTCATATTCAGCTCTTTCTGAGTGAAGATATACTTCAAGCTCTGGTGATCTGTAAACAATTCAAATGTCTGTCCAAACAGATAGTGCCTCCAGATCTTCAAGGCAAAAACTACAGCTGCCAACTCCAGATCATGAGTGGGGTAGTTTACCTCATAGTCTTTGAGTTGCCTTGAAGCATAAGCAACTACCTTTCCTTGCTGCATCAGTACAGCACCCAGACCCTTACCAGAGGCATCAGTGTACACAGTGAACTTTTCTCCATCACAGGGAACGATGAGGATAGGAGCACTGGTCAGTCTCCTTTTCAGTTCCTGAAAACTAGACTCACAGTTATCAGACCACTCAAACTTCAAATTCTTTCTAGTTAGCTTAGTCAGAGGACCAGCCAGCTTGGAAAAACCCTCCACAAAGCGGCGGTAGTATCCAGCTAAGCCCAGAAAACTTCTGACCTCAGTCGCTGTAGTTGGTCTTCCCCAGTGAAGAATGGCCTCCACCTTCACTGGATCCACAGACACACCCTGGCCAGAAATAATGTGCCCTAGAAAGCCAATCTGATATAGCCAGAACTCACATTTGCTGGCCTTAGCATACAGCTGCTTCAGCCGCAGAATCTCCAGCACCTTGCGCAAATCCTGAGAGTGATCTTGCGCATTCTTGGAGTAGATCAGAATATCATCAATGAAGACGACCACACATTTGTCCAGGAGCTCATGAAATACCCTGTTCATCAGATCCATAAACACCGCAGGGGCATTTGTCAGTCCAAAGGGCATAACAAGAAACTCATAGTGCCCATACCTGGTCCTGAATGCAGTTTTTGGTACATCCTCCTCCTGAACTCTCAGCTGATAATAGCCAGACCTCAGGTCAATTTTAGAGAATACGGTAGCTCCCTGCAACTGATCAAAGAGATCATCAATACGGGGTAATGGGTACTTATTCTTAACGGTCACTTGGTTGAGTTGACGATAATCGATGCACATGCGCAAAGTACCATCCTTCTTCTTCACAAATAACACAGGTGCTCCCCATGGAGAAACACTGGGTCGAATATACCCCTTCTCTAATAGTTCTTCCAGTTGCTTCTTCAGCTCTGTCAGTTCTGAAGTTGCCATCCTATAAGGAGCTTTAGATACCGGTGCCGTGCCTGGCAACAACTCGATACCAAACTCAACTTCTCTGCTGGGTGGTAACCCAGATAAATCATCAGAGAAGACGTCAGTAAACTCTCTTACCACAGGAATTCTAGCCAGATCCAAATCAGGCTCAGTCTGCACCTTGACATGCGCCAGATACCCCTTGCAGCCCTGGGCTAAAAGCTTCCTGGCCTGCAGATGAGATATCACCAAAGGCTCCTGTTCTGAAATCCGGCCTTGGATAACCAGTTGCTGTCCATCACTTAGATGCAGAGTAATTAACTTTTCAAAACAATCTAAAGTAGCATGATAGGCAGACAGCCAATCCATGCCCAGAATGATGTCATAGTCTTTCATAGGAAGACTAATCAAATCAATAGGTAAATCATATCCTTCAACCTTAATCAAACAGTCAGGATATGCTATATCTGTAGATACGGCCTCACCCATAGGTGTATGAACAGAAATACAGAAATCAAGTATCCTAGGCAACACAGGCAGACATAGTGCAAAACATGCAGACACAAAGGATAAATTGGCACCAGGATCAAAAAGAATGCGTGCCAAATAACTAAACACATAAAGTGTACCTTCCACCACAGACTTCGAAGCCGAAGCATCCCTCTCCGCGATGGCATACACGCGAGTCTGCACAGTAGGCTTCTCACCCTGTCCTCTAGCATCCGGCATAGGACAGTCCTTAATCATATGCCCCACCTTACCACATCTGAAGCAAGCGCCAGTCTTCCTGTAGCACTCATTATCCTGATGTTTAGTGCTCCCACAGTGGAGACACTTCTTGCCATTCTGAGAAACTGTGCTGGCTGGCTTCTGATAAGGTTTGTATCTGCCCTTATTGTCTTTCTTCTCTTTCTTGAAATTCTTCTTATCCTTACCACCCAGAGTGGGTGCGTAAGTCACAGAAGTAGGGGCGGATGCAGTGACTGGAATAGTATCAACAGCCATCTCAGCAATGCACCTCTCAGCAGTGCGAGCCCTGTCTACCACTTCAGCATAAGACTCCAAGTGTAGCATAGCTACCCTTGTCCTGATGTCTTTCCTCAAACCCCGCTGAAACTTCTTGGCTCTTCTTTCCTCGGTGTTGACTAAGTGAGGAGCATACCCCGACAACCGAGCGAATGTGGCCTCATACTGATCCACCGTCAGGTCGCCTTGCTCAAGATGAATAAACTCCACCTCGCGCTCCTCAGATAAGCTAGAGGGGAAAAACTTGGCATTGAACTTCATCATGAAGTACTGCCAATCAACAACTCTGGATTCAGTTGCCGCCAGTCTGACGACTCCCTTCCACCAGTCTTCGGCATCTCCACGCAACATGAAGACAGATAAACATAGCTTGTCTGCATCATCACAGCGCAAAACCTGGAAAATCTTTTCCAGTGCCAAAAGCCAATCCTCAGCCGCTCTGGGCCCCGGACTACCATAAAATGTAGTCGGGTTCAGATGCTGAAACTCTCGAACCAACCGAGCATATCGTTGATGTGCGCCATCACCCAGAGGAGAACCAGCGCCATCCACACCGTGTCCAGCCGGTTGTGACTGTGACTGAGGCTGTGTCTGCGACAGCCGCTGCAATAACTGTTGCTGAACCTCCATGTGCTGCGCCTGCTGCTGCTGCATCATCTGAGTTTGCTGCTGGATGAACGCGTTCTGTTGTTGCATCATAGCAGTCATAGCCTCCATGGCCTGCCTCAGATCAGACTGTTGATCACCGTTGCTACTGCTAGATCTTGGTCGCACCATCTTTTTATACCTGCATCACATAACACGGTAGAATAACAACCAATATTCAATCACGGATCAGATCCTATTTTGGTTTCTAGCAATACACAAACAGAGTTTTCCAATATTCAGATCCTATCTTGGTTTCTAGCAATACACAAACAGAGTTTTCCTTTCCCGGAGTTTCTAATTGCTAGTAATATTCCTCTGATACCATCTGTAACATCCCTCAGAATCACACCCCACACGCATACAAGTAAAAATACGGGGTTTTAAAAATTTTTACTCTTCCATTAAAACATAAGAAGAAAGCGGCATCGAAGGACATTACTACGGAACTGAAAACCGCACAGAACTGAGTAGGATCGATTTACTAGGAAATAGAAATCCGGAAATCCAGAAAAAATCCGGCAGCAAGTATACTAAATTACTGCTGCACAGACCCACATATCCTGGAACAAAACAAATGTCCACACTACACATATGTGGAGAACACAATTGTCAGAAATATTGCAGAAACGGATTATTCAAATACCAAATACAACAAAAATTCGGTCACACAGCTCAAAGTATTCCGATTACAATAAATCTCAAATCGGACATTTCAGAATAATAACAATTTCAATTCTCATGAATCCAAAACTCGTATCCAACAATTAAAACGAGACAACTATAACATAATATAACCAAAATGACCAGCTGTTATACGAAATTTAGGTCTTGTTATACCATGTATGTGCAGTGTTATACCATGTCTGTCAAGTGTTATACCGTGTCTATGCAGTGTTATACCATGTCTGTCAAGTGTTATACCGTGTCTGTGCAGTGTTATACCATGTCTGTGAAGTGTTATACCATGTCTGTGCAGTGTTATACGAAATTTAGATCTTGTTATACCATGTATGTGCAGCCCTCATTGTATAGAACCTACTGTTAAATATGTTAGAACTATATTAACATGAAAAACTTAAAACCGCCGAAGCTATTATACCAAAATGAGGTTCTGTTATAACAATTTTGAGGCATGTTATACCATAATGAGGTGCTGTTATACTAAGTTTCAGGCATGTTATGCGTACAATTGATACTATCAGAAGAATTAGCAACTAACAACTTCCTTTTAAGACTATTTCCCAAACAGATTCACGCACAATACAAATTATGCAAATATCATTAAAGTGGGTTGCTGTTATACCAATTTTCCACGCATGTTATACCAAAAATAGGTCATTAATACAACAATGTACGTATTAATAAGATAAATTCCGACATTATACCTTAAAGGAACATTGGAGTCGTCGGAGGAGCTCGCCATGAGATCCTGCAAAAAAACAAAGAAGATTAGGAAACCCTAGCCCAAACAAGAACAAGTCGTATACCGTCGCAGGTCGTCAAGTAACAATGGGACATTTGCGGAGGTCGTCGCACTTCGTCGGAGGTCGTAGCAGGACGTCGGAGGTCGACTGCATAAAAAAACACAAAGTTAGGCGTCGACCCGAGCAGGTACTCGGAGGCCTCGGAAGTCGTAAACACAGAGTAGAAGTGTAATACTCTAGAACAAAAAAAATGTCTTACATATCAATATGACAAGGTCATCACAATCTCCTAGTGATTCTCCAACTCACATGGATGGTATTTTAAAAGCTTTGGAGACGATGTCTAGCATGATGCACCAACAAATGACAAGAAGTGAAAATCAAAATAATTCTATAGCATCAAGTCAACAAAGTGATGAACTTGAGTTTTTATGAGATGAGAAAGATTTCCTTATGTAAATGAAAGTTTGGATTGTTAGTTGTTACTCCTAGGTGACTATACTATATAAATCAAGTTCATGTTGAGCAGGTTTTTTTATGAGTTGATTCTAGGTACATATAACAAATTTTTTTTATATTATTATTATTTCATAAATCGAATTCTCATCTAGGAATGTGACAAGAAGGTCGTCGGAGGCCGTCGGAGGGCGTCGGAGAAGATCGGGCGACAACTTTCGTCATAGCAGCAAAGTTAGGGTTAGGGAATAGATTAGGAGAGTAAAGAGTAAGGGCGGGTTGGGTTGGGCAGAATGCGAAAATTTTTAGAGTTAACCCTGGTTAGTTAGTTCGTAACAGACTGTTATAACGGGCTGCGAATATATCGGGATTTTGTATAACACGGAGAGGGGATCGTATAACGCCGCGCTTTACTTAATAATGCTTGAAGATTCGTGCGAATCGGGCTTCAAGATTTGTGTCTCGAATCTCATCCCACTCCTCCGCAAATTGTGCCCCTCCGCAAAAACGCAGCCCAAGATTTTGGCATAATAGCATTTGATGATACATCATTAAAATAATATTACTCTATTTAAAAATACTCAAGCCTTATAGTAAACTCATTACGTCATATATATATCATAATAAATCTTTTGTCATTTCCTATATTAACATTAAATCAATATATTTATAATATCTTTCAATTAATGTCTTTATTTAAGTTTAAAGTCTAATCCATATCCTATAACTATCCTAAGTTGGAGATCATCTCAATTATTGCTCCATTATCCATGATAATTTTTTTTATTAGACCCATATAATGACCTGATCTACTTTGGTACCATTCATTATAACCTATTTATTAAGAAAATTAATTGACTAACTTAACGAGTCTAAAATAATATACCTTAATTAAAATAGAATAGTTCAAATTCATAGTATTAAATTCATGCGCATTATATTCTGTTATAATTTTTATCTTATTTGTAGCTATTTTCTTGGACGGAATCATGAAGAAAAGAAACGAAAACAGAATGAATCTAGTAGATTTATTTTATTTTATTTTATTTTCTGTGAATTTGGTCACGAAAATAGAGCTTAATAGATTTATTTTATTTTATTTTATTTTCTGTGAATTTGGTCACGAAAATAGAGCTTAAGTAAAAAAAATTACTATCAGGAGTTGCACCTCACTAAAACACTATAATAAAAACATTATCTATCATCACCAGAACTCGAACCCACGTCTTGTAAATAAGAGCTACGTATTCTAACTAACTAAGCTACAACAAATTATATCTATAAAACCGAACATAGCCTATTTATTCAACTAAAATAATTAATGATAAGTTTATTTATCGAATTACAAGGTCAAAATTAAAAGTAACCCTAATAATAATATCAAAAATTACAAAGAGAGCGAGGCACCCAATACATAAACACAAGCCCACATATCGCACAGGCCCAAAGGAAGACCCTCAAAAGAGACCACCGTCGAAGGCCCCGCCCCCCGGCCTCCGCGCCGCCGCCGGCCGCAGCAGCCACCGCGCCGCCAGGTACGGCGGCGACGGGTACTCCAGCACGCAGGCGTCCGCGTGCCCGTGCGACGCGCGGCGACCCCTCCGGCGGCCGGCCCCGACCGGTACGTTCCGCAGCGTGCCGCCGGCGGTCCAGTAGCGGTGGCACGCCTTGCAGAAGTGCCGCGGCTGGTTCACGTTGTAGTTGTTGAAGTAGCAGAACTTGGTCTCCCTGCTCCTGCAGCGCGGGCACGGCAGGGCCACCGCCGCCGCCGCCTCCCTCGCCGCCGCCACCTCCTCGTCCTGCGTCTCCGCCGCCGCGGCCTTCTTCTCCTCCTCCCGGGCCTGCCCGGTTTCGGGCCTCGGGATTACGGCCCCGAACAGCTTAATGCTCGTGGCTTCGTCCATGAAATTGGGAGGGCAAGGCGGCTCGGTGCTGTTTAAGGGATGGCGAAAAGGCTATATTAATAAGGATAAGGAGGGGCGGCACAAGTAATCAGTAATTCAGCAATTCTCCTCTTCATTTCGGTGCATGCAATCGCAAGCAAATAATTTAGTTCAGTTTGGGAAAAAGGAAAGGCAAAAGTTCATCTCTTTAGTCAACTTCTAATGGCCTTTTTCAAGTGCTCATCTGATTCATTTAAAAGAGCATTAAAATAGCTGTCGCAGTTACAAAGTGCGTTTGGTTTCTTCTTTTTCCGCGCAAAGCTGGAAAGAAAGTAGGGTAGGGCGGAAGCATTTCTGCATTAGGTCGATATCCTTTCCTTTCCCTCCTTATTTATCTCTCTTTTTAAGAAACAGAGCAAGCGATCTGCCTCACTGCCATCTGATTTCTACGGGCTACTAAGGGTGCATTTTGCACTATTTCTCCTAATTTTGGCTTTTAAATTTATCTATTTTTCAAATTTAATTTTTAGTGAGTAAAAAATACAAAATTAAGCGAAAAATTAGTCTTTAGCAACTTTGCTGAGCAGCCAAGGAGGCAAAAAACCCGACTAAACACACCCTAGCTGTGTTTCCTTGGGCGGATTCCATAGCGAATGGAATGAAAGATCATAATTTCCTCGTTTCTTTTGAAGAATGGAAAGCAGCAAAAAGAAAGCCAGTTATTTTCCTCCGTTTTGGCTTCTGCCCAAATCGGGCGGAAACAAAACTTAACACGTGTTCACCTGCATTTTTGCCCTCACGCGTTCTCCCTCTCCCTCGTCGCCGGCGCCGCCCCTCGTCCTTCCCTCTCCCTCGTCGCCAGCGCCGCCTCCTCCCAGAGTTGATAAACTCGCCACCTCCCACCTCTCGCAAAGCAGGAAAACGCTTGCACGGAGCCCGTCGGACGTCCGCGTCGGAGCAAGCGGACGCCTGCGCCTGCATCGCCCGCTTGCACTTGCTCCCGCCCGCGCCACTTTCGTCGCCTCCCACCTCTCGCAGAGCAGAAGGATGCCTGCACGGAGCCCGTTGGACGTCCGTGTCGGAGTAGGCGGACGCCTGCACAAAGGGCTTCGGACGTCCGCCTGCGCCTGTGCCTGCTCCCGCCTGCATCGCTCTCGTTGCCCCCCACCCACCGTCCACCTGCGTCTCCCGCCTGTGCCTGCGTCTCTCGCCTGCGCTGGCGATCTCTCCCCTCTCTGGCGAGGAGAGGCGGCGGCGAGCTTGCTAACGAGCTCCACACACAGCAGGACACACGAAACTGTTTTTTGTTTTCATGTGCTTAGCACGTGCCCCAATTTCCCTCCGCCTCTTTCTCCTTTCCTCACATCTCTTCTTTCCTCATATCTTTCTATCCTCCGGAGGAAACAAAGCCTAAGATAAATTCAATGAACGAGGGAAAGATGAAATGATTAGCTAACTTTTCCACTAAATAGTTCCAGAAGGGGCATCTAACTTTTCTTTATTTTTTTCTTTTTTCTTTTGCTTTGCCGGTTATGCTTTTTTCTGCGTGGATGTTTGGGTCTTCCTTTCATCGATAAAAATTTAAAATTAAAAATAGTAAAAAAAGGGGCCTCCATTACTAAAAGTTGAATTGATTTGGTTGGAAAGGTCACATAGCGATGTCGTCCACTTTGTTTGCCGGACTTTGTTTACTCCTTCATTAGGGTTCTTTTGTTGAAGTCTTTCGGAAAAGCTCTAGCTTTTGGGTTCCATGCAGAACCCAAAGTGATTTATCAGTTAAAGGCAAAGTTCTATTTCTCAACTTTCTTTTCCTTCGTCAATTGACGCTTTTTGAGAAATCAGTTTGGGATAATTGTCGCAAGTGGAATCTAGTTTCATGAAATTCACTGTCCACTCAATCTCTTTGAATAATTGCTAATGTTTCTTCCTTTAGAAAAGGAAAAAAAGATAGTTGACTTTATTTGACTTGACTTGACTGACCAATATCACAAATTGACCCCTCAAGCACAGTTTAACCAAAGCGACCCTGTTAACTTGACCAAACTCAACTTAACCACCTCATTTCACATGGAGAATTCATAAGGTACATAATCTAAAACAAGCATACTATCCACATAACTTGTGGAATACATAACATTTACTTGTATAAATTTAAGATTAGTCTTTCTGACTAATAAATGATTATGTGCTTATTTTCTCAAACTCAAGCGAAAGGTTTTACTACTAAATTTTTTTTCGGTCGATAATAACTATGCGTCAAGTCCTTCAAACTTAATTATGTAACTTAGTCATCAATCTAAATCATTTATGGTTACATCACTAAATGATTGCATGGCCTAACAAAGTAGCTATGTACCTAAATGGATGTACAACCCAAATTCATTGAAATAACAACATACTCAAATGAATGTACTGCCTAGATCAATCAAAATGATTACATGCTCAATCAACTGTGCAAATTAGTTCAACCAAAATAGCTTCTGCTAAACTAGCTACATGATATGTGATCATATCTTTTGACTTATAATGATTTATGTTTGGGCGACTGCATGACCTAGGTCATCTATATCTCAATGTCAATAACTATATTTTAAAGTTTAAGAGTATAAATATAGTATTCCAATTTTCTCTCATATTAGAAGTGAAAGAAAAGATAATATAATATATAAGATTTAGTGAGCTTATAATTATCACTCTGAACTTAAACATTTTAAATTGAGTCATATATCATTTTGACTCATTAAGTTAATAGATTAATTTGCTCATTAAACAAGTCATAACAACATAACTCTAAACTCATATGATTGATCATTTATTCCATTCCTCAAATGCTCCCATATTTAAGAATCTTCTAAACTGTAGAATTGGTCTAAGAGTTTAAAGTTATCTCTTAATCTTGATGTATGAGGCTTAATAGAGTAAGATATTTTCCTATTATTATCAACTAGATTCCCCTCTTCAAGTAACTTTAAGTTCTTAAAAAGCAACTCAAATACTAAAATGATATTCAAAGTTCACTTTTCTTTTTTCTGCATTCCAATTATCTCAATTATCTGAAACTGCCAGATCACCTTCAGCTGTTGACAAGGTTGCATATCTTGTAAAGCTAGGTATGAAGTACAACTGTTGAGAGAAAATTATTGTAAGCTCTTGTGGTCATATTCTCGTGGTGCTCTCGGGATCTGGAAGTGGTGAAGATGATTTGATAGGTGGTTTCTGTAATTGCCAGTCTTCCAAGAAACTATCACATCCTAGGTTGCAATGTGTTTATACAGTCAGGATTCTTTCTGTGGAGGAGCAAAGTTTAGCCATTTGTTTAACCAAAAAGCAAAAGATGGCAACAAGGCCACTGCCAGAACGCCTGCAAAAAGTGGACGAGGAGTGTTGCTCTTTTCTTAGGATCTTTTTTTTTCTTGATGGAATGATCGAAAGCAATTTTTTGTGGAAGTTATCCAAGTATGGCATTTGCTTTCTGAAAGTGCCTTAAAGTTTTTTTTAATATATAAAAAAGTACTTTAAATAAATCAGACTTCAATGGGAGAGAGAAAAGATGCCATTTGCAAGATGTGATGAAAACAAATTAGTTCATTTGTGGCTACCTGTGTGTATACATATATATAGTGGGAAGTGAATCCATTTAATGGTTATCTAAAGGTGTCCAAGCGAATTTTCCTCTTTATTCCTTGCAAGATTGAGGTCATTTAAGTGATTTTAATTTTCTATAAATAACTTAATTATCTTCCCAATTGTCAGACCACTTCTTAACAAGAAACTACTTTAAGCCATTCTGTCACCATTTCTAGTTCGCTTTTTTTTTTTTAACATAAAATCTCTCTGAACTTGCGTTCCCGCGATCAGCTTCAAAATACATAATGCGTTGATCAGTTTCAAAAAAGACAAACCGGGTGAAAACAGAAAACAAAACGGTTAACCAAGAAGGGTCACGAGGGTCCTGGTTTTTGGCAGATAAAAAAAAAAAGAGTATCGAACAATATCAAACTGGGGAAAAGCATTTTTAGGGAGGCAATAAGCTATAAAATACAAGCAACACTCTGCACTGCATTTTACCATCATTATAGATCAAGATAAAATTACTTTCTACACCAGCGCATAAAACATCAAATAAGTGTATCCTGTTTGAACAAACAGTTCAATCCAAAGTATTCAGCCAGTGTTCTGCATGCCGGCAGCGATACCCTTCATCGTCAAAATGAGAGTATCCTCCAATCCAGGGGCATACTCGCTTGTTGGATTCAGCTTGACCAACTCTGCCGCTGGCTTGCTGGACTCCGATATCTCCCTTGACAGATGGGGTCTGACTGTCACATGATAATTGTGATCTCTAATCCGTTTCAGAGTGCATGCTTGGCATACATTTAGAGTTGTAATATAAGCTTCACGCAGACATAGCCTCTGTTTTAAGTAGGGATCTCCTTCTAGAAGGTCTCTGTGGCGAGCGACCTAACCAGGAAAAAGAAAATCATTAACACTATTCAATGATATCATTAGTTGGCAATAGCTGGATAATTTTAGCTACATGAAGTCAAATAATATCGTATTGAGACCCTTCAGGCTGTTTTTTTCCTCAAGTCCTACAATTGATTTTTGCGCAAAAAAAAGCAGCTCCACTGTCTCAGATGAGAGGCTTAGCAATAAGATGAGTTTACACAAATTGAATGGTAAGCCAGTAAGATAAATTAAATTTCAAGATTCAAGCATTAACAAAATCATTAAAATACAATTCGTGATCACTAGGCAAAAGCACATGCACTTTAGGTAAAAACCTTTAAATTGAGTCCAACAAAATGAACGGCCGATGGTAATAATTAATTAAACGTAGTAAGAAAGAGAAAGGAAGTGAAACTGTTCAAACACCAGAAAAGAAAAAAAAAAGGAAAAATAAGTGCAGACAAGTTATAATAGAAAGCAGTGTTGCCACGTGTAAAAGGCCTATATTTCTCCAGCTATTTACAATTACTCAATTGGCCTGTAATCTAAAATAATTGGCAAGTTTTTGCAAATAACTGAAACAAAACTTTTTGGTACATGAACAGAGCTGATGCTGTCATGTGCTTGCCTTATCTTCCTGCCATAATGTAAAAAAAGGTCAGATAAGGTTGAGTAGAATTAACCTGAAGAAGCAGACGCTTGGTTTCTTCATAGTTGGCTCTGAGTTGCTCCCCGAAGCTCCACAAATCTTCAGACACTAGAAGTTTGTCATATAGCGCAGCTATGCCAGGATCTCCTTTGGCAAAAACCATCTCCACTAAATCAATTGTAACCCTGAAAAATGGCCATTCATTGTACATCTCCTGTAAAATGTGAAGATTCTTGATATCCATTTGCAACACATGCTTGAATGCTGCACCAAATCCAAGCCATACGGGAAGATGAAACCGTGTCTGCGTCCATGCAAAAATCCATGGAATAGCACGGAGCGATTCAATGCCTCCACTAGGCTTCCGTTTTGAAGGTCTACTCCCGATGTTCATTCTACCATACTCCAACTCAGGTGTCGCCTGCAGTAAAAAGAAAATGGTTTCACCACTTTCATGATTTTCATTCCTAATTGATGAGCTGTAAATCCAAGTGCATTAGGGCAGAACCAGCATAAAAAAAAGCTAATCTGAAAGAAAATTAAGATTGGCCCTGTAGATGATGTAACATAAAGGCATTCAAGTGGTCACAAGTATTAGAAAATTACACAAATGGGCTAGAAAATTTATCTCTAATATGCAGTGGAAAATAAGAAATCATGCCACTCACAAGGCGGAAATATTCAACAAAACGTGATTCCTGGAAGACAATTGATCGGTACTCCTCTGTAGCTACGATTGCCATCTCGTCCATCAGTAAACGCCATTCGGCTTTTGGAGAAACTGGAGGATGCATTCCATGCTCAAGTGTAGCAGCAATAAAACGCTGAAGAGTTCTGAAGCATAAATGCTCCTCCCCGAAACACTGTTCTATGACTTCGCCTTGAACTGTAACCCGAAGAGATCCATGTATTGTCTCTGGTGGCTGAGACAATATAGCAAGATGAGTGGGACCTCCTCCTCTCCCAACAGTTCCCCCACGCCCATGGAACATTGTCAATTTCACTCCGAATTGCTTGGCTACCTTTACAAGTTCCTCTTGAGCTTTATATAACTGCCAAGCTGCAGAAAGCCGACCAGCATCCTTGCCAGAATCTGAATATCCAATCATTACTTCCTGCTTGCCATTAATTCGGTTCCTGTACCATTCAATTGAGAAGAGTCTAGCTACCGCTGCAGGAGCTGCATCGAGATCTGCAAGTTTCTCAAAGAGTGGCACTACTCTCAGAGGTTTCTTCACATGGCATTCACGCTGCAACAATTCCACAGCCAAAACATCTGATGGTGTAGTTGCCATTGAAATGATGTAAGCTCCAAAACTGTCCGCAGGAAGTTCTGCTATGACATTGAATGTGCCTAACACATCAGTTATCTCATCAGTCTTAGGTAGGTCAGGGCCAAATAAAGGGCGTTTCCCATTAAGTTCAGACAACAACCATTCTTGACGTTTCTCCTCAGACCATTCACGGTATGACCCAATGCCCAGGTACTTGGTGATTGCATCGATAACATCAGTGTGCCGGTCAGATTCTTGCCTGATATCAAGCCTCACAAGAGATAGGCCAAAAGTTGATACTTGGCGTAAAAAGTCAAGGAGGCTTCCATCAGCAATAGGCCTATCACCACATGCACAGAGTGATCTGTAACAGAGCTCAAGAGGTTCCAGAAACTGCAAGAGACAAGAGACAGACATTATATAATAAAGAATGAAATAATAAAAATGGGCCAAAGAAGAAGATGATTATGACATCACCACAACTGTGAATTCCAACACAAGCAATTCTAACAAAAATGTGGCAAAAGAAATTCTCTCTTATGACAATCGGAATAATGATTTTGCATAAGATTCACTCCCAGATGAATCAGCATATTTACGTTTTCAGAAAGAAGGGATATAATATATTCACGAGCCTTCTGTCCAAGTACCTGCTCAACATTAGTAAAAGTTGCTTCTTCGGTAATGTCAGAATATCCATTAGACAGCAAATGGCGAGATCGCTCACGTGTGTTGTACAACTTATCCCTCACATCACTGAGGATGACACGATAAGGTTCATTTGGAGGGACTTTTTTCCAAAATTCTGCATTTAAAACAGAAAAAGTCAGAGGAGAGAAAAGAGCAAGTTTGAAGAATGCTCAATACAGTTTAAGTAAAAGAATCATATATTATTGATCACCTGCAAAAATTGATATTCATTCAAGATGCTGACCTAACATATACAAAAAATATCTCCATCGACCTTTAAAGGTATTAACCATACAAACAGGAGAATGAAAATGCTACATGATATTAAAGTACTGAATGACAGCAAAGATTGGTTTCTTAAATGTAACGGAAAGTAGGCAAAAGTGTGGTGTATCAGAATATTACCTAAACCCCTGCCATATTGATAACAGAGTAATGCATGAAGTAAATTCAGATTGATCATAATTTCAATGCATTTGAGCAAATGAGAATTTTGTTTTGCAACTCTTCTAAGTTCGAACCTTAACATTCAAACCAAAACTTAAACCTGATACCAAAGCTTGCCCCTTTAAAACTGATGTAAGGTATCCAGTGGGACTCTCAGCTTTTAGAATATACAAGGCTGTTCTTGTCTTATTATTTCAAGAAAAAAAAGTGAAGAAAAAATAGTTAAAATAATGTTGCATTTAATGTTTCTACTAACAAATGCATTGCAATGACTATAAGAAGCATTTTGTTAAACAAAGAATTACAGCAATAATTACATATGAACTTTGTAAATATAGAAGTCAACTTAGATCCGTTGAATACATGATTGCTTCTGAATGTTCATGAAAATAATATATTGGTTCAACTGATAGAAGCTGAAAAAGAAAAGCTAGAGAAATCATATACATATGTGTTACTGAAATATAATATACGATACCAATATAGTGTTTAGCATCTTTCTTAGATGAGAGATGTAGTTCATCTGCACGCATTCGGAGTTCATCATTGCAGCGCCACATAGATAGCTGTAAGAAAAAACTTTAGGTGTAGTCGTAGAATAGACCTATGATTCTCAGACTTTACAATACCTCAAACATAAGATCCTCTATCTGGGAGTAGTACAAGTTTGCAGCCATCATTCTAGCTAGTAAGCATACATCTCTTGTAACTTCTGGTGTAACTCTGGGATTTCCTAGAAGCATAACAACTATTTATTTTCTCGGTAAAAGCTAAGAATATATCCGAAGGTACTTTTTCCATTTTCAGTAATCAACGACAACAAAAGATAGAACATGTGATAACTAACTCTCTTCCATGAGAAGAGTGTTATTTTATATGTTAATACTGTAGTTCAAAATTGGAATTTTTTTAAAAGGAAAATGATAAATTGAGGTCAAATTTGTTAATTTGTATAATACCATCACGATCCCCACCCATCCAAGAAGAGAACTGAATTAGAGGGGCATTATAGGGCACACGCTCATCTATTCCTATGTTTTTAAGTGCTGTATCCACCCGCCGCAAGAACTTAGGAACACCCTTCCATATGGTTTCGTGAAAATAGCTCATTCCAGCTCTCATTTCGTCTTGAGGAGTGGGAGGAGTTCTTCGGATCTCATCAGTCCTAAAGGCAGCTTGAATCTGCAATTAAATAAACCAAAAGAAGAAATGCCATAAAGTATATAAAATATTAGTTGCAAGCAAAACAATACATGCAAAATTTAAAATCAACAATGCGTAGAGAATTTATATTTTATTTAAAGTATTAATTTCAAAGGGTTCCCGTTCAATGATTATAATCCATTCCACCAAAAATCATCTACCATGGTGGAATTTCATAGGGGCCATAGTTTGTGCAAGATATCTGAACATTTAAAATAATAAAATATGGATTATGGAACGCATGGTTACATATATGTCCGTGAACCTGTGGAAACAATGGAGTACTTCAATTAGGGAGATATTGTTCTTATCGAAAATATAAAAACAATGTGGGAGAAATATAGTCTGCAACTGATTGTTGAAGAAACTACTTGTAAGATGTTCAATTTACCTCTCTCTGAAGAGCCTCATCAAGCTCCTGCTTGTCATCTGGAGTGATGTCTTTGGCAGTCAACTGAGCCAAACAGTTTCTTATCCTAAATAATCAACAAAATAAGCCAATTCTAGGTCATATTTATACATGTACGATGGGCAAAACTTATTGTTGGAAGTGCTTCAAATCAAAAAGTGGTCAGAAATTGAATAGTGTATTAGAAAGAATGGTTCGCCTTTAAAGATGCACGTCTTTGTAATTCTAATTAATATTAACGGCAAGGCAGAAAGATGTGATGGTAAAGATAAATACATATCAAATGAAAACCAAATTTCTTGTCAGAACTCAATACAACTCCATCAAGAACATAAATCCAAATAAACAAATTGTCTGGGGAGGTTCAACACAACCCATAGAAAATGTAAAGAAAACAAAGAAATAGAGGGAACAAGTTTTAACAGGCCCATATATTTAAATCAATGCTAGTTTGACCAAGTAAGCCTTCATGTTCATGCATATGTTAGAGGATTGGTTGGGCATGAACCCGAGTGAGTATATAACAAAATCAATGATTATAACAAACCTTGCATGCTTCTGAAGCAGTGATCTCCTGACTGATTGGGTAGGATGCGCAGTCAAAACAAGATCGACTGTTTGGTTCTTCAGAGCATCAAACACCTCTTCTGGCGACTTCTTAAGCTGCACTACTAGCCGCTTTAGAGTCTCTTCAATGTCGGATTCAGTGGTTGCTGAATTCTCATCCGCAAAATCACCCTTCTTTAATTTGATCCTTCTGCGATGGGCGATCTGCACCTCCTCAGCCAAGTTGGCTAAGTTAAGCATGTGTGAGAATGATTTGGTAACAACGATTAGATCTCCAGGATCCAGACTCGTCAGCACATTCCCCAGTTCTTCTAGCTTCTTGGGATCATGCTTTCGTTCATATTCAGCAGATTGCTCATAACATTCTTGTACCTGGCAACGCATGAGTGTAAATTAACTTGCAGTTCTTGCAGATAGCCGGCTCATTCCTCTGTAGATATCACTGTGAGTTATCTCACTCTAAAATGATGTTTTCAAATAAGTAAAATATAATCGTGATTATAGGGACTACAAGATGAAATGTTCAACCCACTACTCCATCTGGCGAAAAAAAGCTCAGATGAATTTTTTTATCAGAAAATAAAAGAGCTGGTTAAAACAAAAGATCTGATCCCCAAAAATACACAGCAGTTTTACTACAATGAAGGAAAAAACAAAGATACCAAAAAATGTGCGTATGCCCATGAAAACAAGCAACGGCACAAATGTGTAGTAGTCGAGATACCATTTCTCTGAGCTCTTCACCGTGCAAATCCTGGAAGATGTCGAGAAATCGATCTAAGAGGAGAGCATCGTACTCGACTAACTTATCGTCCTCGGACACCTTACTCGGCGCAAGAAGCCTCAACTGGGCATCGATCGAGGCTGTTTTCTCTAATCGAGTCATCTCGCACCCTTCCCTCGATATCACACTTCCCTGCTGAAATTAAAAGATGGAAGTGTCCCCCCTGAATCCTCAGCCTGTCAGATCTCAATCCAAGAGAGTTTGACACCCAAACCCTAAAGGCTATAACGCAGTGCCGGTGAGTATGATGCTAGTATAGTGTGCCCGAGAGATTGAGAGAGAGAGAGAGAGAGCACAGCGGATACGCAAGGCTCAGGCAGCAGCTATTTAAGGACAAGCCGTAAAACTCATGTAACTGGCAAGTGATTGAAACGGCGCTACATACTGTTAAGAAATGATTTTTAACGGCAAGGAATATACCAGTTCCAATTCCTCAAAAATGTTATTCTCGCGTTTATTACTTTTATTTTAAGGGAACATTTCAAGTTCGGTCCCTGCAATTTACAATCTCGCCCACACACTTTGCTATTTTAGATGCATGTGAAATAATAAATATGCCCCCTCCAATTTACACAGCTTGCCAAAAAAGATTTTAATTGCAAAATAAAGTAAAATTTCGTGAAAGAAATTCGGACATTTTATAGGCATGAATAATTTTATATATTTTATTTTAAAAAAAATGTTTTTAGAGCTAAAAGCAATAACAAAAATAGTGTGGAAAATAGAGATTATTTTTTAAAAGAAAGTAATGCCAAAATATCCAAGTGGTGCAACTAATTAATCTGTCTACGTCAGGTGGTCAAGACACAGTCAAACATCATCAGGAGATTTGACTGTCAGCATCTCGTACCGGTGGAGGTACGGATTACGGAATACCAACGACGTACGTAACGGCAGCCACAATCAACGTAATAAACCAACCAGCTCTTGGCTCTCTCCCACGTGTTATAAGTTCTTTTATACTTTTAATTGGTGTGTGTTAAAGTAACTACAGACAGATCAATTAATTGGGTTGTGAATAAAAAGGAATAAAAATTCCGTTGCCGGGACTCGAACCCGGGTCTCTCGGGTGAGAGCCGAGTATCCTAACCAACTAGACTACAACGGATCGTTAGTCTAAATTTAAAATTAATCAAATATTCTAATTTACATACAAGTATTTAACATTAAATATTTAAATCAAGTACATCTTGTAAATCCTAATTCCTAAGGTATCAAAAAGCTGCATCCTCACGTGATGGACATTGCCCACTTTAGATTTAATAAAAAGGAAGCTTTTAAAATAGACCATGAAGAATTTTCTATGGATGAAGTATTTTGTTAATCCAAAGGCATAATCAACCATTCAAGCATCAATCTTATATATTGAACATAATCTACCACTCATCTCATAAATAAAATACAAAGTTAAGGATGCTTATTATATTAGTCAATCTTAATGATGAGGAATCTCCCATTATGAATAATGATATATGATACATAATATATACATGGGATGATAAAAAAGTCAAGAGAGAAGAAGCGCATCTGATCTGATATACCAAAGTTGCATGTCTTCCAATATAGAAATGGGCCACAAGAATAAGGAGAGCAAAGTGTGACTCCAAAATGAAAGCTTGATTTGCAAGATGCCCCTTGGATAAAAGAAAAGGCAAGAAAAATGAATTGTTTGAACTGTTTTAGGACCCATATAAATTCGCACTGTTGACAATAAGGTTCTGAAAGCAAAGTTTTGTAAGTGATAGAAAATAGACTAGGAATTGGCTTGGCTATCCTGTGAATTAAAGCAACGTACCCAGAAGCATGATCCGGCATCCAAGGCCCATTGTTCTCGATTCACGGATACTCTGGTACGAAGAGCAGGCCCAAAGCCCACTTATGCACGCCCTGCCAAACCCACAACTGCATAGTGGTCGACAGGTATCGCGCCGTACTCCGTACTTCCACCTGGCGATTTGATTCTGTTCATGCTCCCGGTGCCGCTGTGCTCATCAATTAGTGGAGGGAAATGCTTTGAGAGCAAAATCAATGGAGGACAAATAGAGAGGAAATCAAAAACAAGAGTGGCAATGCATTATTCATGTGTTGATTTCTATGGATCACTACAGATCTCAGAGATGCTCTCCAGGTGCGACCGCCACACCCCGACCCTCCCCCGCCGCCGGTCCCTCGCCGTCGACGCCTTCTCCGACAGGTACCGCTCATTCAGCGGCAGCCTCGTCTTCTCCATGCCGCCACCGCCGCTGCCTTTCTTTCCTTCCTCCCTCCTCCGCCTCGTCCCGTTCATCCCCGACCGGATCTTCTCGGGCGCCGTCCCGTTCATCCCCGACCGGATCTTCTCGGGCGCCGCCGGAACGATAAAGTAGATCTTCCCCCTCTGCAGCTCGGCGTGCGGCGGGAGGACAAAGGAGGCGACCTTGTGGGCGGAGTCGGACGGCGACGGAGAGGGGGCTTCGCGGAGCACGTGTTGGGGGGTACTCCCGCATGATCTTGCCGGCGCGAACGCTACCGCTGATCTGGTCTCCTCGACGCGGCCGCTCGCGTGGACTATGCGGATCACGTCGAGCGCGCCGCACGGGAAGATGCAGGTGATGCAACACCGTATCGCCTCCTTCTCTTGCCCCGTGGATCTTTCTGGATCTCCTCTCCTCATCACCAGGTCGGCTGGGCTGGCCCAATGGGCCATGCGAGAAGCACCAAGAACAACACAGCAACAACAATACTACTGACGGAAGTTGCGCGGCATTGAAGATTCAAAACAGAAGTCAGACTAATCATTAACAAGTAAACCTACCCAACTGTTTATCTCGTCATCCATTTTGTTACCTCTCGCGATTCCCGCATTACACGGACGGGCGGAAACAAGGGTACCCGGGCGGGTCCCAATCATTGAGCTAATTGTCCCAGAATGCAAGGGAGGGCGCTAGTAGCCATTCGGGTAACGGCGTAACGCCACGGCGGGTAGGAAACGACAGTTTCGAACAAAAAAGCGTAACGAAAAAAAGGGCAGTTCCGCTTTACCTTTTTTTCATATTTCCCCTTCCAGTTCTATTTATTACTCTTAACCTTTTTTAACAAGCAAACTCCACATCCACGATCGACCGGCCTCGGAGGAGCTCGTCATGCCTCGCCCTCGCTCCTCCGCCTCTCCTTTCTTTCGTCCTCCCGCCATGTGAGCACCTTTCACCCCCTTTCCATTTTGAAGCTTTTCATTTTTGCTCCTGCAATTTCTTGCGCGCAAAGCGTCCTCAGATTTGGTGCTGTTTCTTTCGCAGGGAGATGGATTCCCTGATCGGTTGTCTCGAGATGATGGGCTCGCATTGAGACAATCGAGGTTCCGCGGAGTTCGAAGGGCCCGTTTTGGTGTTGGCAGCTTATTTTATGAATGAAGCCATTCCCTCGCCGATTTCGATCTCCGGAAGTCGAAGTGGGGGAATGCTTGTAGATATCTTGTCGTCGAATAAAACATTTGGGGATCGAATTTTCGCGGAATGAGGGGAAAATGGAAGCCGTTCGGGTTCCATCTGCACAATGTGTTATGCGCTGTTCTGATGATCCACCTCCTTAGTGACGAATGCTTGTCGATCAACCTCGAAGGTAATTTCTCTGTGCATTGGTGTTCATGTTGGTGTGGAGACGGAGATGCCTTAAGAAAGGTTCAACTTTGATGAAGGGTTGGCACTGTTGGAGTTCCGGTCGAGAGTGGAGGTTGATCCTTATGGGGCACTGGGGAGTTGGAATGCCAGAGACAACGACCCGTGCAATTGGGCCGGCGTTCATTGTGACGATGGCAAAGTTGTGGCGTTGTAAGTTAGCCGCCTCTCTTTATAGATAGAGAAAAATGTCGGGTTGAAAAACATTTTTCATGTAACGTGCAAAGGAACGTTAAAATGATATATTAAACCTCTGTTTGGGACACAACAAAAATCTTGACCTGAAGTGCACAGATAAAAACTATTAATTTATTTCAATAGCTGAATATATACCATTATGTTCGGACTATCACTATTTCTAACTTGTGCCCAATCACGATTAGTTGTTTATTTACTTTACATTCATGATTATCAACATCCACGTCTAGTCACTGAAGCTACATAGCACTGTAGTAGATTTTGGCAAAATGGCTTTGACTATAATTGAGGCACATAATGAAAATCCTAGATAGATGTTGCTTTGGCTAACTTTACTGAAGCCTGTTTTGATGAATATACAAATTCAATCTTTTGAAGAAAATACAGTGAACAGAACCCCACTTTAATGTTTCATTATCTTTATCTCATTCATCTTCTTCTTAAAGGTCCTTATGTGCGTTATAAATTTACCAATAAGCGCAAGTTAATGGTATTGCATAATTTGCAGGCTGCTGAAAGACCTCTCTCTGCAAGGAACTTTATCACCTGCCCTTGCAAACCTCATCCACTTGAGATCTATGTAAGTTGTTGCTTTCATAATTTGTTCAAAATATGATTACCATGATGCTTGGAGGGAGTGTGTTTTCCTTTGCCTGAAAATAAGTATTATTAATTATATCAACATTAGTTCATAAGAATGTAGATAAAACAATACTAGGATTAGATTGATTTATCAAAGAACATTTACTAGACGCAGGGTTTTAATCAATTTCACGCTATTTAATTATACCTTTCCTATGAAAATTTCTCTGCTTTTTTCGTTGTTCTGATTTCATGGTTCTTCCGTGCGTATAAATTTCTGCAATAAAGTATCACTTAAAGGCACAAATTATGACATTTTTTAATGAAGCAAGGATTTCCATTATATAGTTTGCCAAGTAAATATAGTCTTTAGTTCCAAAATCTGTGATCTGGTAAGCTGTTAAAACCTTTATGCTCGGAGGAGAAAAATTTTTAGACAAGAATTTTAGGTAGGGTCAAATCTGAGTCATCTATATTTCTAAAATTATGAATTTTAAAGCAAAGGTCATATATGCATCACTTTAAGATTCACACATCCTACTTGATAGACATGTGACCCTGTTTAAGATTCCAATACAAGAAAATTTTTCTGTACTATTACGCCCTATCCATGGATACTTAAATAATGCAATAATTTCATTATTTATGTCATCATGATATTTCCCTTATGCCCTAATCATGGATACATTGAGTACAATCATTCCACTATTTATGGCAACATGATATTTCAAATGATTAACAAAACCAATCTCATATGAAAAGTAAATTCAGAGCACAACATCATAGAATTGGTAAAGGTATTTAGTGTATAGTTTACAACTGAAATTTAACAACAAACACATTGGCAACACTACTAAGCAATTCTAGCTATAAGATAAATAACGTATGAAAACATAGTTACCCCTCGTCAAACACAACTTTTACTCCTAATTCTAAGTTTTTAGTTTCACCTGGTAGCATCTGAAAAAAAAAGTGCGGATCATTCTAAGTATGATAGTGGGAAAACGTGTGAAGGGTCCTTCATAAAAGAAGAACAAAATAATATCTTCTGAGAAACACGAAAATATTATAAAAGTATTTAGTGTTAAATAATAATAGTATAGTTTACAACTATAAAACTTAACAATAAATACATTGATGACACTATTAGCAAATCTAAAAATTGGATAAAAAACATGACACCATGTGACATAAGACAACATTGTTATCCTTCTCCAAAAACAACCTTTACTCTCAATTTTAAGTTCTCCGACCATTAAAAATCTCACCGGGCTTAGCCTCGGAAATAAAAGAGAAATAAGTGGGGAACAACACAAGCATCTTAGTAAGAAAATAAAAAAGGTATAAATAATTACTAATATTAATTAGCATGATAATTAGGGCAATTTGCTAAACACAATTATTACAACTACACAAGCAAACATTCTGCCCATAATTTGGTGATTTTGTATTTATTCAGAATTGCTCCTTAAGAGCCATCTTACAAAATTCAGTGACTTCTTACCAAACTCATTAATAAGTGTTGCATTCAGTACCCTACCATCCTAGTAAGCCTAAACTTGTCCTCATTTCATAAGTTTAATCTTACCCAACCCTATAGTCTGTCCAATGATTTGTTGTAGTCTACATCTCAATAGTCTATTACAAATTTCATAGCATTGAACATCTATATTCTCACACTCAGCATATAGCCAGTTATATGAATTCCCTACCATTACATGATATTGAACAACCATGTGATCTATCTTAGTGAACTATCTTGTTGCATTTTTTTTTTCCATCCGGTGATTTTAGATAACATACAAATTATACATTTGTTGCCAATTATCAAGTTATTCAGGGATAAGGAATATAATTTATATGTCAATACAACAAGTGTGCATAGAATTGAAAAATAACTCTAGATCCAAATGACTTTGGCCCCATATTTGTGATAGTATGTGCCCACTCAAATATGGAGCAAAGTTTTACATGGGTATTCTAAATTGCATATATGATTTTTACTTATTAGAACTAAGGTTTAAAGTCTCAGTTTACCGGTCCTCGCTTGGACTAATACGTACAAAACATAATGATAATAGATGGTATCAGTACCAAATGTATCGACACTAAATTTACCGATACCGATACTGAGATGATACAGTATCATCTTGGGATGATACATAGTACAGATTGATTTTTAGATCCTTGATTAGAACCATAGTCAACTAAGTTAAAATCTAGCAATTAATGACCAATTCACTACTTAATATGGGTGGTATATAGTGGTCTAAGATACTAGTGATATCTATATGTGTAGTGTTGATACACCAGATATGTACCGGTCTATGAATTGAGACTTTAAACCTTGGTTAAAATAGTGACAAAAAGTGATCTTAGGCTGAAGTTTCCAATTTTGGAACAATATTCATCCTTCTAAGTTCTAACCAAAGCAATTATAAACTTAAAACCAAGAATAAGCACCAACATCCTCGTGTAAGCATCATAAAGAGCCTTCAAATCTTAAGTTTAGGTAAAACTGCTAGAAGAACATTATGGCCTCAAAGTATCTTTTTCAGCCTTACCAACTTGTAATAATCCCTCATTTTATTTAGACCAACATTTTTTAACACAAAAATGACCCTAATCACGCCTGAATTGTCTTAATCTAAGATTTAATTAAGACCTACTTAATTTGCTCTTTCATGTGAGTACTATATTACTATCTTCCATTCCAACTCATTCAAGTTTCAAACCCCTATATTAGCATATGCCATGGTTTGAACATGCTAATATTAGCTTTTAATAGAACAAAAATCTTCAGATCATAGCATATGCCATGCTTGGCAAGGGTCATATTGTATGGATTACATTATCAACCTTGCTATGAAACAATGCTTAATTTAGATTAACCAGATTTAACAGTGGATTCTCTCAACTGTGTACATGGCACACACTAATTAACGAATAAGTGAAGCTAAAAATGAAAAGATGTGCTATTTTAATATTAGAAAAAAAATGGCAGTCGAACAATCATACTTCAATGATAATTTTTCTAAACAGTGATGTGAAATTATTTAACATTCAATATCAGCTAATGAGTGAGTAATGGTTGTTATGCTAGTAAAGTAATGTATACATATTCATAATCTTAATAATGTGTTATTGGTGATATGGAATTAAAGATATGCTTGGTAGTTTGAGCCTTTCATGCAAGAAATAGTTGTTGAGTCCCAATCAGATTTTTCTTCTTATTTTCTTTATTTAGTTAATCTAATTTGTTTTTGCATCGTTCATTTCATCATTAAATATGCTCTAGTATCAAAAGTTTGCAACATAGATTTTCTTGTAGTTAAAAATTGGTATATCTATTCTGGTTGTCTTGCCCACTTATAGGTAGTGCAAAACCCTATATATACAAGTTGGTTTTTAGATGAATTGAAAGGAGGGGAGATCTTTTTAGCCAACACAACATCTATAACAAAAATGATACTCAGCCTCAATGTTTGATTATTTTTTTTCCATGAATATTTGATGCTTAGTAATATATGTAACAACTTAATTGTCACATCAAATAGTTAATATATGTTTGTTTTATTTTACTAAAATCTATTGAGATGATCTCACCTGTTATTATATTGAGCACTAAATAGTTAAATATTATACCTTGACTTAGCAAACATCAAAATGAATGTTTCACATATATTCTTTATTATAGACTTGAGTATAATAATGTCATCAAACCTTTATATCCTCCTAGGTTATTTGAAGCTCAGGTTGACACCTAAGTTTGTCTGAAATGGCATTATAATGTGATAACTAATCTTCTTTCAACAGTGTGCTCTGCGGGAACAAATTTTCTGGAATCATCCCTGAGGAGCTTGGAAGATTGACCATGTTGGAGCTCTTGGACTTGAGGTGCAACATGCTAAGTTGTGCAATTCCTGGGGAGATTATAGAAATGCTTTCCGTCGACCATCTGTGAGTTTCATCTCCTAGACACATCTATACCTCGTCATAAAGAAGCTTAAAATATGAGTATTTTTTTAACTTTTGCAGTCCGCTTTGCCACAAGTGCCGAGGAACCACAACTTGGTTCGAAAATCCTGTTGAGGAATCTGATTTGATACAAGATCAAAATCTTTCATGCGATGCAGCTGATTATCCAAGGCTTGCAAACAGGAAAATTGATCGCTGGTTAGTAACTATTTGTTTCTTAAAAAAATATTAGTAGGCCTTTGCTTGTTCAGAAGAATCAAGATGTTTCTGATGTTAATTTATCTAACTAAATGGTTTCAAAGACGACAGATGAGTTGTATTATAGTGTTTGATTCTTTTACATGCCTGTTTCATTCTAAGATGATATGAAATATAATTTTTTTCCCCATGTTCCAAGGAGTGTTCTTATCATTGTTAGCAGTTGGCACATGTATCTCATTAATAAAAACTTTTATGCCATTTTTCCCAGTGTAACATATTAATAACTATTAAGGATATGGCAAAAATATCACTAAATTGGAATCAAGTTAGTTTGAAGCAAGCTTTTCATTAACCGTAGGTTGTCATATAAATAACGGCTTTTTGGGGACTGGCAGGCAGAAACTGAAGAAAAGTAATTCCTTTCTGTTCCCGCTAAAAGGAAGAATCATAGAAATCTTTGACATATCTTCCCTGTAAGGAATTTTGTCTTTGTCATTCTAATTATGTATCTCCGCTAGAATATTTAGATCGCTAATGATCCAATGTGTCTACTGCAGAAGGCATCTGCTATCGAGATTCGGGTCTGAAGGATTTTCAAAAGGAAATCGGAACAATGACCTAGCGAGTAAGTAGATGTGCACAGGGACATGATATTCACCCCCATTAATTTTTTAGTAATTTATAACAATAATTTTCCTTACTGCAGCGGATTTTCTCCGGCCATATATATCATCGTCAAATATACATGTACAAGTTTTTCATCGTAGGCTTGTTGAAGAAACCAAGAATCTCCATGCCGCGCCTGGAAACACTGATCCAGTAAATCCAATTGTTAGTATTTTACCTACTTCAAGTGGCTCATTTCCTGCAATACCTAAAATAAATTCATCTCCTCGTCC
The DNA here is from genome assembly GCA_027563935.2 of Costus lasius. Classification (NCBI taxonomy): domain Eukaryota; kingdom Viridiplantae; phylum Streptophyta; class Magnoliopsida; order Zingiberales; family Costaceae; genus Costus; species Costus lasius. The sequence continues at coordinate 14,392,741 of CM050449.1, forward strand.
CACACCACCTCCAAGTCCTCCGAGCTTCTCTCCAAATCCTGAACCAACACCAGAAACATCTACCGACTCTATGGCAAATGATCATTCATCGAGGAAAGAATCAGCAAAGTGGACGTACATTCTTATTGGTGCAGTGGGTGCTTTACTTCTTACCCTGGGAACATGCATATGTTTGGTATGCCGTGCAAAGGCGACTGCAATAGGTCCTTGGAAAACCGGGATAAGTGGCCAGTTGCAGACGGCATTTGTAAAGGGTACTCTCCTTATTCTTGTCCTATGTTTTGTCATTAATTGTGTGATAATCGGAGAAATAAATACAATACATATTTGATCTGAGGGTAGATATTTGGCTTTAACATTTTGTTCATTGTGATGGCATGCTTCTCTCCTCTAAATATCACCTAATTTCTTTGCTTCGTTCCAAGTTGTCACAACTCATATCAGTTTAGACTAGTTACTAACGTATTAGGAAGATACATATTTGATCAACAGCTAGATGTATTCTGCATGCAAATTAAGCTCTTATCATGTTTAGACATCAGTTATAACTAATTGCTTGATTATAGCACAAATAGATGTGATACAAACATGCACTAACATCTCAATATGATTCTAGTTTTGGTGCTTCACGTGACCAGGACAAAACTTTGGCACTGCTTGTCTCTTATTGTGCTAACGTCGATAGCACTCAGTATTATCAACATCTTGAACAATCGACCCACTGCATTTCGACCGTATTGATTGGTATAGGAGATATGATTTTTTTTTTCTTTTGCAAAAAAAGCTAGTGGTGATAGTAAAGGTGAGATTTGATATCATGATCTTATTATTAATGACGAAGATATTTACCATTTGAACTAACTATAGACATGATTCTATGCTATATAATAAAAATTAAGTCCTTAATGAACTCTTGTGCAAAAGGAAGTCATAGTAAATGTTGAATGATATTGTATTTCCATCAAGCCCCTAATCTATCTGTAAAGTCCCATGAGTTGGTGGTTCTGGGTGTATCACAGATGATTTGCAGTAAAATAAAATATTTATTTAACTTCACTTCGCTAGTTAGCTCGAGCATGATGCTACCTAATTACCATCTTAAGATGTGCTATCTTCACTAGGCTCCCCCTTCTCGTTAACATTTTTTGCTGCCTACGCATTGTTTAACGCACTGCTTGGAAAGGTGCCTGGGCTTCTGCCTAGTATATTTACTGAACTGTAGTGAGTTAGATTTCTGTTCTCATGTACCTCAATACGTCTCCAGGGGTATCAAAACTAAAGGGCACAGAGCTTGAAGTAGCTTGTGAAGATTTTAGCAACATTATTGTCAGTTTTCCAGAATTTATTATCTACAAGGGAATATTATCAAATGGAGTCGAGATTGCTGTTGTATCCACCACTGTCACGTCTGCCAATGATTGGACTAGAGATTCTGAAATGCTTTTCAGGAAAAAGGTTTATCATTCTTGGTATTTTTTTAGCTAATTGCCTTTTCTTGATTTGGTACACACTAATCAAGTCTATTGTTCTGTGGTCCGTGTATTAATATATTTGTGTCATTGTTTGAACGGGCAGGTAGAAGCACTATCGCGTATAAACCACAAAAATTTTATCAATCTCCTTGGTTACTGTGAGGAGGATAAACCTTTTATGAGAATGATGGTCCTTGAATATGGATCTAATGGTACACTCTACGAACACCTACATTGTAAGAAGGCACTCAAAATTCTCATGAAGCTTGACTTACAAAGTAGAAAGAGTCAATGATAAACCAAACTAATAATATGTTTTAACTCCTCTGCAGTGGAAGAATTTGAGCGTCTTAATTGGAAGGAAAGAGTGCGGATAATTATGGGGATAGCTTACTGCCTCAAGCACATTCATGAGCTTAGTCCACCCGTGCAACTAGAGGAGTTGCAGTCAAACTCTATCCTCGTATCAGAAGATTTTGCTGCCAAGGTAAACCTTTTACGTTTCTTAGTTACACTGTATATGACAGGAAAATAAAATATTATGAGATGGAATATGGCCTTTTATGATGCAAATAGTCTGATAATATGCCGTTGATTCTAAATGCAGATTATGGATATGGGTGTTTGGAAAGCAGTTAATGCCACGGGAAAGCCAAATGGAGCTGATGACCGTGATCACTCTTTTACTCCTAATGATCCTACAAGCAATGTAAATAGTTTTGGACTGCTGTTGTTAGAGATTGTTTCTGGAAAGGTTCCACAGCTGCAAGAGCAGAGCTCACTTTTGAATTTGGTAATCTGACTAGTAATAGATTTGAACTTTTCTTTCCCGTTAAATCTGTTGAGAAAGAGGAAGCCGTATGTTTACCTGTTACTGACTCTAATTCTCATCAGGTTCTGGAATACCTAAATCAAAATGGTGGTGCTGGCTCTCTGGTAGATTCTACGTTGAAATCCCACAACGAGGAAGAGCTACGGGTAATATGTGAGGTCATCAGAGATTGTACTTGCGCGGACGCTGAGAATAGGCCTTCTATGAACGAAGTTATATCTAAATTGGGGCAAGTGATAGAGATTTCACCCGAGGCGGCCATACCGAGTTTCTCTCCACTATGGTGGGCAGAGCTAGAACTTGAGATCCTATCTGTTGAGGTGAGTTAATCGGTGTGGAAATTAATTATTTGCGTGTTCCACATCTCCAAACCTCTCACTCGGCAACATTGTATATTGGTCATTCATCGTCGCCCTGTCAAGTTCAATGTACTATTTATATATATTTATAGATGTCGTTATCAAATATCCTTTTCTAGCTAATATCGATTGGGAACGGTAAATCTCAAGTTTTACGAGAGATTAAAAGATGTGTCGCCAGAAAAAAAATTCCTAGACAACTGCAACATCGTGCAGCCGAGACAAGGGTTTTAGATTTCTTCACACGTGAGAAACATGTAAAGGGGCGCGTTTTCTAGAATTTTCGAAAACCGCATATCTGACCTGGATTTTTACTAGTGGAGATCTCGAGGTTAAGATCCTAATACTAATGTTACTATTAATGTTAATACTAATATTAATATTAATGCTAATAATAATATTAATACTAATATTAATGCTAATACTAATTTTAATACTAATATTAATACTAGTGTCTTGGGATTGAGGCACATAATAGATCAACGTGGCTTCCTAAAAAATTTCTCCCATGTAAAGTCTTAGGTTCAGTTTTCCATAACTAAAATATTTAATTTTTATTGGTTAAAAAAAGTTTTGGACAAAGGAAAATAAAGATATTTAAGTAAAAATTTATTTTTTTTAAATATATTATTTTTTAAAAAAATTTAATGGTTAAAAAAGTTGTGGTTGAAAAAAAATTAAAGATACTCGAGTAAATAAGTGTACTAGTCAGTCGCTATCCTGTGCTATTAAATATATTGTTTTTTAAAAGAATTTATAAATTTCAATAGACTTCGAGGCATTTTTGCATGAAAAAAAAAATAAAATAAATTTTTTAACCAGTCAACAATTTTAATCGAACAGAAATAGAAGTCGATAACTTTTGAGAGAAATAGTTGCTACCCAAACGTCTAAAAATCTGTTTTTATAATTAACCGAAATAGCTAAAGAACTAACCCCCCTTTAAACATTCTCGTAAAGCTTGAGTAATTGTTGGTATACAACTAGACAATTAATTTATCGCGCAGCACTAATCACTCATCCATATACTGATCCCACGACACTTTAGTTTTACCCGAATTCAACCCAATGTTAAATTAGGTCTTTCTCATCAAAGTCACGATACTCTGGGTCAGGTCGGAAGGCCAGGATATTTTTGCCATGTCAAGGTCCACATAAAACTGTATATCATTACCGAATTTTTTTTTTAATACAATGTATTAGAAATGCTTCACACCGTATTAAAAGCAGACAAAAATTATTCTAAACTGACTCAAAACAACTTAGGAAATTTCACAACTTCGTAAATACACCGATGGTCATTTACTTATTCAAATGATTATGCAAAAATTTAGACAGTAGAATATCAGAAATTTATATATATATATATATATTATACGTATAAACTTTTTTTTTACACATAAACTCACTACATGGAAGATTCAAATAGAAAGAATCTTAGTTGTTTATTATATGGAAGACGTTTGGTAGTTCAAACGGTAAGAAAAAAGAATCTTAGTTTTCGATAATAAACTTACTTGGAAATCAATGGCAAATACAGAGGAGAACAGATGCACTATGCCAGAAGGGAAGAGATTTTGAAAAAATTTCCTGAGCAAGGGGGCTGCTCAGGAAAAGTTGAGCAACCCATCCATAATAAATTCCACGATATTCAAAAAATTCTAAAAAAATTCCACGATGTAATCCACGATGAGAGCTATCCATGGACACCAAGATCGTAGAATTTGGATGTATCCACGATGAGATGTCGTGGATATAAACATCGTGGATTTTTTGCTATAGTAAATAAGCCAAAAATCCACGATGTTTGTATCCACGATATCTCATCGTGGATCCATCCAAATTTCACGATCTTGGTGTCCATGGATAGCTCTCATCGTGGACTACATCGTGAAATTTTTTCAAAATTTTTTAAACATCGTGGAATTTATTAGGGGGGTTGCTCCACGATGTTTGAGCAATAGGATTGCTCAGGAAATTTTTACAGAGATTCTAGTTGCATTCTCCTTGTGCTCTTTTTCTATGATTTGACATTTAGAATTTTCTGGAGTACTGGCACACACAACTTGGAGTAAGTAGAATCTCTCAAGTAAAAAAATGGCTCCTGTCTCGCGACTTCGTTCTCACCCCTCGACGAGTTCACCCTCTGCCTTGGCTGGTTCGCCGGTCCCTCCCCGTCCGTCGGACCCTCCGAACAATGTGCAGCCCGCTGCTCCGGCCTCGTCCTCCCCACCCACTACTTCCGCCTCGCTCTTTCCGGCTTCTCTCCCCCCAGCCGGCTCTTGGGCGGGTCTCTTCCAGCGCAATATCGGCATCCCCTCGGCTGCTTTGATATCTTTTGAGAATATTCTTAGTTCTATCTCCAACAAATATTCGGATGCGGTTGTATTTGACGAGGAGAAACTCGCTTCCTGGCGCCTGCCGTGGAAATCTTGCCTCATCGGCAAATTCTTGACGCGACATCCTCCTGTCTCCTCCTTCCGCTCGGTGATAGCTAAATCCTAGCCTCACTGCCTTGATATTTTAGACATGGAGAATAACTTCTAGCTTTTCAGGTTCCAATCTGAGGTAGACGCCATGGAGATTCTCTCATAAGGGCCTTGGACAATAATGGGAGCGATCCTCAATCTCATCCCATGGAGGCCAAATTTTCAAGCTCTCCAGCAATCGATCTCCTCTACTCCGATTTAAGTCCACTTGCTGGGCCTTCCTTTTGAGTACTGGAACCCTGATTCCATCGCAGCCAATACCTCCAAGATAGGAAAGCTACTCAGGATTGATGATAGAGCTGTCAACCTCGAGCGAGGTAAGTATGTAAGGATCTGCGTAGAGATCAATTTGGAGAAGCCTCTTAGGGAGGGTATCTGGATTGGTCCGCCGAGTAACAGATTCTTCCAAATTTGCTCTTTTGAGAACCTACCTCTGCTTTGCTCTGGTTGCGGGTGTCTCGGGCACTCCATAGGCCAATGTCCCTCTTCTGTTGCTCTTGAGCCCCCTCCGCCGGTTAAAGTTTCCTCCAGCAATCCTAGTCTTGCTCGCCCTTCGTTGTCCTCTCCGGTGGCCTCGGCTCCCGCTCCGACCATCGGCCCTTGGATCCAAGTTCAATGCCGACGTGCTGCTCGTGCCCATAGGCCTGGTGCTCTGCCGGCCTCTGGGCGACAGCCTCATCGGCGTGAGCCTTCTCAAGGTGCCCGAGGTCGGTCTGGGTTCCCTTCCCCCATGGATCCGGACCTGGTTGACGCGCTGCCCACTTGCCCGCGGCCCGTTGTTCAACGGTCCGATGCCTCTGATCCATGGACCCCACCTGATGTTTCTCAGGATGCCACGTCTTCTGGCTCATAGTGCTCCAAATTATGGCGCTCTGACCCCGCTAGACGCCCAGCCAGGATCCGTGCGAAGCCTTCGAGCCCTGCGTCGAATGCTACTGCCGCTACCTCGAGGCCACCGACTCCACCAGCTTTGCCTTCTCCTTCTCTGGTCCCACTTCCTTCTCCTTCCGCTATTTCTGACTCTAGCCTTCTTGCTCTGCAGAGTCGATTTGTTCCCCGGTTCAAAGCTTTGGAAGATAAGTTGGATGCCATGGCCTCCTCGAACACCCCAGCTCCTTCCTCCTCTTCGTTGGATCTAGATGTGCCTGATCCTACCTCCGACATGGTGATTTATGAGTCCACTCTCGTCCTCCCTCGACTGGACACGGTCTCTGCTCACACCTCGCAGCTCGTGGCGCGCCAGGCCACCAAACATAAACGTTTTCGCCAACCCTCGGGCCTAGGAAACAGGAAAAAGGCCCTAGCTCTCATTTATTCTTCCCCACGAATTTTTTGTCCTGGAACTACAGAGGAGTCGGACGCCGAATTGTCCGGGAACACCTGAAAATCCTTATGCATTCTCATTCTCTTCTCTTAATTGCTTTGCAGGAAACGCACCTGGACAACACTAGCATCTCTAAACTCACAAAAGTACTAGGCAGACGTTGTAATACCATCTTTGTTCCCTCGGATGGAGCGTCAGGAGGTATTTCTTTATCCTGAATTAAATCTGCTATGGAGATCAAGGTAATTTCTATATTGCCTCAAGCTTTACATGCTCTTGTTTCTATTCCTAAGGTCAATCCTTGGCTTATCTCCATAATCTATGCTAGTAATGTTTGTTTTCTCCGTAATGCTCTCTGGAATGGGCTGCTTGATTTGAATATCTCTGATATTCCCTGGCTCTTGTGTGGCGATTTCAATGCCATCCTGAGGCCTGAGGACAAGGTTGAGGGGGAAGAAGTTTGTCCTCAATGCCTCCATCCAAGCTCTCGGTAACTTTATCTCCTCCTATGGTCTTACTGACATGGGTGGAGGCATTGAGGACAAAATTCTCTCCAGAATCGACAGGGTTTTTGCCTCCCCGACCTGGCTGAATCTCTTTGGTAATACTAGGGTCCGTCATATCTGTAGGGAAATTTCTGACCACGCTGCTCCCCTTCTCATTTCAACCAAGTCTGCGCCCTATTCCCGTTCCCACTTTTTTAGATTTCAACCCTTTTGGACTGAGTATAAGGAGGTGAATTCTCTTGTTACTTCCCTCTGGACCCATCCTAATTTTCAGAATAGTCAAGACCCTGACATGTATAAACGTTTTAGTGCTCTTGCTAGGGACCTTATCTCCTGGCATAAATCTCACTTGGGATCTCTTTCTAAAGCTCTTAACAAAACCTGGGAGCAGATCCACTTTTGGCATTGCAAAGAAGCCTCCCACCCCCTTTCGGCTTATGATCAATCTCTTCTCACTTCTCTTCAGAACAAGGTTGTTGCTCTTAGTAGGCAAATAAACCTGAAATGGTGGACTCTTGCTAAATCTAAGTGGCTTAAAGCTGGGGATGATAACACTAAATTCTTCCATCGTACGATCACTATTCGGGCTCGTGCTAATAAAATTCTCTCTCTGGATCTTGACAATGGGACCCTCCTCTATGGTGACACGTCCATTGTTGAAGCTTTTAAATCTTTCTACTCCAATCTCTTGGACTCTAAACCTTCCGGCCTACAGGAACCGTATTTCTCTAATTTTATCCAAACTTGTGCCAATTCCAGGCACTGTTCCCCCATTGATCACCTTAATCGTTTATCCCTTGTCTCCCCATGCCATGTGATTGAGGTTAAGCAGGTTATCAACAATCTCCCTCGGGGCAAAAGCCCTGGGCCTGATGGTTTCACCGGCGAATTTTTCAAGCATTTTTGGCCCACTATTGAGCCGGACTTCCTATCTTGTCTCCACTCTTTCTTTTCTTCTAGCTCTTTGCCTAACTCTTAGGGACATTCGCATCTTATCTTTATCCCTAAGCTCCAGAACCCCAGATTTATTAAAGACTTTCGTTCAATCTCTTTATGCAATGTTTCTTATAAAATCCTTGCCAAAATCCTGGCTAACAGAATTAAGGCCCTTTTGCCCAATGCTATTGACCGGGAGCAATCTGCTTTCATCCCTGGTAGGAACATTCAGGATAGCATTCTCATGATGCAAGAGTTGACTCATACCATGGCTCACTCTTCGGGCAAATATCCTCTCATCTTGTTCAAAATCGATCTTGAGAAAGCTTTTGATAAAATCTCCTGGACCGTTGTTTATGTTGGGCTTGCCATCCTCAATTTCCCTCACCAATTCATCCATTGGATTAAAGCCTGCATTGAATCTCCTAAATTTTCTTGTGTTATCAATGGGCATCATTTCTCCTGCTTCTCTAGCAGAAGGGGCCTTAGACAAGGGGACCCGCTTTCCCCTTATCTCTTTGTCATTGTTCTCAACATCCTTAGTATCCTCCATAAGGAGAAGGTTGATCTTAAGCTCATTACCCCTTTCTCGGTCAAGGGGGGAAGCAATGTCCATATTTCTCATCTTTTGTTTGCCGATGATCTTATCCTTTCCTTTCGTGCCAACCTTAAGTCTTGTAGGCATGTTAAGCTATGCCTTAAAGAATTCTTCTCCTTCTCTAGGCTCAATATCAATTATTCTAAATCTAAAATTTACTTCCCTCCTAAGTGTTCACTCTCCACCAAACGCACTGTGCTCTCCACTTTTGATGTTCTTGAAGGCAGTTTACCTTTCAAATATCTTGGAGCCTTCATAAACCACAAGCCGGCTTGCGGTCCCACCTTCCAACACTGCGTTTCCTCCCTCAACTCACACCTAGCTTCCTGGAAAGGTAACTTGCTGTCCCAAGCAAGTCGGTTGACTCTCATTAATGCCACCATCACTTCCACGCCTATTTACTCCCTCACTGCCACCTGGCTCCCGAAATCTAAAACTGATAAACTAAACCAAATCTCCAGGAACTTCCTATGGTCTGGAAATTCCCCTGGCAACAAAGCTCATCTGGTTAATTGGACTCAAGTTACTTTTCCTAAGTACCAGGGAGGACTTGGCATCAAGGATTTCTCTCTCATGAGGCTTGCCCTTAATTGTAAAAGGCTTTTACACATTCTTAATTCTGGTGATTCTGTTTGGGCCTCTATGATCAAGGCTAAATATGAGGTTCCTTTCCCATGGAACATCAAATGGCCCCGCAATGCTAGCTGGTTCTGGAAAGGTCTCTTGAGGGACTTGGATTCACTGAAATCTGGCTTTTCCAGGAGGATTGGGAATGGCCTTGACACCTCCTTCCTCACTCACCCTTAGTGCCTGGACCTTCCCATTGCTTTTAAGCTTACCTTTATTTTAACTGAGGCTTTATCTTCTAACCTGAAGGTTGCTGATTTTATGCAGGGCCGGCTTTGGTGCGACCAGGCCCTCCTTCGGCTAGGCGGTCCTCTGATAAGCAATTCCATTCATTCTTTCAGGCTTCCGGGTACTCCCAGTGATATTTTTTGGGACTGGAGAGAGGTTCCCAAAGGTTGTTCTCTCACAAAAGCTGCCTATCAGTTTGTTTTGAACAACCATTGGGACCTCGATGATCCTTGGAGTAGTTGGATTTGCTTATGGAGGCTACTAGTTACCCCAAAAATAAAGATTTTTGGGTGGAAGCTTCTCCTCAATAAGCTGCCTACCTCCTCCTATTTTGCTAAAATTGGATTTAGGGAGGCCAATCCTTGCTACTTTTGCGCTTCTAAGCTTGATGACGCTTCTCATTTCTTTTTTAATTGTGATTCTACCCACACCATATGGTCTTATTTAGCTAATACCTGTAACTACAGCTTTCATTTTCGTAATTCATGGGCTTCCGATGATTGGATTTTCGAACCTAAGCACCTGTCTTCCCTTATCCTAACTATATGCTGGTTTTTATGGAAAGCACGTAATATGATTATTTTTGAGGCTCAGCAGCTCGTGATTTTGGATGTTCTTAGATTAACTCTCCTGGAATTCAATAGTATGCTGGATGCTTTTAGTTCTGAGGAAAACTCTACCCTTTCTGATAGGCGTTATTGTCGTTGGCTGAAGCCTCCTATGGGATACCTTAAACTCAATGTTGATGGTTCTTGGACTGATGCTTCTTCTGTTGCAGGTATTGGATTCCTCTTACGCAATGAAGATGGAATCTGTTCATTTGCAGCTTGTGATCAAATCTGGGTGGATTCAGCTCTCAAAGCCGAACTTCTTGCCATTAAGCTAGTGGCTGGTTATCTTTTTCAATACTCCGGGCCTTCGTGATGCTTCTGTCTATTTAGAGTCCGATTGTAAAGAAGCTGTTCTCCTTACTACCGGCTGTCGTCCTCTATCTCCTGGAGTGATTCCCATCATAAAGGAAATTAATTTCCTTATGTCTCATATGCCCAAGTGTAAACTTGTTTTCACTTTTAGGGAGGCCAACAGGGCTGCCGACTGGCTGGCCCGGCTCCGCTTTTGTACCAGCTGGTCCCATCATTGGCCTAGCGAGCTACTCTGTATTTTGGTCTCCGATCTAGGAGATGCTGCTTCTTAATAGATTGCCTTTTGATAAAAAAAGAATCTCTCAAGTCAGTATCCTCCGTCGATTTACTGCAACAACAATCAAATCAATAGTTAGCTTCAGGCATGATCCACAGCCAGCTAACACGGATAAAATAGAAAGGTAAACATACCTGGTGGTCAGCGACCAAAGTTATCCTCAGTTGAATATCTATAGGCTACAACTGATCATATGTGCACATAGGAGTGGAAATTCGTATTTTACGTATTATAGCAGATCATGTTATACTCAATACGTGACATGATTATATTTGACACGAATACGATCTATTTATGCATATAGGTCAATATATAAAACACAAACACAATCAACTTATTTCACAGGTGACATGACACGATATAATACAACACGCTATAGTACAAATCATATTATATGACACAATTCTAGACGACATGATACAACACAAATGGCACAACATGAATAACCTCTTTAACTCATTATATTACACAATCTAATATCATATTTTTAAAAAAGTAAAAATTAAAAATATTATCATATTATTAGATGTTTAAGATTAAAAATTAAATTATTAGTTATTAGTTTTAGTTTTATATTTTAATATATAATATATATTATTTTTATATATAATATATATTATTTATATATATAATATATATTATTTTTATATATAATATATATATTATACGAGTTACATGGGTTAATCTGCCAACACAATATGATATAAAATTTGACAGGTTATTTACAAGTTGACACATTTACGACACGAAACACAATTAATCAAATCAGACTTGTAAAATCTCGTGTTGTGTCATTTCCCTTTCCGTTCAACTTTGCTTTTTATATCGCAAGTTCATTTTTCTTAAGAAGATAAGTGGTGATAGTGAAAGTTCATTTTTCTTAAGAAGATAAGTGGTGATAGTGAAGATAGGATTTGATCCTAAAAACTTGTTATTGATAACTAAGATCTTTATCGGTTGAGCTAACAAGTACTTTATCGTTTGCATTAACTGCTTCCAAGCTTATGACTGAGCTAACAAGTACCTTCTCGTTTGAACCATACAAACATCGCAATTTGAGTTCATTGTAGCAGTCAGACTTCCTCCCATAACAGATTCTTATTTGTGTGTTGGATCAATGACCTGGAAAAAAATAATATTCTAGGTCATTAGGAACAAGGAACAAGAACGAATAACTAATGCTTTAAAGATATTTTTTTGTAATACCATTATGTTACCCTTAGTAAAGAAAGCAAAGGTCACTACAATAGGAAGATGATGGATTATCAAAGGCAATGTTTCTATAACCTGTAGGAGTAGAAATTATAAAACATTATTGTCCCATAAATAAACCAATTAAACTTCATGTACACCCACAAAACCCTTTACTGATATATACAGAAAAGTGAAACTTTATAAAGAAAACTATAGGAAAAGTCATATTTACATTTAGTTTAAGCTAACAAGTGATAAATTCAAGCAGAGGATATGCCATAGGTAAAAATGAAGCATAAGAATGACTCAACCTCAGGGTTATGGACAACAACATTCCCATTTCTTCCAAACGTACATGATTTTTTTACAACAAGATTTCTAAGTCATCAGAAAAACTCCATGATTGTTTTACAAAATTAACTTGACGTGGGCTTAGGACACAGATCATGCAAACAACGATTTTTAAAAGATTTTTGTAATAAGGATAATAGAGAAAACCGAGATTAACTAACGGATTTAGAAAATATATGTTTTTGTAATTTTTATAATAAAAGCCGAAATTAATCTACTTGCGGAAATAAATTGCTGAAGGAAAATACTGGAATTTTAAAGAGGACTTACAGTGGACCCCTTGAGAATAGAAGGGGTCACCTTCCCGTTCTTCACCGGTCCTACTCTGATGGAAGATGTCGGTTACACACAGGCATTCCAGCAATTCCACACAGGCGTGGGTGAGTTGTTTAAAGAAAATATTAAAGCTTTACAATCAAAAGGTGCAAGAGGGAGGTTAAGCCTCCAAGTTCTCTTGCCTAGACAATATTTAAGACTAAACTAATATGATGGAGGGGTGGAGAAGAGAGATGAGCCAAAGGGTCCAAAGTTCAAGCGCCAACCCCTACAAGATTCGAAACTTAGTGTAGGATTTGAACTTGAGGAGAAAAGAGATAACCACAAGGTGAAAGAATACTTAGCTTATGGGATTCTTCTTCAAGTAAGTCTCGGCCTCCAAGTTCCTTCAAGATGTTATCGGCTTGATGGATTCCTTCAAGTGGTGATGCTTCGGCGTTGCTAAGGAGGGATGATGCTCACGGTTAGGAAGGGATGTAAGGAAGTGGAGGATGGAAGATGTGAATAGAGGGAGAGGAGGAGACTTGGTGACACAAGCACCGAGAGACTACAATTTGCTAGAAACTACTCGACAAATTTCATTACATGCTAATGCATATGATGCATGAGGGCTACAACATATAGGCAAGGCAACTAGGGGTTACATGTGTCATTTCCCCCCTAGGCGCCTAAGCAAAGATAAGAAAGAATTTCAGCCATTAATTGCACAAAGGCTACATGGATTGGGCACACAAGCAATTGGTTGGCTTTCCATCTAAGGCCGGCTCCTCTATGGTAAGAATTTCAAAATTTGAACTCCAAAGGGCTGGCGCAAATTTGAATTTTGAAGGGTGGGCGGTTGAGCATTGATGAAGCTTCCATATGTAGAGAGGATTTTGAATTATTTCTTCAAGTGGTAGGCGCCAACTTGTTGATTACTTGATTGGTGGAAGATTGATTGATTCCTTGATTGGTGGATCTTCTCTTGGCCGACTTAAATGTTGATGGAGGCGCCCATGGCTTGATTTGGCAAGGGTTTGAAGATTTATGAAACCCCTTTAACTCAAGTCTTCAAAGTGGTGGAAGTTGGAACTGAGTTGAAATTGAACTTTCCTTTCTTGGAGCTCACGAGGTGAGTGGGTTGTGAGCTGAATGTTGCCTATGTATTGTAGGTGCAAATACACGTGCTATGCTTCTAACCAACCATGATACGACATTTTATTTAAACAGGAAGTTAAAACCTACATGTAACTACATGTTAGATTGGGGGTGGATCTAACCTATCATGATGCGATGCAATGCAAATAAGGAAAGTAGGATCCTATGAGGAAAACCCATACCTGAGAGGTTTCCCACGGACCCTGGTGGACCTCCTCGGAGCTGGTCTTGGCCCCCCATCATAACTCCACCAAGAAGATACAACAAGATCATCTATTACCTTCCATAATCAATAATATGGAGATCCACACGTAAAGACCACACTGATTTTCCTGCAACAACACACAATGACTCCATATCCACAGCTCTACTTTCCCTGCAATAGCAATATAGTTCGCAAGAAGACATAGGTTTCCGTTCATAAATTAAGTGAAGAAGGATCAATAGCATTAACAACTAGTTTGGCAAAATAATAAGCCCATTAGTTCAAAGAAGTGAAATGCTATCTGGATCAAATGTGAAATGTGGAGTAGCTACAATATAAAATATCAAAACTCACCGAAGACCACGATCTACCATATGACCAAGTTCAATGGCAGATTCTCCAGGAGGTAACAGAGCCCCTCACATGTGTCTGACCTAATTGCACTTCCGAACAACCATCTACTATGTAGGTAAAACAAGCACTTTAGTACTAGTAATCCCTAGTAATTTTCTTGTGTTGGTTAATGCACACTAGAAATTGGCGTTTTATAGTGAAACAAACACTTGAATCATTAGGAGTTAGATGCTATATAACAACATATCATTCATACAATACAAAACAGACGAATCTATTAGATGCGAAATCTTCTCTGCTACCCTTGATCCCTAATGGTATATGTATACCAAACAACACAAGCATAAATAACGTTAAAATGGCGCCTTGATATGAAAATCATAACTCGAGGAAAGTACCTCGAATGCGACACAAGATCCAATCCTTAGGTCACAAAAGGGCGAAGAAACGACATCATGAACAATTAAAAAGCCGCATAACAAATCAAGATTCTCAACACTGAAAATAGGCATGTGATGACGAATAAACAAAGCGTGGGTCAGAGACAGACCTCCCAAACTAAATGGTGATGCGGTGGCAGTCAAAAGGGCGTGGCGGCGGCCATCGGCCATCGACATGGAGGTCGGAACTCGGAAGCAAGCGCCGCCTCTAGGAAAAAATTATCTTGGAAAGTACCCAATCGGGATGAGATCCAGTTGGGTACCCAGATCTACGCCTGTGCACGGTTCGGTTAACCGAGCCGTGAGACTAAAATTCAAACCGAACCGAATCTATCGGTTTAGAAAAATTACTAACCGTTCCCGAACCAATAGACCGGTTAGCCACCAGGTTCTTGTAAACCAGAATATTCCACACCTTTTCTATTGGTTTATCTAAGTTTTAGCCAAGTTTTATATAAGTTCGTCAATATATAGCAAAGTTTGATTATAATTATTGTCAAATTTTTTTAAACCAAAGTATGACAAAAATTATTGTCGAAGTTCGACAATAATTATTGTCGAAGTTCGACGATATATATAGTGAGTTCGACAATAATTATTGTCGAACTTGTACATCTATTGTTGAATTGGTTCAAACATAACCAAGTTCGACGATATATATACAAAGTTTGACGATAATTATTATTGAACTTGTACATCTATCGTCGAACTTGGTTCAAACATAACCAGTTCGACGATATATATACAAAGTTCGACGATAATTATTGTCGAACCTGTACATTTATTGTCGAACTAGTTTAAACATAACCAAGTTCGACAATATATATATAAAGTTCGACAATAATTATTGTCGAACTTGGACATCTATTATCGAACTTTTTTAAACATAACGGCAGTTTTTGAGCTCGGGGGTATTTTAGTAAAATTATATGCTGGGGGTATTTTAGTAAACGGAATTGAGAAATAACTGAATAAGCATTAGTGTATTATCGTATTAGAAAATAATAAATATTAATTATTAACTAGGAGTAGCGGTTCGGTCGGGTAATTGGTGTTCAAAAATTTGTTGAACCATTACCGAACTGTAAACCGATCTGTATTCGCAAAAATCGACCGTTTAATTAACCGACGGTTCGGTTAACCGAACCGTTGGGTCGGGTCGGTTGGTTAATCGTCGATTCACGATTTTTTACACAGCCCTGCGGATCTTGCAAATGCGGATCTCAAAGCAGCTGTATGCACACTTTTTGGAGAAGGCTCACTTACGCATCCATTACATAGAAATGCAGAGATAATTATACGAACGGTGCCCCCTTCCTGGAAAGCGATCGCCACGTCCTTCCTGTGCAGCGACAATCTCCTCCTCTCCCAAGTTCTCAATCTCCAGTGGCGGACTCACTTCTCTGGCGACATCAGGAGGTATATTGTTTCCCTAAACGTTCTTTATTATCCTAAACATTATTTATTATCGTAAACCCTAGCCGTAAACAGTCATGCATTGCAGTTTTATTGTTAATGTTTATATCTCTCAAATGACAACGTATTATGTTATATCTGAGTATCCATAATAGAAATTCTACAAAAACTTGAATGCTTGCGTTTATGCATTGGATATAATAATTCTTTTTTAGAGTAGGTTCATGCTTAGGGATATAGTGTGGCGTGGAGAAGGGTAAGAAGAAGTGTATATCATCAGAAGATGAACAACATATGTCATCAGATGATGGACAACATATGTGTTATGACGATGAACAATATATGTCTGCTGATGATCAAATTGAGCACGTGCAATGCCCTCATTTTGACGCAACCAATGTCGAACTTGTACGTACGAAAGGATTATTAAATAATATTTGTATGAAAACTAATAATGATTCAGTATAAAATTAATAATATTGGTATATTTTTATATTTGCAGAAAGCTGATGAAACTGTATCACCCTCATCTACAAGACATGAAGAATCTAAAAGCACATCTGCAATCCCTTATGTCGGTATGACTTTTAATATAAAGAAGAAGCATCTCTTATAATAAGTATGGTAGAAAATTGGGATTTAGTATTAAGAAATTCCATCTCGAGCGTAGAAAG
Organism: Costus lasius; assembly: GCA_027563935.2. NCBI lineage: Eukaryota > Viridiplantae > Streptophyta > Magnoliopsida > Zingiberales > Costaceae > Costus > Costus lasius. The sequence continues at coordinate 14,409,359 of CM050449.1, forward strand.
GATGGTAGTTTAAAATATCATAAGTTTTGTTGTAGTAAACAAGAGCAAAAACAGCCTGATAAAAGGCAAGTTGCAAAGAGGCTACTACCCGATACCCGTACAAATTGCATGACCAAGGTCGAATTCAAAATTGACAAGAATAATGTGTAGGGTATTATCTAAGTGCATTTATTTAGCTAGGACCGTATGTAATACATTGTTAGTAAGCTAATTCTTCCAAGTATGTTAATGTAGTGCTCGGACAAAAAAAAATGAAGCATATTTTTATGATGATTTTAACACCATAGTTGGAGTAGAAATGTAATTTTGTCAGATATTTTTTAAAGTGTATTATGCAATTGAGTATATCATAAGATCCATATGTTCCCTGATTGTATTATCTTTTGCATAATAAAGGGATATTTTAAAAAAAGTTTAACTCGGGTCTTTTCCCATTTTCATTCAAGGATAAGGACGGCAATTTTCTCGATTCTATGTAATAAATTAAATTCCTAATAATCTACAAATATCATTGAATGCATATAGAGTGAGAAAGATAAAAGTAATACAGAAATAACAATGAAAAATACAAGAATTAATAAATTTAGTGGAAGATGGTGAGTAGGAGTGCATGAGATGGATTCATATAATTATCCCTGCATTTTCGTGTAATGGATGCGTAAGTGAGCCTTCTCCAAAAAGTGTGTATACAGTTGCTTTGAGATCTGCATTTGCAAGATCTGGGTGCCCAATCGGATCTCATCCCGGTTGGGTACTTTCCGGGACAATTTTTTCCACCTCTAGAAACTTCTCTCTGAATTTAGCTGGTAAGAATTATATAATATTCATTAATTTTATTTACACTAATAATAAGACAATAGTGAATTTGTAACTAGCATGTCAAAATAATTCAATTTAAAATATAAATAAATAAAACAAACTTTTTTTATTTTAATTTAATCACATTAGCCCTTATAAGAATTCATAACAAAGAAAAATGGTAAATTTTCACATTTAAATAATAAAAATAATAAAGTTTAACCATCTTTTAGAATTGAAGCAACAAGAAATAATTATTTTATCAATTCAAAATTCAATTATAGCATAAATACATTTTTAAATTTAAATAAATATTTTTAATAAAAGGGATATCATGCAAGTATAAATAATACTACATATTGTTCAGTAAAATAAAACAATAATAAAGAAATGAATAAATTTATATTATTTCTTTTATCATCAACTAAATACAAAGAGTAAATGAAAAAAAATTACATATTTATTTAATAAAAAAATTAAAATAAAAGAAATTTTCCTGTTTATTGTGATAAAACACTTGCTATGTGGTATAAAATTAATGACAAAATTATTTGATGTATAATACTTGCCATGCGGTCCCCCGTGTAGAGCATCTGTCCCTATGCGGACGGTTGCCTCACGCAGTTGGCAGGCGAGCAGGCGGTTTCGGGTACGTCCGAAGCAGCGGAATCGAGAGAGATTCGCTCAGCAAAAAAGTCAATCATTTACATACGTCTTATTTGGCTGGCCCCACCAACCTTACATGCAGATTGCCACCTGTTACGGACGCTGACCCTGACACTGGCTTGATTGTCTCCCCCACGATTATGAACTGATTCAGTCTGTCTTTCTTCCAATTGGCCGCACAGAGATCACTCTTTTTTTTTTCTTTCTTAAAATGAAATCAATTATTCCCTCTTTAACCATTCTGAAATACGATTATCTTCTGGTGTTAGCGGTATCAGCACAAACGCAGAATTCTTATTGCAAAAGTACTACGAATTACACAAGAGAGAGGGGGAGAGAGAGTCATAAACATGACGTCACCCGCCCGTGGGCTACTTAACCCGCCCCAAATCGCAGCTCCGTTCATCTCCTCGCCTTCTCTCCCCGCGGGCCTCTAAATCACAACGCCACCAAAGGCTTGGCCCCCTTCGCCGCTCGCAATTTGACAGCTTCAATGGAGGCACAATTCCTCGCCTGCCACGAGGAGTGGATGCGCGTCCAAGCCGCCGACCTCGACGAGCTCCTCCAAGTCACGTCACACCCCAACGGCCTCGGCGCCCGCACCGACGCGGAGCTCCGTGAACTGATCGCCAAGAACATGCGCCACTACGAGGACTACTCGGCGCGCCGCCGCGCCCTCGCGCGTGCGGACGGACCCGCCTTCTTCTCCCCGCCCTGGTGCAGCTCCTTCGAGACCTCGGTGCTGTGGCTCGGCGGCTGCCGCCCCTCCATGTTCATCCGCCTCCTCTACTCCCTCAGCTCCGCCGGCCTCGAGGCGCACCTCGCCGGCGGGTTCTCTCCCGCCGCAGCCGCGGCCTCGGCCGGCGGTTTGGTTGGCCTCTCCTCCTCGCAGCTGGCGCGCGTGAACGAGCTCCACCAGGCGACTCTGAGGAAGGAGGAGCGCATCACGACGCGGATGGCGGCGCTGCAGGAGCGGGTGGCGGACGGGCCGCTGCTGCCGATCGTGAGGGAGCGGCGGTGGAGCGGGAGCACGCGCGGGGAGAACGGGGATGCGGCGGACGCGGAGGTGGAGGCAGCGATGGAGGATTACGCGGGGGCGGTGGCGGCGCTAGTTGGGGAGGCGGACTCCCTGCGGGTGGAGACGGTGAGGGCGCTGCTGGAGGGGATCCTGACGCCGAGGCAGGCGGTGGAGATGCTGACCAACGCGAAGCAGCTCCACCTCGCCGTCCACGACTGGGGCGAGCAGCGCGACCTCAGGCACGGCCGCAGCCGATGAAATATTTATATATATCAATAAAAAATCTAGCTGAATATCTATAATTGATGATAAACTATGGTGGACGAAATCATGCACGGAAGAAAGAGTGGAGATGTACACTTGGATACGTGCATGAACTTTTGCTGCATATAATAATAATATATGGCAGTAGCTGTGATGTGTGCGCGACAATGCCTTACTCATGTTTCATGGTTGCAGTGGTGGCGCATGTCTATGAAGCGCATGCATGCATGCTAGCATAGCCAGGAGCGGTGGAGTAAATTGAATTGATGGCAGGTGATCATCTTGGTTTAGCTGCGTTGAATAGAGTTGTTGGCAGGTGCCTCCAGATGGAATAGGTGCATTCTCATCATTCGATGCAAATTCTATGGTGTAGATCAGAGAAAATAAAATGGAGAAGGGCTAAAGTCAAGTAGAAAGCCAAGTTAGAGAAGAGGCGAAGTAAAAAATGGTGGATGTGATAAATTAGGATTGTAACATGTAGGATAAGATGATTGCATATGATTCAATAGGTGACGTCTCTACTTAAAATTTGCATCTCACCAGATATGGTACTCTGTTATTTATAAGATGTCTTCGCAAACACGTTGAAAAGTGTAAAAATACCTGTAAGGAAGGGCAAAATTTCGGTCATGGGCACTCAATTAGAAGTTCCCAGTATTAGGGTCTACGATGGGAATTCGCTTTAGAGAGAAACAGCTATTGCAGTAGAGTAATGAACTGTACTAGCACCTGAGAGTGTGATCATCTTCACAATTATCTGTTCATTGTGATTAATTCAGGAATTCTATATACATTAGCACAAATTACATCTGATGGAAGCTATACAAAACCACAAGACAACAGGGCTCATTTGTCAAGAAGCTAGACAGGGAGGTATGACTTCAAATTTACAACAAATCCATTCAAATATCAGCAGAAATCTTAAATGCCTAATCAAGGAATGAATAAGGTAACTTGTGGTGAGAATAACTTCAGGTAAATGGTGATAAACCTTGCTGGCTCTAGTGTGATCGAAATCCTCCGAAGCATTCAGCAGGGAAACGGGTACCTATAAATAAGAAATCACAACATCAACAAACATTCCCCAATGCCTGTCGGTTCTTGGACGCCTAGAAGGCACTTCACCTAGCAGAAACCAAGGGCTTTGAGTTCAAAGAACGAGTCTAATATCTTGACAGATTTTCTGAGGTTGCCTAAAACTAAACAGCCTATACTACATAATTACTTTTGTTTACGTTGAAACTAATTTTCTACATTCGACACTTTTGAACTATTCCGGTTTAATTTAAGTGCTATTTTGTTTTGCTGTCATCACAAAAATGGCATGTAGTTACTCCAATTCTCCAAAACCTTAGCTTTGCTAAATGCTAATGTCTTCTACAGTTAACATCATGCCAAGGCAAGAAATGTCACTTTTTTGGAATTTTTGCGCTTGATCAAGCAAACATAGGAGCAGTATTATGGCAAAACAACTAAGAGCCTAAACATTTGGGTTGATTTCTCTGTTTGAAGTCATAGGAAAGTTTCCATAATGGGAAAAATGCAAGAATCATTGCTCAGTAATTCCAGCCCTTTAAATTGACCTTTTCCTTTTCTTCTGTCATCTTAGAAGAAAGGTCGATCACATCCGACTTGCCTAAACAATTGCATTACCCTATGAACTATGAAGTATGGCACATTGGCACAGAACTAGCATAATTAATACAACGCCTGACGAAGTTATGTGATGAAGCTGAAACAACAATCAAACTTCTCATGGTTTAATTACAGTTAGTGGTGCTCATTGTCCATAAAGCTATGCATTTTAAAGAGAGAATAAGAGGGATTGAAAGGAAAGAGAAAAATGTTACAAATAAGACTATTGTTTAAGAAATAAAATAAAAATTTTCGATCCCTCTTATTTTTCTTTTATGATACACGATGTAAATGCTCAAAATATAATTAAGAATCCTTTTTTATTTTGAATCATAAAAGAAACTAACTCTGTTCTCCATATACTTGACTTTCAAAATAACAAGCATTGTCCAGTAGTGCATGATGTCATAGAGATAATTCCTAAGCTAGCATACAAATTTATCATTAAAGTAAGCAAAGAGGTTGAACAAGATTACATGTCAAAATGAATTGAACAAACCTTTAAAAACCAACACAATGTCACGTGATCGATGAAGTTCTCCAAAGAAATAATGTTATCTAATGAACCAAACATGGAAAACATTATATTCAGCATGAACATGAAATGTGTAGGCGTGTAGCATATATGTATTTTGTGGTAACAAAATTGATGTTTACTTACATACCACTAATTTTATTTAGTACTTTTAGAGTATTATAGAAGACTGGACAAACAAAGATTTGCAATAATGTATTTTCAATGCAAAACTTATTCTCATACTTTCTCAAGTTCAAGCTATATAATTACAGATCATTTTAGTCTTCTAGTGTCATTTTTCAAGAATGTGTTTAGGGTTGAAAACAATATACAAAACCAACCCAATTTTATAGGAAGAACCCAATTGATCAGGCCTCATGATCGTGTTTTGGTAAAACCCCAATGTCATAGAGTAAGGTTGGTCAACTATGAGATTTCTGAAACCATCTCGAACCCAAACTAACTTGACATAAATTCTATTTATTAATTTTTTTTACTTAAATAAATATTTTAAAGTTTTTAAAATTTTAAAAATAAGGCAGGATAGGGTTGGTATCCCTATAAGCACCCAATTCCTGCGTGGCTAGGTTTGAAGTGGGATATTTGTTTTTTTAAACTCGTCGAGTTTCAAATCGGGTTCAGGGGCAGTTTTTAGGGGGGCGGGTAGGCAAATATATTCTTGATCCACTCCATCGCGAAAGCTAGCCATGTTCCATAGATACTTAATTGAGAATTTTTAATTGAGAATGCAAAAACAAAGCAATTCTCTGCTGTCAAAGATGGAACCATTACTCAACATACAAGATATGCAAGAAATGTGATGTAACTATTGTCGAACCAGAAAGCGGTAACTTTTTGCAGGATCTATGAACATATAAAAGTTCTGCACTAGAATTTCTCAATGATTTCTAGCGTTGTTGTTTGCTACATCGTGTCAATTTAAAAAAATGTGCTACATAAAAATGATGTTAAAAAAGATGTTAAAAATTGTTGTTGAAATTTCATTACAATTGGTATAATGATGTTCAAAGACAACTATATGACAAACATTATTATGCCCCGGCCTAATAAGAAAGTGACACATTTAACTTTAAATTATTTAAGTACAAATTAATAATAATAAACTTATTATGCCTTATATATATGTGATAATTTTTTTCACTTCTCAACTAAATTAGGTATCATATGCATGAATAATTTGAATCAAATGCTGGAAGGGAAGAAAATACCTTAATTTTTGTTCTTATGACGTGTTGTAAGTGTTTTTAGCAATGGGAGGCGACTCGAAGACGAGGTTTTGTAACCCAGGTTTAAGCTCCTTGTTGCAGAACTCTTCGTACTCTTGCCCGTCCCCGGCCTTCTTCTTCACCTCGACGACAACCATGGATGCTGTGAGCTCAAATATGTCCACACCAATCGTCAATGGACCATTCTCCCCCTCTCTAGTTCCTTCCAAGCTGATCCGGTAACCCTTCTTTCTAATCTTAAAACTCATAGCCTTCGCGATCTGCTCCAATTTCGAAATGATCTCGGGCACAGGCTGCTTCGACAGAAACCTGGTCATATCCCTTGTTTCTTCGAACAAACCGGAGAGGTCGAAGCCCTTTGAGAAAGATATGATATCAAATGCCGTAAGGCAAGGTGGCCTCTGCAATGGAAGCTGCTGTTCATCAGAGAAGGATGCCGGGCAGGACGCAACCGAGCAGTCCGATTCCGACCCCGATTCGTATGTTTCATCCGGCTTAGCTTCATTAGCCTGCGCTGGTTGTTCATCTTCCGATTCAGGATCGTCAAAGCTATGCATTTGGTTGTCTTCGATGTAAAATCGGATGTGCCGGAACCCTTTTCTGAACCAGGGGTTCTCCATGATCTCCGGGATTGTTACACGATTTTGGGGATTGACATCAAGGAGACGGTGGAGTAGGTGGACGAGGTCATGCGAGAACCACCGCGGGCACCGGAAGACGCCTTTATAGATCTTCCGGTACATGGCCACGATGCTGCGGTCGTGGAAGGGGAGGTAACCCGCCATCAGGACGAAGAGGATGACGCCACAGGACCAGACGTCCACCTTGACGCCGTCGTAACCCCTCCGTGCGAGCACCTCAGGCGCTACATAGGCGGGTGTACCGCAGAAGGTGTGAAAGAGCCCATCACCGCGCATCTGCTCGGCCACGGCAGAGAGCCCGAAGTCTGAGACCTTGAGGTCGCCGTTCTCGTCGACGAGGAGGTTCTCAGGCTTGAGGTCTCGGTGGTAAACGCCGCGGGCGTGGCAGAAGGAGACGGCAGACATCAGCTGCTGAAAGTATCGGCGGGCGGTGTCCTCGAGGAGGCGGCCCTTGGCGACGCGGGAGAAGAGTTCGCCTCCACGGACGTACTCCATCACGAAATAGATCTTGGTCTTGGTGGCCATGACCTCGAAGAGCTGGACGATGTAAGGGTGGCGGACGCGGCGGAGGATCGCGATCTCGCGCTTGATGTGGGCGACGAGGCCGCCCTTGAGGATCCTCTCCTTGTCGAGCGCCTTGATGGCCACCAGCTCGTCGGTACGCACATCGCGGGCGACGTATACCTTGGCGAAGGTCCCGGCGCCCAGCAGCTTGCCCACTTCAAATCGCCCAAGGAGGAGCCCGCCGCCTCCTCCGTCCTTCTTCCGCTTCCTCTCCAGCTCTGTCGTCGTCGTCGTCGTCGCGGCCTCCTCCGCCATTGCAGATCTGATCCTAGCTCGCTCTCCTCGCCCCTCCTAGTTGTCCTCAAGGTATTCGACGAAATGCTCGCTAATCTTTCTCTCGTTAATGGGCGCCTATGGATTTGAAGGAGAAGGTGCAGCGTGTAAATCGAACGATATATATAAGACGAGGGGCGGGGCGTCGGTGGTGGAGCGAAGAAAACGTGACGGTGAAGTTACAGAAAGGACGAATATGTTCGTTGGGGATTCTTTCCGAGATAAGTAGATAACGTAGGTCGCTGGCGTCGTTCCTCTCCAACCAGCGATCACACGGTTAGCTATTCTACCAATCATATAATGTTCTAGTCGTTTAATTAAATTAAAAAATATTTTTTTCAATGCCAATACCGCAATACGTAGTGTATTATATATTATAGTCTAATTTATAATTTTTTTAAAAAAGTAAAATATAGTTAGATGCAGTTACGGATCACACGTGCACACAGATCAACTTCGCTCCCGAACAGCTTTCTATGGTACTTGGTGATGTTGTTGTTCGTGGTCGGTCGGCCGGCCGACGCGGAATGAGGCGGTGCGGTGGCCGGACGCCGCACGGTTCTCACGTGTGACTTGAAAAGCTCGAACACGCGCGCCTATTTAACCCAACCGATTTAATTAATAGATAAATTATTTATTTTGATTCTCTTGACATTGTCTTAGGTCTTGTTTACTAGAACGGAAAATAGGATGAAAAAGATGAAAATAATAATTTTCTATCGTATATTAGAGAGGACGGATATACCTGGAGGACGGATAAACCTGGACGGATTAAACGAAGGAAATTAGGGGACTTTTTCACTGTTTTTTGATCCGCCCAATTCGGGCGGATACTCATCTCAGCCGTCTCACGTATTGTCTTCTTCCCTTCCGAATCGATCGGACGCCTCGCCCTTGCCCTCTACCTCACCTCGACCTCACCATAGCCTTGCCCTCGCCGACTACCCCTCCCTCGACCTCGCCATAGCCTCGCCCTCGCTGACTGCCCCACCCTCGACCTCGCCGACCTCTGCTTGCATTGATGGCGACCTCGCCATCGCCAAGCCCTCGCCCTCTACCTCAACGTAGCTTCATCCTTGCCGACTGCCCTTCCCTCGACCTCGTCATAGCCTCACCCTCGCTGACTGCCCCGCCCTCGACCTCACCGACCTCTGCTCGTGTCGATGCAGACCTCAACCTCGCCCTCTACCTCGCATCTACCTCACCCTCAACCTCGACATAGCCTCGCCCTCGACCTCGCCGACCTCTGCTCGCATGGACAGTGGCCTCGACCTCGCCATCGCCGACCCCTCGCCTTCTACCTCGACCCGGCCCTCAACCTCACTGAGTACAATGCCCTCGACCTCGTCGTCGCGTGACAAACACGTCTCTCCATCTCGTCACGTGAAAATTACGTGACTCAAATTCCTCTCTTCGTTGATTCTTTTCCCTCTTCATTTCCCATCCGTCGATTTCCCCAATCGATTTAATTAATAGATAAATTATTTATTTTGATTCTTTGACATTCTCTTAAGCATATTTTCTTGGATAGAATCCATAAATAGGTCATGTTTCTTTCGATGGAATCCACAAGTAAAATAATAAAAAAAATAAATCTAAATATATTTTTTATAAGAAAAAAATAAAAAATATATTGAATCGACGTATTTATTTTTGCGTCTAGATTCAATGTGTTTTTTATTTTTTTTCTTGTAGATTCCGTTCAAGAAAATATGGCTTTACGTGCCAAAAAGATTTCTGATGATAATTTTCTTTCAAAAAATTCTCTAATTTGAATAGCTATAATCCTGTACAGGTGTTTTACGGTGTCCTTAGTAGGCATAGGCTAAAGTATAAGATAGAAAGTGAAGTTAATACAATGAGATTTACCTAAGTCATGCATGAGCCTAGAGATAACTTAATTTTTTTATACAATATTTAAATATGATTTGATACCAGACTCTAATACCGACTTAAATATTTAAACGGGTAACTGATTAAATAAAAAAATAAATTTTATTTTAAATAAATTTTATAAAATATAATTTTATAAATTTAAATTATAGAACAAGAGGGATGCCTACGGGCTTGCATTAGGAGCTCACTTGAGGGGTGGAATGTTCAAAAGTGCATACTAGATGTTAGTCCTTCGAAGCTCGATCAGGAAGGGTCTTCTTAAACGGTTGACTTTGACTTATCTGTCCACCTAAGGGTAGAGCCCCAAGGGTTGACTTATATCCACCCTACACATGAAGGCCAGAGATAATAAATATAGCAATTTCTGTTTTTACATTAAAAAAGTTGCCACCCAATAAGAGAGTTGGTAGAAACATATATCACGTGTAGTGCGAAAATTATAAGCCTCCTTTATGCGTCATGTTAGTGCGCGTCTCAATCATGCACAGATGCACTCGTTGGTTTAGGTTAATTTTATTTTATTTTTGCAGTGGTTTAGTTAGTCTTTTAATTTTAGAATAATGAAGTTTCGTCATCTAGTGATGTTATTACATCTTTTACTTTCAATGTAATTCCTTCTTTGACTTATGTTGATGGCAACGTTGACCTCCATTTCCTGTTCCAATCACTTTTTATGTACGGTTGACTTGTCGTTCGTGAAGGGAATCTTCCCATTCTTTTTTGATTTTCTTCAAAGCCTGCACAAAGGGATAAGCTGCGTTTGCCAGGTTCCAGCCAGGGAGAAACGTCCGCATTATCTGATGTGTTCTTGCATGATGCATCAACAGTTAGCAAGAGACTCACTCCTACTCAAATTATTTTTTTAATGTTTTACTTTAATTTTAGTACGTCACACAGCGAAGCAATTAATTCGCTGAACTACTCGAAATAAATGCTGCAGTGCCAGCAGCAACTCCAAACGGAGACAGATTTGGAGCCATCGGCGAGCAATTCCACCACAAAGTAGAGAGCAGGGATGACACCAAAAGATCTTTAGAGCGAAGAACAGTGGGTGAGGAGATTAGATTTTTTTTTTAGTGGTTGGCTGAGTGTTTCCCCCCTGGAAATCATTACCATCAGCGACGAGCCACTCTTTTCTGATCATCTTCGTCTCTCTTGAACCATTTTTTTCTCGCGCCTTCCGTTATTCTCCATCTTTTCTCTCAATCCTACCTTTTTCACTCGCTGTTTGGTTCCTCCTTCGCGCAGCAACCGGAAAACTTCCATCTTGGTGGAAAAGGTCGGATTTTTGATCTCCTCTTTCTCAGTCTTTTCCGGGATTAGCGGTTCTTGGAGATGGAGGAAGGCAAGACAGAGGAGATTATGCATCGGCCCATGGACCAGCTTGAGGGACTCGAGTACTGCATCGATTCCAATCCTTCTTGGGGTATGTTAAATCTCAAGCAATCTTCTTCGTTTTACTGTTTTCTCCCGTTTAAATGGAGCGATTTCTCCCTGAGTTACAGGAATTTCTATTGCTTTGGGGTTTCAGCATTACATATTAGCCTTGGGCACTGCAGTGATGATCCCAACTATGCTCGTACCTAAGATGGGTGGAAGTGATGTAAGTTTCGAATCCTTCTTACTCCCATCAAAACCCTATCTTATTTCTCACTCCATTTCCCCCTTTCCAGTTTTAAATTTGTGAATTCTTTTACTCGTATTGTTCATTCTTTTCGCCTATACACAAATGAGATAGGAGTCATGCGAGATGGCGTACTTAAGACAGACAGGATCTATCATCGTAGGTTAAATGTCTTACAAACCAAACATTTAACACCATATGCTCATTTACAGTTTAAAAATCCAATTATCTTTGGATTTTTTAAATCAGCCTTGCACAGTTTGACTTCTGGTTTCACATGTATCTTTGTTTAATGTTCAGATTGATTTGGAAAGTATTTGATATTTAATGGTGAGAATCGTTGATGCAGAATGATAAGGTCAGGGTTGTCCAGACATTGTTATTTGTGACTGGGATAAACACATTGCTTCAAACTCTATTAGGCACCCGACTTCCGACTGTTATCGGTGGCTCGTATGCATTTGTAGTTCCTGCCTTAACCATAATTCAAGACCTCTCCTTGATGCGGATACCAGATGACCGTGAAGTAAGTCAGCAAGTTAATTATTTTAGTCTCGGATAAGTCTTCATCAGTACCTATTGCTTACTAGATAGGCATATAGTTTTAATGCTTTGTTTACATATGTGCAGAGATTCCGCCAGACCATGAGAGCTATCCAAGGAGCTTTAATTGTCTCTTCCAGCATTCAGATTATCCTGGGGTACAGCCAGTTGTGGGGCATCTGTACCAGGTAAAATTACTTATTTTTTCCATGATTTGATGCATTATTGGTTTATGCTATGTTGCTTAGTGGAGTAATTCAACAAATGTGGACCTTCAGATGCACATCACTTAGATCAGCATATTTGTCTTTTTCTCAATGTAGAACATGATGCTAATTATTTGAATTAAAAGCTCCAGCAAATAGATGAGCAATCTATTATCATGGAGACTATTCTGAGCAAGTGACAAACTATAATCACTAAAATAAATAGTAGCTGTTTTGTTTAACTTGGTTATACAATAATCTGACTTTAAAGTGGTGAATTTTTTCTGGATCAGATTTCTCAGCCCTCTCGGAATGGTTCCACTGGTTTCGTTGGTCGGATTTGGCTTGTTTGATAGAGGATTCCCTGTGGTTGGTCCTTTTCTTTATTTTCTTTCACGTTTGTGCTCTTACGATTACTGTAATGTAGTTTCTTAGAATGGTTAGGTCAGTCATTTAGGTGTTACTTAAGAAATGTGCATATTTGCACCTCCTATTGTATTGTTATAATGATCCTTCTCCTTAAGAGATGCAAGCATCCACCATTTACCTTGCAACTTCAAGGATATAATGGAGTAACTCATCTCCTTTGATACAATATAACTTGGAAAATTTCAGTTAAATAAACAGTCTTCTTAATTGCTTCTGCATTAATTAATTTTGATTTGTTGATATATTTTTATTTTGTTTAATAAATTTTCCTACTGAGATGTACATTTTAGCAAGATGAGGCATCTTTGTTTTTTGTAGATGAAGTAGCTATGCTAATTTCATTTGTTTGCTACCAATCCAAGCATCAAAATATTGTTTTCATCCATTCGATTTTATTCCCTTAAAATCAATGTTTGAAGTTCGTATGACCGGTTGTACCGGGTGAAAACCAGGCTTTCGCTAAAGAAAAAAAAAAAGAAAAAGGAGAAAGAAGAAGAAGAGTTCTTCCTTTCCTTCCTCTCCTCTTCTCCTTCTCTTTCTCATTCCTTCTTCTTCTCTTGAGCGTTTTGCTGCTCTGCCCTTATGGTTCACCTTGATCAGACCGGTCCAGGAAAAACCAGCCAGTTTGGCCCTGTTTTAAAAATCTTGCTTAAAACTATGTTATTTGTTAGCTATAATAAGCAATTCAAAGACAAATTTGACTTTCCTACATGTACATATTTAGATACCTTATAACTTTTAGATATTTGTGAATTCTGCCAGTTTTCTATTTGAAATCTTCCCTCGCCAATCTGTGTATTCACAAGGGTAATTTCTTTACCACAAGAACTTTTTATAAGCCCCTGCATTCTTCATCTATGAAAGTAAAAGATTCAATATTCCGTTCACTTCTTCAGTCTGAATTCCTTGGTGTATCAGGTTGGCAGATGTGTGGAGATTGGTGTTCCAGCGCTCATCCTCTTCATTGCATCCTCTCAGGTACAAAATTTAGCTCGTCTTAAACAACTTGCAACTGAGTTCAAACTTCTCCTAATTCAGACATGAAACTTTGATCAGTATCTGAAGCATGTGCGCATACTGGAAAGGTTCGCTCTTCTGAAAACTATAACCATCGTATGGCTCTACGCTCACTTTCTTACAGTCGGTGGTGCATACAAGAATCGTCAAGAGCTCACCCAAATCAACTGTCGCACCGATCATGCCAACCTTATTTCTTCCGCTCCTTGGTACTGATTAATCTCTTTCAAGTTTCAGTCCCCGGCATTGATGTATTGCACATGTTTCTATTAACATGCCCAAGGCTTTTAGGATCAATATTCCATACCCATTGCAATGGGGTCCTCCAACTTTCGATGCTGGCCATGCCTTTGGGATGATGCCTGCCGTAATTGTATCAATGATTGAGGTAACTTTCACATCCTAAAGTTCATTGCTACCTCTGTCGTTTGTTCTTCAGAAGCTGATTAGTCCCCTGTTTTGCTATAGTCAACAGGGGCCTTCAAAGCTGCATCGCGGCTCGCAAGTGCAACACCACCTCCACCTCATGTTCTGACCCGAGGCATTGGATGGCAGGTAATCCACATGCTCTTCCTCAAAATCACAGGTCAAAGGATGCTTTGCTCCATTTTATGGATTTTGTTGAATGTCGGCTCGAAAAACTAACAGGGTGTAGGAATTCTACTTGATGGGCTATTTGGAACTGTAACTGGTTCGACTGTCTCTGTGTAAGTTCACTAGGATGTTACGTTCTCTTCACTTGTTAGGTATCATAGTTTCTCTAGATTATGTACTAATTTGGAACTCAACAGGGAGAATGTGGGGCTTCTTGGATCAACCAGAATCGGAAGTCGCAGGGTCACACAGATCTCAGCTGGATTCATGATATTGTTCTCAATCTTGGGTGAGTAATGAGCTAACCGCACCTCAATATTCAATTTAGTTTTAGCACAATGGCTGCACTGAATCCAATTGTTTGGCAGGAAAATTTGGAGCCTTGTTTGCCTCCATTCCCTTCACTATCTTTGCTGCTGTTTATTGTGTTTTGTTTGGGATTGTGGGTATGTTCTCTCAAAGATGTTCTACAGACCTTCCATCGCTCTGCATTCAACACCTTTGATTTGTTCCTGCGCACCACCCTCCAAATAAATTGGACTTACAGTTTGACATTCTACTCATTTTTCAGCTGCTGTGGGGCTTTCCTTGTTGCAGTTCACCAATATGAACTCCATGCGCAACCTGTTCATCACTGGAGTCTCCATCTTCCTCGGCCTGTCTATTCCTCAGTACTTCATCCGCTACACCGCCAGTGCTCGGAATGGTCCAGCTCACACCAATGCGGATTGGGTTTGCCATCAGACTTCTCTTTGCCAGACTTTAAAATAGATTGGGCAATTGGCATAAATAACTCGATATAATCGTATTTGATGCTGCGAAAATAATCTATCTTCTTTTGTTATTGCAGTTCAATGACTTCATAAACACAGTCTTCGCCTCCCCACCTACTGTGGCACTGATAATTGCAGTTATCTTTGACAACACATTGGATTTCAAGGACAACACTGCGAGAGACCGAGGCATGCCCTGGTGGGCTCGGTTCCGGACATCCAAGGGAGACAGCAGGAGCGAGGAGTTCTATGCTCTGCCCGTCATCCTTAATCGCTTCCTTTCTCGGCCATGGGTAGCTCGTTGATGGTAATTTCTGATGAGGTTTGCTGCTCAAGTTTCAGTCAAAGATAGACTGGGCTGCTTTAGATTGAGAGATAGCAGAGGTTCAATCAAAATACAGAATAGGTTCTGGAAAAAGGTCAGACATTTGACTGCTACTAAATCTTGTGCATATATTGAATTTGCTGCTTGTTATGCAATAAAGAGGAGTGCTAAATATCCATCTTATATCATAACTTTTGGGATGAACATCAGAAACATTTTACAGTGTTTGGGATTCAAGAAGCAAATATCCATCTCTCATTTCCTTTCAAATATTCACAAATTGTGATTGCCACCTTCCTTTAAAGAAGCAGAAAAAAAAAATATTGTTATAAACATGGGAAGCAATAAGAGTTTGAATCGAAGACTTTGAGTATACTAAGTGGACTGCCTGAACTTTGAATTACATATATGACAAACTCTTGCAAACCAGCTTGCCTTACCCCATGACAAACTCACAAATAAGGAGATCCATTCAGGGTGCGTTTTTTAGCGAGGCGTGCTGAAGTTACTTAAGCGGGTCTCTAGGATTAATTTTATAAATATTTAAGCAGAAGGGAGCTACTACAGGTCAAGGTCGTGAGCGACAAGGGCTGAGCGGCTCTGAGGATGATGTCGTGAGCAGCGAGGGTTGAGGTCGGCGAGTGGCGCCGAATGCTAGGGGGCGAGGTTGCGAGGGACACTCGACGGAAGCCAAAGAGACAAATGTGTAGAAGGAAGCGTGAAGAAAGCTCCAAGCGGGCTGGTCGGTGCACACATCAATTGCTTAGAGGAGAAGAGAAAGGAGGAGAGGAGGTCCAAGACTTCGGCGGTGTTGAGAGAAGAAGAGGAAGGAGAGAAAATAAAAAAAAATAGCTTTGAGATCTGTGCTCGAGTATGCTTTGCTATTTCAAAAGAAAAATCGTAGGGTCACCGTTGAACTCAGGGTCCCCGCGTAGAAATTCTTTCCGTATTATGATACTTAGGGCGGATATCCTTTCCAAATTCTTGAAGCTTAGCTGGTTAAATGATATATTCAAATTTCTAATTGCTTACACGGTAGCAGGTCAATCCTTTCCATCAAGTATGCACATGATACCCTTTCTTTTCTCTCTCTCTCTCTCTCTCTGTCAAAATGAGGTTGCTGTGGTCAACAAAAATGCTCACAGACACCGTCATCTCTTCCTTTAGGAGTTTCAGTGGCTTAAATGTCAAATGAGAATAGTCCAAACCGATTTAGGTAACTGGTTTCATCTGGTCATTACTGATGGTAGACTCTGAAATGAGCTTATGGTTTCAGAAATAGCAATTTTCTTGTGTTGAATCAGTAAGGAATTCTTTGTGCTGTACTGTTATCGATCTGAATATTTCTTTCAGAACTTTCTGCATTTGAAATGCATCATAATTTAAGCAATATCTGCCTAAAAAATGCCAGACTTTGTCCAGTTCCAAGTTCAATCCATCCACCAGATCTAGAAGCAAGAAACAGACCAAGTCCCTGTTTTGATTAGCAGACAAAATTGTCATTTGACACCAGCATTAGAATTCATCTGTTTTATTTGTCAGAATACTTTTAAGAGTGCTAAGAATGAGCTGAGAACGCTTTCTTTTATACTCACTCAACTCTCATGATTCCTGAATCCCTAACAATTAACTCCTTGTTTTGTGGAATGCTGAGTAATAAAAACTTGTATGGCTGATTTGTTCTACTCTTGTCTTCTTCAAGTTATGCAAACAAATCCAAAGTTTGCTAGACTTTGGAGAGGCACTAAATTATCGTGAAGCCTTTTGCCCAGTTGTACTCAATAATTTTGCAGTTGATTATTGCCGAAGTGGATATGGTTTTGTAAATTTCTCAGCTGCTTCCACCGAGAGAAGTGAACCTCAGTTTTCCAGAAATGGTGCTTTGACTAAACTCCTGCGTCTCGAATCAGAATGCATTGAAGTTTGACAAAGGATTTAACTGCTCACTCGTACATACTTTTGAGAAGACCGACCACCTCTCTTTTGTGGAGGATCGTGCTTCAGTGTTTGTCAATAGAGTTGACAAAAGTTGGTCAATGGTCAACAGAGGTTTGTTTTGAACATGGTGAAGTTAGGAATAGCGTGCAGTGTTTGACTTGTCAAATACCTTTTACTTCCGCCAGGGTTGGTTCATCTGATCTAGTCTCAAAAGTCGAGTGGGGATAGAATTTTTCCTCATATCGCCATGCTTAATCTGAATGTTCACCCTCCGATTAGAAGCATTTGTTCCCAGCTCGACGCGAATAAAAATCTTTTCCATGGTTCGTCTTGCATAGGTTTTGAGGTAAGATTTTTCTCTGATCTAGCGCTTAAAAATTTCACAATTGGGAGTTGACTCCGGCTGCCTGCCAATGAAGCACGTTGACTGGAGCCGCCTAACGCCTGACTCGCTTACGAATCCACTTTCCTGGCCTCACATGGAAAATGCCCCTTCTGTATGAAAGAGACACCTCTCCTTTGACAGATGCATGGATTGGAACCAGGTAGATTTACCTAATCAATTTATTACAAATCAACTCAGACAAGTTCGTACATTTCCGATGTCACAATTGAATTTTCTAGGGTTTAAGTTTGAAGCACAATATTATTTGACCATTTTGCCGTTGGTATCAATATTACTAATTGCTTTTAGAACTAGTCAGAATCCGTGAAAGCTAATTCTCAAGGCGATCAATTCCAAACCAGGACCTTGTTTGATTATTCACCAAAATTGAGGAATTAATCTGGAGGCTTAGCTGTAGGAGGTGGAAAAGATTCTTGTCAAAGATCCAATTTTTTTGTCGTCACCCAACTGCAAAGGTGCGAATGTGCGATGTCGGCTGCAGAGACGGGCGAGGGAAAGGCAATTTATTTTCAAATGTTTCCCGAGATTTGTTTCTTAGAAAGAAGCTGTTACAGCTCCGTTGCATTTACGACATCGGAGTGCTGCAGTCTTTTCTTCCCTTTCCCTGCCCTTTCTCCTGCCCCCACTACTACTACCAGCCCACATGGCCTCGTCGTTGCCACTGGGACCACATCATCCGCCACCACCGCAGGCGCCGGAGCACAACACCCTCAACCCCGTTGGCCCTCCCCGCCCGGAGATGGCCGAAGGCAAGGTATAGCCCCCTTCATGACTGTCTCTTTCCTCTTTCCCATTTGATCCCCTTTTCGGCCGTTTCTTGCGCCGCTGCCCCCCTTCTCTCTTTACCGCTTCTACCCTCGTAGGAAGAAAAAGCTGCTTTTGATGCTATTACTTCTAGCTCTTAGAGTTTGTGCAGTGTATATTTCGTCAATTCTTTTTCCTGTTGAGTTTGGTTTGCAGATCCTAGGTGTTCTCGTTCTTTACCGGCTATTTTTTCTTTTAAGAACTCGTTTTTTTTTCTCTTGGTGAGGATTAGAAAACACAACGATGCTTTCTTCTGCACGATCTATTAGCTTCTCTGATGATCACTGCGAAGTTTTCTTTTTTGCGTGTTGTTAGATAAATTCATCCTTTTTATTCTTATCCTTTTGAGCTTTTCGTTTGCCGTCTGTTGAAAGTTTCGACTATGTTACAATTATCTCCGCATCGACAATCCGTCTATACTCAAACGAAGCGCAATCCCCTTGGTTTTCCAAAGAATATCTTTGATTCTGGTGCTTTTGATTGTACGCTCAACTTTAAAACTATTCCTAGATTTATGATGACGATGTTGACACTATGCGATTTCTGTGGTGCTTCTATCTGCTATATTACCACTGAGCAATTGATGCTCTCACCAGAGGTCTTACCTCATCCTAGCTTCATTCTTATATGTGATTGTGCTGATCTTAAGCTCCGATTTCTCTTTTAGTGTATTGCAGTTTCACATTATCCTGTGCTTCAGGTGATCTGATTATCAGTGATTGATGTTTGATTCAATTGTGCTGATAATTGATTCTTTCTCATTGTTGCTTGTCTATTTTCAACTATTTATACTTTCCTTGTTTATAAAGATGCATCAAGGAGCCTATTGATGCTTTTGTGTTTTACTTGAATTTCAGCATGCATCTATTCCTGAGGGAAGTGATTCAGTCACTGGTCATATCATCTCCACCACCATAGGAGGCAAGAATGGAGAACCAAAGCAGGTTAGGAGCTTTTAAACATTGTAACTGTGGATACCAAAGTAACAATGTTTCATCTTCATGTTTGAGACCTTTTAACTGGAATGCAGACCATTAGTTATATGGCAGAGCGTGTTGTTGGGTCTGGCTCATTCGGGATCGTATTCCAGGTTCATTTTTTTGCCTTGTGATACTCTCAAAGTAATGACACCATATAGTATTTTGGCTTCAAACACAAGGTCTTTGGGCAGGCAAAATGTTTGGAGACAGGGGAAACTGTTGCTATAAAGAAGGTTTTGCAGGATCGAAAATACAAAAATCGTGAACTGCAGCTGATGCGCTCCATGGATCATTCAAATGTCGTCTCCCTAAAGCATTGTTTTTTTTCCACTACTAGCAAAGATGAGCTTTTTCTAAACCTAGTTATGGAGTACGTGCCTGAAACTTTATATCGTGTTCTAAGGCATTACAGTAGTGTGAATCAGAGGATGCCACTCATCTACGTGAAGCTTTATACATATCAGGTAAATTTATAGGCCTCCTGTTGCTCGGTATTATACAGAAACATGGCTGTGACAATTTAACTGGACCTGTTTTCAGCTATTTAGAGGCTTGGCTTATATTCATACAGTTCCTGGTGTTTGCCATAGAGATGTAAAACCACAAAATGTTTTGGTACGTTTCTGGTGCAAGGATACAATAGTTTTTCAATTTTGAACAATCTAAATTTCTTCCTTTTACAACTAGTTGAGATTTGTGCAGGTGGACCCTCTTACTCATCAAGTCAAGTTATGTGATTTTGGAAGTGCTAAAGTTTTGGTATGTGCTATGTAGTTGGAATGAAACTGATAAATGTTGTTTGATGTTGTAAAGTTCTTTTTAGCCTGAAAAGGATCAATCAACTTGGCATCTCATTTATGCAATTTTGTCTTCAAAATTTTCAAGGGAGAGTTTTGAGAAGTAATGTTCTTGTGATTGTTAATTCCTTGCAACTTTTTGATAAGTAATTTTTGAAAATCTTGAGCATTTCATAACTTGAAAGATATTAGAAACCAGTTTGTATCCCGTGTCGAGTTATGTACTAGTTGGTAATATAAATATACTGTATGTACGAAGTGTCAATACGGATTGGTACAGACCACTGTGGATTGAACAATGAACCTGTATGGACCTTCACTTAAAACCTTGATCTTTTTCATAGTTCCTTCCTGCATGTTACTTTTCTACAATCTGTATATGCAAACTCTTCCGTTTCTATTTGTTGAAGGATTCTGGGCTATTAGCTTGTTTCCTTCGATGTTTTTTGTAGAATTTTCTCCTAGCTACTAATTGGATTGCCCTTATCAGGTCAAGGGTGAACCCAACATTTCTTACATATGCTCTCGCTATTATCGTGCTCCAGAACTTATTTTTGGTGCAATGGAATATACAACATCTATTGATATGTGGTCGGCAGGTTGTGTTCTTGCTGAGTTACTCCTTGGTCAGGTACTCTTCATGTTTATCTGTTTACTTTTATGCTTTTGTATTCTTTCTAACAGGATCCTCAATTTCTGATGCCTGTACAAATTAAGCACTTATATGCCTACTTTTTTCAAATTTTCCAGCCATTGTTTCCTGGAGAAAGTTCCGTAGATCAGCTTGTTGAGATAATCAAGGTTAGGCTTTTCTGTGCTATTTTTCATATTATTTTTTGTGATTTGGAATATGTACAGTATTATAATTTCCTTTTTATTCAGGTTCTTGGCACTCCAACTCGTGAGGAAATACGGTGCATGAATCCGAACTACACAGACTTTAGATTTCCACAGGTTAAAGCTCATCCATGGCACAAGGTCTGCTATGCTCACATTTTCATGTTGACTTTTTTTTTCCCTGAGCTAGTTTTAGAATTTCATGCTAGTCCCACGTTGAAAATTGGAGAAAAAGATTATATGATATATAAGACTTAATGGGCTAGTTAACTTGCAAATGTGTTTATATGTGTACTAGTTTTTACATATCCAGCCCTGTATCATTCATTCTGGGTTCATAACTACTTGATTGTTTCTGAGTTTGAGATAATTGTATCAAATTCAGTAAATTTAACATCATTTATGAACATGCATTATTTAACTGATACTTTAGCCAAATGCATTTAATTGGACAGGATATTACTCGTACAAGATTTTCATTTCACCCAGGCGCACACAATAGAAAGTGACTGAGCTAATTAAATTTGTGATTCTGACATCATGTCTTTAAGAAATAATCACTGATTATTAAATGTTGTACATTGGATGATAGAATTATCAACATTTGGAAATGTACAATTTTGGAACTACTGTTCTAGCATTTATTCTTAATTTTTCTATTATGATTTTCCTGCTTTTGGGTTGCTTACTTACAGAAGTAGTAATGTGAATTTCATACACAATAGTAAATTTCTTCCAGAAATCTCATAGCAAGTCTTACTTCTGCAGATATTCCATAAGCGGATGCCTCCAGAAGCAATAGATCTTGCATCGCGTCTTCTCCAATACTCTCCAAATTTTCGCTGCACTGCTGTAAGTGCTGTCACCAAACGTTCTCTAATAATGGTCTGGATGAGCAAGTAATACATCATCTTGTTTTCATGTAATATACATATGGAAATATTTATGGAAAAAATCATTTTATAGTACCTCGCTTCATGAAGAAACAATGAAGTGCTACCGATTTGAGAAGTTCTAGAACCCTTTACGCATGCTAAGTAGTAAAATTGAATCAAATGTTCCTCTGGATTCATTTACTTGATATCTTCCACTGCAGCTGGAAGCATGTGCTCACCCCTTTTTTGATGAACTACGAGAGCCAAATGCAAGGTTGCCAAATGGTCGTCCTCTACCGATTCTTTTTGACTTCAAACAAGAAGTAAGCAAAGCACCTTCTAAAAGCTATCTTACACATTTAACTTTGCGTGCCTGATAGTTCTATTGCTCTTGCTACTTGTAGCATATATTATTTCTCTACGGTTCATTAAAAGCGTTTGCTTATGTTTGGAACTTTGTTATAGACTATGTGAAAAGAAAGTTGAAATGTTATGTAGGATAAGTGCAATGATTTTAAGAAAAGAAGTATGGTTTGGTAGTGAAGCCCAAATCAATCATCCAAGCAAGGTTTACAATTTTGGGAAGCCAATGCGATAAAAGCTTGATGTGTAACAATGGAAATAAGCTGCGATGGCAAACTTTATTCATGTAACTTTGGTAATCTTGAAAACTGTTTATAGTTGGCAGGTGCATCCCCAGAGCTCATCAACAAGCTGATCCCAGAACACATAAGGCGGCAGCCTGGTCTAGGTTTCTTGCAGGTGCCTGGTACCTAGTAGGACATTTGCCTTTGGCCAAAAGCAAGAATTCGACGGCGTGATTTTGGGCACAACTCTAAATTATGTAAAAATATGTTTTTGCTGGGCGAAAGTATAGAGACTGAAGCTGTTGGGCTGTATGGAAGACTGATGTTTCGACCTGCCAATCTGTCATTCGTTGCCCTATGCGAATTATTAGTTGCAGCTGATGAATCTGAAGTTCGAGGGTAATGTTTTGCTGGAGGAGCAAGTAGGCTGGCTTATGTAGGATGGTAACGACTTATTGTTGTCTTCTTGCACTGGATCCGATAGAGGTCAACAGGCTAGCTTTGTTTTTATTTGACACTGTCGCTTTTAAGTTCTGTGGCTCATGTATCTTTAATTTCTCTCTTTTGGTAAATGTATATACTCTAGTTTGAAGGTTGAACTGCACATGAAAATTTGCTTTTTTCTAAAAAAAAAAAAAAACCCTATGGTATTCAATATTGTTTCCAATACAACATCGGCTCCGTTTAGTCTACTTATGGCTTTACGGTCAACAGAAATTAAGAAGTTGGGGTGTTTGGCCCTTCAGCTTCCCTGTTTCAATCCACAAATTAGCTGCTTCTCTGAGAAGCAAGAATGAAGCTGCTTCTTTGGCCCCCCACCTGCTTATGTTTAATTACCCTTATATGTAATAATAATTTTTAATAATATAACTCATAATATTTTTAATATATATTTTAATTATAGTTAATTATAAATTTAATCATATAATTTTTATCTTAGTAATTTTTTTAATAAAAATTACTTATTATAAATAAAATAATCTAACCATAAGTTGTGTATCCAAACATCCTTAAACTTCTTTAGCCAACATGTTTTCAACCAGCATTTTTTCAACCAGCAAATGCTAGAAATAGAAACTAGCCAAACGGGGCCATAGTTAGAAAGGCATTGGTGAGTATAGAAATCATCTTTTAGTCTCTTTAATAAATAATATAAATGTTGGAAAGAAAAATTTTACTTTAGACAAGAGGCTTCTTTGAATTTCCCTTTCGTGGTGGATCTTGGTGATGGTGTCAGATGGTGCCCCATGCCCCATGCCCTTTACACTTTCACATTCCCAGCTAGAGGTGGCCAACGGGCCGTGCCAAGCCAGCCCAGCGGGCCATTCCACTACAAAATTACTCTATCAAGTTTTAAACTCTTCCTCTTAATACTAATGTTATTAAGCTAACCAAAAATTTTTAATCTAATATCATTTATATATTAAAAATAATATTACAAATATACAAGGTTTTTAAAAGAATATAAATTATAAAAAAATATTAAAAAAATACAGAGAAATAAGAAAAAAAAAAGAAATAAGAAATTTAAAAAACTTAAAATTCATTAAAAATTTTATTTAGATATTAAAATAATAATAATAGTAATAATAATATAATTTTTTTAAAAAATATGTATATAATAATGATAAAAGTGGGACGCACCTGGGCTAGGGCCGGCTCGCGGGCTGTGCTTGGCCCAGTCATATGCTGTGCCCGGCACGGCCCGCTGTGCCCAACCCTGCCCGCGAGCCTCAACCCTCCAGCCCAACCCGGCCCAAGCCGTGCCACAGGCCGGTCCGGCCCGTTGGCCACCTCTATTCCCAGCATCAACTCTCTCTCATGAGCTCGTGCATCCAAGAAGCAATGTTGTCTCATTGCAATTAGCCATCTTGCTCCATTTCACCCCATCGCGAGGTAATTGTTGGTCCAAAGTTCCTAGTGTTCTCCTAAACATTGAAAATGCTCGGGAATGCTTGGCCTATTACGCGACATTAGCATTTCTTCGTATCAAAATTGAATAGGTCTTAGCTGTTTCTGATCTC
This sequence comes from Costus lasius, assembly GCA_027563935.2. Lineage (NCBI taxonomy): Eukaryota > Viridiplantae > Streptophyta > Magnoliopsida > Zingiberales > Costaceae > Costus > Costus lasius. The sequence continues at coordinate 14,433,637 of CM050449.1, forward strand.
TCATTCTTCAAAAATTGGATTAGCTATATACTAAAGTTTCTTACCAAACATTATCTCTCCCTTATATATATTAAGACTGCGTTTCTTAGGACGAAAAACTAAGAAGAAAGAATGAAAAACATATTAAATTTAAAACTATGCTATTAGATTCAATGTGTTTTTTATTTTTTTCTTTTAATTTTTTGTTTAAAAAAACAAAGCCTAAAGAATTCTCAGGTGAGAAATGGAACCGGTGATTGATAAAATGGTTGATGCCTGGCAACCTGAAAAGCTAAATTCTTATGCCGGCACGTTGCATACCTGCAATACCTTCGTGATGGAATGCTATCACAATTTATCCTAATTTCTAAATTAGGACTAAAATGCAAGATATTGTAACTATTGTTCACATAGGGCACCAAATGGAAAATGCTTCTGGATACTGTCACGCTCATGATCAAAATAATGCATTGGTTCCTTTCCCAAAATGCAAAATTCACAAAATGCAAAAATCTTGATTCACCCTCAAATTAATCCAAGAAAATTGAAGTTAGGGCTCGCCTCAGTGTGATCGCAGCTCAAAACATTATAGAGAGGTTTGGCCCAGAATGAAGAAGGTGAGGCCCAAAATTAATGATGCAGTCATAGTAAAGGAACCAAATAATAGAGAAACAATAAGGCAAATCTACAACATACTCAGCCCTACATTTATCAACCGTAAATGATAGTAAGCCAAGGAATCGATAAATGGTAAGAAAAACAGCACAACACAGCAACCAAGGATAAATCCCAATTTTCTCATCACAATCAATCAAAATGAATGACTATAGAAGAGCATTTCCACTTTTAATAGGAAACGAAGGAATATCCTACTACAAATCTATAGACCCAACCGTTTAATAGGCAAGGGAAAACATTACCTGACCGAAGAGCAACTGCTGTCTGATCTTGCCCTGAAGCTCAGAAGACACCCTTGTCTTCCATTGTCAGAACACTCCTTACCCGTAAGTATGGATATGCTCGAGAGGGACGCCATTCCTCACTCAGTTCCCACTCTTTTTGAAGTCCAATACGTCTTTTGATAGCCGTACAAAAATGGCTTCTTAATTTCTCAAGCGCCGTGTTGTCATTTGTCTGCCCATACTTTGATTTTGGACTTGAGACCCTTTTTTCGATATGGACCAATCTTGTCATATCTTTGCTATTTAAATCAAATCTCACAATCTTCATCAGATCTCTGCCTGATTTGTCATTCACGTTGATTTGCTCCTTCGCAATTCCTAGCCGAGTTGAGCCAATGATGCAGTCGGAAAGCCCCGTTTTGGATTTACTTGTATTGCAATAGATCCTCGCCGGTACGCGAGGTAGATGCGTGCATCCACACTCCACTTCGCCACCAGCATTGAACCTTAACTCTGCCATTTTTTATTTTTTGAGATGATCGCATGCGCCCACGCATCATCCTCATTGATGACAACAGTGGCGCTATATTGTCGCAACTCTTATTTTTGCCAAAGTGTTGTTGTTATTTAGCTTTTATACCACGTGTACTCAAATATAAGCTAAGTCATTTATGTGTACGTGTCCTACGTTTCTTTTTTTTTTTTTCATCCATCACTATAGGGTTTGGTTTTTAGTACTCCAAGCTCATGTGTCCAAAAAAAGGATTGGATTAAGTAAGCTTATGCCCATATGTCATATCATATTAGGCCCAAGCCCAATATAAGATTGACCCATATGACTTTGACTTTGACTTACTCTATAATTTCTTTTGACCAGTTCTGGTTTTGGTTTGCATATGCCAAAAATCATATATTTTGGTCCATGCCCACAAGCAAATGTTTAATAACTGTCTTCAAAAACTCTACTAAGAAGATTCACTTTAAAACACTGATTAGATAAATATTATGCAGAATAACTGCAGCAAGACGGGGCCCAAAAATGTTGGTGCTGCATAAATCCATTTCTGACGAGTAGAATCCTTAGAAAAACTGTGGCTACAAAGCCTAATCAATTTATCTGGAAAATTTTTCAGGTACGATTGCATTATTGGCACAGAATTAGATGCAGAGAATGATAAAACTAGTCTCTAGAAAGAAGATGAACTTGCACAAAAAAGGCAATCCGAGGACGGGAAAACTGGATCGAGCTATGCATTGCCAAACTAAATCCGAGCGACTGCTGCATGAATGGCATCAGCAAGATGAGGAACCGTTTTGGAGCTCAAGCCAGCCATGCTGATCCTCCTGCAACAAGCATGTGCTACTTAGGACGACCTTTTGATAATCGAATAATTGGGACTTTGAACTATCAGTTATATTTGAACAAGTGAGAATTACGAAATATAGACTAATGCAAGGAAACTGTACCGTGAAGTGGTCAACAGTAATCCTTATGCGGAAAAACAAAGACATGACACTTGTAGGAGAAAAAAAAGAAGGCAAGAATTACATAAAGAGGCGTATGAGCAAGAAAGGAAAATAATACCCGTCAGAAGTCATGTAAATATGGTACTCCTTGGTCATGAAGGTTACTTGGTCACTATTAAGACCTGTGAAAGTAAACATCCCAATCTGTTTGATGATATGGCTCCAGTCGCCGGGCGTCCCTGTGTAATCAGAAAGAACTATTAGTTCCCTGGCAATTAAAACACATTTGCCATCTGTGCAACCTTAAGAAAGTCCATGAACATAATAATTCTAATTTCACATATCTAAATCAGAAAATAAACAAGAGATACCAGATGCAGATTCGTGAGTAAGAGAGTACATTGATCAGCTAACAATACGATAGAAAATGTAAAATGTTTGTGATCTAGTTTGATCTGTACGTTAGATGCAACAATAGAATATGCGAGTCCTAAGGTATGCTCTCTTACCGTACATTTACACTAGCAAACTGCCCTATAAGATTGACAAACTTGGAGAAAAAATTATTAACCTGATATAATGATTGGAAAATTCATATACCTCTAGCATATAGTGCATCAAAAAGCTGATGACGCATGTTGATTATTCTATCAGCCATGGCTTTCAACTCTATAGTCCATTCATGGTACATTTCTCTGAAAAAAAAGTATAGTGAGGTGAAAAAACTAAAATAAAAACGGATACTAAAAAGCGATTACAGAAAAGCTGCCATTTTTGTGGCAGCTACAAAAAGAAAACTAAAAATATGTTTGATAAAATTGCGGTAAAAATTTTCTATGACTAAAGTGATTGGTGCTATGGCAGCTCCAAAAAAAACACTAGAATATATATTTCCTATGACTAAATTGCGGAAAAAGCATAGTAACCTGCGATTGAAGTTTTCTCAAATAGTGACACAATATAAATTAGGCTCTTCTTAAAAGGTTGAGCTTTTAGATTAAGTGGTAATCCAATCAAATATTAACATGATATCAAACAATGGTTAAGAGTTCTTTAATCAAAAAAGCATGGTCGTGTTCATATCCTATCTCACTCACTCCAACTTTATGTCTCGTTGGTATAGCATATCTATGATTGAAAGCTGAAGGCTTGATTTGAGGGAAGTGTTAAATAATAAGCACATAAATTCAGTTAAGTGGCTATCAAATTAAATATTAACAAGTCTCATCCAGTTTCATAATATCTACTGTTGTAGGTAAAAGGCTTGTTTGATTACAGAGCTTATCTCACTCGCACCAAATTTATATCCCGTTGGTATATCATATGAAGGCTTAATTGTGAGGATAGTGTTAAATAATAAGATTAGATTCACTTAAGTGGCTACCAAATTAAATATCAACAAGTCTCATCCGGTTTCACAATAAATACTATTGTAGGTAAAAGACTTGTTTTATTGCAGAGAAAGTAACCCACCATTAACAAAATATTACATATTAAAAGTAACAAGGATCATAATGCATATGAGATGCCACTAATGAGAATCGATCACCACACTTAGAGCAACACAGCATGAATGTGTTAAGGTCCTAGCAAAGGGGGATAGACAACATACCTGTCTTTTAGAATAGTAGCAACAATGGAAGCACCATGAATAGGGGGATTTGAATACATGGGCCTAATAACAAGCTTCAGCTGGCTTTCAACCCGAATTGCTACATCAGCAGATCTGCATACCTATAGAATACAGTGAAAATAAAATTATAAGAAGGTCCAAAAACTAAATCTATAATTTTTAGAATTGTCACTCCTATCTTCACCAGACTGAACTAGCTGGAAAGTTTCCTCTAAGAATTTCAGGGTGGTTATGGATTATTAGCTAGGATGGCACTTTCAGGAATAAAAGTAATTCTTAACCAGTCAGAAACGTAGTCAACTTAGCTAAATAGCAGTTAGTTTACCACAATCATCATAAAAGTTTTAGCATTGTGCTTTTGTATGTCAAACTGCAAGATCTCTTGTCAAAGTTGGGCCTTCAGAAAATTGTGCAATTATATAGATACACTAATAGTTTTAAACTTTTAATAAATTTGATTTGATATGGTATTTTGCAAACTACAGATACTCTTATACGTTCCACAATATTGTTCAAAATGTAAAATTTAGCAGTAAATTTAAGCACAGTTTTTGAGGGAGAAAAGCTCTCTTTATACACTTCATGCACATCTAACTTGCACTGAAAGATATTCAATGAGACTTCACAAAATCTCTCTTCATGCACTTCCATGCATATTTAGCTTGTTTCTCATTATGAACATTGATTAATCCACCAAGTATGATTGGAGTAATGATGGTATTAGACTAAGTCAAAGTGTCAAACAAATAAAATCCAGATGCATGTTGATACAAAATAGATGAGCCTCATACAAATGGCATGCACGGAAAGAGTGATTATAGAAATTTGAGACAAACACAAAAAGAAATTGGAGAATTTGAAATTTTGGACTGATGAGATTAATTCTTAAGTCAACTACGATGTATGATTGGTTAACAAAATCATCAAAATTGTAAAAACCACATAATGCTATCTTAAAACTCACATTTTCATGCTGTTTGTGACATTATGCAGAAGACTTGCATTAAAAATGGAGATAACTACGAGGAAGACGACTTAAATTCAAATCAACATAAAGGCAAAAGTGATATAAAATAGTGCAAATTTCTTACAATGCTTAGTGCACCAACACGTTCCCCGTAGAGGCCCATGTTCTTAGCATAGCTTTGAGCTGCAAGGCATTCACCGCCATCAGCAACAAACATCCTAACAGATTGTGCATCAGCATCCAGATTTCCACTTGCAAATCCCTATGAGAAAATGATGTGAAAAGATCAAATATACCAAAACATTAGCATGCACACATATACAAGTTATTGTTTATCTAGCATGTATAGGGCAAATCAGAAAGTAAACCGGTACATTAATGATTAATCACAATTATTATGGTCATATTTTGATCAGAAATGACACAAACTTGATAAGAAAGGAAGTAATACAATTATGATCTGAACAGCATGTCTAGAATTGAAGTAGCTAGTAACCAACACAATAAATGGTGTTCCAGACAGTTATTACCTGATAAGCACTGTCAAAGAAAGGTAGCAAGCCCTTTGATCTCATCAGCAATCGGATCTGCTCCCACTGTTCTAGTGTTGGATCCACACCAGTAGGATTATGTGCGCATGCGTGAAGAAGCACAATTGCTCCCGGAGGAGCCGCACATAGGTCTGCTAGCAAACCTGGATCACAAGATTTTTTTTCCCAGTTAAAAGGGAAACAACTTAAAATGACAAACAGCAATAGATCAGAAGTACAACTGCATATGCCAGAAAGCAGAAAGACAAGTACAACACCTTCAAAGTCTAGTCCTCTCGTTGCAGGATTATAGTATCTGTAGGTCTTCACTGTTAGACCAGCTAACGTAAAAACTTTTGGATGGTTTCCCCATGTTGGTTGTGGAATGTAAATAGTACGCTGGGGACAAGGGAACAATTGAAAACTTGAAAACCAATATATGCATACAAGAACAAGGAAATTCCATCATACTTCATGGTAATGCCTCGCCAGAAACTCGCCTCCAACCCTCAGTGAGCCAGTTCCAGATAAGCATTGCACAGTAGCCACCCTATTTTCCTGAATGGCAGGACTGTTGGAAAGACAGAAATAATCAACTTTTAGACAATGGGACCAAGGCAGTAGCAAAAGAAATTTAAAAAATGGTTATGAAGCTATTACTTCGCAATGGAACTTTTTTGTATTTATATTGGCATAATAGGCATTATATGTAGTTTGTAAGGATCCTTGCAAGTTATGATGACTAGTATTTCCATGATGATTCTCATCACCGCACTTTCACAAACATTTTGATACACCAACACAATTAGAAAACAATAAAAAGTAGTTAAATCAATGTTTTATGTATTGCCATTGTGCTAAAAGTATATGATGTTTTGGCAAAGCACATTTCCTTGCATAATTTATTTAGCAAATACATACTATCTTTTGAGTACAAGATGGCAAAAGAAAAGCACCTGTCAGATCCAAAGATCAGCTTTGCACTCAGCTTGTTGAAATCTGCCAATCCAGTAATCGGTAGATACTCCTTCACGCGAGATCTGAAAATTATTCAGTAGGAATAACTAGCAAGTCAGTAACTCCAATAGGTAGGTTTTCTAAATGTTTAGTATCCTCTAAGATAAACTGAAAATAGACCAAATATAGCTTGATTGTGGGCACAAAACTGTTATGCACAGCCATACTGAAGAGTGTATCCACCAATTGTCACATGTACTGCCTAAAAACTAATAAAAACAAGAACATACTATGTTTGCTGAGATAGGTTAATGCCGATAGGCATTTAGTGGTCCATCCACTGCATATCAGTCCTTCAAACCTTGAGATAAACAACATAGGCAGATTTATCTTTTCTGGTTCTTTTCCAGGAAACTCTCCACGGAAAGAGAAGACTCAAATTAACAAGCTTTATACTATAGAAGGGAAACATGACTTTGAACAAAATATAATATTCTGCTCTTTAATTTTATGGCATCCAGAAACATTAAACCGAGCACATTTATAAATTTCCACTGGTCCTCCCCCTCTTGTCACCAATAACACTATAACATCACTGTAAAATTCAGTAGTTGAGATTTTCATACTTGCCATTAAAATTTTAGATTTTTTAAGCATGAGTTTAAATTCTTATCGCCTCCACCTCTCCAGAACAGCCTCATCAGTGAAATAGATTATGATCATCACGACCAACATTGTCAATGCCACTCCTAGAAATAGAATCAATTCCATCATTTTATCAAGACCAACATTGTCATAACGCCACCATCCCCGCCATTACATCTAACTGCTATTAGCACCACAACAATTTACCACTATTGCAAATGCAACCATACTATCACCACCAAGGACAATAAAGAAAAAGGAGAAGCAACGTATCCTCACAATTGGTGGCACCTATGTGCCTGGAATCAGGATCAAATGTAGCAACTAAGTTCAAATATCCATGTGAAGAAGCCAGTAAAAAATTGTTAGCAGCCCGTGTTCTCAAAAAGAACAACACTAATCAGGTGAAGCAGGATATAGGATCATGTTACATTTTATATTATTCAATCTTCATCAAGCATGAAAATCTTCTCTTTGCAAACATCCAAATTCTACTATCTTCCCACTTTATAGTCTAAAATCGAAGTGTTAGACAAGGTTGCGAACATACGGATCATTAACTAGCAACTGCTCTGCTCGCTTCACCACATTCAGTACAAGCGGCTTCCCTTCCTATTAAAGAAGAAAACACATATTCAGTGGTATTAACTTATCTAAGACAAAACAAAAACATGAGCTGGTTGCCGAATGATCTCATTTATTATACCTCAGTTCGATAGGCACCAACTCCCAGATTTACCTTCAGAGGACTAGGATCTTTGTTGAATGCAACTGTCACCTATTTTTCAATTCCCAAATGTTTAAAATCAAAACACAATCAGACAACGATCAATTGTTGGAAAGCTTATGATGTACCTAAAAATTTCAAAATCCACTACAAACAACAACCAAAAAAACAGTAAGCAAGTAATGACAGAAAATCACGAAGGTAGCGTTTATAACGCTCCTAGTTTGTTCCATCTGAAACAACAAAACATATGAATGAACGTCCACAATGAGCACAAGAGATCAAATAGATAAGAAAACCAGTCACTCAAACCCATCGAGCAAACTGAAACGATCGGAATACAAAAACCGGAGGAAAGTTAAACATAATACTCAAATCTCAAACTGCGATCCAAGAAAGTTGAGATCAATCAAACAAAGCGATCGATCATATCCGATAGCATCACTATCATAGTGTTGCGAACAAGGACGACGATCAAACGGGAACCGAATTACCCCGAGGATCGGGTCCTCCGGAGCCTGGACTACGTTGGCGAAGACGGATCCGCCATGGGAGGAAGCACTGGTATCGTCGCCGTTCCCGGATGCCATGGGAAAGCACGTAGGAGAAGAAGGAAAAAGAGGTTGGCGCACAGATAGATGCGTGCTCCGTGAGGGCACCTTTGGCTTTAACCACCACAAGGGGCATGGGAAGTCGATCGCCCACGTTAGCTTCCAACACCAATATGGCCTTATCGTGCGCCCCTCTCTGCAAATCGTGCAACCTGGCACGAATCGCGGGAGAATTTTTTGCGTGCCCCGCCGCAAATTTTACACAGGGTGCCCTATTTTCTAATTAAAAAAATTTTTTTTTTAGAAATATTGTTTACCTATTAAACTATTTAATGATATAAATATTAAAATATTTTAAATATTGTACATGTATAAAATATCTTATATAAAAATTAATTTTTTTATATAATAAATTATATTTTATCTTATATGTGATTTTATATAGGTCATTTTATATATGTACAAGATCTAAAATATCCCAACATTTATACTATTAAATAGCTTAAGAGGTAAAAGATATTTCTTAAAAAAAAATTTAATATTTTTAATTAAAAAATGGGACGCCCCTTATGCAAACCCCGCTGCAAAAAATTCTCCCGAATCGCGCCCCTGGGTTGATGAAGCGGGATGGAGCGAATTCTATGGGTGTGTGCCTGTAGAATTCAACCGTGAGGGCATCCGTGACGCCGCGACCCGAAGTTGAGGCGGTGAGACTTGTATTAACTCCACATCTACCTCCGTCCTTATTTGACCAAGCTGTCGGTCCCACGCTATATTTTATTTATGAGACAGGCAGTGGAGTACATTAGGACATCGCTTTAGTGACATGCTTTAGTGCCTTCAGCGTCGCAGTACACTGGAATGACAGATTTCTTTCTTAAAGAAATCTTGTTTGAGCAGTCGAATTCTGTGCGTCGGTTTTTAAAGTTCGTGCTTAACCGTTAGATGGATGTGCCCCGTGCTGTAGACTGTCCGATGCACGTGGAATTTGCTTACGATTTTATGTTTTTTCTCCATTCGTGCATGCGCATTACTCTCACCGATGACGAACCGCCGGCGGTGGCTTTTGCTAACTACAGAATTATTAGTGGAAAATAGTTAGCTAGGAAAGTAAGAAGCTGTTTGGAGAATTATGGGTGCTGCTTATCAGAATTATATATTTCAATAAGAAAATATGTTCTAATTTTTTGGATGACTTATTTAGCAATATTATATTTAACATATTATCTTGATGTAATTATAGTTTTAAATTAAATTACTAAGAAACTTTTCATAATAATCATATTTTAAATTAATCTTCATAATAATCATATTTAACATATTGTTATCTTGATGTAAATTTTTTTCTACTATTCCAATATATTTTCCTTAGAATAAAAAAAAAATATAAAGACAATAAATTAACTACAGGAGTAGAAGCACTCGCTAGTGATTACATACACTAATTATCCTTAATTAAAGCTTAAAGAAGAAGACTAGTCGTTGGGCTTACGATCGGCCTCAGTGCCCCCCCGAACATCTTCGCCCTCAGTGCCCTCTCAGACTCCACTGGCTCGCCTTCCTCCAACCAACTGGCCGGCGCCGTTGGAGTTGATGGCAAGCTACAAAAACTAGCATTCAACCGAGAAAGAGCTGCTGCCGTTGGGGAGACGAATCCGCCATTAAACCCCCCACAAGTTTGGCATAGAGTTGACCCTGCTAAGTTGCAACTACCTAAGTGCCAGGCCCGTGATTAAGCAAAGCACGCTTAATCAATAAAATTCGGCCGCGTCAGCAAATCGATCCCACGCCGATTTGCATTTGCTCTTCTGATGCGTTGATTATTGACCGAAGCCCTCGTTTCGAACGCCATGTGCGTTCGAACGAGTCGTCTTCGATTGCGCCGGACGCGCGCCTCAACCGCTGCGTGCGCTCACCGGAGGCGTCGCCGGGATGGGGCCTGCGGCAGGGGAAGGGTAGCTCACGCCCTTCGCCCTCAGCCTGCTTCGTCGGAGTCCCTCTGGACGCCGGAGATCGCCGGCCGGAGGTGGAGAAGGAGCTCTCGAGCTCGCCGGAGAAGACGTGGAAAAGACGCCGGAAAACGCAGGAAACGACGCGGGATGGAGGGGAAAGTTTCGCCTGTTATTTATCTCCAAATACAGCTACCTAAAACCCCTCTTCACTCCTCTCTGTACACACACAGAACACTCCCTCTCGTCTAACCTCGTCGGCGTCGGAAAGCTCGTCGGAACGCCCGCTGGTCGCCGCCTGAGGGAAGGAGAGCGCAGCGCTATCTCTGGCCGTCGCTCGAGGAGGAGACGACGCTCTCGTCGCCGGTCGTCGCCTGCAGCTCAGGAAGGGACGGAAAGTCTCGTCCGTCTCTACTCGTCGTCTTCCACAGCTCGGGGAAGAACGACGCCGCCGCTCGGGATGGTGGAGATGACGCTCGTCGTCACTCGTGGGGGAAGAGCAGGGTGGAGGTGGCGCACTCATCCGAAGCTCACGGAGGAGATGCGTCCGTGGAGGAGAATGGCTCTCTGCCGAAGATGATCGCCTCTCCCCTTTTTCCTCTGCTCCAGCATCAACGGCTCTCTGCCGTGAAGGGACGGGAGCTGGTGAACTGCTCCCGTCTGAAAGCCTGCCTGAAACTCGTCTTCGCGCCTCTGCGCGCTTCGGACGGGGGCGGACCCGGATCCTCCGTCAAATCCGCCTCAAAGCTTCTGGATCCACTGTCAAGGGGTTGGGTTGGGCCTCTGCCCCGACCCAAATGTCTCTCGGCCCAACCTACAATCTATCGGGCGTAACATCTCTCCCCCGGCTGAGCTGGACGTCGCCCTCGACGTCCTCTCCGTCGTCCGATCTCTAGACCCACCGCCTTTGCGACGTATGTGTCGGAACTCTGCCGGCGTCGTTGCCACCGCCGCGATGTGTGCTACACCACCTCGTTGCCTACGAGCGGCTGGAATGGTGGAGGAACTCGCCTGTGCGTGCGCGGGGTCCCTCGCTCGTCGCGTCCCCCGTGCGCCAGAAGCCGAGCTGTCTCGCTGAATGCCGGAGACCCAACTGGATGCCTCCACGTCGTGGATAAAGAAGCCCTCCAAGCATGGGGTTATCGCCGCTTTCACTCGCCGAATCAGCTCCATGCCGAGGACGACGTCGTAGTCGTCCATCCTTGCCACTCTAACATGGTGTCGCCCCGTCCATCGTCCCAACTCCACCGGGACGTCAAGGGGGATCCTCATCATCTGCTGCTCCGCGGCATTGACAGTCTTCACCCGTTCCTCCGTGGGTGAAGTCTGCAACGGAAGGCGCTCCACCATGCGCTCTGACACGAACAGATGCGTCGCGCCGGTGTCGACCATCGCCTCGACATCGACTCCTCCAATCCGCATTGGCACGTATAGTAGCCTTGATCCTCCTGAGGCTGAGACTGCCGCGATCGCTCCGATCGCCAATGCTCCGATCGTCGCTGGAGGGGAGTCGAGGTGGCGGTCACCTCTCGCGCCACTAACGCAGAAATCCGCTTCCGGTTCGAGCAATCCCGCATCCGGTGTGGACCCTGGCATAGGAAACACGCCATCGGCCTGGATCTCTCCAGCCCCTTCTCAGTAGGTCGGGCCAGCTCCTGTCGTGGCTGGGGACGTGCCGGCTGGCCTCCGCCACTGCGGTAAGGGTGTCGGCCTCGAGCTGGTGGCCCCGTCCTCGTCGGGGATCCGCGTCTCGGGGGCAACGCCGTGGCTCTCGGCGAAGTCGATCCCGATGGCCTCGTGTCCACCAAGCCCTCGGCCACCGCCGCGGCCTCGCGCCAATCTCGCGGAGAATGTCGTCGGACCTCCGCCTCGGCCCACGGCTGCAGATGCCGGAGGAAGGTGTGTCGTCGGTGCACCTCCGACATGTCCAGGATCTCCAGCATGAGCGCGGAGTACGCTCGAACATACTCGCGGATCGGGCCGGTGTGCCGAAGCTCGTCCACCGCGTCTTTGGCCTAATCCACGGAGTTCCCGGGAAGGAACTGCCTCCGCAGCTCCTCCAGGAATATGTCCCAGGTCCAAGTCGCCGCTCCCGATGTCGATCCAGCTTTGGTCCTCCACCAAAGATTCGCATCGGCCGTAAGGTTAGCAGTGCACACCTGCACACGCTCGTCGTCTGGGACATGGCTAGAAATGAAGAACTGCTCCATATCCCAAATAAAGTTCTCCAGTTCCTTCGCCGATCGGACTCCTCCGAACGTCGGTGGCTCGGGGATCCGGACCTTCAGCTTATGGGCCGCCTGCCCCGTCGCCGATACCATGGGGGAGCCTCCACTCTGGGTCTGCGTAAGCGCCATGCGCAGAACGACTATCTCGGCCTGCATCTGATGCTGCGCCGCCTGCGCCTGCTGCAGTAGCGCCGAGAATTCGGCCACCTGGTCGTGGAGCGTCGCCATGCCCGCCATCGCCTCCTGCAGGGCAATGATCTGGAGCCTCTGCTCCTCCGCCTGCTGATGAAGATCCTCCACCTGTGGAGCCAGGGCAGTCTCCTCATCACCGGTGACACCGATCAGCTCCTCCAATCGTGCCACCCGGTCAGCTAAGGAACTCATCTCGTCCCTCTCCCTCAGTCTCTGGGATTGCCGGGGAGGACAATCCACTGCCAAACTCTCCTGCTCCGCCAGTATCACTAGAGCACCACCTCTAAAATCGCCGGAACAAGGCTTTGATACCACTGTCAGGCCTGTGATTAAGCAAAGCACGCTTAATCAATAAAATCCGGCCGCGTCAGCAAATCGATCCCACGCCGATTTGCATTTGCTCTTCTGATGCGTTGATTATTGACCGAAGCCCTCGTTTCGAACGCCGTGTGCGTTCGAACGAGTCGTCTTCGATCGCGCCGGACGCGCGCCTCAGCCGCTGCGTGCGCTCACCGGAGGCGTCGCCGGGATGGGGCCTGCGGCAGGGGAAGGGTATCTCGCGCCCTTCGCCCTCAGCCTGCTTCATCGGAGTCCCTCTGGACGCCGGAGATCGCCGGCCGGAGGTGGAGAAGGAGCTCTCGAGCTCGCCGGAGAAGACGCGGAAAAGACACCGGAAAACGCAGGAAACGACGCGGGATGGAGGGGAAAGTTTCGCCTGTTATTTATCTCCAAATACAGCTACCTAAAACCCCTCTTCACTCCTCTCTGTACACACACAGAACACTCCCTCTCGTCTGACCTCGTCGGCGTCGGAAAGCTCGTCGGAACGCCCGCTGGTCGCCGCCTGAGGGAAGGAGAGCGCAGCGCTATCTCTGGCCGTCGCTCGAGGAGGAGACGACGCTCTCGTCGCCGATCGTCGCCTGCAGCTCAGGAAGGGACGGAAAGTCTCATCCGTCTCTACTCGTCGTCTTCCACAGCTCGGGGAAGAACGACGCCGCCGCTCGGGATGGTGGAGATGACGCTCGTCGTCACTCGTGGGGGAAGAGCAGGGTGGAGGTGGCGCACTCGTCTGAAGCTCGCGGAGGAGATGCGTCCGTGGAGGAGAATGGCTCTCTGCCGAAGATGATCTCCTCTCCCCTTTTTCCTCTGCTCCAGCATCAACGGCTCTCTGCCGTGAAGGGACTGGAGCTGGTGAACTGCTCCCGTCTGAAAGCCTGCTTGAAACTCGTCTTCGCGCCTCTGCGCGCTTCGGACGGGGGCGGACCCGGATCCTCCGTTAGATCCGCCTCCAAGTTTCTGGATCCACTGTCAAGGGGTTGGGTTGGGCCTCTGCCCCGGCCCAATTGTCTCTCGGCCCAACCTGCAATCTATCGGGTGTAACACTAAGCGATGCCACGACCTCGTTAAGCGATGACCTTTTTTTTCTCAAGTTAACCAATAACTTTTTTAAAATAATATATTCTTATAATTATAAAATATTAAATATTAAATATTAAAAAAATTAAATAATAATTACTAGTCTTGAAGAGATTTATAGTTTTCTCAGTAAAAAAATATTAGTTGCTTGAGGTGTAAATTAGATTGCGATACTAGTCAAAGCTAAGTAGAATAGAAGATTAGAAAAGTATTTGGATTTTGAGTTGAGTGGGTTATTAAGTTGGGCTGTTTAGTAACTTAGGCTGGACTTAAGCCATATAACCGATTAATCTCAAAAACGATGTTAATATATATATATACCGGTTCCCGCAGTTAACTTGTGGTTCAGCACAATCTCAAAATTAGTCATTAATTAAGCCGCACTTATCCTCTAAAAATTTACCTAGAAATTCAACCGATCTATTCGATTAACTGCCTATTCGATTTGTTCAAGCGATTAACTGTGGTACATCAGGTTTTTTTCTTTGAAATACCCTAGCTCATATGCAAAGGAAAGATGCCCCTAAATATTAGACTGCGTTATGAAAGTTGGGTAGACCGGAAGCATCCATAAAATTACTAATTAATATCTTAGATGATATATATTAATTAATAATATATATACATGAAAGATAAATATATACTAATATTGTAGTAATGAATTTTATTGACATAATATATTAATATTAATTTAACATTTGATTAATAATTTTACATAATTAATTATTTTAAAAATAAAAAATAGTTTTTATTCAATTATAAAAAATATGTGTGGTGAACTCTTTTATTTTATTATTTTCATTATCTTTTATCACTGCTCTTGGATGAGGTACCTCTTATTTTTGAAATAAAATTCAATTTATTAAAAATGGCTTTTTACTCTTAAAATAAACCTTACTAAAAATTCTACTCGTAAATGAAGCAATTATAGGATTGAAGAAACTAGAGGAGGCTATTTTTCTTCAAAAATACTATTTATTTCTTCTAATTTTAGTATATAATTACATCTAAATAGAATAAAGGAGAACAATCATATCAATATATTTAAATTTTATAACACGCATTATTTGTCTTTACTACTACTTTCATATATAAGGTTTTACTAACTAAAAACCATTATTTGTTATCAACTTTTTATGCAAATTATTATACGATAATATTTTATTTAGAGACTCTTTAAAAGGCATGCAAATGGTTCAGAAATGACAATTTGAGTTTTGGTTTCAATATTAAGTTTAATTTTTCTTAATTTAGTTAACATGTACATTAATATAAATAGTAAGATAGGAATGGCAATTACACTTGGAATATCAAGGCATCAAATTCAACTCGACCCCATTCATAAGAGTTCAGACAGTTAAATTTAGCAAACTCAAGTCTGATGGCTCATGTATACATGAAGTTCAGATTTAAAGATGCAAGTACCTAATGATAAATTAAAAATATAAATAAAAAAACATTTTGACAGATGAATCTAGTTGAGATTTGCCTAATTAAATGACAATGGTATTCAAGAGAACAAATCAAAATTCTCCACTCACGAGAAACAAGGTGAAATCTTGCTTCAAACTAGGGATGGCAACGGGGCGGGTCGGGGTCGGGTTTCGCCATCCCCGACCCGACCCCGACTTCCCCAAACCCGTCCCCGAACCCAACCCCGAACCCGACGGGTTTAGAAAACCCTGCCCCACACCCGACCCCGCGGGGAAACCCGACCCCGCGGGGAAACCCGACCCCGCGGGGAAACCCGAACCCGCAGGGAAACCCGACCCCGCCCGACCTAAAAAATAAATATATATTATAAATAATATTTTAAAATTAATTTGCATTCTTTATTCATAATATATAAATAAAAAAATATTTTACATAAACTATATCATCTTTTCTACATAAATTATTAAAATTTAGTAACTAGGTTATAACTTATAAGGGGTAAATTTGTTATTTTAATAGTCGGAGCGGGTTCGGGGTCGGGTTCGGGGCGGGTACCTAAATTCCCATACCCGACCCCGACCCGACTATACCCCCGTCGGGTTTTCCCCGAACCCGACCCGACCCCCAGTCAACTCGGGTTTTCCCCGTTGACTTCGGGTCGGGTCGGATCGGGTCGGGGATGGGGTTTTTTGCCATCCCTACTTCAAACCATGCACGATTTAGGATCTTGAGATCAATTCCTCTCATGAAATCGTAGTAGAGAAGAACACTGAACAAAGTAGACAGAAAGAAGTGAAATTAACATCACATCTGCAATTTCCAGTTAGCAAAAAATGATTGAACATTTGCTCTCCTTGGTGTGGCTTCTTGACTATCATTTCATGACAAGTCCTGTACTTACCTCCAAAGGTCACATCTTCCTTGTAGCAATTCATTTACTCATTGCAGAGGCAGGCAAAAGAAACAATTCAAGTTTGCAAGCCAATTCTTACATACAGTGCTTACCTAAAATGCTCTGCAACAGAGGTGAAATTTGAAAAGAAAGCAGTTGCAAATTCATTTTATTTAGGCTTATAAGGAGATTGCCCATAAAGTGAGCACCAAAAGTGAGTAATCCTCAATGTACGATAAAGAATATCCATCATAGAATAGTTCATTGTAAATATCCCAGCAGTAATTATGAAACCAATCAAATGAAAAACTAAAACGTGCAAGCATATCAAAATAATGCAATAAAGCAATGCAAAACTTACTTCTCAGTCATGCCTGCAACAGCAGGAGACTTGGCTGTTAATATCTAGAGATTTGCAAGGCATACTAGTCACTATAAGTTGCGAAGCAGAAAGACTGATAAGCATATTAACATCATACAAATGTAAGAAATGCAAAACTTGTCTCTCAGTCATGGCTATGCTTTACAGCAGAAGACAACCAAATTGCTTTGGACACCCATAGTTTCTCTGATAGACAACAACCATCAAATAAGGAACATAGTGACAGGGATCAGACTTTTGAATTCTTCCTATTAGAGGTATTATTTATGGATGCCTAATGTCAAATCTACAGTTAAGACAACAGGACACTCAAATGGAACGCAGCAATGGACCAAGCATAACTTATTGATCTCAATATAATACCAGGAATTTAAATTCATAAGATTCTCAAACATTCAGAATGAATACAACTTCTGGTATTATAGGAATGCAGGAATCTTGAATAGGTTGAGATGTAAAGAACCATTGGTACAGTTTCTTTCAAACCAAGGCATAAGATCCATATCATGATATTACTAGAGATATTACTAGAGTAGTTTCATGACATAAGCTGGATACACTTTCAAACCAAGGCACAACATAGATTCATTCTGATGGAACATCATAGTAATGTATCACATTCAATCTGAATGTTTATTTTCCACCACAAGTTCATACACCGACACTATTCCAACCTATCTTCAACTCACTTGCCACATGATAGAACTAAAAACACTTTGTTAAAAAAAAAAAGTCCTCAATAAAGAGTAGGAGTCTAGCAAAGGAAAACTAATCACATCAATGATCAGGCATCATCACCCTTGCAGGTTCAAAACCCTTTATTGTGGAGCCAAGTATTAGATGCACCAAAAGAAGATGAAAAAGGCAAGGCACTGCAACATATAATGCTAAAACTGTATCTTACATTTCAAAGCATCAAACGTTATACTGATCTATATTTTCTTTCAGAGTGAAGTTATGGCCTGCGCAGGTACAAAACGACTTCAACGATAGTTCCCACGATAATCTTCGTAGAAAAAGTTCCCAGTCCAATTTCTTCCTCTTCCTCCTCTGCAGTCTCTCAAGTAGTAATCGTTTGATTGGTAAGCACCCCTTTGACACTTAGGTTTCGTATATCTTGGCTCCCAGCGAGTTCCTCCAGCATCCCGTTTCATCCCATTTTTTCTATTATGTTGAAAGTTCCTGTCCTCCCAGCATCCCCATTGAACATTTACATTACTTCCGCCACGTTCAAAATTCCTGTCATTTCCTCCCCAGGTAACACATTGAACACTTCTCCCACGATCCCAAGAAGTATCCAATTCACCACTCCCCCATGGCTCATCCCGAGCAGCTCCCAAACCACTACAATTCCAAGCATCTTCACCTCCAACTTTCCCCTGCTGATTCGAGGGCAAAGGTTCCTCCGCATCCTCCCATCCGGTGGGCTTGATTTCTTGCAAGAGATGATCGTTCCAGTTCGGATGAAGCATCTCGAGACCACTCAGCGTCTTATCCCCCCTTGTCCCACTGTCATCCACATCGCTGATGTAATCTGGCGGCGGTCTTTCCAAGTCAGCTACCAGCTCCGGATCGATCACAGCATCATAGTCGACCTCGTCGATGAACATGTCGGGGTCCGGCAAGGGAATACAGCAACGGCGGCCATGGTACTCAGCGCAAAACCTCGCCTTTGCGTTCCGGAGCGCCTCCGCCGCGGCCGAATCGTCCCACCGGTAAATGCCCTCGTACGTCTGGGAGTCGAGGAACCGCTGCAGCGCGCACAACCTCTTCCACGGGAAGCCGCACGCCTGGCTGAAGAACTGCTTCTCCCACAGAGGGACCGGGGCGGGGCGAGCGTCCCAACCCCGCCCGAAAGTGCGCAGCGGCTCCCAAGGATCGACGGCGACCCACCGAGCATATCCTTCTCCGATCGATTCGCCCATGGCTTCGCGCCTTGGATGGAAATCGTAAACCCTAAGCAGCGGATCAAATTCGTCGCGAAAAAAGTTGTTCCCGTCGAATCGATAATATCGAGGGCAAGAACCGCAATCGATTAGCAGAGTGAGGAAGGGTTGAAAACTTACAAGGTTTTCTATTCCGCCTCGGTTTCAAGAATTAGAAAGATTTAACGCTTGAATTCCGGACGGGGTTTGGTCGGAATCTAGAAGAACAAATTTCCTGATGAAAACCTTCTTCTGGGTTGGATTTGATTGGATCCGGACCATCCGGTACTTGGGAGGGCAGGACGAAAATGTCGCCAATCGACCATCTTAACCGTCAAATGGCGCAAGCCGCAGGCGCGACTTTGAACGGTTCTTGACGATTGGACAAGGCACCGAGCGAAAATTTGGCGCAGGCCCGAGGAGTTGAATGTTTTTAGGAGACCCACTCTTAAACTAATCTATACCGTTGGATCGCTAGGATATTCTTTGGATCAAAGCAAAATCAACGATTAGATTTGAAGGATCGTGTAAATGAACCTCTATTGTTAATATAATTCCACCTTTTCATAAAAAAAAACTTATTGAAAGTTAATGTGTAATATTGAACTTGATAACAAGATCTTGAATTTTGACTTCATCAATTACTTAAAAAAAATTATGTATTGTTCCGATCCATTGAGAAAGAAAAATTGCAAAATTTCAGATTAATTATATATTATATAATGGTCAACTCAATCAAACAATCGGCGCAGTCTCTGTTGCATCACTTGGTCTACCATCTCTTCCAGCGAAGCACTGCACTGTTCGCCTTGCGATCGGCCACCAAATCCTCGTCAACTTCTCATCACTCTCTAATTGCTTCCTCGATCTCGACACATTCGTAATCTCCGACATGGATCGATACATCCCTGAGCAGTTCGAACCTCTGGAGCCAGCCAAATCGATCCCGTTCACTTCGATTTCAACCCGTCTCTTCCCCTCCGATCCTTTCCGCTCCGGCCCCGATTCCAAATCCAGCGAGAGCAAATCCGACGAGTTCAGCGCGCTCCACCGGCCTTTAAACACAGCGTCCGACACAATTATATTGTGCGTAAACCTGTCGAGGAATTGATCCCCGGCGGCCGGCTCGCGCTCCACGAACAGCTCGAGTTCGCGCTCGCCGCTGGCCTCGTGGCGGCGGGAGGCGAAGAGGAAGCGCGAGCTGGCCGAGTAGGCGATTCCGGAGGCGGCGCCGGCCCCCGCGTCGCCCGCGCTGACCCTGCACCGGCACAGCGGGCAGCTGGCGCTGGACTCCAGCCAGATGTCGACGCACCCGACGTGGAATGCGTGCTTGCACTTGGGCAGCAGGCGGAGGACCTCCTCGCCGGCGAATCGCGAGAGGCAGACGGCGCACTCGAGCCCGTCGCGGGCCCCGCGCAGGGAAGAGAAGCGGAAGCAGGGGAGCGACTCGACGACGGCCCGATCGACCCCGCCGCCGCCGCCGCCGCCGCCGGCGGGTGTAAGGCCCGGAAGGGATTGGGAGCGGATGCGGCGGCGCTTGAGGTAGACGAGAAGGAGAACAACAAGGCAGAGTATGGAGGCGAAAACCGCAATGACGATGGCCACACTGGGGCCGAAGGAGACCTTGGCGGACTCCGGCGGTTGGTACTCTGGGTCGGCGGGCTGAGCGCCGGCGCCCGCCGCGGCGGCGGCGGCCAAGAGGAGGAGGAGGAGGTCGAGGGTGGAGGGAGTGGCTCGCATGGCGATCGGATCATTGACTTCGTAATTAGGACGCAATGACGGATGACATTAGAGAGCAGAGCCTCCAGCGCAGCTGCGCCGGCGGTGTTGGATATTGTGTTTGTTTTGCGTGGTTAGTTGGGGGGGAAAGTTGCGTTGTCTCGCTGAATTTATATGCAATGTGGAGTTGGTGCATGTGCTGGGCGTGAGATCGACATTTCATGGGCTTTAAGAAATTAATAAGTCTAACTCATCACTACTTGATTGTTTATTAATGGAGTCAAATTTTTAGTTTATTTTGTGGATGCTGTCAGCCATTTTTGCTGAACTAAGATGCTAACTGCACTTAATTAAAAGCCAAACTGAAATTATTATACTTGGGGCAATGGAAACGTCATTGCTGACAAAACATGAGCGAGAAGAGTGCGGACTTGATAGTTAGGACTTGATAGTTAGCTCAGGATAGATTTTTATTGTTGATAATAAGATCTTAGACGTTTATTGCGTCTTTATCGACGTCTTATGTACGTAAAGGAATCATATTTTGTAAGTAATTAAAGAACAGATAGGTACTGAAACCCTTGTCTTAAATTAATTGTTGTTAGTTAACTAATTAGGAACAGCTTCAAAGAATGCATGAAACAATACTTCGACTCCTTTCATTGAATCCTATATGAGATTTGTGTTAGGTCACAACCCGTAACAAGTTAGGCAGGCCCAGAGGATTTGTAAACTTTGGGTTAAGCTCTAAACTTCTGGACCTAGATTGTTACGGGTTATGATCAAACAATTTAACTATTAAAGGTGTTTAATCAAGTGGCATAGGAGCTAGCTGGTTACTACTGAACAAATAGTATAGAATATCCAACGAGAATCCAGCGTCAAGAACTGGGTGACTCTATCCATTGAACAGCATTTTTTCGGTCAATTAACTGTAAATAATTTTTAGGAAAACAATTATTTAAAGAGTTAGAATGTAAAATTGCTAGCAGAATTAGTGATCCAGCTTAGTCAATTTTGTCTCGTGTTGAAGTTTAATTTTGTTTTTTGCATTTATTTTATGCAAATAAAATTAATATATAATGTGAGCTAGGTTTTCACAATTCAAAGAATTATTATATACATCTCAATTTTTTCTCACTCATTATATAAATACTATTAATATCATAAAATTATTAATTATTAAATATTAAATACAAATATTAGTGGTGAGAATAAATAGTGACAGTGAGCTCAGCAGTGACGGTAAGAACTAGAGGTGGCCAACGGGCCGGGCCGGCCCGCGGCCCGGCACGACACGGCCCATTGACCAAGTCAACGGCCGCGGGCGGCCCGTGGCCCGGCTCGGGTCGTGCTGGGCCGAAGGTTCGCGGCCCGTGGGCCGGGCCAGGCACGGCCCGTAGGCGTGCCGGGCCAGGCACGGCACGGACCCGTGCTCGGCACGGCCCGCGTGCCGGGCCAGGCACGGCACGGACCCGTGCTTGGCACGGCACGCGGGCCGGCACGGGCACGACACGAATCATTTGGGCGGCAACGTTCGAAAATATGAATTTAGCATGCGTTTTTACCCAAATAGCCCTATAACGGTTTAAAAAAATTTAAAAGTTAGGGATATAATTGTCTTTATGTTATAAAATTACCATTTTAGCCCCTTTTAATAATTAAAAATAGGGGATAAATATGTAAATTTATACCCAATTCATCCCTATAAATTGACCCCCCAACCCTCTCATTTCTTCACACAAGTTTCCAATTAACTTTGGATTAATTTCTCATTCTCTCTTAATACTCTCTTAATCTCTTTTCTAAGTCTTGAGTTTCAATTAGCCATCAAGATTTCAAAACTCCCTCGGCCTAGTCACGTGGAGAAGATCAAGTAAGTAGTAAATTAATTTACTTTTAGTCTTTTATAATGTAATTGTACTTAAATTTAAATTATTCTAATATAAATTTTTTTTCATAATTATGTTTAAGTTAAGGTTGTTGAAGGCTGAAACCTCAACTTCTTAGTTCTTACTAAGCGATCTTCAAACACGTGATAAGGTAATTTTTTAATGTATAATTTATTATTAGTAAGTATTTAATCTTATTTTATAAATTTTTTGGCTAACTTTTAATATTATATGTATAATTAATGGCGGGATTTAACAATACATGAGATCTTTTGCCATGGGAGCTTGAGGCAATAGAGTAGGAGCTAATGGGGACAACTAACCCCGTTATGCCACCCGATCAAGATCAAGATGCCAACCCTCCGCCTTACGACCCAAATCAACAACAGCAAGATCATGTTGAATTTGAGCCTACTAACACTACGCAGGGAGAGGAGGGATGCAGTGCAAACCCTCACGAGTCTACTGTGTCGGGCTCAAGAAAACGCACAAGCGACGTTTGGAAGAGCTTCGATGTGGTGATGATTAACGACGAAGAAAGAGCCAGCTGCAAGAAGTGCAAAAAAGTCATGACTTGCAAATCATCGGGTGGAACTGGTCATTTGACTCGCCACATCAAAAGCCATCAAACTCAAATCGATCATGCACAGGCTACTCTAAATCTTTCCTCTAGTTCTTTTGAAGTTTTTAATTATTCTACTGAAGTTCTTAGAAAAGAATTAGCTAAATTTATTGTTTGGGATGAACAACCATTTTCTTTAGCAGAAAATTATAAATTTGAAAAATTTATACATAAATCACTACAACCTAAATATAAAAAAGTAAGTAGACAAACCATGCGTAGGGATGCTATAAAATTTTTTTCTAAATATAAAACTAATCTTTTACAAGCTTTAATTACATTAACTTCTTGTATTTCTTTAACATCTGATATTTGGACCAGTAATCATTCTGATCAGTCATACATGTGTATTACGGCACATTGGATAGATAGTGAATTTTTTATACAAAAAAGAATTATTGCATTTAAAATTTTTGAATATCCTCATACTGCAAATGCTATAGTTAGACAATTTCATAGCATTTTACATTCATATAATATAATTAATAAAATCTTTTCAATTAGTTTTGATAATGCAAGTAATAATGATAGTGCAATTGATAAATTAAAAAGATTGTTAAATCCAATATTTAATGGTGTTTTTTTTTCATATACTATGTGCATGCCATATTCTAAACTTATGTGTTCAAGATAGAATAAGAGAAGTAGATGAACATGTAACTAAATTAAGAAATGCTGTTAGATTTGTTACTTCTTCTACTTCTAGAAATCAAGATTTTAGACAAACATGTAAATCTTATGGTTTGTCATATAAAAAATTTAAACTTGATATTAAAACACGATGAAATTCTACTTATGATATGCTAACAACATGTTTTCCATTTAAGGATCCTCTTACATTATTTTATAATGAAAGAATGCCTGATGGAAATATTGAAGAAAATGATTGGGATAAAGCAAAGTTATTACATAATATTTTAGAAATTTTTTATAATGCTAGCACTCATTTATCTGGTGTTTATTATCCTACATCATGTTTAATTTTAGAACATTTAGTTTTAATTAGTGAATTTTTTTCTCAATATAGACATGATGAAAATGTTTTTCAAGTAATTTTTAAAATGGAAACAAAATTTAAAAAATATTGGAAAAATATATCTCCTTTATATTGTTTAGCTTCAATTATGGATCCTAGATTAAAATTAGAGGGTGTTCATATTTTATTAGATGAATATTATAAAAATATGGAACTTCAAGGAGTAGATGAAAAAAAAAATGAAGTTTCTACCTTATTAGATGAAATGTATAATGTTTATAATTTAAAATTTGGAAATACAATGAATCCAACATCCTCTCAAACTAATGTATCTACTAGTAGTAGAAATATTACAGGAAGAATACGCACAATTTTAAATAGAAAAGGAACATCAACAAGTGGATCTAGTAATTTTAATGAATTAACATTTTTTTTAGAAAATAATCATACATCTTTACTCACAGAAGAACAAATAGATAATTTTGATATTTTATCATGGTGGAGATCACAAGGAAAATCATATCCTGTGGTTTCTGCCATGGCACGTGATCTACTAACTCCTCCGGTGTCTACTGTAGCATCGGAGTCTTGTTTTAGTGCAGGCAACAGGGTGCTGGACGAGAAGCGAAGCCGAATGAACGAAGCAAGCGTGGAAATGTGTATTTGTCTTAAAGATTGGCTAGATGCTGAAGATCGTCTTCAAGATAAAGGTGGTCATTCAACTTCATCGGATGATGATGAACAAAGTCTTGGAAGTACAAGTGGAAACAACAATGGATAAACATTGTAATAAATAATTATAAAAAAAGTTGTAAAAGAGTTGTAAAAAGAGTTATAAAAAGAGAACTACGTAGACCTGATTCCTCCTTTGAGTGGGGTACGTAGGTAGCCTGTAATGGGTCCGGTCTAAAATATATAAAATTTTAATATTTTTTCAAAAATTTATGCAATATACATTCTCAATTTCTCAATTTTTTTTATTTTTTCATATTTTATATATTTTAATTAAGTAATAATTTACTTATTCAATTAATTTATTTTTTTTAAATTTGGCACGCGGGCCAAAGTCGGCCCACGGGCCACAATCGGCCCGTGGGCCAACTTTGGCCCATGGGCCACAATCGGGACGGGCCAAACACGGCCCGCGTTTCTCAATTGGCCCGTTGGGCCGTATTTGGCCCGAGTGCCTAAGTCAGCCCGCGGGCCGTGCCTGGCCCGCGTGCCAGATCTGGCCCGCATGCCGGATCTGGCCCGCGTGCCGGATCCGTGCTCACTCTCCGGCGGAACCGTGCCTGTGCCGGCACGCCTAATCGGGCCGCGGGCCGTGCCGGGCCGAAGAAATTTTCCACCGTGCCGTGCCCGACACGGCACGATTTGAAACGGGCCGTGCCAGGCACGGCCCGCCACGAACCGGACCGAGGCGGGCCCGAGCCCGGGCCGGCCCGGGCACGGCCCATGGCCACCTCTAGTAAGAACAGAGTTGTTAAGAAAAACTCATAGTGAACGAGGACGAGCAGTAGTGCGTGAAAAGCAATGTGTGAAGTTAGTGAAGTTATAACATAGTTTTAACTTTTCGTCTGATTCAAACAGAAAACAAATAAAAATTTTAATACCTAATTTTTTCTTCTAAACTATTTGTCTGCTCAAATAAATAAGCATATACGCACGTCTAGATTAGTACAATCCAATTGACGTTGATTTCATCAACCTCAGTTATTGGATACTTGACCTAATCTTTGATGACATACTAAAGCTAAACTGTTATTTAGTATACTATATTTATTACTTATATTGTGCTCAATATAAAATAGATATTCAACATATTCTATATTAAAATTAAAATAATATAATTCATCAATTCAACTATCTGAATAATAAAAGTACTCATTCTTATATAATGAAAAATGTATCACTTTCAATCTTAAAATTAAAATATAAATTATTGCAGCTCTTGCTAATACAATGTTTCCAACATAACTAGTAACATAGAGACATTTTTCTAGATTTATATGACAACTATATCTAAGATTATCCTATAAACTCCAATTGCCTTTATTCGTATTTTATCTTATTTTCTATGAATAAATATACTATTTAGTTCTACTTATCTGTTAGATCTAAAAGATTCCCCCTATAATATGAGACACATGAGTAGTTATGGTAAAATCTAAATACCTAGTATTTTTAGGGACATCTAATGAATTTGATTTACTTTCCTTTTCAACCAAGCCTTTCTTTTCTTAACTCCTTGTTTTCTAGGAGGGAAAATGAGGAGGAAACGAGGGAAAGTAAATTTCCTCAAAGGGAAATAAAAGAATAAATAAAAAATAGAAGGGAAAAATTTCTCATTTTCCTTCCGTTTGTAATCGGTCCAAATCGGACGAAAAACCCACTTTCCCTTCCTATCCTCTACTCTCACTCCCGAAAAGCTACTCGACTTTTTTTCTTTCCTTTCCTCATCGAGTTGCTATCGCTGCTTGCTGCCGTCGCGACTCGCCGTCACTACTAGTTGCTGCCGTCGAGTAAGCGTCTAATCTCCTCCTGAGTTTTTTCCTCCATCAATTGCTCACTCTCGTCGCTCGTATCATTCGACTCCTGCTACTGCCTGCAGCAAGCAGGCAACTCGCCGCCACTACCGTAGCTGCTTGCTGCAACTCTCTTAGTCGCCACTACAAAATAAGGTAAATCAATTGCATTGCTCTCAAACCTATTTTTTTCAAACACTAGCTACAAACATAATCGGTAAAAAGAATAGTGAAATGAGATTTTGCTTTTCAGTGGCAAAAAAATATTCTGTATGGCATACCGACAAAAAAAAAAATAGTTTATATAAATTTTCATGTTGTTCTATAAAAAAACTTTGTGATAGATCTATATTACTATCTCCTTGAGGTTGTCTTCTTTCTGTGGTTAATTGCATGAAGGAAATCCAAGTCCATATTGCATCCGAGATTCTAATGATCGAGGTAATGTAGCCGTTCATACTAGTAATTATCTGTAGTTGATAAGTAAATCACCAGAAAATTCCATCATAAATAATTTTGGTTGAACTTTTTTTTGCAAGATCTTGACTGACTATTAGTATGGATCTGAGCATATTGCTCGTAAGTTGGTGCAGGCTGATCAAAGATATTTGATAGCTAAAGACAATAGTCTAAATGTGTGATACTTCAAAAGGTTGTTATGAGCAAATTGGATAGCACAAATGAAAGTCTAAAAGCACTAGTAGATTGTATGAAAGAATCAAATACTGTCATTGGAAAAGAACAACTTTATAGGCATAAAGCACTAGAATATTCCAAAAAGGATATATATGAAGAGTTGAAATGGATTAGAGTGTCACATCAACAAATTGCGCGTGCTTATGTGACTCTTAAGAGTAGCAAGAAGAAAACTAGAAGTATTTAATGAGTTGAAGAAAACTAGACTTTTCTTTTCGGCTCGAGAGGAAGTACGCTTAGAAGTATTTAATGAGTTGATTGGTGATTGCCTTATTTAGGTGCTTTTGAGGAGTTTTTATTTAACTTTTCTGTTTTGCAGGTTGTAGTTAACTTATAACTATGGACTATACTGTGCTTTGGATCGTGTGATGTTGGATTGTGTTTGAATATTTAACTTAGTATTATAATTGACTATGGAACTGTTTGATTTGTTTGTGAAGCAATGTAGTTGGTATTGAACTTTTCTATTAGTTGTTACTTAAATATGGACTATATTGTGTTTGGAGTTTAAGTTGTTGAGCTAATATATCGTTCAACCACGCAGTTGGAGTTTATGATGGGACGTCTAAT
Source organism: Costus lasius (assembly GCA_027563935.2). Classification (NCBI taxonomy): domain Eukaryota; kingdom Viridiplantae; phylum Streptophyta; class Magnoliopsida; order Zingiberales; family Costaceae; genus Costus; species Costus lasius. Next base: position 14,461,413 of record CM050449.1, read on the forward strand.
TTGTTCATTAATCTTTTAATTACTCAATCATTGAAGGTATTTTTTTTCATGTTGTCTCACTTTAATCTATTATCCTCTCTACTAACATGACCTTTAATTCTTTATATTCTTAAGAGTGTTATAGTTCACTTGAGCCAGCCAAATTTGGAAGGGAGTGAAATTAATAATGAATTGAACAAAAAAAAAAAAAGGCTTTCATTCACATCCATTCTCGTTACTATAGGTTTTGTGGTGAGATTTGCCTTGTTAGTTACATGGTTGTGGATAGATCTCGACTAGTTAAATTTTTTTCTAGTTAATTTACTCTGACGTTAGACTTGTCAGCCAAGTCCGATTGTAAATACTCTTTTATCTTATTAAGGGTTTAATGTTTTTACTTTTAATTATGTTTAATAACTTGTTTCTTTGGAGGGAAATATGAAGGAAAAGAAAAAATTCTTTAGAGGAAAAAGTGAAGGAAAAAAAATTCGGAGGGATCAAAACTTAGATTTTCTCTCGTTTTAGGTGAAAAACTCAAAGGAACAAACATTTTATTTTTATTTTTTAATTTGTTTTATTTTTTTAAATAATAATAATTCTTTCGTTTTAGACGAAAAACTCAAAGGAACAAACATTTTATTTTTATTTTTTAATTTGTTTTATGTTTTTTAAAATAATAATAATTCTTTCAATTTTTTTCTTTTTAAAAAATAGAAGATCTGAAAAGGAAAATTATTTTATTATTTTATTATTTTTTTCTTATCTTTTAGTTTTCTCTCTTTGAAAAGAAACGAACCATAAATTTAGGTTGTGTTTACTGGCAGTGACGGAAAAAAATGAGGGACGAGAAAAATAAAAGAATGGAAAAATAGGAGGAAGGGATCGGTGCATCACGTGAAGAATAATGTGATTTAGATGGCGTACAGCTCCCGTCCGCGAGGTCACCACGCGCAAAGTTGTCGTTCTCGAGGTCTCCATGTGCAAGCAGTCGCGTCTGTGAGGTCACGAGGTTGGTGTCCATGCAAGGTCGATGGTAGCGGGAGCAGTCGGCGTCGCGTGAGCAGTGGGTGTCACACGAGCAGTCGGCATCGCACGAGCCACCAACGTCCAGCAGTAGAGGTCGTTGTCCGTGCGAGGTTGCGAGCAGTAGGGCTGTTCAGAAAACCAACCGAACCGAAAAAACCGACCGAATCGAACCGAATGGGCGGTTAACCGAATGGATCGGTTCGGTTCATGGTCGGTTTTTTGGGTATAATGGTTCGGTTCGGGGAAAAAAATTTCATCGGTTAACCGAACCGACCGATATATATATATATATATCTCAAAATAATTTTGATTGTATATCTAGTGTAATGGTTAAAGGTTATTTTGTAAGTTAGTAGGTCATGGGGTCAAAATCCATTCACTACAACTTAAAAATTAATTATTTTACCTATATAATTATCAAATAATAATATTTAATAATTAAAGTTAGTTTAAAAATTAATTTTTTAAAATATTTAATAGTCAAAGTCAACTTTTTAAAATAAATTTTAGTAAATAAATTATAATCAGTTAACCGTGGTTAACCGGTACCGTTTAACTATTTGACTGGTTAACCGGTCCAACGGTTCGGGAACGGTTCATGATTTTTCCGAACCAATTAGTTCGGTTAACCAGTTGACCATGGTCAATGGTTCGATTAACCGAACCATGAACAGGCCTAGCGAGCAGTCAGCGTCCATCTGTGAGCGAGTCGATGTTCAACGGTAAGATCGCCGCCTGGGAACAGTCAACGTCTGTGAGTCGTCGACGTCTAGCGGTAGAGGCGGCAAGCAGCGGTAGAGACAACAATGTCGGCAAGAAGAGGCGTCTGTGAGCTCGCGCCTCACGTGTATAAAATCCACCCAATTTGGGCGGATGAGAAACGAGAATTTTTGCCCTCGTTTATCTATTTTATTTTCCCTTCCTTCGATTCGTCTGTGATCTATCCGGGTAAACTATAGATTTTTAGTCTTCATCCATTCTTTCTTAAAATCCTTTTCGGTAAACATAGTGTTAGTGTTTGACGTTTTTCAAGTCTCAATATGATGATACTTATGTTTTGTTATGTAAATTTAACCATTTGATAATTTAATATTCGGCTTAATAGTTAATCATCTAACTCTATGTTTACCTAACATAGAAGCAACTTGGATATGCTAGAAGTGATGTGTGCTACACTTCCCAATATTTCGGAATTTGCAGGACAATTAAAGTGGAATTTATTTTTATTATCTTTTTCTTATTATATTCAAAATATCGTGAACTAAACGCAATCGTTAAAGGCACGTCTCATCAACGTTTCCTTGCACGCCGGGATTTAGCCGATCCGGTTCCCCTGTTTCGTCGGAGCAAGCAACGAAGCTCGCGTGGTCCCCGCAGTGCGAGCGAATGAGAAAGTCCCATATCTATTTCCGCGATTGGGGAGAAGCACGCGATCTGCGCATCTCGGTCCTCTTCTTCCCGCATCGCGCTCTCGGTCACTTGACCCGGTCGCTGTCTGTTGTGGGTGATCCACTCGCTTTCGACGTGGCTCGTTGTGCCGTGGCGACTGGATAACGATCCTTTATTACCGCCCCGTTGCTCTCGCTTTCTTCCCCCCAATCCCGCCTCTTCGATTCCCAATACCTGGTGTCTCTCGCCGAAGAGTGACGCGGAACTCACTCGCATCCGTTCGCTCGATCTCTTGTGGTTTTTGTCGGTCCGCCATCAGGATCCCATGTTCTTGTTGCCGATGAGTATGCAGAGTTTACCTAACATTTTCTTCTGTTTTCTTGTAGTTTCTTGGAATGATTTGATGGTGGTTTCGAAGGGAACATGAGGATTGCTGCATCCTAATATTGATCGTATCCCGCTTCTTAGCGTCGTTGAGCTGCTAGGTTGGTGATAGTAGTTGGCTAATTTCAAGATGTTTATTGAATTGGATATAAGGTTACTTCAAAATGAAGTGATGGCCGCCGACTTGTATGCTTAGATAATGACAAAAAGATAACTGTTTTTTTGGGATGATTCGTCTGTTAGGATATCTGCAACAGCTAGATTTCTGGTGCTGCCATAACCGATACGAGGAAAAAACAGTTTCTTTTGACGTTGTACATGCTAGTGCTTGGAAATATTGGTCAGTTCCTGTTAACTAGCTAAACTATGGTTCAGGAATACTGCCTCATATTTATTTGCGGCCTAAACATAGTTTAGCTTTAATCTTTTCGATGGCTATACACCTCAAACTCTCGTAGCCTCTTGGGTGGGGAATTCAATTGGTTGCCAATTAGGCGGGCACATAGAGTTGAGCATCGGTTGCCTAGGCACTCAGTATAATAAGATATAAACTATTGTTTCACCTTTGATATTCGGATGTCCGATTGCTAGGTGGCGACACATTTTTTACTTCCATTATATTTCCCATAGAGGAAATACGAGTAAAAATAAGAAAATAGTTAAAGAATGAAAAAATATATATTTATGTCGTTTCCATGATTCCATCCTATTTGAATGAAACCAAAAAGAGAGACAAGTATCTAGCAACTTTTCCCTCCTTTTTTTCTATCCTTTTAAGAAAATAGAGAAAATTTTATTTTCTTCCTTTTCCTTTCTAGGACACACAATGTTAGAGTTTGGAATCACAAACTTGTATAAATAGTATCTTATACATAAAAAATGACAATAATAAATTTTGGTAAATAGAGTATTCAAGTTTAATGTAGTATTGTGGTTTGACAATGATTTCTCATGATACTTTTTGATTTAGTTTAAGATATATGCTTAACTATATCTATCTATATATCTATATATATATATATATATATATATATATATATATATATATAACAGATATATAACAGGTAGCACCTTTACCTTTATTAACACTAATATACAGTCTTTGTCACTACTAAAAGAATATGACAATAGCTCTTATTGTTCCCTACGAAGAATTACATTCTACACTAGGTGCCTTGCCTATCAAATTTAGATGTACAAAACAAACTTGTAGAGTTGCTTGCAGTGAAGTTGAGAATTGGCAGCATAGCAAACTTCTAATGTTTTATGTAGAGTAAATTACAAATTATGCATAAACTATGTTGGCAATTTTTTTAGTAAATAAACTCTGTAATTTTTTATTAGGTGCATGAATTGGGGATAACTAATTAAATCAATTACATTAATTAACTATTTTGATGAGTTATTTATGTAATTCTTGGAGAGGCTAAAGTGGTTTTTATTTAAATTGTTAATTTTCTAATGTTTAATTGAACCTCTCGTTGCAGTGACAAGTAATTCATCAAAATCATAATAGATACACTTGATTTAAATGCTTACATAATTTGTGTGCAACAGTAATACAAAATAAAATTCACATTAAAATAAAATTGCAGGCATAATTTTGGTGTAATTTATGTAATATTCCCTTTTATAATAGGGTTGAAGACATACAAAGAATGCTGAGGATATGTAAATACTTGATTGGTAGTTTGTAGAACAATGATTTAGGTTGTGTTTTCTTGGACGAAAAACTGGGAGGAAAGAATGGAAAACATATTGAATCTAGTAGCATTTTTCGTCCTTTTTCATTCTTTTCTTTCAGTTTTCCGTTCAAGAAAACACATCATTAGTGTTGAACCAGGGATTCAAAATAGCTTGTTACTACTAAAAGGTTGAATTCATTCTCATTCTATGTTGGTTGTTTTGGGAGTACGACGGTTCTGACCGAAGATATTGATCATAATGGTTTGATTCAATCCACTTCATTTCATTGAAGCTAAATTTGAGTCAAAACTGTTCATGTAGAAGATGAGAATGTTACTTAGCTGATGTGGCCGTTCAGAACATGTCTCTTTGCCTTCCTGCTTGATTGTTGTCCTTGCCAAGTTATTTCTGCGTTTACTTTCATTATGAAATCATTATTTTATTTTTATCTCTTCTGATGTAATGCAAAATGCACAAAGTTCTGCTGTTTGCTATCTGAATAGTTGGTGTGCTTCTGCAATTAAGATAATGTCCTATATGAGAGCTTGTAGGTTTCCATTCCACTACTCCTTTTAGTTTAGAAATTGTGAAAAACATTGCTTCATGCTTTGTGTTAGATAAACTGTAACTATAAATTTCTACCAATTATTTGTTGTCTATATCTTTGGATTAGTTCCTGTAGGTCTTACTGTTGCTCGTGTACCCTCTTAGTTTATGTCATGCTGTGCATTTATTGTAGAAGGCGTTTTTAATGCATGAGACAAGAACATGCTTGTATGTCCGGGAGTTCTGCTCCTCCATGAAGTTAACAATTTCCCCCCCAAGTTATTTACGTGCCTTTATTTAACTTTCATGCCTATGGTTGACAGGTGGCTCACTTCATGTGTGTAGTATTGTTTGGTTCATGATGGTACAACTAGGAGAAAAAGCATTCCTTCTCTATTTTTTTCATTTGGTATAGCAATGGATGATTATATTGATCGTCTCCTGGAATTGGCTTCATATTTAAGTCACCATCTGATACAATTCATCGGTGAGTTTTTTTTTAGAAAAATCTTTTTCATTTGTATTTTTCCATCGATACTGTAGAAGATGGACCACTTTACTGAATACATGATTTTGTTCAAGTTGACTGTGTGTTTGAGGCAACATCCAGCTACTTTGCTTAAACTTTTCTGAAGTTTTAATGCATCAAGAAATTCACAACCTTTAGATATTCTCATAGTATATTTGTAATTTTGTATTATTCTAGTATACAAGAAATTATCTCCTGCACAAGGTTACCAACCAACCAGGGTTTGGACAGAACGTGGTATACAGTCTTGGTCCTTTTGTTTCCATTATTTAATATAAAACCATTGGTACTATGGCTCACAAAGGCAAATTTGTTGAGATGCAAAGATTTTCAATATATTTGCCAATCTGTCTATTTTCAAATAATAATCACCCTTTGGAAAAGCTATTTGTTTTCGGCTTTTATTTCTGAGCCTTTTCTACTTTATTTTCTGTAATAACTCAAATAATTCACAATTCTTGAAAGACTCAATGAGGTGTGTAAATTTTAGGTACCAATGTGGTTATGATTTTTTTTACTGTTTTCTGAAACTAAATTTTACATCCTGACAAGACAGTTTTGACATCATTTTTTCCAGATAAGGTTGATTGTAATAGCAAATCCCATAGCTGAGCTGATCAATTATCCATTTCTGTCTTATAAGGACAGACGTCTTTTGCTGATTTAAACCTAGCATTTTCACAACTAACGTTGTTTAACATTCTATTTCTTTGCAGGGGACATTCTTTGTAGTGATGTTGCAAGATTCTCAAAAGTTACCCAAGCTTCAATCTTTGAATATCATGAGACGAATTTGGATAACATTCATTGTTCCTGTCAAGGAGATTATTCAGTTTCATCCAGTCTACCAAATGCCTATTGTCTAGAATCTGAAAGTCTGATTATCAACCATAAATGGAATCACAGAATTGTTGGGTCAAAGAAATATTCATGTTTGATAAATCGACTGTATGTTATCGAACTTTACTATGATATCTTCTGATGAATTTTTTTGTGGTATTGTTGGTTTGCAACTATGGTGTTCTGTGTAGTCTTTTGATCCAAAATTTGCTCTAGTTGGGAGACCACAATTCACTACTATCTTTATCTCCAAAGATATGAATAACTCTGTTTAACATTACTTCTCCAGTTAATGCGCTTCCTATAAATATCTACTAGCTATCTGTATTTAAGGTTAAGTGACTGCTCACTTCTGACCTAGAGTAATATGACCATGAACTATTTGAAGCTGTAGTTGCATCTTGATTCTTCTTGTACTTATTATTTTACTTTCTTTATTACATATTTTACAAAAATTGAACATTATATGTCAGCTTTCCATTCGTCTCAATGTTATCTCCAGCACTGGCATCAGTATAGAAGCTCTCTTTTCTCCTGATTCATTTGCTTCTTTTACATCATCTAATCATGGTTCAAGAGCTTGGAAATCAGATTTCTTTCCAATCACTTTTGAGATTTCTTTAAAAGGGTGGTAAATCAGATAGCTCACCATCAAAACATAGTTACGCAGCCAACAAGCAATTTGCGTCTGTTGCTCTAATTGTGTAGCCCTTGCATTTGAATTTATGGTACACAGTGATCAATTACATTATTTCTCCTAATTCATCCAAGAGCAACCAATTAGTGCTCTATTAATCAAGGACCCATGGTACCAACGGGGTTGGCCGGTATACAAACTGCCTGAACCCAGCGGTTTTTTATTCCTTGCTCTACTTAAATATTGCATCGGTATCATTGGCTAATTTAAGATTTCATGCTCCTTCCAAACTTCTTTCGATTTTTTACTGTGCAATTATGCAGGTTATTATTTTCAATAAGTGGTCTAAAAATAGCTGGTCGATTGATATTCACCTGTTCAAAATGCTTTTGCCGTCCACTCATGCAGATTAGCGTACAACTGCAAGGGTAAGATAATTTCTTTACTACTACATGCAAGTTTGTTTAGTCTAGTTCTTTCTATGCTCACGGTTTTGAACATCAGCAAAACCAATCAAAAAAATTCTTGCCAGCAAGTGTGGCTCAATTCAAAAGTTGGTTGTCAAATACATTGAACTCATTGGGGTTTGCACTCTTCTTTTGTGTTATAGGACCATATCCCGTGTGAAGAGAACATTGCAGGGGTCTTCTGATGATATTGGGTGGCTGCAAAAGGCTGAACAACCTCCTGTGGAAGATGGTACAACCCATTTCATGGAAATGCTTCATGATGTCAGGTAATCAGTTTTTTTCCATGAAACATCTCTGGGTAGTCTGAGGTGTATGGTTGTATCTAGTTTTTTTAATTTTTGGCATAAGTAACTGCTTCTACGTTATGTGGAAGCTTATTTGCTTTTTATGCGATATTCTTGAGTGTTCCAACATGATTGTACGTGGAGATTGAAATATTCGTTTACATTAATGGCTGGATGACTACCTCTGCTGCCAAAAATTAGGATGACTGTGAATGGGCAAGTATCATTACTTGTTAGTGTAATTGTTGTCATTTCATACACCCTAGTCAAAAAAAAAATAGAATCTAGTATGCAGCAGTTATTTACCACTCGCTGGAAAAAAGTTGTTTCCCAAGAGCTATTCAACCAATAAAACATGACCTCTGTTGTCCAAGGTAGCCAACTTTGTAACCCAAAGAGACAAAGTATGAGACTTAATCCTATATTTAAGCAGCAAAAGATATAGCCTGATTTCAGCTAAATGTAGGAATCCAATCATCAGAATGCACACTAATAGTGAAGTATAACTGTTTTAACTTGTCGATTCCCGGTAACCAAATTGCTGGAAACATGTTTGTTCATGTAGAGCAGATGAAAATATGAGAATGAACAGATTGCAGTGTCCGTTTGATAGTTACACACTCTTTGCACTTCACTAGGAATCAACAATTTGGTACATTCTGATGTTTTCTTATACTTGTATGCATGTATAACTGTTTTAACAATGATGCATCAATTTGGTCAGTTATAACGTCATACTAACTCATGTTACTTGTATTTGTTTTATTATGCAAATTATAGTGATACAATTTTTATCTTCACATTTCCAGAAATGGCATACATCGTCTCCCTGACAATCTCATTTATTTGTTAATTCCTGGTGAGGTTTCTTTTTGTTAATATGAGGTGCCAAGACAAACATGGTAGTCACGACAGACTAATACATCTCTTAAATGATTAATTTGCAGGGCTTTTCAGCAACCATAGCCCCTTGTATTTCGTGAATACCAAAAAATGTTTTTCCAAGATGGGTCTAACTTGTCATATTGCCAAGATTCACAGCGAGGTAAGCTTAATTACCAGAAAGTCAGTATAGATTGCTCATGTAAAAAAAGCAAAGTTGTGTTGCAATTTATGAACTTTAATTATATATGGTAAATTTTGTAAATTATTAATTATATTAGTTATTAGTGAGCTAAAGGTATTAGTTTTACCATGTTCATGGATTAATTGATGTTAAGTGTTGGATGCGGATTGAAGCGTATATAATGGATTAGGTTGTAATATGTAGGATATATAAGGGATTACTCTCTCTCTCTCTCCTCTCCTTTATCTCATTCTCCTCTCAACCCTAGTACCATGCATGAAGTTCGTGTAAGAGCAAAACTATTCTCTTCTCATTTATTTCTATTTTTTCTCTCATTTATCTCATTCCTCATTCTCTTTCAGTAGGAACCAAAAGGAAAAGAAAATAAAAAAATGGGAATAAAAAATAAAAATAGCCAGAAAAAAGAAAATAGCAAAAAAGGTGGAAATAGAAAAATATTTTTAAAAAAGAAAAAGAATCATTGGCATGCAAATTTCTTTCAGGAGGTATTGACATTAGGAAACGCTTGGGTTGGTTCAACTCACCAAAGCCAAGCTCTTCGATGTAGAGAAGAATGATTGATGCAATTTATGGAATTTTAGTTGTATGTGGGTAATCGATACTTGAGATTATTACTCTCCCCCTCCCCGTGTCCTCTCTTCTCTCTCTTGGCAACAAGACTCTCGCTCTATCTCTTTATTTCTATTATGCTCTTCCTCTCATCTCTCCATATCATCCTCTCTTCTACCTCTTTCATTTGCTTTCACTTTTATATGATGCAATGTCATTCTATTTGACACCACTGATGCGAAAGATAACACTAGAATGGTCCACTTATGTATCAAATCCTAACTAAATTGTAGCTTCTTTTTCAATAGAATAGCTTTTTACCTGTTAACATGGTTGAATATTGGGATTTTGGCAGTGCAATAAAATGCGGTAATGTCAAAATATTTCTCCAGATTCTGTCATTTATGTGCCTTATACCAATGACCATTAGAATGGTCTAGCCCAAGCTTGGACTTAAATCTTTAATTTTAAATCCTTCTAATAAGACCACTCCTGATATCCCTCGTACATCTAGGCAGTGGGACTTTTTTTTTGTCATTTTCAATATTTCTCTTTAACAACAGTTTCCAATTTTTATAGTTTTCAGATTTCTTTTTTGTTAGAAATCGTTTGTTATACCATGTTTTCAATCTAACCTTTATTTTCATCCAAAATGAAAATTTAAATGCTACCTAATAAATATATAACCTATAATTTTTGTTGTTTTCATTTATAAGATATTTTACTTCATTAATTCAAGGATAATCACACTATTTATATCCCTTTGCTGGATGTCCATTACCAATTTCATTATCTAGTGCAACACTAAGGGCATAAGCTGTTTGGAAACTTGCGTCCGAAAGTGGACTTTTAAACTGCACTGTTAGATTTCACAGAAGACAGGAGCCCATAAAACCTTGTATTTTAAGAAATGTGGTATCTTAATCTTAGTGTTCATTTACTTTGGTGGAAGATACTTGAATTTTCTGTTTGTGAGAATGAAATTATTAAGAGCTTACTGTTTACAGAAACTATTCTGTTTTGAACTGACGAGCATCTTAGAATAATTAAGCTTAATACTGATTAGTTATTACGATCCTTTAGGCCTCGGTAGAGAGGAATTCATGGGAACTCAAAGAATACATTGAGGAGTTGTACTGGGGATCTGGAAAGCGTGTGATGCTTCTTGGACATAGTAAAGGTGGTGTTGATGCAGCAGCAGCGCTTTCAATATACTGGTCAGACCTGAAGAATAAGGTCGCTGGCCTAGCATTGGTTCAGAGCCCTTACGGCGGTAGCCCCATTGCTTCAGATATACTCCGAGAAGGCCAGATTGCCGACAAGGAGGCTCGTAGAGTCATGGAGTTCATAATATGTAAAATAATCAAGGTAGGTTTTTGGTACAATCCTGGCAAGTTCAATTATTTAAAATGGTCTCTATATCATGTATTTCAACCATAGTCTTTTCTTCACAGGGCGATATGAGGTCTCTGGAGGATCTTACATATGAGAAGCGAAAGGATTTCATCTCAAAGTACAGATTTCCAGTAGATCAAGTCCCAGTAGTTTCATTCCACACAGAAGCTAGAGTGGCTCCTGGAGTCATTGCTACGATGTCTCGTATTGCCCATGCTGAGCTCCCATGGCTTCCCCTGCCTCATTTCTCATTCATGGGCGATGAGTTTGATTCAGGGAACTTTGGTCGCAAAGTTCCTGTTGTCTTCCCCTTGGCTGCTGCAATGGCGATTTCCGCGTTGCACCTAAAATTGCGATATGGAGAGGAAAGTGATGGACTAGTGACAAGGCGCGATGCTGAGGTTCCTGGATCAGTAGTTGTGAGATTAGAACGGAAGCTAGACCATGCGTGGATGGTGTACTCTACCAAAAAGAAGAATCAGCTTGAGGCAGACGCTACTGAGATGTGCGAAGCTATGCTAGCCATGCTTCTGGAGTCTGGAAGGAAGAGGCACGGAGATGTAATAGATAAGATATAACAAATTAGTTTACATAACATTTCCCACCAAGTTTTTTCATGGGAAGTGATAATTTTCTTATTATATGTTATCAACAAAAGAAACTGATCCGATGGACGATGTAACTTTTGATCTACACTGTTAAAATTTAAGCACAACACATACACCTATATAACAAGCAGTTCGAGTGTTATTTTATTTTGCAATGTGTAAACGGCAAACCTATCTTCTTGTTAAAAAAGATTGGCATGCTGAGTTTGGTAATGAAAAATAGAAACATAAAAGAACAGTAAAAAAAAAAAAGTAAAAATTGAATAAGTTACTAATTTGATGTTTTTTTGCTTCTGAATTTTTTTAAAAAATAATTCATATAATTTTACTTAAAATTTTAAATATTATTATTTTAAATAATTTAAAATTTTAATAATTGAAAATAAAAAATAATATTATTTTATATAATTTAAAATAATTTATTTATTTATTATTTTAAATTTTAATAATAATTAAAATTATTTATCAAACATATTATAAATTTTAATAATACACCGCGACCAAACATACCGGTAACACTAATCCATATCCTTCCTTTGCTCTGGTTGTTGCCATATTCTCTAGTTCCTTCCACTCTGCATCTAGCCATACGCTTCATCTCTGATTTATCTCCCACTATCTTCAGCCTTCACATGAAAATTACCCACTTCTAGTTTCTATGCTGTGCGACGCTGTGAATATAGGTCAGCATTCCGTAAAATTAAAATAGAATTTGTCGAAAAAGATTTTATCAAATTTTTTATTACCGTACTGAACCAGATTAAAAAAATATTAATAATTTATCAATTCAATTATCAGAATTTTAGTAAATTATCAATTTATATTATTTTACCTATATAAATATATAAATATTTTTTCTTTAATATATTTATCAAATTGAATTCATGCAATTTGCACTTGTACCGGTAAATTCAATAGTTAACCAAATAAAAAAAAAAGAAAAAAAAATCGATAATGATGTCGATAACCAAATAATACCAATAATCAAATATAAACAGAATTACTAACACTGATATTAAATTTATTGATGTTGATATTTTAAAGCTTAAATTTTTTTTCTGTAATTGCAAACTCGAGCCTCTCCTTCTTGTTATTACCTACGTACTGCAATAACATGTAGCCTTTTTCATTGCTATTGCACGACAACACTGTTGGGGATCCAATCGCATGGCAACTATACAAAATATCAGCCGCATGGAGCCATTTATTCAAGGATTAATTGTACATTAATAACAATTTAACTGCCTAGAATGATGACTTCATCTCACACCCAATCGATGCTACTACCAACCTTCTAGGGTTAGGCGTGTAAAAATCCTTTAAAACCTTTTTTTTTTTGCACTCCCATATAGACCTGACAAAATTTGACCCTACTCACTAATCTAGTCCAATTTAGACAGAAAGTTAAGTGAGTTCAGATTGAGTGTAATTGAGTTCAGATCATAATTAGTTCAACCTACTAATATAATAGTTTGAGTGTTATTTAGGGTATATTTGGCGCAGCTTTTTAGCTGCTTTTGCTGGTCGCAAAAGTTGATTTTTAAAAGCTGAAGTGTTTCATTGTCAGCTTAGAACCCAGAAGCAGCTGCTTCCTTGAGAAGCTATTGCCCCCCTGCTTATGGTGCTGGTTGGTTAAAAAACTGATTTTTACCAAATACCTTAAAACTTTTTCAGCCAACTCCTTTTCAACCAATATTTTTTCAACTAGTAAAAACTAAAAATTTCAACTATACCAAACAAACCCTTAGTATTGGTCTATACAAAAACCAAACCTCTATTATTACTGAAAAAATGACATGATTTTCCTTAGCATGAAGGGTTCAATCAAATATGATATATTATAGGCAAATTACTTATACTACATGGTTTCTTTTTATAAGTGAGATTATAGTTTAAATTGTATATATAACAGAGTTGAGATTTAATTAATGAACATGAAAAATGTGGTGGACAAATGCAGCCCACCAGTTATTCCTATTTTGTCCAAATAACTATCATAATTGCAAAGAGAAAAATAAGTGTGTATCGTTATCTGCATCTTTTTAACAATCAAGATTTATTTTCGGAGCTCAAGTCCCAGTGCTTGAATGATTGAGACATCTAAATTATTAGCCATAGACTTTCAATTAGATTCCTATCTTGTTTGTATTACATATATAGTGTTATATCATAAAATTGTACATTTGAACATTTACATATTACATTTAAGGTGACCCGAAATTAGGGTCAAATGCCTTTCATATATAAAATTTTAAAACACCAAAATGATGAAGTAAAAAAAGCAGCATAAAACTGCATTCACCACCTAGTGTTGACTTCATAATGCTTTGTCTACCTACACAATTAAACTTGGGCCACAACACGATGGGTTGAAATAGAGCTATTCGAGGTTGATCTCTTAAGTGCTTCCAAGGATTGCTTGCTTGGTGAACAAGGGTTTCGAACTATAACCAAAAATGCATTGGATGACTTTTCATTGTTGTAGGGAAATGAAGTTGGCTGCATATAATAGAAGGTCAAACTCAGTACAAAATACTAATTACATACATAATGCCTGTAATAAGAATGATTTGAAGCAATGGAAAAGGGCAATGTAAGATATTAAAGAAGTTGGTTTGTCTGACTCACCACACCGACATGCCATTCTTGAGAAACCAAATCTTTGAATTCAGCAGCATCCATTTCCTACAACATTTTTCATTTAGTACATAACTAATCTGGGTGTGTAGATAACAAGGTAACTAATCTGGATGTATTGTAGATAACAAGCTAAACAGATTAGTATAATTATTACAAACCAACAAACTTATAATAATTTTTTACATGAAATATATCTATCCAAATACAATGCTATAGTGGTACTGAAAGTATTGACACTACGTGTTCTAGTACTAGACTAATCTTACCAGTATGTACTGAGTACCAAGTGAATTAGTTTTTAAATCCTTGGCAATTGCTATAATTTATATTTTGATGGTTGTTCATAAATTCATATTGAGCTTGGGAAGTTAAATTATGGATACTAGTTATTAGAAATACATAAACCATTATAGGTGTGCCTTCATGACCTACAAATTGAGTAAAGAAAAAGGGCATCCGGCTAGAGGTGAGATTTGTGGTATTGTAAGTGGTGCAACAACTGTCTGTGACTCATATCAACATTGTTTGTATTTGTGAGATATCTTGTGTTCTTAGGGATGCCTAATGCTGAAGGGCATCAATTTTACTTGCTAGAAAATTTTGGCATTTACAAGAGAGATTGATCTTGGTGAGAGCCATCGATGTACCAGTGAACCTCTTTATGTCAGCTAGTTTTAATGAGTTATTACTAGGTCGAAATGAAGAAGGAAAAGTAGTCTTTTTCGAGGACAAACAAGATGAAAAAGTTTACACCTCGTGCAACATGATCACTGAAAACTTGACTCTCTATAGTCAAGTTCATTCCAGTGGGTTTGACGGGTTTATGGAGGAGTTGAACTTAGACAAGAGGAGATTTTAAGTTCACATGACTTATGAACACGCCTTAGGGATGCCAACATCTTGAACTTCATGAATGAATATGCAGAGTAAAGGCTGAAACCGAATAATGTTTGAGGTTAAAATTTTCTAGTGTGATTGAGACTGTCATTTTTTTTCTGATTTGGATAAAAGTTTGAGGAAGGATGCAAACAACTTATTTGGACATCCAATAACCAGTTTCTTCTTTTGAAGGTTGGATTTATGAGAACTAATTGATACAAGACGTGCCATCTGAAAAAGATGGGGTTGTATGCGCATATGTATTTGCTTATTTTGTGAAAAAACCTTGGTCTTTTGAGCCATGTTAAGTCTTTCAATGTTTGTACTTAATTTCTCTTAGATCTATTGTCGACCATCATGGGTATGTAGAATGTTGTCAAGGCAATTTTAGCAATGGCATCATCAGGGTGTTTTTTTATAGCAGACAAAACTGGAGAGAATAATGATTCTCTCTGAGTATACCCTTTCTACCTTTTCTAATATGAAGTACTTCCCAGTTCCCACCCCTGCCTTTCCTTCTGTGAAGCAAAATAAGCTTCAGATAGGAGCTCTTTCCGTGTACCAAGTTGAATCTCTTTACAGGGTATGACAAGGTTTGTCAGTTTGCTCAAGAACGGGAGATTAATGTAGATATCTTCGATACGGGCTTCGAATTAGTAAGGCACTTCTTTATTATTCATTTGAATCAAAATAGTTTCAAAAACTATGTATAATAAAAAGAAACTTATATGGCCTGAAATACGCAAATCTAAAAGTTAAGGATCAGTATAAATGTTCAACCAACTAGTTATGTGTATATAACGAGCACAGGAGAAACATACTATGCTATATACAGGCGGAACTGTCATCTCCCATTTGGACTTCAAGGTAGGCATAACAGAGAAATGTGGTGACAATTCCTGAGTCCTAAAAGTCCACCTGAAAGCAAGAAAATATTGTCATTGACATGTGTAATTAAACAAAGATGACTCCCATTTCAAATACACAACCTTTTTAAAAAGATGGATCAAAATGTTACTGCAATGCAATTGAAACATAGGCATTTGTCGACCTACCCAATGTACATAAAGATACCGAGTTGTGCCCATTCTCGTACCAGCAAACGGAACCAATAATTATTCATAGTTTCATCAACATTTAAATAGATCTGAAATCACAAGATAGGCCCGTTGTCATAAATCTGAAAGCTGCGGTATCAGTAAATAGCTAGTAACAAATAACTTCAGCACTCATACCATAACTTCTATCACTGCTACAAATTGCATTGCAACTTGAAATTTCCTGTTGGAAGCAGATGCAATCAGAGGAAATACTACTTAGAAAAGCAAATTAAAGGCCTAAGACATACTTGAACATTGTGTACTTTGTATGCAGTGCATTATGCATTGCATGAGAGTCTTCATCTTCTATGAAACTCAATTGCTCACGGAGAACCAACAGATTCTGGGAGATATGGCGGAAGATTATATAGAATGACAAAGCATAATTCATCAGAAGTAACACCTGCATTGGTTCAGAGTTTTAGAAACAGACTGAAATAAACTTCTTTCAGTAACAACATAATTCCATCATAACTTGTTTATGAATGTTGTAGTTCAGTGTTATCAGACATTCGTTATCAAGGAAACTTAACTGTGAAATAAGGCACGGCAGCTCGATAACCAACAAGGGTGAGGTAGAGTATGCAGCTTAAGGCAGCAGTTTTGCGTCGTTCACGTATTGACAGGCGTTCATAGATGATGCAATAACCATGAGAGATGAGCATAAATGACACGAAAGAGGCTGTTTGAAAGAGTACTCCAGTTACGTATGCCCCAAAAGACATCCACAATGAGCATATCTGAAGGTTCATGCAAGAATACCTGCATAAAATTCCTAAAAGTTAGTACTTCAAGGGAAGATGCTGTTTTGGAATATCGCGTTGAATTTTTTTCCCTCAAAACATGTCAAGCATCAGGATGCGGCTATTGCATTGGCAAGTCATCCTTAAAATTGTAAGTTTTATATAAAGAAAGTTGGTATTATGAGAAAAGCTGAAACATTTATTCGACCAAGTGTAATCTTATTTAACAATTGCAATTGATAAACAGGGAAGGAGCAACAAATCAGCAAATTACAACGATGCGATAGTTCAATCAGAGGCAGCATCACTTGAAATAGTCTAAAATTTAATCTACCTTCTACAGTGGAGGCTTATTCAAGCGATTACTCAAGCAGTTAATCAGAAAGGCCGCTATTAGGTAAATCATCTAACGACAAATGACTAAGATTGCAATTTTCAAATTATGCATGAACTTATAAATTATATTATACTGCACTGTGGGAAAAATTTACAACTTATGAATTGTATTAACAACTCTTCAAACAAATAAAAAGAGTTAAATTAAACCTGGCTCAGTAACTCACCAAAATGAAAGTGAAAGCGCCAGCTGCAAAGTCTTTGTAAGCGGAACAGAAGCCAACATCCACTGCAGATTGTTTGTCTGCTATAATAGAAACCATACAAACAAGAACAAATTAGACATAAGAAAGCAGCGTGTATAATCAACAAAAGATCACAAGACTACTCTTTCAATATATATAATTCCAATTCATCTTATGTTCAAGCAATTCAAGCAGTTGCAAATTACTCAAACAATCCAATAACCTAATACTTTCCTCCCAATCCATGAAAAGATAATACACAAGTCAATTGTTACTCTTCTCACAAAAGGCTTGAGCCCGATTGCCTAATCTAAAAATGAACCTAATTTAATTAAGCGAAAAAAATCATTCGCCAGTGAATCTTGACATATTTTATACTCTAATATGAAATGTATCAAATAATAATAATAATAATAATAATAATAATAATAATAATAATAATAATCCGAGGACGACGAAAACGCATCAGAAATCCTCATCGCCACTGAAGGCAAGCGCGCGGCAGCAGCGGCGGAGTGCTCTGCGCCAAAAACAAGAAAGGGAAGAAAGAGGACCTGGAAAAACCGGTTCCTCCACGTGTTGATGGTCCAGGAGAAGGCGGAGATGGACCAAATCGCCAGAAACGCGAGGTAGATCGAAGGAAGTGGCCTGTACGATTCATGCAAGGCGGAAGACCCGAACAGGAACTGATCGGGCGGCGGAGGAAGCAAATGGTCACCCATTCCTCGAGCTAAAATTCCTGTTTGGTTTGATTGACGGACTCGCGACCGAGAAGCGGAAGAAGCAAAAAGAGTTTATAAATAGGCGGGACACTTTCTCCGTATCGCCGATACGATACATTCCTCACAAAACGGATCGGCGGGACGTTTGGTGGGTGCGCACGTAACAGTGGAAAGGCTAAATTACTAATTAATAAATAATTCAATAAATTAGTAAATATATATTTTTTAATCACTAAATCTTTAAAATAGGTAATCGATATGAGAAGGCAAAGATCATTTTCCACCATTTTTGGGATCACGTTAAAAGCACTCAATTTAATTACATGTAATCTCCATGCAGCAAGCACTTAAATAAATTTGATCAATTGAATTAATATAAACGAAGAAATTGTTTAAAAAAGGATTAAAAAAGAATGGACGTATTTAGTACTTAATAAAATTTAATATTGGAGGGAATAATCATTGGGGAATGAAATGAGGTTGAAGGAAATGGAAGTCAATTGGCTGGCTTACTAACTCCAATCTAACGCGAGACAATTGAATGGAACAGTTGCTTGGGTTTGGGATTTAGGTTGGACATTGAGGAATTAGGTCAACCAACACACGCCTGTTAATTTAATATATGAAAACTAGTTTATTGTTCTAGTTGCAAGTCAACGCTTGCAATTACTTTAAGCTTCTCCATTCATGTGGAGTCAACCAAAATGTTTAGGACTTTAGGCCCGCCGAATCCACTAATGTGGATTAGTTATCTATCAAAACTAGGGGTGAGCACTATTTGGTATTTACCGAATTTACCGATCGGTAAATCGGTTCGGTAATTTCGATTTCGATTTTCGGTTCGGTATTGGTTTTTATATTATTCGATATTCGGTTTTCGGTTCGGTAAAAATGGTGTCGGTTCGGTAAATTACCGATTTACCGATACATATATATTAATATAAAAAAATAAAATTTTATTTATTAATCTCTAATTTATTATCTCTAATATCTATTTTTTAGTTATTAATCTCTGATTTACCGATTTACTGATTTATTAATTTTTATTTTTTTTATTTTTTAATAAATTAATTAGATAATATTTTAATATTTTTTAATCATTTAATCGGTAAAATCGATAAATTATCGAATTTACCGATTTACCGATCGGTAATTCGGTAATTTACCGATCGGTAAATTACTTATTCGGTTCGGGATCGGTTTTTAACAATTCAGTATTCGGCAATTCGATTTTCGGTAATTTGGTAATCGGTAATTCGGTTTTTACCGAATATTCACCCCTAATCAAAACCTAATGGGGTACTATTATAATAATTATTATTAAAATTAAATTCTTTCTTAGTCATCTTTCTCAAAATCTTAGGCAGAGTACTAACGGTGTATACTAGGATGAACGAGAAAATAGGAAGGATGAATAGAAAAATAGGATGGAAGGAAGACATAGGAGGATGAAAATCTGTCACGTGATTTTCGCGTGTTCGAAAAATCTAGCGTGCGTCTGCTTCCATGAGCGGCGAGCCTCCTTCCGCAAGCGACGTCCGCGATGCTCGTCTGCGAGAGGCGAAGACATCCGCGAGTGGCGAGCGGTGCAGGACGATTTGGAGCGATTGCGAAAGGAAGGGGAGGGGAGGGGACTGCGAGTGGCGGCGGGGACATGAGCGGCAGCGAGGACGTGAGCAGTGGAGGGGACGCGAGGGGTAGCTGGGACGCGAGCAATGGATGGGACGCAAGCGGCAGCGAGGATGTGAGCGGCGACTAGGACACGAGCAGTGGAGGGGACGTGTTGATCCGCCCGAAATCGGGCGGATCTAAAACAAGGGATTTTTCCCTCATCAGTCTGACTATAAATCCTTTCTTTTAATCCATCTCTTCCGGTAAACAAAGGCTTTTTCATAACTTCATCCCTTCCACCCTCTCATCCCTTCCGATAAACAAAGTGTAAGTGTTTGTTTACTTTAGGAGAAAGTTAGAAGAAGAGGAGAAAGTAAAGAAGAAAAGTATAAATTTATTTACTTGAGCAGATATATAATTTACGAGGAAAAATAAGAATAAAACTGAGGCATTAAACTCTCTATTTGTTTTTGGCCTAATGAAAGGAAATTTAAAACTATACTTTAATTTCACTAATTTCACCTCTTGCTTTTCACCACATCACTACTTTCCTTACTCGCTATTAGTTTTCCTTAACTACTCACCTTTGTTGTAACTGCTCGTCACCATTATTTATTCTCGCTATTATTTAATATTTAATAATTACTAATTTTATAATATTAATAATATTTATATAATATAAATAAAAAAATAAAAGTTATAGTGCATATATTAATCTTTCAAACCGTCGGAGTGAAAAGTAAAGAAAACGGAGCCGTGCCGTTTCCTCGCTTGCGATCTCAACTCTCAGCAAACTTCGCGAGAATACGCCGCCGCCGCCGCCCCGCTCGCTCGTGATCTCGCCTCCGAGCAAATCTTCGCGAGAACACGCCGCCGCCCCGCAGCGCTCCGCTCGCTGGCGATCTCGCCTCCGAGGTAATCGTGTTGGCCGTGCTTTCTTGTATAAGAGCCATCTGGCCTCCGAGTTAATTATGGCTTCGAAAGGATTGGAGGTAACTTGTGGATTCTTGTTCTGCAGGCAAGCGAGGGAGCAGAGGCAACAAAGGTGAAGAAGGGGAAGAGAAGAAAGGGAGGAAGAAGAGAGTTTAATCAAGGACGAAGATGGAAGGGCAGGAAGGCACGCAGCAACCGCACCTCATCCTCGCTCACAAGCTCTTCCTTCTCTCCCACCCAGATGTCGCTGACAGAGAAAACGTCAGCCTCCGCGAAGAGGTCCTCGATGCCGTCAAGGCCCACGGTAAATGAATTCCAAGCAGAAACTATGTATATCTTGTTGTTCCTTCAGTGGCATATGCCGTCAGCTTCTTCTTTGCTTTCACGCCTATTGACATCTCACTTCTTTGTTCGCCTACCAGATATGACCTCCCTTTATGAGTCCCTCGCAACCGCCTCCGTTCTGAATATGGATGCCTCGCTGCTCGTTTCCATGCGGAAGAGAAATGAGGAGGAGCTGAAGAAGCTCGAGGACAAGTGATATCTTTTACTTCATTTTTTTTCTTATTGGTATAATTTTTTGCTACTTGTCCTTGATGTTTGGCACTTAAGTGCACAAAACATAATCCAAATGCAGGATTGCATAGTATCTTGATGCTTGACGTCCATCTTGGGGAAAACTAGGAGTTTAACTAGATATAGACTGGATTTCTTGGTGAATTAGCGAGCTGGCCTAGATAATTTCTTGTATTTAGAAGAGGAGCTCAAGGGCTATCTCAAGCAGAGATCAGGAAACTAACTGTATATTGTTCACACCATATATATCTGGAGTTCACCTGAGCAAAACTATGCAGTTCAAAGGGGAGGATATCCACTTCATTTTATCCTTAGTTCCATTTTACCATTTTTTTGTATTTTCTGGTTCTGTTGCGTTCATTTTCCACAACTGATAAGACATGCCATATTCTTATTTGGATGTCAACTTTATTGCAGTCAATGCTGAAATGCTCTGTAAACAAGTTTAACCGAGTGACTTTTGCACCTTAATACAAGGCATGCCAATTTTTGTAGCTTGAAAACATTGGACTACAAGAAAACAAGTATTCGTTTGCTCCCAATCAACCTCACATATTGAATGTTGATTATTTGGTTGCTTGGAAAGGCAAATGCAAACACAATGAAGAGTACTGATATATATTACACTAGAAGAATGCCTTGTGTGCGCTTACCATAATTATACAGTTGTTAGAGAACATCTACAGTATGTTTGATACACATGTAATTTTTATGTTAGTATTTTACTCAATCGAAGTAATCTATTTTTTGTTTACTATTTCACCATATGCTGTATTGTACCGTGATTGCTTGTGCTTGTTTACCCTCATTTGTTGTATCATAATTGCATAACATTCCTAAAGTATAATTTGACACAAACAATTAATCGATTCTGATATCCCATGCTAATAACATTCAATTCTAATGTGAAAAAGGATTGCTGATGCTGAAGAGAATCTAGGGGAAAGTGAAGTACGAGAAGCTCATTTAGCCAAATCCTTGTTCTTCATTAAGATTGGTGACAAGGTACTTATGGGATGTGATTCATGAATTGACTGTGATGTTGGACATTCTATTTATCTTCACAATAATGCATTTTTTCTATTACAGGAAAAGGCATTAGAACAGCTCAAAATAACCGAAGGGAAAACGGTTGCTGTTGGTTTAAAGATGGACCTAGTCTTCCATACGCTGCAGCTTGGTTTCTTCTATATGGATTTTGATCTCATATCCAAGTCCATTGACAAGGCTAAGAAGTAAGTTCTTGATTTTCTATTGCTGGAGTGATCTGAAGAGGATTTAGTTTATTTCATATTTACATTTTTTTGACAGATTATTTGAAGAAGGTGGTGATTGGGAGCGAAAGAACTGATTAAAAGTATATGAAGGTCTATATTGCATGTCCACGAGAAACTTCAAGAAAGCTGCCAATTTATTTTTGGATTCAATATCAACCTTCACCACGTACGAGCTATTCTCTTATGATACCTTTGTTTTCTACACCGTTCTCACAAGTATTATATCGCTGGATAGAGTTAAACAGAAGGTATTCTCAACCCATGGCTTTTGTCTGATTTGATTGATTGGCTTACATTTTAATGGAATTATGGCAGGTAGTGGATGCACCTGAAATCCTTACAGTGATCGGAAAGATACCACATCTATCTGAGTTTCTTAACTCTCTTTACGGTTGTCAGTACAAGTCGTTTTTTTCTGCATTCTGTAAGTTGACAATTTTTAAAATGTCTCCTTGTTGTGCAACGTTACTTTATATCGGTCCCTCTTGTTTTTTCTTTGCATCAAAATTGTGGCAGTGGTTTGTTAAGATTCTAGCCTGATCTTTCAATTATACACTTCTCAGTTAGTTAATTTCTTGCAGTGATCTAAATTACTGTTGAACTGGTCTTGTTATTTGAACTGTAAATTGGAAGATGGTTACTACAAGTTCACAATGGTTGATTCTTTTATCTCGGTGGTAATTTTTCTAGTTATGTGGTCATCCATCTTCCAATCCTAATTGCTTCAGTTTCTTCCTAGAATTTAATTGTTGCATTCTAGAGCATAAAATGTCATCGAAGACATAATTCTCACAGAGGAAGCACCTCAATAGCCCATTCATTTACCTCAGTCGATCTTTCTCAAGTGCTTACATAGCGTGTTTGCACTTGTTGATTGCTTATATTTGGATATGGTAGATGCAATACAAACAAGCGAGATAATTCCATATTCATCCGTCTTTCATGATCTGTCTTCAATTTCTTACTCAAATAATATAATTAAAGTAACATATTTTTTGAAGAATTAGAAATGATTTGGAATGGGCTAGAGTGGAGGCGGAGAGAGAGTTTTCCATCGCATCTAAGTAGGCATGATAGAGTGAACAAGCATGTTAGGAATGGTAATGGCAGAGTACCCATGTTTTTACCCTAAACTCAAACCCTACCTTGTTCAGGTTGGTACCCTATTATATAACTTGAACTCGGGTTGGGTATTTAAATGGTACCTATAGGTACCAGATTGAATAAAAAAATATTTTTTATTTTAAAATACTTTACAAAATATTATGTAATAAATTAAAATAATAATAAATATATTTATATAATAATTTTAGTAGTAAAAATATTTATATAATAAGTATTTTATTATATTTTATATTTTTAATAATACAAATATATTTACATTTAATTTTGAAAAGTGTGCTGGGTATCACACATATAAATCAGATTTTGATTAAAACCTAACTCTTCAAACTCAAATTTATTCCATCTAACTAATTGGGTACGTCCATGGTTAGGTTGGGTCGAGTCTGGTACCTGTCCTGGTGGGGTTAAATTTTTATCCCTAAGCAGAATCATCTAATCTCCGCCCCATGAAGGGAATAGTGGCAATATTTTCCATCCGTTTATGATTAAAAAAAAAGAAGATATACAATTCTTTGCTAGAATGTAGTTCAATTATCGAGGCGAGGTTCCAGCGGTCATGCTTTTCTTCTGAAAATGTTGATTCTGTAGTACATTTTTACTGTACCTTCTCTTTCCTCAAGCAAACTTAACGATTGTCTTCCCTATCCAGCTGGACTAGCTGAGCAGATAAAATTTGACCGCTATTTTCAACCTCATTTTCGGTATTACATGAGGGAAGTGCGCACTGTGGTTTATTCTCAGTTCCTTGAGTCCTACAAGAGTGTGACTATGGAAGCAATGTCAACAGCTTTTGGAGTATCTGCTGATTTCATCGATCTGTAAGTACTTTGTTTACTCCTTTCTATGTATGCATGTAGATGTTTATGTATATGTCTACTTATGGATGGCTTTGAAGATACTTCTGGTGCCAAAATCTTGTGTTTCTGATGGCTAGCAAATGCTTAAAAATTTCAGTTTAGATTCTCTAAACAGAAGATTCACTTGGTTTAAAGTTCTTACGGTTTCATCGATCTGTCAAGTATTTTGTTTACTCTTTTGTTTTTTTGTATATATATATAATTATGGATGGCTTTGAAGATATTTCTGATGCCTTTTCCTTATGGTTCTAATGGTTTCCAAATGCTCTTAAAATACCAATATAGATTTACTAAACATAAGATGTTTCGCATGTTTATATTGCATAGGGAATTATCTCGCTTCATAGCTGCTGGAAAGCTTCATTGCAAGATCGACAAGGTTGCTGGAGTCTTGGAGACCAACAGACCTGATGCAAAAAATGCACTTTATCAGGCGACTATCAAGCAAGGGGATTTCTTATTGAACCGAATCCAGAAGCTTTCCCGCGTAATAGACTTGTAACCAGTTATCAATTGAGCATTTTGTTGTTGCAGCACTCTGAATTTTCGTATGAGTTTATCCCTTCATGAGTTGAGACTAGCACTATAAATGTCAAAAATATTAGGCGCATTAATCAGTTAATCCCTTCATAAGATGAAGTACAATGATACAACAGTTGGTTAAAGTTGCTAAACATATAATTTACTTTATAAAATACCGGTTTTAGAGCATCAGATTCTTGTAACTATCACCTGGGTTATTAAATACCCTTCATACAGATTTTTTTTCCTTAATTAGTCAAAGTTTGAGATAATGGTGCCAAAATAAAATAATGCAACCTGTTTAACAATACCAATGAAACTGACTAATTACAGTAACAATAACTTGCTCAGTTTACTATGATTCATCTGTCTAGCTAATACAATATGCGAAGTTTCATCTCTAGGTATTGCGTGATTGCTTTACAAAGCTTTGTGGAAGCATGATTCATAAATGGGGCTGGTTTTCCGTAGCTAGAAGTCCAATAATTCTTTTTTTTATCTAGGCTTGCAGATTGAATATTCCAATCCACTTCAATGCAGCGGCTAGATTTTGGTTCTAAGGCTTGAGAAAATAAAATTCTAAACCGCACTTCTTCAAAATATGACCATATATGTACAGCAAATTATGATTGCATAAAAACCCATCCATGCGCCGATTCGATTTGATTTAATTAGGAAAAATCAGAGTTGACTAAGGATCAGGTTAGGTTTGGTTAAAACCCAACTTATAGAAGTTAAGGCGGGTTGAGTCAGATCTATAATTTTCACTACTCGTCTTATAAAAATTATTTCTACCATTAACTAAAATAACAAAATCCTAACCCTAACTCCATCGCTTGCGCTGATCGTATAATCGTGAATGAATTGGCAATTATTAACTCAGTTTTTAACCATAGTTTGGACCTTTCAGTTTAATGAGCTCATCCGTCAGTTAAAAAAAAAAGAAGAAAAATATATCAAGACCTACCACCTTGGTTTCACAGAGAATAATTAAACCAAATTTAAAGCAAAAAGATACAGTTTAAGTAATGAGAAGGCAATGATGGGGATCGAGTTTCATCTCAAGCCACTGGTATTGATTTTGTATGATACGAAATCTCTAAATAGCAACTTTGATATAAACATTTCAAAAGCAACAAAAAAACATAATAAATGATATTAGATGATGAAAAGACACTTTACATTTCAATGCAATGAACTTTGGAAGTAACACAGAATCTCGACTAATCAACTTTCTAAAACTAAAAGAAGATTATAACTTCTACCATGGCGTAGAGAGAAGTTATGCTTCGACACACTGGCTCTCACTTAGTTCATTGCTCAATATGCGATGAAGAAGAATATCTACTGTGCGACTCGTCGACTTCACACTACAAGGGAAAAATAAAGTTTTAAGTCGTGTTTGCTTGACCAAGCATATCAATCACATTGGAGTAAGGCAAATTATTTATTACCCAACAAGTCGACGCCGCTCCTTCCCTGTGGGTACATCCTGTTCCAGAAAACAAAGATCCAAAGCAGGAAAATTTAGAAAATGGAAGTTTCAACTAATTATGTTGAAGAACCAGTTAAGGAACTGCTAACAAAATTAAAACAATCATCGTTGGTAATACATATGCTCAATGATCTAACGTTGTGCCGCCAACTAATACATGAACATACTTTTGAGTTGGGTATAGCAAGTGTCCCACATACTTTTGAGTTGGGTATAGCTAAGTGTGGCTGTGGGACTTAACTAAGTCAAACGATGGAGCTAATGCTGAGCAGATAATCCAAACTAGCGTACTACCTGGGTATAGCTAAGTGTGGCTGTGGAACTTAACTAAGTCAAACGATGGAGCTAATGCTGAGCAGATATCCAAACTAGCGTACTACCATGCTCTTTAAATAGCTGCTGCATGTTTACAAGACATCATTGTTGGTTTCATTAAGCTAGACTGTAGGACCAAAAATATTTGGTGGTATGAGTGGATGTGATTATTGACCTTACGAATACATCCTAAAATTCTAGGTCTTTTTATTTTATTGGTTTTGAATTATGATGAGCACAAGAGTTCATCGTTAATTATCCCTACGTACCTAAGTTAGAGTACCTTTAACTAAGAAATCTAAATACGGAATGATCATATGTAGACTTGGAAAAAAGACTGTTATCTATTGAAAATGACTTAATGATGATTGTCTGATAAATTTATAAATAAGCATGCTGAAAATGACTCATGAATATTAATTTGAAATTTAGGAATAATTATTGGCCTAAAAGTGACTTAATTTGATTTTTGAATTATGATTAGTCAGGAAGTGGCATGAACACCTGATATGTTTATAAGTATTCGGCTAGAAAATGACTTATAAATCCTTATTGAATAATTTGATTTAAAACTCAAGACTAATTATTGGCTTGATGGCTTGAATATAATTATTCAATCAATACTAAACTTGAAATGCCTATAAATATTTATGAAATTTTATTCAGGACATAGTATAATTATCAGCCAAAAAATGATTTAGCAATAACTATAGGATGATTTATAAATATTCAACTTGAAAATGGCTTATGTGTATTTAGAAAAGTTTGATTTAGAATTTAGGACTAGTTATTAGCTAAAAAATGACTAACAATAAATTTATAAATATTTGGTTTATATAATTTGACATAGAACATGAGAATAATTATTGGCCAAGAAATAACTTTCCAATAATTATCCAATGAACTTATAATAAATATTAAACCTGAAATGAAAGAAAATTTTTGTAATTTGTTTCAGTTTGGTTAAACATCAAAAGAATGTACAAAAGCAATATTTAATTTAAATGAATCTCAATCAAATTAACTCTATGTTCTTTTACCAATTATATGATTATGTTCAGGTTCAATATAAATCGACTGAGCATGACGCCATGCACTTCGTTTGTTTGACTTTTGAATGGTTCTTGGTTGCTCGTTTTCAATTCTAAGTCTGAGTGATTTAAATTTCTCGACATCAAGACCTTGACATTTATCCTTTTGTTTAAATTTAATTAGGCATATCTTTCTTTGTTTGACCTTACTAGGTTTTTATCTTTTTGAGTAAACAAGGCCGTTTCTTTGGACAGAATTCATAGGAAAAAGAAAAGAAAACACAACTAGGTTTTTAGCTTTGTTTGACCTTACTAGGTTTTTATCTTTTTGAGTAAACAAGGTCCTGTTTCCTTGAACAGAATTCATAGGCAAATGCAACTAGATTCAACGTGTTTTCTTTTCTTTTTCCTATGAATTATGTCCAAAGAAACAGGGCCTAAGTTTTCAGCCCACTTAGTTTGCTTTATCTTTTTGTTATGTGAGCCCAAGTAATTGCTCAGTTGTTTTTCCCCAAGACTGAGATCTCTACATGTGTCGAGTCCGAGGCTTCTTTTTTTTGTTCAAGACGCTGCTACTATCGTATTTTTAATTCCTTGGATTTGTACATATATTTTTCTAAAGTCCAGAAATGACTCAGGGCTCAAATTATGTTATCCCAAGCATGAGCGTTGTTTTTTTAATTTTGAACTCGAACTAATGTGTGTACAAATCGATTGCACATAAATTTGTACTTTTTTTAATATCAAACTCATTTGTGCTCCTTGATCTTGAGATAGGTAGATCACTATTTTGATTTAGTTTAGAGCTTACTCTCCATCAAATTCAAAAAACATAAAAAGATAAATCAACATTTTGATTTTTTTTTAAAGTTTACCCTCTAAGAAATTCGAAACCATAAAAAGATAGATCAACATTTTGATTTATTTCAGATCTTGTTCTCCATCTAATTCAAAGACATAAGTAGGTATATCACAATTATGATTTATTCCAAAGTTTATTCTCTATTCAATTCTAAGACAAGAAGATAGACTAATGTTTTGATTTATTTCAAAGTTTACTCTCTGTGTCAATTTAATTTATTTCGAAGTTTACTCTTTATCCAATTCAAATGATAGATTGGCATTTTGATTTATTTCAAAGTTTACTCGCCATCGTATTAAAAAACATAAGATAATAGAATGCCTTGTTGTTCTTTCGATCCTGCTTCTTCTTCTTCTTATTTTTTATCGTCACACTTTCTTGTTATTCGTCTCTCCTCAATCCTGCTTTCTCCTTTCCCGTTCACCCTTCTCCCCTTTCTACCGTTCTGTTCTTCTCTTCATGATTATTTTCCCTTCCGATACTGCTTTCCCTCTCCGTCTTCGTTTTTTTATCTCTGTGTTCTCTTCTCTTTTTCTCCTTTTCTCTATTCTCTCCATTTTCTCCCTTCACTTCCTCTCTATGCTCTCCTATCTTTGTCCACCCTTTATTGCTCGTGTATCAGCTTTTGCATGATTTATTCAGTTCTCTTTTTAGTTTCTTTTAACTTCTAGTAACCTTCGAGAATCTATAACTATTCCTTCCCTTTGTTACATTATTTTTGCTCAATTTTGTCGAATAACTTTCAAGAATAAGCATTCCCTCTCCTTTAAATATTTCTAGAATTTTTAAAATAAATCAGGGAAAAAACCATGTTCAACGTAGAGACCAAACTAACAGTGGATAATTATTACAGGATTTCCAAGGTTACAAATTGTTCTTTTGGCTTATTGTTTTTATTAGAATAAACCACATTCCTCAAAGCACAACTAGAATCCAACCTTCTCTACCTAGTTGTAAATAAATTACAATCCAGTAGGGCATCTGAACAACCAAGTTTCTTTACTTTCTTACTTCTAAAGTCTAACTTGGACGGAACATGTCCAAGCCTCCTAATGAACATTAAGTACATGCCCAAACTTTGATGTATCATGTTATATATATAAAGGATTTAGAATCGGCAACTTATTTCATTAGCATCATCATAATCAGCAAAATTCTAAGAAGGGGAAAAAGTAAGCATTTTGATGCAAGAATAAGAATGTCGAACTATATGTGTATGTGTAGTTTGATATTGGTTTTATTCGAGTACTACACCAAACTGGTATATATAGGGCTTACTACTGTTTGAAATACCGGTTTGAACCAACCGATATTTCCGATTCGTACTGGTCTATACTTGAACCAAAATATGAAATAGGTTGATACTGGACTAGTATGATATATATTTAATTATTTATAATATATATTAATGTAGACCTGTATTGACCAGTATGTAGTTGTCCGAGTATAGATTGACACCGACCCAAGGCATGGACTAGTATACTGATTTGACTTGTTTTCGTAACCTAGGGGCTTTCCACCCGATAGAGAATAGTTAAAAATGTAGTTTGTATCCACATACAAGTTAGGCTTTGCAAAATATAGTTAAATTAGCTTATGTTTCAGGATAACTACCTGAAGATGTCACATAGTGGTTTCAGCTAAAATGCATTTTTAGTAATATAATCATAAAAGATTATTTTCTAAGAACATAAATTGTTTACTTGGATGAAAAAGCATCATGCTTCTGTTCTTTCTAAAACTTACACAACATTGGATATGGAAGTACCTTTTCCTCCGTGAGGTCAGGGGTTGATTCAAGTTCCATTTCAGCAAAGAAGGCTTCTAACACAAAAGCAACAACCTGAGGAAACAAACAAACAAAAGCTTTAGGTGATATCAGTCATCAACAACTATCATATACCAACTGAGCCTTAGCCTTGTTGTTGGTTCCCCTCTTCCTATTGAAGAGGTTCTAGATTCCAATAATCGGGGCAGCTCATCCCAGAGATATTGCATCCCTTCATTTACTCTCAAATCTCAATATAATTAACCAATTGTAGATAAAAAGTCAAGAAGACTTTGAACTTTAGATATGAAGTTACTTGCAAAAAAAAACATTTGGCTACTGCACACAAATTTGACATAAAAGAAGTGTAAACAAAAAATAACAGACATTTTATCAGCAATTTTGACCGGTAAAACAAAAGTAGACTCATCGCACAAAAAGATCAATAGCAGAAGGTTTAAAATAAAATATGCATAATTTCTAAAAAAAATAGCAAATTTTGAGAGCTACTCACCAAATTAAGCAGCAACAAAACAGTTATTAGGTAAAAGCTGATGAAGTAAATAAGAGTCCAAGAAGTTCCAGTCAATACGCTATAGCTCTGCAAAAAAAGGAAAAAAAAATCACATCCTAAGATAGAGTTTGAAACCCATCATTCAAGTTTATGAACTTTTGCTAAAAATTTGTGCTTTAGATTAAGTAGATAAAAAGATAACAAAAATAACACTTGAAGCACAAATGTTGTATTAGAGAACTTTTATAAATTGCCACTAGAGAAATGTTATATGTAATTTAGTCCCACATCGGCTACTCATCTATCTATTGGTGTATGATCACTGTCAGACCATATTTTACCCATTTCGTTAATATTCAGAATCTCAAGTTGGTATGTGAGTCATCCTAGCTGCCTCGCTGCCCTCCCTCTGCCCTCTTCGCTGCTCCCTCTCCTCTCTCTCTACCCTCTCCACCTCTCCCGGGAACATTTGCCCCTCCATCTCCTATTGTTCATCCCATCTTCCTCCAATCTTGGCATTTACCTCTACCTCTTCTACCCGCTAGTCATCTCTCATTGCCAATGGGCTCAATCTCCCACTCCCTTTTCCCTATGCTCCCTAAGATTGTGGGATGTAAAAACAAAATAATTCTTGTATCTTATTGAGTTCTTTCTTCTTGTTTTCTATGATTGAAGATG
Source organism: Costus lasius (assembly GCA_027563935.2). NCBI lineage: Eukaryota > Viridiplantae > Streptophyta > Magnoliopsida > Zingiberales > Costaceae > Costus > Costus lasius. The sequence goes on from CM050449.1 coordinate 14,493,051, forward strand.
GATCTCTCTAGCTCCGCATCTCATGGTCCCTTTCTCCTCAAAGTACCACCACCAATTTAATACTACCAACTACATCTATTTTATCTGGAAACAAACTTTAATTTTTTTCTCCATTGCATGAGAAACTCAAATATATCGACACTACCCTTGATGCAAGGATATTACCTATTTTTCTATGGAAACTTTTGATAATGTTGTACTCAGTTTGATTTCTGAACAATACGATACCATATATTCAGTGGCTATTGTGTTTTTATCGATCTGGAAAGAAATTTGGGATAATACTTATTCTTTAGAGAGGAATATGGTGCGTTGTATACTTTATACCTTATAAAAGGAGAATTTTAACCTAGTGTAAGAGGATTATTCTCTGTGGGAGTATTATTCAAAGTAAAATGGTAAAAATTATAGATCTACCATACACTCCTATTGGCGAGCTCATTGAGCTTCTCGAGCAACATCAAGAATTTCTTGCTGCCAAATTCTTCTCCAGTCTACCGCTAGGAACCATCTTCTTGTAGCTATGACTAATTTATGATTATATTGACGACGAACTATGATAGGTCTCTCTATTCATTAATTGCCTCTTCTTCCTCCGTTGCTGTGGCTTTAGTGGTTTATGGTAGCTTTGTATAAGATAAGTTTCAGTCTTGTAACTTATTTAAAATCATAATTGTTATATGAAGCATGTTTGAGGTAAGCCTAACTGCTTAAGAGAAGATGAGATTAGATGGAATCATTATCATCCAATATTAGTAGCAGTAAAAAGATCTATTATAGGGTCTTAGAAAGTTTGATTTTGGTAGTAATGATAAAGGATTTACGGATGAAAATATTTCCTCAGGCCTAACGGCCCCAATTATCTCTTCTTAATGGTGTTCCCCAGGCTTCTAATCCTTGTCTTCCTTGTCACAGTCTTCATCATTTTCCAATCTTTATTTCCACATCGTATTTATTCTTCTTCCATTACCTAATATGTAGAACCCATGGACTATATATCAAGAACATGGAGAAAGTTAAAATGTAGCAAGTCGCAAGTGGCAATTCCTATTGCAAGGGTAAGGCCAGAACCAGATTGTGCACACTCATAATTGGATTTGGAACTCCCGTTTCTCCAAAAAGTATTTCTCTTGAATACCTTCCCAACTCCCAAAAACTTAGGTGAAACAGAGTCAACAATCTCTAGTATGTTACTATGTAGTTCATTATTGCAACAACAACGGAATACTATCTTCCGTTAATGTACAGCACTACAGCTGCATTAGCAAAATAAACAATCAGCAATGAAAAAAAAATACAACCATATCTTTTGAACAAGAGAAACATAATCAATTCCTAATTAAATAAAAAAGAAGTATATGTACGATACCTGCATCCATGATTGCCAATTTCCCATCACTAGCAGATTGAATAGTGTCACCATACCATTTGGGTAGTCATTAAAGTTGAAAAGCAGATAGCTAAACATAAAAAAGCAATGAATAAGGCAATGTTCCATTAATAAATAAGCAATAACAGTTAAGGAAATCATCATGACACTTGAAGTGAAAAAAAGTTACAACACGAATCTACATAATCTAGAGTATACAGAAAACGAAGTCAACTTGTAAAATTAGAAGAAAAGAACAGAAGAATACTCGTTGTCAGAAAGATCAGTAGCAGCCAGATCAGAGTTTCCAGCATTTACCATTCCGCCAAACAGCTACAAAATAAGACTGTCATTAATAGTTTGGCATATACAATTTTCAAAACAACTATCGCTATGGGCAGCTTAGATAAAGATGTTCCTATTCTGACAACTTTGTTTTAACAGTTTATAGAGTAGGATCCTCATTTATCTTCCAGCTGATTTAGCATTAAAGAAGAGGAAATGCAGCAATTGTAAAACCATAACAGTGTTATCCACATCTAATTCAATACCGAATTGCACATTCACACAATGTTTTTAATTTCGGTCCATATCGACTATACTGCCAAATACAAACATATTTGAGGTATGATCGATGCACAAACATAACAGATCAGAACCTAAATGCTTCCATTTCCTATGAAGAAAGAGTAGTGTACCAGGAGCATTAAATAATTATTAGTTCATATGAACATTTTCCGTATGCACAACATAATTACTGATTTTATTACCACATGTACCATAGTTACCGCTGCATGGATGATAGTGCGTGCACGGAAGAATAATAACCAATAAGTCATTCTACATACACAACTTGGATTTTATTCAATACAATGAGACAGAACTCTCTCAGGTACTTGCTTCTTGGACAATGAATTTCGTGACTTTGTCAATCAGGTTTAATTAAGAGAATACCTTGTTGATTTATTATTATATATCGATGGAATATTTAACTTAATTTCCAGTCACAGGGTGATCATGCATAGATGTTTCAAATATCGCTGCTTCGTAAGCACAATACAAGTACAAAGTGTATTGTAAATCGGGCAAACATGCTTAGAATAGAAATTACAATATCTATGCAGGCATTAAACTAAGAGCAGAGATTTCACAATAATTGCTGAGACAACATACCTGCTCCCCAAGTGAGCAATAAATACACAGTACACAAAATATTGTCCCCAGGTACGGCATCAAACTAGGAATAAGAGTCAGGAATGTCGCCACAAATGCTTTATACTGCTGGACATGAAGCAGAAGTCTTACTAATCGTAACATCCTAGCAATCAGAAGGTAGCGAATCCTGCATAAACAAGTATATCATGAATATTCTGTCCAATGTGCTCTAGAAAAGAGCAAATATACTATTTGTCACTTCAGGTCGGAAGCAAAAGGCCAAATTTCTGGACCTATCAAAATCAAAACAAGAGTGTGAAAAAGCTGCAGGAAATGTTCAAAGTCCACCCAGTTATACAGTAAGGTCTATGTTTGTTCTTCCCAATCAAAATGAGGATACTAACACAGAGGTCACGTGAAGAAACAAAATAATGTGAGTATATATTTAGAAAGACAATGAAAATCAGGTTATTGAGATTAGACAAGTACAAACTTTTGCTCTCATATCCTATAAAAAGAGGATGCAGTTTCTTTGAGCTAGGCAATCATCTGTCTAAGCATCTAGGACTTCAAAACAATCTTATTTCCTTCCTTGAGGAACAGGAACCCAGTAACAGGCTTAAATGAAACATCTAGAACCCTCCAAGGTTTAAGATACTGGTCCGTATCGATGGTATGATACACGGTATCAATGGTACCAGTCGATATCAAAAAATTATATATATATATATATATATATATATATATATATATATATATATATATATATATAACACCGAGTACTGACACCGGTCCATGGTTGGACCTGTATATCCTGCCTATACGGATAATGTTTGGAATACTCTAAACTTCAAAGTTACATCATTTTAAGGGAGGCAACTCAACCAAGAAGTCTGATGAAAAAGAAAATTTTACCAAAAGAAGAGAACAAAATAAATTTATGAGAACGTTAGCCAATATAGTAGCTAAATGTGGAGAGTGAGCAGAGTGAGAAAGAAGAGAAATAGATAGCATCTGTATGGAAAATTTCAATCAAAGGAATTTCCAGAGGTCCAACCTTTATAGTGACATGGGAACACCATGTTAGAGTTTTTCCTTTGCATCTCAGATGGCTAATGCAATAATCACATATAAAATTTCTCTACTTGGGGACTGAACACATTAGCCGCATAATTTAATATTGACAGGAGCTTGATGCGCTAGGCAAACCATCTATTCAATTTCTGGGGATGTTGGGACTTCAAAGAGTGAATACACACTTCATTCCAGAGTATTCTACATCTACGTTTTCCTTGGAACATAGTAAAATGAAAAAAAGAAAAAAGAAGGAAAAATGCCCTAGATGCGTAACCAAGATGATGGGCCCAAATCAGAATCCAATATTCTCAAAATTCAAATATCATGTACAGGCAACTCCATATTGTAAGGGAACCGAAGACAACTGATTATCATTGATCCAATATGTTATATGCGAGAAGGTATTTTAAAAGCATGGGGTACAAATTGATACGAATCTCATGTATCAAAATTCCTTACTCAGTAAAGCTACTGTATTTCTCATTCTCATTAGTCTCAGCATCGCACCTCTGTGTTCTAGTGCTATTATCAACCTAAGGACACAGGAAATAGCTAATGGATCTATCAGGTTTTCACAAATGATTCCTCATTCGAATCTCGGAACCTATTTTGTAGAAACAAGTATCATCGTTAAAATTTTTGTCAGAGTACAAAAAAATTAGGTTCATCTAGAAATCTTTTCAGGATATTATCTCCAGTACCTTCTGAAAGTATTATGAGGGATAGTTGACAAGGTATATGGTACAGACTACATATCTCATTTTTATTGAAAATTTTGCCCTGGGAGGAATTGTTTCACTAGCTCCATCATTTGCTGCTTAATCTAGCACTTCTTCCCCTCACTTCCTACTTATTCTATAGATAATCTACAAAATTAATCTCAATTAAATCAAGTAAAAGTGCAACCTTAATAGATCTAAACTTATGGAATACTGCATTGGTAAATATAACAACAATTGGAATAATATGAAATTACCATTCTCCATTTGAAAGAAAAGGGAACATGGATGGGAAAGCAAAAGTCACGGTCTCTCCAATAACTGCAAAGAGGAAAACACATTTTTCATATAGACATGCAATCAGAACCAAATTTCTCCATGAATCTCAGGTCAAAATTCGAAAAAGAAGTTCTCAGAGCATCTTCAACATCGGAACTTAAACAGCGCTTCAGTTCATGGAAATTATGGAGCTGACAAGAAACACAGTGGCTCTGGAATTGAGAAGGAAGAAATCTCCATCTTAGTTCACTTGTAACTTATCAAACTCCAAACAAGGAATTCAATCAAAGACACAATTCCGCAACATTCATGAGGACATTACGCTTACTATTAATAATCTTAAAGACAAAATAATAGTTAATGTTAACCTTTTGGTGTATCTTGAAATTTGAATTCACAATAGTTTTGTAGGTTTCAGCTGAAATTTATTACTGAGGTACAGGAGTGAAGTAAAAGAGAGTTATCAGGTTGATCTGGCTAGTTTTGGTTGGTTGTTGATCACAAACTTTCTTTTCATGGCCACTTAGCAGGCTAGCATTGCGTCAATATTCAGCAAACAGTTTATCTCAAATTAGATTCAGAAACTTTTACTGTTGTAAATTCTCTTCAGCATTATAAATATAAAAGATATTACATTCCTTGATGATGCCTCATTTTGTTCAAACCGAAACATTTAATCTTGTTGAGGAGAGGATTGATTGGCAATGAAAGGTGTTACTATAGTAACCCATTCTCGCCAACAAGGTATTCCTTGATCAAAACTTCAAAAAGAATAGTACTAAAAAGAACGATTGCACAAGAGAAGAAGAAAGGTGCCATTGATTGCTTTATGACAGCCCAAAAGCTCCACCACTTATGCCAGGCAATAAATGAGGATACTATTAATCAAATTATACCTAGAAAAGGCTTTTGAAATCATAGATTAGAAATTCCTCAATAACTTAGTGTAACAAACTGTCCTAACAAGTGGAAGCTTGGGATACAAACCATTCTCTCCTTTATGAAACAGGCTATTGTGCTAAATAACAAATCTAGCCAAGGCCTTTGCAAAAGATATGCCTAAGGCAGTAGCTCCGATCTATCTCTTCATTCTTGTGAGAAACATCCTCTCTCCTCAAGTCAGCTTAGCTTCTACAAGTGGTCATAGCAGCATTGCACCAAAAAGAAGACTAAGCTTGCAGAACATAGTCACAAACTCACGGTACAATGATATTCAGCAAGGATCATGTGATAACATCAAAATTTTGAAGATGTTCCTATATGCATTTGAATTAATCTGCTGAAGGACAGTAGGAAAAACTAGGCCTATTCACATTTGAAAAAAAGCAATAGAGGGCTACCTACTTGGACAAAATAATGAGTTGCATAAAAAAGAACTTCGTATCAAATATATAGGTAATTTACATTGACCACCCAGAGACATTGCATTGGCAAGAGAGATATGATATAAAATGAACATTTCTTTCCAATTATGCTTCATATTATGTACACAGCTCCATGATTCAATATTTGACTAAAAGTAAGGCTTAGCCCAAATAAGATATCTGCAAATTTTCTTACCAATTATCCATGTTACTACAAAGTCAAATTTATTTTGACCATCCATCCAGTAAGCATCAAATCCATATGAAAAAATTTTCAAAGCCACCTCTAGTACATAAACCCATCCTGTAAAATGGCTACACTCAGTTAGAATCCAAATGAAGCAGACTATAACTGGTAGTACTGTGATACTGTTAGATATCTATAACATCAAAGTTTATACCTGAAATAACAAAAGTCCGTAAATCATAGCAAGAAAGAGTAACATGAATAAAAACTAAAAAGGCAAATGAAAAAACAAAGATAGAGAGATGAGCTTTGGTAGGAGTTCAGCTTATGCCTACTGAATTTAAATGTGTACCTGTTAACCCAAATTTTGTATACTTGACAAGACAACATGATTAAGCATAACATTTGACAAGACAACACGCTTAGGCAGTTAGGCATTTGAAAAAACACGAGTAGGCTTAAAATCAAGAAAGAAATTTTAAGTAAATTTTACTTGAGTGGTCAGAAGTGGCTGCTTGGTCTTCATGTGCAATTTAATCATTAATAAACGTTTAATTAGCAGTGTGTCATAATAAGTACATGTTGAAAAATATAGGTCTGTACCAGTTTGCCAATAAAGCATGTAAAGGTCTGATGGACCCTCAACTTAAACCATCCAAATTCAACAGCAGCAAGACCATCTTGAAATCTTGAATGCACCAAACAGCATTTACAGGTCTCAAGTGTACATGGCAATGACTAATTTTCTAGCTTTTGAATCATGTCTCTATAGATCGTTCAAGTTCTTACAGTCCCAATTTATGTAAAGCTTGACTAAACTGTCTTACTCACCTTAGTTGTTTTCCAATTTTCAATTTTCCTTCAAATTATAAAATGTTAATTCTGCATTGAAGAATGCTAACCATTGTAGATCTTCATATTTGGGATCACACATAAAGCAACATCAGATAGGGATTATGACATACTGCCAAACAGAAACATCTAAATAAACCCAAAGGGGGAGTTTAAGAGCCATTAGGCAACTAGAAAAGTCCAAGCAGAAATGAGGTAAGGGTTTCTGATACGGACCGGACTCAGTGGCGGGTCTACGTGCGACGCAAGCAGCTTGGGCCGGCCCAAGCCCAACCAAGGAATAAGGAGTGTGAGGATTTGGGGGAAAGGGTGTGAGGATGAAAGGGTGCGAGGCGAAAGAGTGTAAGGGTGAAAGGGTGTAAGAGAAAGGGTGTGAGGGTGAAAGAGTGTGAGAGAATGTATTTATATGGGGAGTGAGGGATAGAGAGGAGGGAAGTATCTTGTTATTATCTTTGTGTGTTTGGGCTCTTTCGAGAGATAACTCGTCACCTTTGTGTGGCTTGAGGGAGGGTTCCATCTTGGAATCCTATCAATTGGTCCGACTTGCCGGATTCCTTGTGGGAGTCGACGCTGCTTGCTGATGGCGACGACACAATCGGATGCGAGGTTTGAGACGTTGGAGAAGACCGTCGGCGACTTGGTAGCCGCGGAGGAGCGACGTAGGGTGGAAAGCTCGGCGAGCGAAGAGGAGCGGTCCAAACTAAGGGAAGATTTGTCGGAGATGAAGGAGATGCTCTCCTCCCTCTTGAAGGGGAAACATCCGACAGGAGCTGAGGATCCGGCGCCCAGTGACCCTCGACCCCGCTGCCGACCCACGCGGAGCGATGTTAGGGCGGACGGCGACGAATGGCAGGACGAGGAAGCCCGGCCACCTGGGGAGGAGGCGTGGCATCCGCCGCGAGCGCCTGGCTTGAATCCGACAATGGAGCGAGGCCCTCCCAGGGAGGGGGAACTGGCAGGCCATGCGCCGCGTGGAGCATCCCCCGCGGATGCATTTGGTATGGAGACTGAAGGGGCATAGTTCGAAGGCGAACGAACTAGACAAGTGCGACGAGGAGTGTGGGGCACTGGCACTAGCAGCACAGAGAGGGAAGGAGAGTGGTCTGGACTGAGAGGAAGGGAAGAAGGGGGCGACGGGCAGAAGGCATGGTGCAGGCTGGTGGAGCTTCCGCTGTTTGACGGGTTGGATCAGCTGGGATGGATACTGCGAGCCGAACGGTATTTTAACCTGCAAGGGACATCCCTGCATCACCGGATTCCCTTAGCTTTTGTGAGTATGGAGGGCGCGGCGGTCTATTGGTTCAGCTGGTTGAGAAGAATGGAACCGGATTTAACGTGGGAAGTGCTAAAAGAGGAGATGATTGAACGGTTCAGTGAGTGCGGAGCCGCAAACCCATATGAAATGTTGGCCTCCCTGAAGCAAGGATCCAAATCGGTTGGGGAATACATTGAGGCCTTCGAAGGACTGGTGGCAAGGTTACCTCGGTTACCAGCCTCGCAATATTTGGGGTATTTTCTCAGTGGCCTCAATGAAGAGATACGGCGCTGGGTCCGAACGTCTGCCCCAACCACTATCAGAAGGGCTATTTTCTTAGCAAGGAACTTCGAAGGAGTGATAGCTGGAAAGGAACCTACGTCACATCAAAACAGGAACACTGGAAGTGGCCGGGCAAGCTTCTCTTATTCACTTGGGCCCGTAGCCTCCCACCCGCAGACACGGGGAGGATGGAGCCGACAAGCGGCCTCTAGTGCTGAGCCGACAGAGGCCTCTAGGAAGAACAAGAGTGCTGGACCACTAGGGTCTGTAGGCAGTACCGCAGGGCCCTATAGTGCTCAACCGAAGGAAGAGGGACGTCGGGGGACTGAAGGACACAGCAATGACAGCAGACCCAAGGGCAGTCGCTTCCTCTCCAACCAGGATTTCAGATCCAAACTAGAGAAAGGTTTATGTTTCCGTTGTGATCAGCCGTACAGCCCCATGCACCGTTGTGCGAATAAGAACCTAAGGATGATGATATTGGCGGAGGATGAGGAGGACACAACACCGGAAGATAGCGAGTTGGAGGTCCTAAATGGGGGCGAACCGGAGGTCTCTCTACACTCGATTGGAGGTATTTCGGGTCCACAGACCCTGAAACTGATAGGTCACATCGGGGAGAAGGAGGTGGTAGTAATGATTGATAGTGGAACCACCCACAACTTTATTTCAGAACAATTGGTAAAGGAGAAGGGGTGGCGGGTGGAACCGACCCCATGGTTCAAAGTGCAGTTAGGTGATGGGGGGAAGATTCAAACCCAGGGCAAATGTTCGCGACTGCAAATCAAGCTAGGAGCCCACACGGAAACAATCGACGCGTATTTGTTTGGCTTGGGAGGGGTAGATCTCATATTGGGGGTAGCCTGGCTACGAACATTAGGGGAAGTAAAGGCAGACTGGGGCCAACTCTATTTAAAGTTTCTTCGTAATGGCCAGGAGGCAGTTTTGCAGGGACATCCAACCCGAATTCGAGCGCAGTCTTCCTTTAAGGAGCTAACAAGAATGGCGGAGGTGGACGAATGGAGTTTGTTATGGGCAGAGGGTGGAGGAGATGACAACATGATTGATAACTCGCTGACCACAGAGCAAGGGGAGGAGTTGCTCCAGATCTTAGGGAGGTATGACAAGGTTTTTGCGGAGGCAAGCAATTTTCCCCCTCCCCGCGCTACGGATCATGCCATTGTGATCAAGGAGGGGGAGGGTCCGGTCAGCGTACCGCTACGCTCATAGTCAGAAGGACGAAATAACGTGGCTAGTGATAGAGATGCTAACAACAGGGGTCATCCAGCCTAGTTCGAGCCCCTATTCAAGTCCAGTTATCTTAGTAAGGAAAAAGGATGGCAGTTGGAGATTTTGTGTGGACTATCGCGCACTAAATGAGATCACAATTCTAGATAAATATCTCATACCGGTAATAGAGGAGTTGTTGGACGAACTGCAAGGGGCTTGTATTTCTCCAAAATTGATCTACGGGCGGGCTATCACCAAATACGGGTTCGCGCGGAAGACATGCCAAAGACAGCATTCCGAACGCATGACGGCCACTACGAGTTCCTCGTTATGCCGTTTGGCCTCAAGAATGCGCCCTCAACTTTCCAAGCCACGATGAATGACACCTTCCGACCATTTTTGGGTAAGTTTGTCCTAGTTTTCTTTGATGACATTTTGGTTTATAGCAGCACATGGGAGGAGCACCTGGCGCACCTAGTTCAGATACTGGAGACCTTAGAGGGGCAGAAATGGGTAGCCAACAGAAAGAAGTGTCAATTCGGGCGAACACAGGTGGAATATCTGGGGCACATAATTCAGCCCAGAACAGTGGCAATGGATCCCTGTAAGGTAGATGCTATCCACGGGTGGCCGACCCCGCATACAGCCAAGGGAGTTCGTGGGTTTTTAGGGCTGACAGGGTATTATCGTCGTTTTGTGCACAACTATGGCAAGATCGCGAGGCCGCTGACAGACTTGTTGAAGAAAGATGGGTTCAACTGGTCCGCAGACGCTCAGTGTGCTTTTGAGGAGCTGAAGATGATCATGACCACAACACCAGTGCTAGCCCTGCCAAACTTTCAAAAGCTATTCACAATTGAATGTGACGCGTCAGGTAAAGGTGCGGGGGCGGTGTTAATGCAAGAGGGACACCCGGTCGCATTTTTCAGTAAAGCCCTATCAGATCGAAACTTAGCGAAATTCACGTACAAGAAGGAACTTATGGCATTGGTCCTAGCAGTACAACATTGGAGCCCCTACCTACTGGGGCGACATTTCAAGGTGTTGACAGACCAGAAGGCACTCAGGCATCTTCTACAATAGCGGATCTCGACACCAGATCAACAACAGTGGCTGATCAAATTATTGGGGTACGATTATGAGGTGCTATACAAGGCAGGGAACACAAACCAGGCGGCCGATGCTCTATCGAGGATTATGGGGGGCCCTGACTTATATTCTCTATCGACCTCGATTTGGCAGGACTTACCGTGGGTACTCGAAGACGCACAGGCAGACCTGGCTCTACAGCGGATCATGGAGCAGGTGTCCACCCATCCGCTGGCACACTACCCTTATAGAATTGACAGAGGCCGGCTTCTATACAAAAAGAGATTGGTAATTCCAGCCACATCACCGTGGGTGCAACAGCTCAAGGAATTCCATTGTACCGCCTCTGGAGGGCATTCGGGGGCCTACCGCACCTATAAACGCATAGCAGGCAATGTCTACTGGCGTGGTATGAAGAAGGATGTATATGCATATGTAGCCGCGTGTGACGTGTGTCAACGGCAAAAATATCAGGCTACATCCCCTGCAGGTCTCTTGCAGCCGCTGCCCGTGCCGGAGGCGATTTGGGAGGATATTGCCATGGATTTTATCACTGGACTGTGTGGGGTCATTTTCGTTACATTGAGAATGTATTATGACAGTTTCAAATCCACCTTAAATTAATAAGGCTTTTGTAAAATGGGTTCTGGCTTCCAATGAGCGCAAGCGCTCATTGTTAGTTACCCCTAAAATTAGGGAACCTTTGATTAAGAGATCTATAATACGCAACAAAATAAAAGAGGGGAGTCAAACAATATCATTTATAAATATAATGAGAATACATGGTTTGACATGGCATATAAAAGATGAAAGAAAAGAGCTTTCATCAACTTGGATAATTTGTGTTCGTCGAGTGTTTAGTATTGCAACGTGTTGTCGGGTAATGTCTGGCCTAAGCAGTACAACGTTATATTGAGGAGCTACGCCACGATGGTAAACATCGACGTACGCACCTCCCAAACAATATTCCATCGTAATGCATCGGCGTGTCGGATATTGGATGACTTGAATTTGGGGGAAATTACTCGGCCTTGCGGCGTGCTGAGTAATTTGGATTTGGGACTTACCCGGCCTTGCGGCGTGTTAGATAATTTGACTTGGAATTTTATCCGGTCTTGCGGCGCGTTAGATAATTTGACTTGGAATTTTATCCGGCCTTGCGGCGCGTTGGATGATCTGATTTGAAAATTTATCCGGCCTTGCGGCGTGTTGGATAATTTGAATTTAGGATTTATCCGGCCTCGCGGCGTGCTGGATAATTTGGATTTGGGACATCACCCGGCCTCGCGGCGTGCTGGATAATTTGGAGTATTTATCCGGCCTTGCGGCGTGTTGGATAATTTGAATTTAGAGAAAATTTATCCGGCCTTGCGGCGTATTGGATAATTTGAATTTAGGATTTATCCGGCCTCGCGGCGTGCTGGATAATTTGAATTATTTATCCGGCCTTGCGGCGTGTTGGATAATTTAATTTGGAATATTTATCCGGCCTTGCGGCGTGTTGGATAATTTATTTCAGAAAATTTATTAATTCTGTCTGGACAATCGCGACGTCACACTGAGGAATTACGCCTTGACGGTAAATGTCGACGTACGCCCCTGTCAAACGATATTTGGTCACGACGTGTCAAGACTTCGGGATAGTTTGATTTTTGGAGGTCAACATTTAGGCATGACTCGAGTCAAGGTCGAGTCGTTGCTTGAGCGGTCGGACCGAAGATAGATTTTGTTGCCAAATTTAAAGTTTAGCTTATACGCAACCTATTAAATTCTGGAGATTAGGAAGGTGATACCGATGCCGCTATCATTATTATCTTATTTTATTTCCCTTAACATTATTATTATCATCACAATTCCTTTTTGTTGTTTCCCCCATTTTATTTCCGTCGCCGAAGATTAACTTTACTCTTCCACACGATTCTCTGCATCCGGCGAGAGGCTCGTGGGGGAAGCTTGGAGTCGTCGCGAGGAATCCACCAAAGGGCAGGGGAGTCGGTTTTCCCAGCGAAGACGCCGATGATTCCGGTGCAGGAGGCGGGTTCTGCGGGTTCGCCCATGTCCAGAAAGGAAGGAAAAGAAATCGGGGATCGGCATTCATTTGCAGCTGGTGGTGGCAAGAGCTGATGAAGTCATCCCCTGCCACTTCATCAAAAAGGAAACACCGGTGAGGGGCGTTCATCTGAGCCAGAAGAGAGAAAACGGCGATCGCTGTTGAGAGATGATTGTTGGGGCAGCGACGAATTCCAGCTGAATAGCATCGGCAGAAGATGTCTGTGATGGAGTTGTGGATGGTGACGGCAACGAGAAATGGCTGCAGCCTGTATGGATTTGGATCTGATTTTGATCATGAAAGCGCAGGGGACGCGCGCGTTTTGTTTGAGGCTATGGTCGAAAATGAGGTTGGCTTTTCGATTATTGTTGCTATCATTGATGCTTTATGGCAGCGACTTCTGAGAATTTTTTTTTAGCCCACTTTACCTTCTTCATCCCCGCCTCGGTGCACTTCGTTCATCTCTTTTTTTAGGCTAAAAAGAAATCCCTCACGTTCGGATTTGAGTGCACGCGTGTATACTATTATTCCTTTATTCACTTATCTGTTTATACGTTTTTTTTTATGTTCTCCGGGTGATTTGAACTTATCAATTTCAGAATTCCCCTTTGGCGGATCAAAGGAATCCTTCGTCGACTACTAGGGCTGGTCGTTCTTCCAACTTCCGGCGGCAGCCGCAGGGTTGGATCCTTCTCACATCTGAATCCGGTAGCAAATGCATTCGGGTCGGATCTATGATAAGTCCTTCTCAGGGCGTTGGCAGCAAAGTGGACGTAGGTCTTTAGCCAAGGATCCGCATATCTTCCTGATCTCTTCATCCCTTTCGCCATTTCTTATAACGGCTCCATTCTAGTTTTGGCAGGTCTTTTGAGTTCGAACTGGGGTGCCTGCGAAGCTTCTGGCGTGCGGAGGCGATCGGCGACTTTCAGGGTAAGGCTCATTTCCACGACCGCCTGTCAACCAGGCGGTTTTATCTCCCCCCGATCCCTTCTCCGGCTTCCCTTGACGCATCCCTTTTACTAACGCTCCCTTTTTTTTTTTTTTTTTTTTTTTTTTACAGTGGCGCCTCAAAGCAAAATCGGATCCAAGGCTTGGTGAGGCGGGAGTTTTCACTGAACAGGTCTTTTGGGAGATTCAGCGAGTGAGCATCTGTCCGCTGTATTCCATCTAAATAGTTGCTTCTCTTTTCATCTTGATGGATTTTAAATGTACAACTTATTTGCCATTCCCTTTCCTTAGCAAAAATCTCCTGGAAGGATCCAGGGTGGCACCGAACTCCCGCTGATGAGAACATTCTTCTTCTTCTGTGAGCTCAAGAGAAAAGTCAGGAGGACCTAAACAGGTATTTGTTCTTCGGCTCTTCAAATGTCAACTTCGTTTCTGTATTTCGTTCTATCTTTGTTTCTTTCTTCTCTCTTCTCTTCTCTCCTTTTTCTTTTTTTCTTTCCTTTCTTTTCCTCTTTTTCTTTTATTATTTATTTATTCTTATTTTTTTTTAGCAAATCTTCTCGATGTTCTCTCAGCCTATCCTTACTCTATTTCCTTCCCTTTTTTTGGTTTTGCCTCGCTCTATTCCACTTTTACCTGGCTTCTCTTGTTTTCAGGACATCTCAGTTTTTTTAGCTTTCAATCGTCTTCTTCCCTCTCTCGTAGCGTCATAGGATGCTCAGTGCATCTTGGGCCTCAGAAACAAAAGAGATGATGTGTATGTGCTTTTTGTGATGCCAGGGCACTTAGTGCGCCCATGAAGCCTAAGAAATCCGAGCGATCGAAGAAAAATGGTGTGTGCTTTCTGTGATGCCAGGTCGCTTAATGCGACCATGAAGCCTACGAAATCCAGACAAAAAAAAAAATTTCTCTTACCTTATTCCACTCCCGTATTCTCCTTTCCTTTCCTGCTCCTTGCGATGTCTTCCCCCCCTTTTTCCTATGGTCTCCTCCTCCCCTTTTATAAGCTGCTGGTTCCCCCTCTTTCCCTTTTACCTTTTCATTTTTTTTTATTATATTTTCTGTGGACTCCTTTTTCTGCTCTTCCCTTTTTTTTAAAATTTTTCCTTGTCGGCCCTGAGCACCTCCTGCTTGCAGACCTCTCTTTTTTGTCTTTTCCTCCATTATTGGCCACTGCCAACGTTCCTTTCATTCTCTTCTTTTGGGCAGTGGCTGCCCCATATCCTGTGTCTTTAATGGCTGTATCTTCCCAGCCCCACTTTTCCAGTCTACTTCTCATAACTTTCTCAGATACAACGCTACCCCTCAATCTTTTGCCTTCGAAACTATGTCCTCTTGCCCCCTTCTCAGCACTTCCCCTCAAACATAGCATCTGAATGCTTGAAGTATCAGTGAGGTTTATTACTATTTTTTCCTTTTTTTTTTTAGAGAGAAATAGGTTTATTACTTCTCATCATCATCTATTTCAAGTTCTTCCTCATCTTGTACAGCCTCACCAGTGAACCACGAAACTGCATGCGGAATAATCTTGTCTTTAACTGTGGACCCAATCTCATAGTCTATTTCCATCTGACTTTGCAATTGCTCAGCAGTCTCTTCATCAGTATCTGCATTATCATCAGGTACTTGAGATGGATTAGAGAAATTAAAAAAGCTCTAGCGGTTTTCAGTCTTTGTTATGGGCTTGGCATTCTTTGAACCCTTCTTAGGTTTTTTTTTTTTTTTAAGAATCTTCTGAGTCAAACATTTTCCTGGAAACCATTCAATTTCGGTCTCAGTTGCTTTCTCTAAAATAGGTTCCTTCTCGTCAATCATGTGATATATTTTGTCAAAACAGTGTTCTTGAAGTAAGGATTAGAATCGAAGAAAAACTCAAGTTTAAAACCCTTAAGATTTTTCAAGTCTGGACCACTTTATATCCTTTAGATACTTGAGAGCTTCCTCATCACGCTCTTGGATCTCCTCATCCAGCACTTCATTTGTTTTCATAGCATTAAGCCAAAAGCCAGGAACACCTTTCTCTTTGGTAGCTTTGTCATCAGCATGTGCGTCATAAGGAGATTCATCCTTAACGCTTTCAGCTTCAACAACACCATTTACAATCTCATACCTCTTCGCATATAATGGCTCATAAAGCTTTTGGTATTTAGCTTCAAGTGCAGCCCTCTCCTCAAAAATTTGGCCTCAAGTTCATCATGTTGCTTCTGAATCCCTCTTAAGAACTCGACGCGCTTTTTTTGAGAATATTCGCATGGTGAATTACTATTCTTCCCCTCGAACATAACATCTGAATGCTTGAAGTATCAGTGAGGTTTATTACTATTTTTCCCTCTCCCTTTTTTTAGGGAGAAATAGGTGTAATGCGTAGTGTATGTATAGGTCCAAGATGCCTGCCTTTTATCTGCTTGTTGTTCATGCTTTATAGTCATTATGGTCTTATTGTCTATGTCTACATTGTTTACATTGCATCGCTCTCCTCTTTACCGCTATCTAATGGAATGTCGGTGTTTATTGGCTGATTTTAATTGACTTTTGGCGATACTCTCTTTTTATTTCCGGGTGGAATAAGTGGCCCAACAGACTGCCCCGCTCACAAGGCAAGGAAGCTATTCTAGTGGTGGTGGATCGACTATCCAAGTACGCTCACTTCATTCTCATCCGCCACCCCCTTACGGCTAGCAAGGTGGCTGAGATCTTCGTGCGTGAGATTGTGCGACTGCATGGAATACCGCGCACCATTGTTAGTGATCGTGATCCCATCTTTATCAGTCACTTCTGGCAGGAACTTTTTAGATTGTGGGGTACTTCATTGAATATGAGTTCTGCCTACCACCCTGAGACGGACGGACAGTCGGAGGTACTCAACCGCTGTTTGGAAACTTATTTGCGCTGCTTCGCATCTGATCAACCTAGCACTTGGGCTCGTTGGCTACCGTGGGCGGAGTATTGGTACAATACTAGTTTTCATTCCGCCACGGACAATACACCATTTACAGTGGTCTATGGGAGAGAACCCCCAGTGCTTCTGCGCTTTGCACTGGGGGAGTCACGCGTCGATTCCGTCGCTACCGAGCTTCAGGACCGAGATGAGATACTCAGGCAGCTCAAGTACAATCTTGATAGAGCCCAACAACGGATGTGCAAATACGCCAATATCAAGCGCAAGGACATATCTTTTCAGGTGGGCGACATGGTATTTGTCAAGCTCCGACCCCATCGCCAGCAGTCTGTCGCCCGCAGAATCAGCGCGAAGTTGGCCGCTCGCTTCTACGGTCCCTTTCCGGTAACGCATCGGATTGGCGAGGTCGCGTACCGCTTAGCCTTGCCCCCGGAGGCACGTATCCATCCAGTATTTCACGCGTCACAACTTAAGAAAGCCATGGGTTCCTACGACATATTGACGCAGCTTCCGCCGGGTCTGGAGCCGGAGTCTTTACCCCTACCCATCCCGGAGGCCGTTCTAGCTCATCGCTCTATTCGCCGTGGACGCAGTTCCCTCCTTCAATGGCTGGTGCAATGGACTGGACAACCTTCTGAAGAAGCCACTTGGGAAGATGAAGTTATGATCCGCAACCAAATTCCGACGTTCGTCGCGAGTCTTGAGGACAAGACTGCTTCGGGTGGAGGGAGATCTGATACGGACCGGACCCAGTGGCGGGTCTACGTGCGACACAAGCAGCTTGGGCCGGCCCAAGCCCAACCAAGGAATGAGGAGTGTGAGGATTTGGGGGAAAGGGTGTGAGGATGAAAGGGTGCAAGGCGAAAGAGTGTGAGGGTGAAAGGTGTGAGAGAATGTATTTATATGGGGAGTGAGGGATAGAGAGGAGGGAAGTATCTTGTTATTATCTTTGTGTGTTTGGGCTCTTTCGAGAGATAACTCGTCACCTTTGTGTGGCTTGAGGGAGGGTTCCATCTTGGAATCCTATCAGTTTCATATTTGGGCCCAGAACAACTGCCCAAAATGAATACAAGAGCCATGGAGAAGTAGCAGAGTACTTTGAAGTTTGAATTATATCTAAATTGATGCAGTGGAAGAAAGGACAAGAGAATACAAAGTCAGATAGATGAAAAATTCCAATAATTACAATCTAAGTTCGTATTCTCACTGCAAATCCAGCCTCGAATAGGCTTTAAATCAAATAAGAAGCACAAAATACCAGTGATGTGTCAATGGTAAAATTACTCACTAGCCACCGCATCACCAACTAATCAAGAACACTACTGCTAGCACCGCTACCGACTACATCGTTCTTCCAGCAGGAAAGAACTAGACTACCATGAGTTGAACTAATGAATGATTAGAACGATGAAGTATGATGGGATTAGGCACTAAATTGTAGAGCTCATTTATATAAATCCACATATCACATCTCTTTTTAGTTGACCAATTGGAAAAACATAATAGATTGCATATTTTTATAAGGAGATAGAAAAACCATTGTATAAAATACAGCTTGGATTGACAGATACAAAGTTCTTGCAACGAAACTGTGAAATTTTGGAGTTGAAGAAGGAAGAAAACCTATATTGAAGTCAGTAGGCAAGAACTGGCTCCAGTGTGAACAAGGTAGCAAAGCCTTTGTAATTCGAAATGAACTAATGCTTAAATTTATTAGCAAATCCAGAAAAAAAACATTTAAACCAAGTTTTATCACAATGTAAATGGATTGGAGTCTTGGACATGAAATTTTTCAGGAGGGTCAATAGTAAATGTGTTATTGAAATCATTGCGAAATTTGTTGGTTTTATAAAAAAAAAGGCCACGCAGGTACATCATGGGCTCAATTTAAATGATTCCATGATATCCCTTGAATCATCTCTTTTATTCTACTCTAGATAGAACTTGGATAAAGCCTTAGTATCTTCAGTTTGATTGCTCCAATGGATCCCATTAGGACCATGATCTTCTCACTAAGATTTAACACTTGTTGGACAAGGTAGCTCCTCCAAACAGGTAGGTTTTAGTGAATCCATAAAAGATGCTCATGCACTAGTCGAATGGCATATCAAGTTCAGAAAATGGGTTCTTTTTCAAATAGCATAGTCAAATGCGACATTTGTCCAGGTGAAGTTACACTTCTGTCATCCAATATATCAACTTTTGTTTTTAATGATATCTACATCTTTTTGAATAGTGGAATTCTTATGGTATTGGTATTGGGAGAGTAGCTAACTTGGTTTCAACTTTCAAGTTAGTGTATCTATTTTTTTAGACTAACAAATTAAAATTTCTCTTAAAGACATCATGGAATTAGTTTTTTAAGATAAATTTGTTGTCGAGATTGTACATATATAATTTGTATACGCTGTGTAGCTTGGCGGTTTCAGGTTTGGTTACAAATACACCCATTTTGTAACTATACATATTGAACATAACCCTAATGAAACATTAAGCTTGAGTTTTGGTATCAAAGCAGCTACCGCCACCTCCTATCAAAGCAGCTATCGCCACCTCCTGCTGCTCCGCTCGTGTAATCTCTCCAGGTTCGGGCATGTTTGACATAGTTGCTCTAGCTTGAGGAGTATTGCCGGGATTGTATGATATAATCTGTAATTCTGTATATACTGTGTAGCTTAGCGGGTTCAGGTTTAATTATATACACACATTTTGTAATTGTACATACATAACCCTAATGAAACATTGAGCTTGAGTTTTGAGGCTCCAACAAAATTAAATGTGGTACGTGAAAATTTCTTTATAAGCCAATAAAGTTAATTTGCAGTATGCAAATTACAGGACCTCCCGCCCATGTGAGGGAATAACATCTTGATAAGTTCGTCCCCACTACTCGCCTGAAAGCAAGCTGGTTCTCAGAATTTGTTTGGATGGTGATATGGGAGGAGGAAGGAAAAGAATCGGTTGCTTCACCTAGAGAAGGATTGTATTTTACACACACACACAGCATCATATACTGTAGTATAGCATATAATTAGTGGATGTTCACAATAATAAATTTATATTAGTTCATATATTTCATAATTGGCATAATCATGTGGCAGTGCAGATCAATACAAATGTAGATCAGTTGCACTCATAGCCATTTGATGAAGTTATTTGAGCAGGAATCCATATTAAATTTGTTTTAAATTTGATCCATCTAACCAAATTACAACCACTCTTCTATAACAAAATTAAAAAAAAAATGCAAGATAAATTTTTAGTTTAGAAATTTAACAAATCATGTTTATTGTGAATAAAAAACTACACGTACTTACTCGGATCCATTTTGTTTCTTAAAGTAGAGAATAATTGCCCAATTAAATGATAATGGCATATAGCTTAATAGCTTATACTTGGTGAGGGTTGGCATATGACAATATTTTTATGTCGACGTTGAGTAAGACAACACAAATAAACTCCACCACAATTAAAATCTCCTTGTGGACTCTCAAAAAATTTTCTCTAGCAACTCTCCTTATGTCAAGGAGGTGTATTGAGTCACAACATTCTATGCTTATAAATATAGTCTCCAATTGAGACTTCTTAATGAACATGGAACTCAACGCAGTAATGTATGCCCAATGTAAGATCTCACTGTCCATAAAGGTTGAATTAGAGAGATTGAATGATGGTTGTAGATGAAAAATCTCACCGATTTTTCATGTTGCACAAGAAATCTAGAATAAGTGGAAAGCAATCTACTTTAATCTGCTCATGACTCTCATGTAATATAATAAAGGACGATTTCCTTCACCACCTCTTTCATGTGCCAACAAACAATACTAGGATGGAGCAACCATCATGGATCATCATTACAATGATTGAGTGTTTGGAACAATGTTCCAACTTCGAATGCCTACAAAACTAGCTACTATAGTTGTTTAGACTTATCCATACTAGTGTATTGTGTGTCTCCACACATGGTATGCATGAGCCGTACCATGTCCTAGCTAGTATGCTTGAATCATCATGGTCAAACTAAAAACATGGTCAAAGCCTTATGCATGATTAGGCTAATACATATCATTTACTACAGGACAAGGTTTGTAAACCCGGTTTGGACTGAGATTCCGGTGCAAGCTTGAATCGATACATACCAACTAAAGCGTACCTAGGCAAGCAAAAGCTTTATCCACAGCAAGCAGCTTTATTCGCAAGTGAAGCTTCATCCCAAGTAGTTTTCACCTCTGCTCCATTCAAACATTGCTAATAAAAATTGACAACCGACTTCAGCAACATGACTCAACATGACATTAAGCAAGTTTAAATTGAATGTAAATATGTCATGATCGGGTCAACCCATTTATGTCTAAAAACTGATTAGGTCAAGTTGAGTCATGAGAGAGTTGACCAACATAACCCATTTATAATATGTATACGTTATATGTATTGATATTTATATCACTTGGTACAAATACTAAATTGTTGCAACAAAGGGAGAAGAGAGGGATGAAAAGGAGTGATATAAGGACTCAAGGAGTACCTCCTCCGGTGTTTTTATTCTGGCAATATAAGTTGATGATATTTAATTCACAAGAAATGATACAACGGATATATTTTGTCAAAAAACATCTGAAAGAAAATTATGTGAACAAGGACCTTGGAAAGCCTAAGATTGAAATTGGCTGTAGCTCTACTAGTTTATTAACATCTCAAAGGAAGCATGTTGGATTTATTTCAAGATTCAAGTTGATATTTATATCACTAGGCTCAAATCCAAAATGATGCAATTTCAGAGGGAAGAAATAGGGGAAGGACTCTGTTACGGACCCAATAGTAGTAGTGGATATATAATAAAGCGGATCCGGGTTAGTATGTTATACCCGACCCGCTAAGTAGGATAGAGTTATAAATAAGGGTATATGGTTTAGTTTGGAATCATTGAGTGTTTTGGTATTCATCTATTAGGGAGTGCTTCGCACGATATCTCGCCGGTGACGGTTTGAGGGACGATCCAATTTCTCGGATCGTATCAGTGGTCCGACCTACTGGATTCCACTAGGGTGATGGCCGGAGCTTTCTTTGAGCGAGAAGAGGCTTCATCCGATCGCATATCACGAAAAAAAAAATCCAGAGAGGAGGCGGGCGCGTCCTTCGGTTCGCGTGGTGGAGACTTTTGGCATCGCCTCAACGACGGGAGGCGGAATTCTAGAAGAGGGGCGTAAGTTCACTGCCGATTTCGTGCGAGGACTGGCGTGTGTCGTCGGTGAACATCTGCGGCAGACTGTCTCAGCGTGGCGCTTGTCTTCTCTTGAGCGGGTGTCTATGACCGTGGATTTCACGGACCATCGGCGGGGCTTGCTCTTGTGATCGAGCGGACGATCCAGAAAGCGGAAGCCTTCCGCCAATATCTCAAGCGTGAAGCACATCGGCGACAGGCTCGGCAGTGCGACAACCTTCGACGGGAGTTTCCCCCTCCGCCAGCGGCGGCATCGAGAGTGCTCGGCCTCACTCGAGAGAAGTGCAGAGGAGTCACGAGGCGGAGGCTGAAGCTCTGTGTGACGTGGAGGCGGGGAGACGCAGCTGTGGTGGAGGCGGCGGCTTCCTCTGCCAAAACCCTAGCCGCCGGCGACGGCCGGGCAGAAGGAGATAGAGCGCGTGAGAGCGCTCTTACGGTACTTACTATAGCTAGTTTTCTTTATTAAAAAAAAGAAGAAGAAGAAAGAAACAGGGAGATAAAAAAAAATCTTGTGAGGTGCTAGGGTTGATTCTTCTGCAGACATTGACTGTGGTTCCCTATGACATCTACTCGATCTGAGACAAGATTAGAAGCATTAGAAAAAAGTATAGCCGAAATTCTGAAGAAGTGCAAAGAGGAGCATGCAACAAATGAGGAGAGATATCGGGCGGCAGAGGAAGATAGTAGAAAGTTAAGAGAAGATATGACTGACCTAAAGGAGATGTTTTCAACCTTTTTAAAAGGAAAAATGGCTGAAGGCATAGGTGATCCTCCGCAACACTCTAGGGAACGAGCACAAGTTATTCCACAGGAGGCTGGTAATAGGGAGAGAGATTGGCGGGATGAGCAAATTCATATGGTCGAAGATGATTTTTTGGCGACCAGGGAGGGCTTATCCAATAGCAACTAGTGGAGGTAATTGGCAGAGGAATCCCTTGGTGGGGGAAGCTACAGGACGTCATGAACCACGCCGTGAGACTTATATAAGGAATGATGGAGATGAATGCATGATTGATTCTATGGAGTGGGGCATACATAATAATGAAGAGAGAAGACTCATGTGTAGGAAAGTAGAATTGTCTGTGTTTGATAGGACAAATCCTTTGGGGTGGATTACAAGAGCTGAACAGTATTTTCTGGTGCAAGGAACTGCTAATCACCATCGAGTTCCTTTATCATTTGTGAGTATGGAAGGTCCAGCTGTTCATTGGTTTAGTTGGGTGAGGAGAATGGAACCCAATCTTACATGGGATATTTTGAAGGAAGAGCTTATTGAATGGTTCAGTGAATCTAATGCAGCCAACCCTTTTGAGATGCTATCTTCCTTAGAGCAAGGGTCTAAATCAGTGGGTGAATATGTTGAGCTATTTGAAAGATTGGTGGCAAGAGTCCCAAGATTATCTGCTTCACAATATTTGGGCTACTTTCTTAGTGGATTGCATGACGAGATTAAGAGGTGGGTGCGCACTTTCAACCCTCCCACAGTGAGGAAGACGATACAACTGACTAGGAATTTTGAAGGGGTTCTAACTGAAACGGAAAGCATTACTAGACAATCTGAAGGCACCGTAGGGGGAAGGACCACTATTTCATCCTGCACACAGCCGAAGACCACAAGGACAGAGTTGTATTATTCAGGAGGAGCTAGAACTAATATAGAACACAGGCCAGAGAGCACAATGTCATCCAAGGCCAATGTAGCTGAGGGCAGCCAATCTCAACTTCCAGTTAGCGAAAATACAACGAACGCAAGAGAAGAGCCAGATAACTAATAAAAACCAAGAAGGCCGATACCTCTCTTACCAAGATTTTAAGTCAAAACAAGAAAATGATTATGTTTTAGATGTGATTAGTCATACCATCCGATGCATCGTTGCGCGAACAAAGGCTTGAGACTCATGATCTTAGTAGAAGATGAGGAGAAGGACCTTGCTGATGTGAAACTAGAGGCAGAAGCTCAAGCGATTTGGTAACCTGGTGGAGGCACAAGCTGAAGTTTTCTTAAATAAATTTTGAGCAGCCTTGAGGACAAGGCTTCTTTAGGGAGGGAGGATCTGCTACGGACCTAATAGTAGTAGTGGATATGTAATAAAGCGGATCCGGGTTAGTATGTTATACCCGGCCCGCTAAGTAGGATAGAGTTATAAATAAGGGTCTAGGGTTTAGTTTGGAATCATTGAGTGTTTTGGTATTCATATATTAAGGCGTGCTTCGCACGATATCTTGCTGGTGACAGCTTGAGGGACGATCTGATTTCTCGGATCGTATTAGACTCGTACAAAGGAGTGATACAAGGAGAACCTCCGAGGTTTTTGTTCTAACACTAGTGATGATATTTTGCTCACATCAAGTGAAAGGGATAATATTTGGTCAAAAAGCTTCTAGAAGAAAGGTATGAGATCAAGATCTTTGGAGAGCCTCAATACTTTCTTGAAATTATCTGTAGCTGTGAATGATTATTTCCATAGCAAAGGAGATAGACATATCTTGGCCTTATTTGAGGAAAATGGTGTTCTTAGTTGCAAACTTGTGAATAACCCTCTATTACCCGGACACACTGAAGACAACTCTTAAGGGTCTGTATACCAGGAATGATTTTAGGAGGGAAGGGATGAATATTAGAAAAATCTGTTGTATATCCGGACGGACAGAGAAGGGAAAGTTGAAAGGATGAACGAGGGAAAAATCCCTCGTTTTTGATCCGTCCAATTCGGGCGGACGAACCAAAAATCGCTCGCGCTGGCATATACCTCGAGGAGTAGCCGCCCTGCTTGCATCCTCTGCCGCCGCCCTCTGCCACTGATCTCGCCCTGCTCGCGTCCTCTGCCGCCGCCTTGGCACAGACCTCACGGAGCAGCCATTGGCAGAGACCTCGCGGAGCAGCTATCCTCGCCCAACGAGAGGGCAAAATCGTTGGACGCTGGACGCCGCTCTTTGCTGGACCTGCTGCTGCCGCTATCCTCGTCTAGCAAGAAGGCAAAATCGCTTGCGATGTTCTGGTCGGCATGAGCTGCTACCGCTCGCTGCTGGAGCTGCTGCAGCCACCGTCCTCGCCCAGCGAGCGAGCTCGTGGGCGCCGCCTGATGATCTAGTTTTTGACGACGATAGCAACCATAAAATAGGTGGCGAGCGCTAACGAGATGTAGAGGAAGCAGAAGAAGGGCTGGGGGTCTTTTTTCCGTGTGACACGGCCGTCATGTTATGGATTGTGTGAACGAAGACGATGGAGATGGCGGCAAGTAGCCATGTGATGAGGAGCACGGCCAACTTGGAGTCGTCGCCATAGAAGGCGTGGTAGAGTTGGGTGATGATGGCGCCGCTGTGGCCGACAAAGCCCTTGAGGAGGCCAAGCACCACGCCTCGGTTCTCTGGAAAGTTCTTGACGCGGGTGACGAGGGCACCAGTGTTGGCGAACGTCTGCGAATTGGTGCCCACGCAGATGTAGATGCACATGAGCCAGACATGAGGCGGAGTGGTGCGGCCAGTGATGGCGAGGTACGGTTCCAGCTTCAGGCCGACGTCCCCCATGGCCGTGCCGCTCACCGCTCACCGCTCACCGTTGCGGTTGCCGTCCTCGCCCAACGAGCGAGCTCGCGAACGTCACTCGCTCGCCACTCGACACTGGACGACCTCGCTCGGAAGGGATTTTCAGTCAAATCTGTGTCACGTGATGAAGATTTCAATCCTCTGAATTTTCCCATCCATCCTCCAATCCAATCCATCCTCTTTTCCCGTTCTCCCTAGTAAACAAGGCCTTACTGTTGCTCTTACTATCGCTACCTAATGGGCAAAATGATTTATCTATCAGCAAGCCAGATATTTCTTATAAATTTGATGTTGTTAGCCAATTCATTTAGGATACCCTATGCAAATTCTTAGGCACATTTGAACGATCAATCAAGAAAAGGACTAGTTTATAGAAGACATGAACATCTTCGAATTGAGTCTTATACCAACATGAATTATGTAATTCAAATGACAAAGGATCTATCTCAGACATGAACATCTTTCGTAAGGGAAAAACTTGTGAACCAAAAGTGGACGATGCAATGTATGAATATTAGATCAAGCATTGAGGTTAACTACAATGCCATGACACAAACCACTTAGAAGATAATGTGCCTTTAAACATTTCTGGGAGACTTGCGCATTAGTGTCAACAAACCATATCCTAAGACGGCCAGGATGCTATTTATATTACAAGTAATCATATCTTCTATTGGAGATTTAAGCATATAGAAGTAGGATTGTCATTTATGAGATGTTATGATGTAGAAGAAGATTTGCACTACCTCTGAGAATCAACTAGGAGTTATTGAACATCTTGTTTTTAGTAGATTAGTACATTTTATACCTGAGTATAACTGATATATATGCCCTTGGTTGGGGGCATATTAGAGTTCGTGTACATAACTACATAGTACATATACTTGTAATTTAGTCCCATATGGGCTAGGACATTGTCTCTTAATAGCGTATTGGTCCTTACTACATCACATTCTACATATTCTCAAGATTGATTCAGAATTTTCTTTCTCAACTTGTTAAAGCAAAAAGAATTATTATTTCAAACTATATGAGTCAAGAAACAAAGGAAAGTTTTTAGCACAATGCTCGAGTGCCTGCCTATCCAACTGAATTATAAATCTAAATTCATAGGATAAAGTATATAACAAGCAAATCTTATTTGAGAATATCACGCTAAACAGGTTCACGGTGTCTACAGTGACGGATAAAACAGGAGAATTGAGAAATAGATTAATAATTTAGGAAAAAGGCATAGTTAAAGAATCCATATAACACTAACCAAAGAAGAACTCAATTTCTTGCCACATTTCTTGTGCAGAACTATTCTGTATGTCAAGCTGCAAAAGACGAATTCCATCAATCGTAATTATAAAGTTAAAGCAATGAAAGATCTTTCTATTTGTACAGTAGTTGAACATCAGTTTGAATTTTTTTTCATCAAAAAGATCGAAAAGCTAAATAGCTTAAGAATGCTATAAAAGGAAATCCTAATGCCTAAAATATTCCGTCTGCATGGTAAAAAGAATTGCCAAATTATAACATTCTAGAAAGATAATTGCATGTATGAGACTATGATCACAACCATGCCAGAGCTGCCAACAAATAAATAGACAAATATTCTGTTAATTTGGATAGACTGCTTGATTCTGTAATGCCACAAAGATATAAATATAACTCCATGCCATGCAATGGCAATCTATGTCCATACTTTATTACATGCTTGGAGAGCCATGCTTCTCATCCTCATATTAAAACTAAACTTTTAATCACTTTACAATCGAGCATCAGAAAAGTAGCAATCTGAGCACTAACTTGTCTAGGCTCAAGTTCCGAAGCCAAACCTAGGAATAGTAAAAGCTTCAAAGCATTGGAAGCCGATTCAGATGTAATTTGTGTAAAAGGGAAGTATGTAATAACTACACAAAAAAAACAGCATAACACATTACAAGAGTGCAAGTTCCTAGCTGCAGCAAACAGATTAAAAAGAAGTGAGATTGCTACATCATGGTTCATACTTCATACAAGTTTAAATTAGCTACTATCAAGGCTTAAATGGTACCAACACTACCATCCAAAGGACCAAAACATTAGAATCGATAAACTATCCAAACTAAGATTCTTGCGAGCATGGTCTTCTAGGATGCAGATAAGAAAATGTCTCGCTAACAATGCATCATGGTAAAGGAAGCTTTCACCTATTAACATTTAGTTTCAAGTTCTGTGAGGTTAGCATGGCAAATAGACAAAATTTCCACAGAGAGGGCTTTACAACAGCATTTACAACATACATAATCCGAAATTAATAAACCATTAAGTTAAATTGTATATGACAAGAATTAAAAGAAGTCATACCGTTGTCTCAATTATGACAGCAACAAGATTGAGTAAGAGTACGAAAGCAACAAGATATCCAAATATTGTGCTCCGAACAAAGGATTTAAACTTTTCGCATGGAGGTGATTTGTAAAATGCTGGATAGCTTTCAAACCATGATGGCTGCAAGAGGCAAAAGAAATTAGAGAATAACGTGCATCAAGATGCCCTAATTCACAGGATCCCACTGAAAGATTGACCCACTACACTGAATGAAAACAAGACTTCGATAAAATGTAAAGGGTGACTCACTGCAGCTTCCTTTTGGAATCTTAATGCAATGGCATTGCAAAGGTCAGTGAACTCTTCCAAATTGATCTGAAGAAGTCAAAGCATCAAAGCATTTTGAGATGACGAATCTTGACAAAGTGCTAATATTATAATGCAAATATGCATAAAAAACTGTGAAGTAATTCCTAGAAGTTGTAATCAACAGAAGGATCCACTAAGCTGTTGATTAACTCTCAATCTCTTGTGGTATATGACGAGTCATACATCATCAAACCCTTCAAACTCACTGTGCACGTATGCTAACATTTCCGGATCATAGCTCTTCTTAGAAATAAAGGTACCAAAAGTATACATATACTATATTTGTAACAAGTAACAACAAAACATAAGATCACAATTAATCAACTGAAAAAGGTACCTTAAACATTGTATGATAAATTGAGAAATGCAGTTGATTGCAGCTATTCAGTACAATATTTTCATATAGTTATTGATGTAGATCAGCTTTACTGTCCATTGATGAACACATGGAATCAGCTTAGTTCGATTTCATCAAAATGAACCGAGCTACCAAATCTCTGTCTGCTGTCATACCATCTTCCTCCAATGCCTAAGTAAGCACAGAGATCAATAGAAGGTCAATTGTAAATAAGTATGAATACTTTTAAAGGGGTGGGAGGTTAGGAACTTCAATCTAGAATACTCAGCGGTATAGGTATTCTTACTTTTGATCAAGGTATCTTGTTGGTATAGCTTTTGGTGAAAAGCTCAATCTTGGGTTTACACACCGGAGGATCTTAAAGGCCCAATAAATATATTATGAAGGATATTTTCCCTTTCTGTCCTCTATGTTATTGTTGCCTTTCCATGCTGTGGATGAAACTGCACGGGAGCCGGACCTTCTTCCTAATGCAACCACCAAGTTGGAGAGGAGGTGGTGGGCAAAATTCAATTGAAGTGGGGAGGAAAAAATTTTCTGGGCAGCGCCCTACACCAACACAAACTTAAGCACAATTTTTTTTTTCGTGGATGGACATATCCACGATGATCTACACACTCTAAGTTATCCAATGGTACTAATATTATCGTGGATGGATATATCCACGATGAGAAAACGTGGATACAAGTATCATGGCAAACCCTATCTACGATACTTGTATCCACGTTTTCTCATCGTGGATACATCCATCCACAATAATATTGGTACCGTTGGATAGTTTAGAGTATATAGATCATCATGGATATGTTCAGCCACGAAAAAATTTGGCCAAATTTGGCCACTGTTCTTAGGATTTCCCAGGCAGGCCCCCTGCCCAGGAAATTTTTCAGTGGGGGAGAGGAAAGCTACTAGCCCCTTTGTCTCTCTCATCTACTTTCTACTATAGAATACCACCAAACACTATTTTAAAAAACAATCTGTAGCAGGTGGTACGACTGGTTTGTACCAGTCCAAGCAAGACCGGTAGAAGAGAAGGAGAAGGAGGAAAAAAAAAGGAGAAAAAGAAAAAGGATGAAATTGCGAGTTTTGCTGTGAGAGGAGAAGGAGGAAGTGCGTGTGCCACCACAAGCTTGCATGGCGAGCAGAGGCAAACATGTGTGCAGTGAGCGGAAGCGGAGGTGGACGCATGCATAATGAGCGGAGGCGGATGCGCCTCCACTCGCGGTAAGCGATGGCGGTTCCGGAAACCAAACCAGGTAAGAGCAGTGGAGAAGACTTCTCCATGAATTGCTGCCAAACGAGGAAGGTGAGAAGGCTGGAGTTGTTTAAAGAGAAGGAAAATCACCCAGTTTCATACTATTAACCGCCTATCATCCTCTTATTCCTTGTGTTTTCCCTTCTCGTCAACAAGCTGGTCCGTGCTTGGCAGAATGGTTGGATTGCACCAATCCAAGCAGGGCCCCGTACATGAACCTGCAGCACAACAAAGCGGAAGAAGAAAAAAGAAAAAAGAGGAGGAGAAGGAGAAAGTTGCATGCAACGCTACTCGCGTGCACCGTGAGTAGAGGCAGAGGCAAGCACGGTGAGTGGAGGCGGACACAAACGCTGCTACTTCTTATTCTTTTTCCCTCATTGTCACCAAATAAAGAAAAGGAAAGCCCCCAATTTCATACCATTAACTGCCTGTCATCCTCTTATTCCTTGTGTTTCCCCTTTTCTTGACTTGTTGTCATCACAGGACCAGATCGAAAAAGAAGGCAAGAACTTGGCTTGCTTTCCTTTGCCCAACTGTCGGGCAAAGAAGCATGACTCAGGCAGAAGCATAAGCCGTTGGCGGAAGCACAGGACATCGGCAGCTTCATCTACCTCTAACTTGCTACCAGGTAAAATTCTGCATGTATTGCTGCCTGCCTGCCTGCCTCCCACTTTTATACTCATCGCTTTCAAATCCTGCTGGTGTAAGTGTAACGTCAGATCATGGAGAGGCTTGCAGAATACAACTACCTCGTGGTCATGAAGGTGCACGCCCATAGACGTAGTCACAAGGACTATGTTGTGCGCCACACTTCCTTTATTATTATATTCTTCTTTTACCATACAAAACTAGCCTGATTAGTTATTTGAGTGAGTTTCTTCAAACTCTAGACATTCTCTTCTCTCTCATCTCCTCTTCAAACCCTAATCATAGCCCCCATCTTTGTAGCCACCCTATGCAGCAACCCCATAGCATGGTCAACATAATATTCTTTGCACCAAGGTTCCCACTTCCCTGCCCGCTACAGCATCTGCAACCTTCTTACCAAATGAAAGGGATAGCGTGGTCACCAAAATATTCTTCTCCTTCATTAACCCTACGGCTTGCCTTTTGCTATCCTCCACATTGCCGTCCTCCCTTCTACCTACAGCTCATGCTACTATTAAATCAGGTAATGTACATTTATGTGGTTTAAGATATTCACATTCAACACATGCATGTCATATAACGCCAATATCTTATCAGTGAAATATGCAACTTGATATTGCCAATTTTGTGCTAAAAAATTAAATTGATTTTATAATGTATTACTATCAATAGAAGATGTACCACTTACGGAAAAGAAAATCTTGAATACAGAATCACATCATTTAATTTTTAATTGAAATGCAAATCATATTAGGATTTAGGAGACAGAATAACTCCTTTTAAGTGGAAAAAAAAATAAAGATTTACATTAAACACAAATGATAACATGTCTTCTCAAGGCATGAACAGAAAAGTGGAAATAATGTAGAGATGAGAACGAATGTCTATTTATCAACTGACAATACCAGAAGAAATTCTTACCTTGAAATCACCACTGTCATCAAGCTCACTGAATATCAGTTCAAAATCTTCTTTTGAAATCTTTGGCAAGGACCTAAAAAATTATAAAGAATTATAAAACATGCAATCAAGTATCAATCAAAAAAATTGGCAGACAGAAAACATACACTGTTTAGAAGGAAAGAGTCATGAACATTAAATAAAAAAATATTCCCAAGCTTCAACTGATTAGTGCTTACAAAGAAAAAAAAACAAAGATGACGCAACGAATAGTGAACAATTAGTATTTTGCATAATAAGATGCACCAAGGATCAGTGTAGATTTATGACAGAACATAATATGCCAAAACTTGAGCTGTCATTAGAATCAGTTCCAAAAGTTCATATTATATAATTTATATTAAAGAAATTTCATGGAAAGAAGCTTCAATATTGTAATTGGAGACAGGTGCTTCAAATTTTGAGAACAAAAGAAATTCATATTTATGTTGGTTGTCATTGCCAACACAATTGCCAAGAACGATGGCAAGAGGAACAGCACAAGATTGCTGTGATACCAAATTAAGAAAAATGAGTTGATAGAAGAATATCATTCATTATCCAAACTAAAGACCCTCTCACGGTTTTATTATTGCATTATCACCTAAAACCTAAAGTCGGAACTAAGGACCTCTTTTCCATAGACACATGGCCCTGCTTCTTGTTATGTAGCTGGTACATAACTTAGCCACCACCACCGTCATCTGCACTTGCATTACTATCCACCGTCCTTTGACTCTCTTTTGACCCATCATCTTCTTATTCATTAATAGCATGTAATGGGTCTATTGTGCCTTTACCTTTTTAGAGGTCTTTTGAAGTATTGTTGTTGCAGCTTTCTTCACTACTATCTTCCTTCTAGATGCACCAGACTACGATTGAGAAGGCTGTCATTGTGGCTGCGATCTACGTGGACGTAGACCCATTTCACTGTACACTAATCATCACCTTCATCTTCTAAATCAATTGGGCTTGTCATTGCAGGATGATTGCCCACTTCGCTTACAAAATGGATCACCAGGTTCATCGAGGGTCATATCTTAATCATCTTGAGTTGACCACTATTCCATTATGAGATCACTGTCATCTGGAATAAATGATTCATCAAAAAGTCCGCTACTTCTAACTCTTTTTCATTTTTTTATCATAAAATTTGTAGCCTGAGTCGCATATTATAGTGGACGTACACCATTTTTTTAAGGCGGTGGTATGATAAACGATTACTAATCTTTGTATGTGTTAATAGAAATATTGAGCAATTAAAGTGACTCCAAAACTCTTCCATTGAGATTTCATATCTTTGATCCAAGTTTTGCATTCTTCAACTTCGTCATCGAGATACGATCCAGTATTCTCACAAGGGATAGGGGCTTAATTCCTGACCCCACAATCTTGAATTTTGGACACCATAGAATGGTAATATAGATCATTTGCTGTATTTGGTAGAATCCTATTAAAATAAAATCATTTTAATATGGCTCAGCCGATATCCACCTTGTAAAAGGAAACTTCTCCTTCGTACTTCACTAAGTAAGAATTAGGGCACTGTACAAGTCTATATACAGGAACAAATTAGAATCTGGACCCGGATCCGATAACTATCCGGGTCCCATATTAAGTTGGGGCAAAAATATCGAATAACGCTAACTTGTTACACAAGGTACAAAATTTAGCTGAATTAAGAGCCTTCGTAAAGTTATCTATAATTTGATCTTCAGATCTGGTATGAGGAGTAAAAATTTGATTGTTGAGAATAGCTTCCCTATAAAGTGACAGTCGACCTCGATATGTTTGGTCCGTTCATGAAACATATGATTGTTTGCTATAAATATGACTGTTTGATTATCACAGTGTAATTTTATGGGAGAGTGACTGATAATATTTAATTCTCAGAGAAAACTTTTTAACCACATCAATTCACAGATAGTGTGGGTCATTGCACGATATTCAGCCTCACAGCTTGATCTAGCCATAACACTCTTGCTTCTTATTTTTCCAAGTAACAAGATTTTCCCCCACATATGTGAATAGCCTTGAGGTAGACTTACGGTCATCAAGATTTTCAACATAATCGGCATCAGTGTATGCTTCAATTAAGGTATGCCCATTCCTTTTATACAACAACCCAAGACTAGGAGCCCCTTTAAGATACCGGACAATGAGCCTAGCAACCTCCCAATGATAATGTTTGGGTTTATGCATAAACTGACTGACGAGCCGAACGGCATAAGAAATATCAGGATAAGTAACTGTGACGTAGATAAGTTTTCCTACCAATTGGCGATATCGAATAGGTTCAACATCTTCAGATTCAGTATGATAGCTAAGTTTAACATTTGGCACCATAGGGGTGATTGCGGGTTTACAATCTAACATATTTGTTTATTGTAAGAGATCAAGAACGTACTTGCGTTGGGACAATGATACAATGGAGTTGTGATATGATATTTCAATCCCTAAGAAATATTTAGGTCTTCCCAAGTCTCGGAGCTCAAAGTGTGATTGCAGAAATATCTTGGTATCACATATGCCCTTTGAGTCACTTCTAGTTAGAAGGATGTCATCAACATAGACAGCCATAACAATTATACCTGAGTTAAGAGTGTTTGAGAAAAATAGAATTCTCAGCCTTAACATGATGAAAATCTGCTGACTTCATTATCTGGGCAAAATTTTGAAACCAGGCATGAGGGCTTTACTTGAGACCATAAATTGCCTTGTGTAATTTGCATACAAGCTCCCCCTGTTGAGTATACCCCGGAGGTTGCTCCATATAAACTTTTTCAGTAGGATCCCCATATAAAAAGACATTTTTAATATCCAATTGATGAAGTTGCCAGCTGAGATTGATAGCCAAGGAGAATAAAAGGCGAACAGAGTTAAGTCTGGTCACTGGAGAGAATGTGTCGTGATAATCAATGTTAATTCATAGGCCAGTGTAAAACTTTTTGCTACCAATCGAGCTTTATACCGTTGTACAGATCCATCAGGATTATGTTTAATGGTGTAGACCCACCGGCATTGAACGGGTTTGGCACCAAGAGGCGGTTGGACAAGGGACCATGTACCCTGATTTTGTAAGGTCTTCATTTCTTCATCCATGGCCGCCTTCCACTCCGAAATGAGAATAGCCACTGAGAAATGTCTAGGAAGCGTGGTAGATGAAAGAGGGAGATAGCCAGGAGTACAAAACATACTTGGAAATATGATAAGTGGTTGTAGACCGACGTCCTTTCCTAAGAGCAATAGGAAGATCAGATGTGTCAAGCAGCGGATCTCTGGACGGAGACAACTCGGTGGTTGGCATTTGTTGGCTTTGTATATGTCTCCCGCGTTGGTAAACCTGTAACAATGGAGATGGAGGTTGTTCTCCTAAAGAAGTATCAGTGTCTAAGTTAACAGGAGTTGGTAGAGGAATCTCTAGAGATGTAGCTTGAGGGGATGCACGTTGCTCATTGTAATAGGGAACAGACTCACAGAAGGTAACATCAGCATTAACGAAGGTGCGGCGAGAATGTGGATCAAAACACCGATGACCCTTTTGGGTACGAGAATAGCCAATAAACATATATTTAACAGCACGATGACTTAGTTTGTCTAATCTCAGACCAAGAACATGAACATAATACAATGATCCAAAAACACGAGGGGTAAAAGAAAAAACACCTTTGTGAGGGAAAAGAATCGAGAAGGGAGACTTATTTCCATGAAAGGATGACATTCAATTGATGAGAAAGCAAGCCGTAAGAACTGCATCGGCCCAGAAGTACTTAGGCACATTCATGTGGAATAACAAAGTTCTTGCCACATCAAGTAGATGACGGTTCTTACGTTCAGCTACCCCATTTTGTTGAGAAGAATAGGGAGAGAACGTTTGATGTATAATCCCATGAGAGGCACAAAACTCAGAAAACACAGAACTTGTATATTCCAAAGCATTATCAGCACGAAGAATTTCCAAAGAGGTATCAAATTGATTTTTTACTTCAGCATAGAATTTTTGAAGCACAGACAATACATCAAAATGACTTTTCAACAAAAAAATCCAACACAGACGAGAATGGTTATCAATGAAAGTGACAAAATATCGATGACCATCTTTACTAAGTATAAGACTCGGCCCCTATATATCAGAATGAACTAGACCAAACGGGGCATCACTCAAAACATGATCCTTTGACTGAAAAGAAGAACAAAAATGTTTTCCAAGTTGACATGCATTGCAATGAAAATGAGAATTTATACTAGAGGAGACAGACAAACGTAGTTTATCCAAAGAAGGATGACTCAAACAGTAGTGCCATTGATATGCGGTATTCTATGATGATAGGTGAGCTGATGAAGTGGAGTTTGAGAAGACATATACTCCGCCCTGCTTATGCCCCCCACTAATCGTCGCCTTCGTCCTAAGATCCTAAAAGACACAATGCAAAGGAAAGAAAGTTACTGAACCATTTAACCCAGTGGTTAAGGCAGATATAGAGAGAAGATTAACAGAGAATTTGAGCACATAAAGAAACATGAGATAGTTTTAATTTTGATGTTAATTGAACAGTGCTAATTCCTAGAGCAGATATAAGGGATCCATCAGCAATGGAGACAAGTAAGAGAGCATCAAGATGTAAAAATGTAAATAATGACCTGTTACCTGTCATATGAGAAGAAGCACCTGAATTTAATACCCAAGAGTTGGTTGATGCAAGAGTGGCTATACCAGATAGATGGAGACCAGTAGAGGCAACCATAGAGGAAGACGAAGCTTCACCGGTGATCTTCTCTTTTAGAAAATTTTCATACTCAGATACTGTGATGACAATAGTTGCCTCAGATGGGCCAGTTGTAGTTCTGATTTGATTCTCAACTGAAGGGCTATCAGCTGGAGATACCACAGACGCATTGTGAGCAAGAGATGGCCTTCCAAATTTTTTCCAGCATCGATCAGATGTGATTTGTGCGACCACAATGTTCACAAGAAGAGAAACCACGGCCACGTCCTCTTCCGCGACCAACACCTCTTCGGCCTCTTCCACGATCTTCTAGTCGAGGCGCAACTAGTGCACTATCTATATCAGCAGTAGCATTAGATGTTGAAACACGGAATTTTGAATATTGGGAATGGAGGGATCTATAAGAAGCTGAGCTCGAGCAACGGTGTAAGTATCATTCAGACCAAAGAGAAATTTGGCCGCAAGAAATTCTTAACGTTGCTGAAGAATAACTGCAATGTCAGCAACCGCAGGATGAAGTTGACATGATTGATCCCATTTTCCTTTCAACAGACTATAATAATCCTGAAGAGATCTTTCTCCCTGTTTCATATTAATAATCTCTTCATATAGACGATACACTTGACATATATTCCTTTGAGGAGCATAAGTGACAGCAAGGGAATCCCAAAATTCCTTAGATTTGTCAAGGAACATAATAGTATTAGCAATTTCTGGTTCAATACTAGTCAATATAGAGTTAAAAACTGCTAAATCAAATTAACGCCAGTTTTCATATGATGGATCTGAGGAGTATGGGGAAATCCAACAACATGTTGCTCCTTTCCATACGAGCCAAAAATGCATCGCATGGATCTTGCCCAAAGAAGATAATTCGCCCCATTAAGTTTAACAGATGTGCCAACAAAGGCCACAGATTTTGTTTCAGTAGTAGTGAGAGATAAATCCATTGAAGCAGTAAAGTACCAGCAGAACGGCAAGAAAATATACGGCAACTTCAAGAATAACGATTACCGACGGTCGTGCCCAGGCAGAGATGAGAAGAAAAAATGCTATTGGAGAGATGTTGAACAGAGATACCAGCGAAAGTCGGCAATGCAGTTTGGGCGAAAGTTGACAAGAAGCTTGCCGGCAAAAGGCTTCGTAGAGATCGGCCGCACACAGACGTCGGCGGAAGGGCTTGGCAACACAGTTTGGCGCAAGGTTTATAAAACCGTTCCGTACCGGACAATACGGTACCGGTCCAGCGCGGCGGCGACTTCGAAACCAGCCTCGGAGAACGGATCCGGGAAAAACGGCGACGGACGCAGCGGCTACGGGCGGAGGGAGCTCTGGCGGCGGTTGGATGGCAGAGGCGGGAGGTTTGGCGGCGCCGGAAGCTTCGTTCGAAGCTTCCGGCGCCCGCCAGGCCTGCCTCCGCTCACCCGCCACCCGCTGCGCTTGCTAGGGTTTCGCGGTGTACCGGACGGTACGCCAGTATCGTACCGGTACCATATCGGTCCGGCGAGCCGCCAGAGCGGTACGCTGATCCTTGGTTTGGCGATAGCAGCTACAGACGTCGGCGAAAGGGAAGGGCGACGAGGTTCCCACTAGCAGCAAGAATCCGCCCGAAAACTCAGTCGAGCGGGAAGAGAGATGTCGGCGGCCACCTTCGCCCGAAGTTTCGGCTAAACTCTGAGAGCGAGAAGGAAGATTGAGCGCCAAAGGAAGTTTTGAAGGTCCGGTGCTGATGAGAGTTTCGAAGGAAAGTCGAGAAGCGGCGATGGTCGAGCGCCGTTTTTTGCTCTGATACCATGTAAGAGGAAACTTCTCCTTCGTACTTCACTAAGTAAGAATTAGGGCACTGTACAAGTCTATATGCAGGAACGAATTAGAATCTGGACGCGGATCCGATAGCTTCGGATTCGGGTCCCATATTCAACACACCTTTTTGTTCTTTATATAAATATCATCGATACGCGTCTGCTTACTTGATTGAGAAGGGAATATCTTAGGATCAGTGGGGGCAGGACCTAATACGACTACCGAGTTCAAAAAAAGATGAAATACCTCATCTGCCTGATGGTGGTACATGACTTCCAGCACCTCTATGCGTGTTAGCACTTCGACCCAATAGTGGAGCAGGTTCCATACCGCCTAGGCCACTCCTACTCCTAGATCCGCCCCTATAGTAAGGTCGCTCAGTGAAGCACATAGAAATAGACCGCATATCTTTTTCATATACAAATTGAGCTCTAGAGGCATGGATAGCTTCCTCCATCTCCATTTATTCTGCAGTATCATCATATTGACTTTGGTATGGATCATATCCAGTGGGCCTCATGGCACGACAGTCAAAATCTGTGTGTTCATTGGCAATACGTTGCTTAGTGATTTTGTATGAATCTAAATTCGCCTGTATAGCTCTTCGAAGTTCTTAAGGCACCTTTGTACATCAACAAAGCCCCCGATGAGATGTTGCTTCACACGGGTAGCACCTTCGCCCTTAAAAACTTTTGACAGTGAACACACTGCCAATGGTGCCTGTTATCCGGCATCTTATTTGCATTCTGCCACGCAAGATTAATATCTCTATTTGGTGCTATTAGAAGAGAAAAGAAGAAAGTTTAGATAAAGAAGATTTCAGCAAAAGTTTCAAAGATTAAAACTGAAATGGTGTGAGAAGAAATAGAGTTAAAAAGCTTATTTATAGAAAATTTTTTGAAATGTTTTTATTTTTTAAAAAATAAATAAATAAATATAAAAACAATATTTTATTAATATATAAATAAAAACACCGATGTGCTGTCGATGACTCTTTCTTCATGGTTGCACAGTGCACATAGGTGCACAATGCACCAATTTAGTAGTAATTAATTATTATTAAATAGTTATTAATAATATTTAAGATATAATTAATAATTAATCAATTATATAGTTTATTTGCCACCAACAATCCGTCGGTGGCATTATTAAAGGGTGCATTGTGCACCCAATACTGTGCACGTGTACCGGTTGAACAGGCCAATTTTGGATAAAACTGATCAATTTTATATAGTACCAGCCGGTTTTTACAGGCTCAAAGTGGTTTCATCCTAGTCTGGGACCAATCATCCATCAGACCAGTATAAATCGAACAAACTAGCCAATATCAGACCAATATCTTAAACCATGGTTAGGACTAGTATAGAGTATTGACCGATACTTATTGGTAGTGTTTGATACTATTAGTACCTTATGTTAGTACGGATCGGTACTAATTGGTATTATTCGGTACATATCAATTTGATATAGAACTAGTACTTAAAACCTTGGATATATACATGATGTTAAATTCTTAATCAAAGTTGTTATAATGGGCATAAAAAGGAAAGCCATGCATTAATTTGTCTAGAGTTTGTTCTTAAATATATAAACCCAATAGTAATTGGATAAGCCGGTTAAGATATAAATAGACCCAATAACTTATAAATTATAATTTAAAATCCGCTTTCTTAACACTCTCAACTCTTCCCCTTAGGCTAAAGCAAAGAAATCAATCATGCTAAGCTTGTTACATAAAGAGACTTTTAAGCTATAATATTTCATGTGGTATATGTCATCTCTTTGTATTCTACTTCTCAACTACACCTGGAAACTATATTTTGTTTATTTGCTTTCCATCATTACCAAATTTCCATCCACGTGCGTGCAAAATCTAGAAATTAATTTCTTGACATCTACATTTTCAGCATAATCAACATTTATATAAGCTACAACCCTAATCTTTGTGTACAACAAGCCTTTCCTTAGAACTCCTTTAATATATTGCAAAATCAGCCAAGGTTTGAAAAGTTGGTCGGGACCAGCGTGCCATGCTAAAATTGGTGAAACCAATCAGAGAGAGAAAGAAAGAAGAAGAAAAGGAAGACGAAAAAGAAGAAGGGAAGAAGAAGAAGAGGGGTACATAAGCTCCTCCTTTCTCTCCTTCTCCTTCTTCATCTTATCCTTCCTCTCTCTTCTTTTTCTTCCTCTTCCTCTTCCGCATCATCCCATTGTTTTGCTGCTTGGTCTAATCCGGACCTCTATCAAATTGATATGAACTAGAAAAACCGACGTGTTTGGAATGGTTTTTAAAACGTTTTTTTGAGTATTGGCATAACTTGACTAATAACTCCTATAGAATATGAGAGGTCTAGTGTGATGATATAAGATAAAGAAGTTTTTCCACTAATCACCCATATCTAGTGACATCAATATAGTCAGATTTCATTTCAGCATTATACTTCAGACTAAGAATCATTGGTGAACAGTCTATCATGTCAGTTTCTTCAAGAAGATCCAATGCATAACTACGTTGTGACAATGATATACATTTTCCTTTATACATCAGTTCAATTCTTAAAATATATTTTGGACTTTCTAAGTCTTTGAAAGTGAATTGAGATTATAGATGCAATTTGGTTTTAGCTATGCTTTTGAAATCACTCATTGTCAATAAAACATCATCCACATAAACAACAACATCCACATGAACAAGAAGTATCACTACACCCTACACCTGCATCAGAGTGATTAGTTTTGCTATGTTGGAAACCTACGGGAGAGAATTTATGAAACCAACACCTTAGACTTTGTTTCAACCCATAGATCACCTTATATAACATATGGACTAATTCCCCAGCAACACCTAAAAGTAGATTTTGTACTTTTCAACTAAGCCATCGAGCTTATATTTATTGTGTACACCCATTTGTCAACAACTGGTTGGATACCTAGAGGTAAAGGAACTAATATCTATGCTTTCCTTAATAGTAAGGCATACATTTTTTTATTAACAAAGGCATGATGAGTGAAAATAAATGAGCATAAGAACTATATTTGGATATAGGAAAATTAGTTATACTCCTTTGTTTTCATAGGGCAATAGGAAGGTCATTAGTTTGAGAGTGAGGGTCTGTAAATAAAGGTGGCACAAACGGAGAGTTGGCTAAAAGAGAAGCACAAGCACATTGGTGATAAGCCTGTAGTGGCTAGTCTGCTTACATATAAAAGATGGTGAGGGTAGCAAATGATGGCGAGAGTAGCTCAAGACTACAGCAAAATAGTACATGAACTAAAAGTAACAAATTAGAAGTAGTGGTTGGTGGAACTTCATATTATTTATAGTATAGAAAGGACTTCCAGATGGAAACACCTACACATATGAAGAAGCGAAATATGGTGGGTTCATGATATTTGTTTTGAGCTTTATAGTACCAAAGAAACATACACCATAAGGACTTGGTTTGTCTGAGTCTTGGCCAAGAACATGAAGATTACAAACACCCCAAAATTCTAGGTAAGTGAACTGAAAATGTTGACTGTGATAGAAATAATATAAAAAGTAGAGATTTGTCTTGTAGACATTGGAATTTAATTTATCACATGTAGTTGTAAGAATTGCATCCTCCAAAAGTGCTATGGACAATGCATATGAAAATGTGTGAGTGACGTCGAGCAAATGACATTTTTTACACTCAGGAATACCATCTTGCTAGGGACAAGATGCTTGGTGGGTGATACCTTGTGATGCACAAAAGGCATTGAAGTCTGAATTAGTATCTAAAGCATTACTTATACCATGTATTTGCATATATTTGCAAGGAAATAGTTTTAATTTCTTCACAGAAGATTTGAAATACAACAAAGATTTCCAAAATAACTCTTTTGACTCAACAAATCAAGAATGATCATTAATAAAAGCAAACAAAATATCAATGACCATCCTTAATAGACATAGGACTCTGAGACTCTAAATATTTGAATGAACTGGATGAAGTAGAAACATACTTTTACTATCACTGGATGGAAATAAAGTTTTATGATATTTGCCAAGTTGACATGTGTCACAGTGAAATGTTAGACATAATTTCAAAGATAAAAACAGTTGAGAGAAAAGAGAAAAAATTAAATTAACAGTCCAGGGTTCCAATACATATACCAAAGTTTAATAGACTAAATTACTGGGCTGAGTAAGATCCAAAACCTGGTAACCCGGTAACCCGGTAACCTAATAACTAATAACATTAACACACCCCCTCAAGCTGGAGCAAATATATCAATCATGCCCAGCTTGTTACAAAATTCATAGGCTTTAGTTGAACAAAGGGCCTTTGTGAAGATATCTGTAATTTGGTCTTCAGACTTTGTGTATGGAGTAGTAATCTGACGATTTAAAATAGCATCCCTGATGAAATGACAATCAACTTCCACATGCTTGGTGTGTTCATGAAAGGAAGGATTGTTAGCAATGAAGATAGCTGACTGATTATCACAATGCATAATCATAGGATGATCAACCTCTAGATTGAATTCATGCATTAAACTCTTGATCTATAATAACTCACAAGTTGTGTGAGCCATTGTCCGGTACTCAGCTTCACAACTTGATCGAGAGAGCACATATTCTGTTTCTTGCTTTTTCAAGTGACAAGATTCCCCCCAACATATACACAAAATCCAGATATAGATTTTTGGTCATCAATATTTCCAGCATAGTCAGCATCAAGAGTATGATTCAACATTAAAATGCTCATTCTTTTTATATAGAAGTCCTTTGCCCGGACATTTCTTAAGATATTGAAGAATTTTCAGAACTGCCTTCCAGTGACCTTGTTTGGGTGATTGCATGAATTGACTGACTACCCCAACGGCAAAGGATATATCTGGGCGAGTAACTGTTAGATAAATGAGTTTACCCACAACTTTCCTGTACAATGTGGGATCAGCATCTTCAGATGTATCCCATAAGCTGTGCTTTTCGTTTTGAACTATTGGCACATCACAAGGCTTACAATCTAGCATACCAGTGTCAGACAAAAGATCAAGGACATATTTCCTTTGAGATAGGTGAACCCTGGATCCCCTGTAAGTGATTTCAATTCCCAAAAAATATTTGGGTGTACCCATATCACGAAGGGAAAATTAAGACTAAAGAAAGATCTTGGTTTCTTGAATGCCTTTAGAATCATTTCCAGATAGGAGAATATCATCAACATAAATTGCCAAGACAACAACCCAAGAGGTTGACTTCCGAATGAAGATGGAGTGATCAGATTTGCAATGAAGAAAGCCAACTTGAGATATGATATTAGAGAACTTTTGGAACCATGCCCTTGGGCTCTGTTTGAGGCCATATATAGCTTTATGTAACTTGCAGACACCCCCCGGGGCTTGGCATAACCTGGAGGTTGATCCATATAAACTGCC
This sequence comes from Costus lasius, assembly GCA_027563935.2. Taxonomy (NCBI): domain Eukaryota; kingdom Viridiplantae; phylum Streptophyta; class Magnoliopsida; order Zingiberales; family Costaceae; genus Costus; species Costus lasius. The sequence goes on from CM050449.1 coordinate 14,536,376, forward strand.
TCCGTAAGATCACCATAAAGAAAAGCATTTTTAACATCTAACTGATGAAGAGGCCACCCAAGGTTGATGGCAAGCGAAAGTAGGAGGCAAACAGAGTTTAGGCGGGCAACAGGAGAAAAAGTATCCAGATAATCAACATCATATATCTGAGTAAAACCTGTCGCCACTAATCGAGCCTTATAGCGATTGACAGAACCATCAGGATTGTGTTTAACCGTGTAGACCCACCTATATTGAACAGGCCGAGCACCAGGTGGAAGAGGAACAAGACTCCATGTGTGTTTAGAGGTAAGAGCATCCATTTCATCATCCATTGCACTTTTCCAGTGAGGAATAGAGAGAGCTGCAGAAAAGTTAGGTGGAACATGGCTAGAGGAGATAGCAGTAATAAAGGCATTATGAAAGGCAGAGATGCGAGCATAGGAGACATACTGAGAAATGAGGTACTTAGCCGTGGAACGTCGCCCTTTGCGAAGAGCAATAGGGAGATCATTAGGATCTGAAGGAGAACCTGCAGGCAAAGGCGTGTCAAGCGGCGGGGCAGAAGCATTAGCATTGTGTGTCTGACGATGATACACCTGTAGAGGAACAGTAGTCTGTGCAAGAGTTAGCTGAGAGTCAGATGGTATATCCAGAGAACATGGGAAAGGAAGAGGAATAATAGGATCAATAGTTTGTGTCGAAGAAGTAGAAAAGTATGGTGTGGATTCAAAAAAGGAGACATTCATGCTGACCAAGTACCTGCCCGTCTTGGGGTCAAAACAACGGTACCTTTTTGATTTCGAGAATACCCAAGGAAAACACACTTTATGGCACGTGGACTTAACTTATCAGCACTAGGAGCAAAATTATGAACATAGCACAGGCACCCAAAGGTTTTTGGTGGAACCAGAAAAATAGAAGAGTTCGGTGAGACAGCTGAAAGGGGAGACTTACCTTGAAGTATGGAGGTAGGAACACGGTTAATCAAATATGTGGCAGTTAAAACGGCATCCCCTAAAAATGTTTAGGAACATTCATGTGAAACATAAGAGTACGAGTGACATCAAGGAGATGACGGTTCTTACGTTCAGCAACACCATTCTGTTGAGAAGTATATGGACAAGTAGTTTGGTGCAGAATTCCCTGTGACTCACAGAACTTATTGAAGAGAGAGCTGGTATACTCAAGAGCATTATCAGTTCTCAAAATTTTTAAAGGCAAACCAAATTGATTTTTAACTTCAAGATAGAATATTTGAAAAACATGAAATACATCAGAGCGGTTTTTAAGTAGATAAACCCAACACATGCGAGAACAATCATCTATAAAAGTCACAAAGTACTTAAAACCATCTCTGGTAGGAACAGGACTCGAACCCCAAATATCTGAATGAACAATGTGAAAAGGCACAGTAGTTGGAGGACTAGTACTACTAGAAAAAGAAGTTCTGTGATGCTTTCCAAACTGACAAGCATCACAAACAAAACTAGGACAATCTTTAAGAGACTGAAGTTGCTTTATTTTGACAGACGAAACGTGGCTAACCGACAATGCCACTGGTAAGGAGATGAAGCAGCTACTAAAACCTTAGATGCATTGAAAACAGGATCAGTAAGCATGTAGACACCACCAATCTTAAGCCCCCCACCAATCTTCGCCTTCGTCCTGAGGTCCTGAAAAGTACAAGAGGAAGAGAAAAAAGTGATGGAACAATTCAAGCTTTTAGATAGAGCATGAACAGAAATAAGATTTACTGGAAATTGTGGAACATAAAGAACATTAAATAAGGTAACAGTGGAGCTCAAGCGTACAGTCCCGACGCCATATACAGGAATAAGGGAGCCATCAGCAATGGATACTGGAGGATAATTGTTACCAGTTTGGAGAGAAGTAAACAGAGCACGATTACCTGAGACATGAGAGGTGGCGCCAGAGTCTAAGACCCAAGTATTAGTGGATGTAGCAAGAGAGACAGTACCCGAAGATCCAGGACCAGTAGCCATCAAGGAGGATGCAGTTTCGGCCTGGGCTGCCAATCGGACAAGGCGGTCATACTCCACCGAAGAAACATTAACCATCGAATCAGTCTGGGAGGAGGAGGGAGAGGAGGCGTGATTGGTATTGTCATGTTCAGAAACATGTAATCCATTATCAACAGCCAACTTGGCATAAGGAGGTTTGCCAAACTTCTTCCAACAACGATCTGACGAATGGTTTGACCGGCCACAGTGTTCATAGGGAACAACATTCCGGCCACGCCCCCTTCCTCTACCATAACCACCAGTACCACGTTGCCCCCCATGAGGAGCAACCAGTGCACTACTAACAGTGGAAGCAGGAGTGGCCATAGACACACGCAAGAAGCGGGAGTAGACACTCTGAATAGTTGAAATAGATGGATCAGCAAGGAACTGGGCTTTAGCCACTGCATATAAGTCATCAAGAGCAGTGAGAAAGCGTGCAACAAAGAAGTCCTGTCGTTGTTGAATAGTCACAGAGACATTAGCAGTAGGAGGTTGCAACATTTGTAACTGATCCCATTTTCCCTTAAGAATCCGATAGAGTTCAGGTATGGGAATGCCGGCTTGTTTCAGATTAAAAAGATCCTCATAGATTTGATGCACCTGACCAATAGTCTCAGTAGGGGCATAAATTGATTTCAGAGTATCCCAAATCTCCTTTGCAGTATCTAAGTACATAACGGTAGAAGCGATACTAGTCTCAATGATGACAAGAAGAGAGGAAACTACTGCCATATCAGATCGTTTCCATGACTCGTAATTAGAATCAGTGGGTGCAGGAGCAATGCCTGTAAGATGCATATCTTTCCCATGGGAACCAAGATAAAAACGAACAGATCGAGCCCAAAGCATGTAATTACTACCATCAAATTTAACAATAGTAGCAACGCTAGATGCAGGTTTGAAATCAGTGTTTGAAGACATATCCATAGAAACCAGTTTTAACAATGATAAGGGCGACTGGAGTAAGGAAGGATTTGACCAAGTTGCGGCTTGCACAGAGAGGAGACTTCGGTGAGAGGCGGCTGCAGAAAGGAGCGGCAAGAGGCGGCTGCAACAAGAGGCTATATAGCACCAATAGAGAGCAGCACAAGAGGCGTCCACCAAGAAGGAAGTCTCACAAAAAAAGAGCCAAAGATGATCACGATCCAAGAACCTCCCGCCCATCAAGAAAGCATGCAGCAAAACCCTAGATTGCGCTCAAGCAGAAGTCGGCGCAGACTTCAACCAGAGGAGGGTCGGTGAGAAGGCTGATAGAGAGAGAGATGGAGAGAGAGAGAGGGCGGCGAGAGATGGGCGGTGAGGTGGTGAGATCAGCGAGAGAGGATGGGCGGCAAGAGAGAGAGAGAGAGGAACCTGCTCTGATACCAAGTTGAGAGAAAAGAGGAAAAATTAAATTAACAGTCTAGGGTTCCAATACATATACCAAAGCTTAATAGACTAAGTTACTGGGCTGAGTAAGATCCAAAACCCGGTAACCTAATAACTAATAACATTAACAAAAACTATTGGATCTTGGATGGAAACGGATGACCTAAATAGCAATGTCATATACATGAAAATGGGCCAGGCACGACATGGGCAAGGCATAGCACCGCCCGTGGCATGACTTGGGCCGGGCTGGAGGTTTGTGGCCCGCGGGCTGGGCCGGGCATGACACAATAGTGGGACGGGCCCGGCACGCACGTGACCGGGCTGGGCACGACACACGAGCCGTGCCGGGCTGGGCATGGCACACGGGACTGTTGGTGTATATGCCCTAGGACCTAGTTTTGGTCCACTTATGTACTACTTGACATTGATATTTATATATCATTCTGGCATTGTCGTTATCTATGTTTGTTTACATCTGCGCATATGTACTAACATAATAATGTCCCTGGAGACAGATTGGATCTGTGCTCGAACTATAGTCCCCAATCGATGTACCTTAGTGGATATGGGACAGCTATGGTACTTGTGAGACTGGTATGTGGGCTGGTTAGGACGCAGACACATGGGTATATCATTGGAGGATATACTGGATGGACCCGCTGTGAGGCTATGACTTGGTGTCATGAGTTATCCTCACAAGTGACAGGAGATGCATTGATCCCTTGACTTGAGGTCATTGATCATTCTATATGATTAGAGACTTGATTTGATACAACCTAACACCTCGCCGTAGTTGGGAGGTCATAACGGTTGTCATTGAACATGTCACGACCCATATGAGAAGGTCAATGGACAGACAAAGGATTTGCCCCTTCCTTAGGGAAGTATGATATCTATGGAGCTCCTCTATGGTTCTATGACTGAGAGTGTATGGCCATACCCAGGTGAGAACCTGTTTTAGTCATAGTCATGTGATTGGGTGAAAACAAGTGGTGACACACTTGTCCAATCGGATATCAGTTCGGCAAAGAGACTGTAATGCATCTGTACCTAGTTGCGATGATGGGATGTCGATGTCGATATCTATTCCAATGACCTGGGTAGCAGCGATGCACTGCTAGGTGCCACTCACTGCTTGTGGTGACCTTTGGTCAACACTGCCAGCGTCAGAGGAACCTACAGGGTCACATACCAAGACACTCGAGTTCTCGTATTGATCGGGAAGCCTTATGATCGAGTTATAGGATAACTCGGATCTATTTTGGAGATTTCATCAGCGCCAATGGGCCTGATGAGATGGAAGAAACTTATTGAAGCCAACTTCTATTTTTGGCATATTGGCCGAATTAACCATGGTTAGCCTCATTTGACCATGGGTTAAGTTGGATTGGATCCAATCACTTAGTTAACATGATTAATGGTCTTTGGGCTAGGCCCATTGCTAAGTTGGGCTCACTAATAAGTTGTCATAAACAGAAGAAGGGCTAGAAGGGTATAATGGGGACAAATCTTCTCCCCTAGGCGCCTATGGGCATAATGGGGAGAAGTGGCACAATTTGCTTCATAAGGAAGCAATTGGCGCCTCCCCCCTTTATCCCTTATGGTATGAATGCCTCTATGGCATTGCTTGGGGCGCAAGGCAAGGCCTTGGCGCACAAAAGGAATGGTTGAATGAGAATTATGGAAATGTCTTGGAGACTTTCCTTGCCTCAAACCTTCTCATCCTAGCCGCTCACTTGTTTTGATCCTAGCCTTTCACAAACCACCTCTTGCCCTATAAAAGAGCACCTAGCCGTCCCCTCTTGCGAGTGACATTTAATTGGAGGCGTAAGCAATAGAGAGGGGCGAAAACTTGGAGGCTCTTGGCGCAACTTCTCTTCCTCCAACATCTAGCCGCAAGCACAAGTCTTCTTCTCCTCCTCTTGGCGCAAGAAGGACTTGGACTTGGCGACTACTTCTCCTCTCCTTCTTCTTGGCGCATACACCTTGGAGGTAGAGCAGAGTTGAAGAGGGAGAACATAAGGCTTGAATCTTCTTCCCGAGGCTAGCACCAAGCGCGGAAGAAGAAAGCTCGAGAAGTCCGTGTGTGTGAGACTGCAGAGGGCGAACACGTGGGCGCCTATCTCAACATCGCCATCTCTTTGCTCGCTTAAGGTACTTTCTATCACATCGTGTCAATCCCCTCGCTTGACGATCCGCACTGGGTTTTTGGGACTGGCCTGTTTCGGGAACATTCTTCCGCTGTGCAATGTCTATAACTCAAAAATTGTAAAATGTCCCCGGGGTTTCCCAACAGTGGTATCAGAGCGGCTTGCAAGCCTCGAACGATGTTTTTTTCATGCTTTTCGATGCTCACATGCCATGATGTAATTTTAGTAAATTGCATATGCCATGATCATATGATTTTTCTTAAAGTAGAAAAATTAAAGTTTCTTTCTCCTATCCTCTTTGTCAATTTCTTTTGGATTTTTGGATTATTTTTCTTGGTCGATTTAAGATCAAAGGCGCACGTGATTTTATCAAGTAGGATGGGCATTGTGTCTTCGGACTGGCCGAGTCTCTTGATCTGACAAAATTGTCAGCCGAAAGGATCCATAAAATCACCTTGAAAAATTGATTGCAAATAATAAAAGGATGAGGAAAAGAGACTTGTTTTATGAGAAACAAAAATTGAAGTTTTCTAAGTTTTTTCATGAGCATGTAGAATTGCATGAGTAAGTGCCTTGAATGTGCATGGTGTTGTGATCATGAGTCAAGCCCCTAGCATGCCTGTGTTGTATCCTTGTGAGGCCTGCGTGCTGCTTATCCTTTTGCTTTTAATTAAGACGAAGATTAGGGGCGCATCCACTTGGAGCATGCTGCATGGTGGCGTATCTTGGATGATGGCGAAATAAGCACTATTGCTTGGCTTGGTGGCGCATGGGCGCAAGATGCATTGGCCGAGCCCTTTGGGCTTGTGAGCTATACCTCTTGTGCTCGCTAAATAGCGCATCTTGTTTGAAAGGAGGACCTTGGAGCCAACCTTGAAGATCAAGCTAGAGGTCGGCTAGGTTGGGTCTTGTTTTTGGAGCTTGAATCCTAGGTCAAGAGTTGAACCCCTTCTTGGCATGAGTCAGTTCAATGTCTTGAATGGGCTATGATCACATCATCCCTTTACTGCTTTATTTTCTAGAGCTAAAAGCATGCCTGTAATGTTTTATTGTTATGCTATCACTATAGGATTGCATGCCTGTAATGTTAGACATAAGATAAAACTGAGCTAATAAGACCTCAAAAACCCTCACTTAAATATCAAGTCTAGTAGCCTTCTAATGCGTAGCCCTCATCAAGCTATTGATCAGTAGTGTTGTGAACTGTTTCCCACCCTCGTGGGACACACCCACTTATCTTTAGAAGGTGTGTGGTGGCAATAGTTTCCCCAGTCCGTTTTAACCGGGCACGCCTTCGCAAGGAAACCGTTGGCCCTGGGCATGACGATTAGGAATGGACTTGACTAGAATTTCATATGTGCTAGGCACATGATGAAAATCTAGAGGCATCATTGAGAGGTTGGGATTTCATGCTGTATCTAGCCCTCGCTGGACATGAAATGCCTAGACTGTCTCAATAAGGGGAATTGCTTAGAGCAATCGGCCAGCGCGCCCACTTTAGGAAACATGGGTTACTTTGTGCATCTCATCCCACCCTCGTGGGACGCAAAGCCTCCTGTGAAATAAGGATCCCATCTCACTAGGAAGTCTTAAACTTCCCGATTGACTTTGTGGGTTGTCAATTCGAATTTAAAATAGTGGGAGCAGTAATCATTTAAAACAAGTCCAGTTTAAATGATTCGAAGTAGTACTAATCTGTTTTTCTTGAGTGTTGTAGAACAATGGCTACGAACACTGGCGGATTATCACTGCGATCACTCCTTGATAAGGATAAGTTAACTGGAACTAACTTTATGGACTGGCATCAGAACTTGAAGATAGTCCTCAAGCTCAAGAAGAAGCTGTATGTCCTTGAACAGGCTCTTCCTGCGGCTCCTCCGCCTAATGCCCGAACGGCAAACAGAGATGCTTATAGAAAGCATCAGGATGACTCTTTGGAGGTTGCATGTCTTATGCTAGCCAGCATGGCACCTGAACTGCAAGTGCAATATGAGGAGCAGAACGCTTTTCAGATGATCACTCATCTGAAACAGATGTTCGAGGCTCAGGCTATAACTGAGAGATTTGACACCACCAAAGCAGTCTTTCGGTGTAAGTTGTCTGAGGGTGCACCAGTGAGACCCCATGTTCTCAAACTCATTAGGAATGTGGATCATCTCAGGAGACTGGGACATGCCATAGACAACGAGCTGGTTGTGGATCTTATTCTGCATTCCCTGCCCCCTAGCTTCAGTCCGTTTATTATTAATTTCAATATGAACCGGATTGAGTGCACACGGGAGGAATTGATAAATATGCTCCAAACAGCCGAGCGAGAGATGGGTAAAACCAAACCCAATTCTGTTCTTTTGGTCCCTACGACCAAGAAGATAAAGAAGAAGGGTAAGGCACGTGCTAAGAGCAGTGCCAGAGGTCCTACCAAGGCACTGAAGAAAAAGGCGAAGAAGTCAAAGGACCAGAGGTGTTTTCACTGTGGCGAGCAGGGTCACTGGAGAAGGGACTGCAAGCAGCTTCAGAATGAGGAGAAGAAAGGCTTGGCCTTAACTTCTAGCTCAGGTATCTATATTACAGAAGTCAATCTTTCTACTTCTATGTCATGGGTATTGGATACTGCATGTGGAGCTCATATTTGTAGAAATATGCAGGGGCTCAAGAAAAGTAGATCGGTGCGGCCTGGAGAGATTGACCTACGCGTTGGAAACGGGGCACAGGTTGCTGCTGTTGCTGTAGCCGTTTTGACTCTCTCCTTGCCTTCTGGACTTCAATTAGAACTAGATAATTGCTTTTGTGTACCTTCACTTACTAAGAACATTGTATCCATTCCTTGCTTAGCAAAGAAGGGATTTAAGTTTCAAATAAATAAGAACTCTTGTTCTTTTTCATTTGCAAATATGTTCTATGGGAAGGGTACTCTGTGCAATGGTCTATATATCTTGGATATGGAAAGTTCTATTTGTAACATAAGTAATAAAAGGACCAAACTGAGTGGTTCAGTTGGTGCTTTCCTATGGCACTGTCGATTAGCCCATATAAATAAAAATCGCATCCAACAACTCCATGCAAATGGATTGTTAGATTCAAGTTCCTTGGAGGAATTTGATACTTGTGAACCTTGTTTATTAGGGAAAATGACAAAGGCGCCCTTCCCCAAGATTGGTGAGAGGGCAGGAGGTTTATTGAATCTCATACATACTGATATGTGTGAGCCTTTCAATAAACAAGCCAGAGGAGGGTACAATTACTTCATTACCTTCACTGATGACTTCAGTAGGTATGGCTATGTCTACTTAATGAGACATAAATCTGAGTCCTTTGAGAAATTCAAGGAGTTCAAGAATGAAGTAGAGAACCAACTTGGAAGATCTATTAAAGCTCTTCGATCAGATCGAGGTGGAGAGTACCTGAGCGGTGAGTTCTTTGACTATCTGAGAGAGTGTGGGATCATATCCCAACTCACTCCTCCTGGAACACCTCAATGGAATGGTGTGTCTGAAAGGAGAAATCGAACTTTATTGGATATGGTTCAATCCCTGATGAGTCATGCAATTCTATCTCCATCATTCTGGGGGCATGCACTAGAGACAGCTTCTCTAATACTGAACAACGTTCCATCTAAGAGTGTCTCCAAAATACTATACGAGATGTGGAGTGGGAGACGCCCTAATCTCACTTTTATCAAGATCTGGGGATGTGAGGCTTATGTCAAACGTCAGGATTCTAGCAAGCTAGAACCTAGATCTGATAAATGTGTGTTTGTGGGGTATCCTAAGGAAACTAAAGGATACTACTTCTATGTCCCAACCAAGAACAAAGTTTTTGTTGCTCGGGGTGCTGTCTTTCTAGAGAAAGAATTTCTCATGAAAGAAGTTAGTGGGAGGAAGTTTGACTTGGATGAGGTCCAAGTGCAAGCACAAGACAAAGAGATGGAATCTGAGCCACCTGCACCGGTTGCTAGCTAACCTGAGGCTCAGACACAGGTCCCGCGTAGGTCTGGGAGAATTCATCATGCACCTGAAAGGTATGGGTCGCTGCCGACCCAACACAATGGGATCTTCATCATTGAGGATGAACCCAGAACCTATGATGAGGCGGTCAGTGGACCGGACTTCGAGAGATGGCTTGACGCCATGCGATCCGAGATGGATTCTATGTCAGCTAACTAAGTCTGGGATTTGGTTGAGCTGCCTGATGGGGTAAAACCCATAGGGTGTAAATGGGTCTTCAAGAGGAAGACAGACATGGATGGCAATATAGTTACCTATAAGGGTAGACTAGTGGCTAAAGGATTTAAACAAGTCCACGGGGTGGACTATGATGAAACCTTCTCGCCAGTTGCCATGTTCAAATCCATTCGGATTCTGCTTGCTATAGCTGCATATCATAACTATGAGATATGGCAGATGGATGTGAAGACAGCGTTCCTTAACGGGAAGCTGACTGAGGATGTGTATATGTCACAACCTGATGGCTTCATCCATCCTGCAGAGGCTAATAAGGTCTGCAGGCTAAAGAGGTCCATTTATGGATTAAAGCAAACATCTCGAAGTTGGAATCTTCGATTTGATGAAGCCGTGAGAAATTATGGCTTTATCAAAAGCGAGGATGACGCCTGTGTATACAGAAAATTCAGTGGGAGCTTGGTGATTTTTCTGGTCTTGTATGTTGATGACATACTGCTCATCGGAAACGACATCCCTAGTCTTCAAGCTGTGAAGACATGGTTGAGAAAGTGTTTCGAGATGAAAGACTTAGGGGAGGCCGCCTATATTCTAAGCGTAAGGATCTACCGGGATAGATCCAAGAGGCTCCTGGCCCTTAGTCAGAGTACCTACATTGATAAGGTCCTGGAGAGATTCAACTTGGAGCAATCCAAGAAAGGATACCTTCCAGTAAGACATGGCCTTACTCTCTCAAAGAGCCAGTGTCCTACAACACAGGCTGAGAGGGATGACATGAGTCGAATTCCTTATGCTTCGGCAGTAGGATCGATCATGTATGCAATGTTGTGTACTAGACCAGATGTGGCATATTCTGTAAGCATAACCAGCCGATACCAATCCAATCCAGGTCTGCAGCACTGGGTGGCTGTAAAGAACATCCTAAAGTATCTGAGAAGAACTAGGGATTTATTCTTGGTCTATGGGGGACAGGAAGAGCTCAGTATGCAGGGCTATACTGATGCATCGTTCCAGTCTGACCCTGACGACTTTAGATCGCAGGCCGGCTATGTGTTCAAGATAAATGGAGGCGCTGTATGCTGGAAGAGCTTCAAGCAATCCACCATAGCAGATTCTACAACCGAGGCTGAGTATGTGGCCGCTTCTGAGGCAGCCAAGGAAGTCGTTTGGATAAGGAAGTTCTTATGTGATCTTCAGCTGGTCCCTAGTGCAATGGATCCCATTGAACTCTACTGTGACAACAATGGAGCAATTGCACAAGCAAAGGAACCACGGTCTCATCAAAGATCCAAACACATACTCAGAAGATTTCACCTGATCAGAGAGATCATTGACAGAGGTGATGTTAAGATTAGCAGAGTTGACACAGAGAATAATCTGGCAGACCCATTGACCAAGGCTTTGGCGCAGCAGAAGCATGATGGTCACGCTAGAGATATGAGGTTGAGATCCCTCAACTTCTAGGTCTTAGTGCAAGTGGGAGATTGTTGGTGTATATGCCCTAGAACCTAGTTTTGGTCCACATATGTACTACTTGACTTTGATATTTATATATCATTCTGGCATTATCGTTATCTATGTTTGTTTACATCTGCGCATATATACTAACATAATAATGTCCCTGGAGACAGATTGGATCTGTGCTCGAACTATAGTCCCCAATCGATGTACCTTAGTGGATATGGGACAACTATGGTACTTGTGAGAGTGGTATGTGGGCTGGTTAGGACGCAGACACATGGGTATATCATTGGAGGATATACTGGATGGACCCACTGTGAGGCTATGACTTGGTGTCATGAGTTATCCTCACAAGTGACAGGAGATGCATTGATCCCTTGACTTGAGGTCATTGATCATTCTATATGGTTAGGGACTTGCTTTGATACAACCTAACACCTCGCCGTAGTTGGGAGATCATAACGGTTGTCATTGAACATGTCACGACCCATATGAGAAGGTCAATGGACAGACAAAGGATTTGCCCCTTCCTTAGGGAAGTATGATATCTATGGAGCTCCTCTATGGTTCTATGACTGAGAGTGTATGGCCATACCCAGGTGAGAACCTGTTTTAGTCATAGCCATGTGATTGGGTGAAAACAAGTGGTGACACACTTGTCCAATCGGATATCAGTTCGGCAAAGAGACTATAATGCATCTGTACCTAGTTGCGATGATGGGGATGTCGATGACGATATCCATTCCAATGATCTGGGTAGCAGCGATGTACTGCTAGGTGCCACTCACTGCTTGTGGTGACCTTTGGTCAACACTACCAGCGTCAGAGGAACCTACAGGGTCACACACCAAGACACTCGAGTTCTCGTATTGATCGGGAAGCCTTATGATCGAGTTATATGATAACTCGAATCTATTTTGGAGATTTCATCAGCGCCAATGGGCCTGATAAAATGGAAGAAACTTATTGAAGCCAACTTCTGTTTTTGGCATATTGGCCGAATTAACCATGGTTAGCCTCATTTGACCATGGGTTAAGTTGGATTAGATCCAATCACTTGGTTAACATGACTAATGGTCTTTGGGCTAGGCCCATTGCTAAGTTGGGCTCACTAATAAGTTGTCATGAAGAGAAGAAGGGCTAGAAGGGTATAATGGGGACAAATCTTCTCCCCTAGGCGCCTATGGGCATAATGGGGAGAAGTGGCACAATTTGCTTCATAAGGAAGCAATTGGCCTCCCCCCTTTATCCCTTATGGTATGAATGCCTCTATGACATTGCTTGGGGCGCAAGGCAAGGCCTTGGCGCACAAAGAAAGGTGTGGGCACAAAAGGAATGGTTGAATAAGAATTATGAAAATGTCTTGGAGACTTTCCTTGCCTCAAACCTTCTCATCCTAGCCGCCCACTTGTTTTGATCCTAGCCTTTCACAAACCACCTCTTGCCCTATAAAAAAGCACCTAGCCGTCCCCTCTTGCGAGTGACATTTAATTGGAGGCGTAAGCAATAGAGAGGGGCGAAAACTTGGAGGCTCTTGGCGCAACTTCTCTTCCTCCAACATCTAGCCGCAAGCACAAGTCTTCTTCTCCTCCTCTTGGCGCAAGAAGGACTTGGACTTGGCGACAACTTCTCCTCTCCTTCTTCTTGGCGCATACACCTTGGAGGTAGAGCAGAGTTGAAGAGGGAGAACATAAGGCTTGAATCTTCTTCCCGAGGCTAGCACCAAGCGCGGAAGAAGAGAGCTCGAGAAATCCGTGTGTGTGAGACTGCAGAGGGCGAACACGTGGGCGCCTATCTCAACATCGACATCTCTTTGCTCGCTTAAGGTACTTTCTATCACATCGTGTCAATCCCCTCGCTTGACGATCCGCACTGGGTTTTTGGGACTGGCCTGTTTCGGGAACATTCTTCCGCTGTGCAATGTCTATAACTCAAAAATTGTAAAATGTATCCGGGGTTTCCCAACAGGGCCGTGTCGGGCACGGCACGCGGACCGGCCCAGGCATGGCACATAATTAACTTTTTTTAAAAAAATTTCACGTCCAAATTCAAATTTTTACCTATGTTATTTTACCTTTATACCCCTTAAAGTATCTCAAAAAATTTAAATTTATGGGTATAATTGTCTTTTAGTTATAAAATTATTATTTTATTCTCTTTTAATAATCTAAATTAGAGGATAAATTTATAAATTTACACTCATTTCATCCCTATAAATTCTACGATAATTACATACATTTTCACACACAAAATTTTAGTTTTAATTATTTTTTATTACATTCTTCTTAATCACGTGAGTTTCAATTACTTTGTTAATTGTGTTTGCAGTCTTGCAGGTGAGCACGAGACATAGAGAAAAATGACAGATAATAGAAGAGTGAAGATAATTATCATTCTGCTAAATTTTCAATGTTTGATCTTTCTTACGTCTACCTTAAATTTCTTTGATGTTGAACAATGGAGAATCACTGTTTTAAATATTATCGAGCGTGTTAGTCAAATCATATGAATTGATGTATTCATATTCGAAGAACACTTTATCCACTTGTCTGATCATGCAAGATAAGAATTTTTAGCTTCTCCCTCCCCTTCTGGGGTTGAGCTCGAGATAGAGATTGAGGACTTTCAAATTAATGATAGTGAGGATGATAGTGACAATATCAACGATGAGCCAAAGCAACATACCAAAGCAAATCAAGCTCAAGAGTCATTGAGTTTTTCATTATTGAAGGAGGAGGTAGAGCATGCGCAATATGCATAGAGAAGATGGAGTATGGAGAGCAAATATGTTTAACACAATGCTCGCACATGTTCTATAGTAACTGCTTGCGTCGCTGGCTACCGGTCAAGTGCTTGTGCCCATTATATCGGCAATTGATTTAAGCTAAAATGTATAATTTATGAATATAAAATTTAATCTAGTTGATTTTAACTTTATTCATGAGATTTAAGTTGCAAATGTGATAAACCCATTTTTTTATTTTTATATTATTACTATTATTATTGTTAATATATAAATAAATATTTTTTTGCATAATTTGTATATTATTATTACTACATAAAATTTTAATAAATTTATATTATTATTATTATTATTATAATATAAATAAAAATTTAAAACATTAATATTTTTATAATTTTCTTATATGATTTTTGTCAATATATTTTTGTAAAGTGTTTATATGTGTATAATAATTTATAATATGCCAATGTAATCTAATCGTGTTTTTTTGGTTAGTTGAGCGTAGTGTGGGGTTTATATTGTGACAGCTCACAGGATCGAATCTCGGAAGCAACATTTTAATTTATGAGCGTGTCTGACATGGCCCACGGGCTTGGCACGACCGAGCACTTTGGTTGGGTCGGGATTGGCCCACGGGCCGAGTTTGGCCTGCGTGCCAGATCCGGGTCGATCCAATCTTATGTCGTGCCTGGGGCCGGCATGATTCAATCGTGCCGTGGGCCGTGCCAGGCTGTTGGCCACTAGTAGGTTGCATCAGTTAAGTGCTCGTGAGAAATTAAAGATGGATTCACTAGGGCATATATTCCTTGAGTTTTAAGCCCTCACCAATTGTCACCTTCTTCTTAAGGTCCTCCAATAGATAATATGAAAGAAAAAATATTACAAACCAGTTGGAGGCTTTTGTAGTGGCACATATAGAAGAAAGATTAAAAAAAAATTATGATATGTAGAGAGCAACATAAAGATCAATATGGGTATCAATATAGATAGTGTCAATGCCTATAATAGGAATAAAGGATCCATCTATATGATAGTGGTTAAGAAATAGGGATGTAAATAATGTCTTGTTACTTATCATGTGAAAAAATGCACCAAAATAAAAAATCAACGGTTTCTCATAGGAGATAAGTGAGGCTATATTAAATATTAAGATAGAGGATGCCACACATCATAAAAGGATATGCCACATAGAGACGCCAACCGAAGAAGTCTTTCATATTCAAAGGAGATAGTAACCATAGTTTGAGAATATCACATGCGTTTATAATGAGATAGCTAGAGCAATAGAAGAATCAATTGCTACCTTAGCATGAGAGAACTTCCAAAATTTTCACCAATAATGATATGATGCATGGTTGGTTTGGTTACAATGAGTATATAATGGAAACTATTCTTATATTTGAACCTTTGTCTTGAATTGCAACTTGTGGTATTATTAATGAACCAAAAATTATTGTAGGTTTAAGCTCAAAACTATTCTTCATTGCGACAAGTAGAGAGAAGATTATGGAAGAGCTAGATAAAGGATAAAAGAGTAGGGTATTACTACATAATTCTGCTTCTAAAAGACAATCTCTCCCAGTAAAAAGAGAAAAATCCTTAAAACTCTGAGCCTTAAATACATCAAGAAAGCACTTAACAGAACTGCAATGACTAGTATCGTTGGAATAAGATAGCAGTGGTGAATAGTGGCACCAGTGAAAAGTGGGACAGGTGGAGTGCGATGAGAGAGGTCAGTTAGGGCAACCTCCTATGATATTATGTTAGAATTGGTATCCAAAAAGAAAAATATGTGTAGGATTTATTACTTAAATATACAAACCCAATAATAATTGGATAAACCCATTAAAATATAAATAAACTCAAAAACATAATTTATAAACTGTAAATTGTAAACTCATTTTCTTAACTCTCTCAACACAAGTTAATAATTGCAAGCAGCTACCTGCATATGAATGTCCATCATCAATCTGATTTCAAATGTGGCACACGCCATATCTTATAAAACAAATTGCAGAATGGTTATTATTAAATAATGAAACTATCTATTAACGATGTTCAGGAATTTTGAATGCTAAATTACATATGCAATACACAATTACATATACACATAAGTTGCAAGATAAAGCTCCTACATATCATTTATTACAGACCTATATGGAAGAAAATCAGAAATCCAGATTACCAAAAGTAGTGTAGTTCTTACCGGTATTCATTCAATTCTTCAAACAGACGACTGCATTGCTCATTGTTCAGAAATCCCTGCATTTGGCATTCCAAATAACAAACATCAAACATTTGAAAACTAAAAAATATAGATGACAAAAACCACCCATTTTCTCATAATTATATCAGACATAGTGGAAGCAATGAGCATGTAATTATAGCAAATGATTATGAACAGCAATCAGTCATAACTTAAAGATGGAACCTTTATAGAGAATATCGTCATTTTCATAGCAGCCAATCATTTTGTTTGTTAGACAACTATTCATTTCAAAATTTTACACTATTGATTTTACAAAAAAAAAATAATTTTTGTTTTTAGGAATACAATTGATCAAAGTCCCGTCTATGCAAATTATAGAGATATGCACTCACATAAGGGTATAAGAATTTTTTGGCTTATTTTATTTTAAAGCAAATTTGGTTCTTAAGGTACGCCACACGTTGTACATATAGTCAGGGAGAAAATAATCCAACTTTGTATCTGATAAAGATAATTAAAATGCAATGAACTCCACTAATCAAGTAAAAAAGAAATCATTATTCATATATCTAGATGACTAGAAGCATTCAAATTTGGTTTTTTAAATTAATCAGCCATAATTTTAGTAATCGAGAAAATTCATAAGGAAAAATGACTTCCAAATCAGCGTTTGGCATCTATCAGGTTTTCTAAGGGAAAATCCAATTAATTTCAGCTAAACTGAAACCAACTTGACCAATGAAGATCTGACTCAACCAACTTTGAACAAGATTGGTGCTGAAGATGTTAGACTACGTTTTACAAGATCACATTAGAAAGTAATCGTCACTACCTATACATGGAGTTAATTGATGTCTTTAAATAGTTTATGCATTATGATTAGTTCTAGGTTCCATACTTCCATCTATGAAGCTTAACAACTTTGGCTAAACATGATGAATAAGGGGCATAAAGGTTCCATGACATTATGATGTATTAAAATTGAAAAAAGAGAATTATATTACTTGGGTACAAGTACAGCCGCATAATGCATCTATGGTGGGCAGAGTAGAATAGTATTATATAAATACATAATTTAGTAATTCTATATAGTATAAAATCAAAGTTTAAGATGCCAGTCCGTATAAGTAAACCAATTGTTGAATAGAACAATACATATTAGCTATGTTCTAAAAACCAATTTGAACAGCCAATTTTGCTGGTTCGTACCAGTCCGGTGTAACAGTGGCACAAGCATGCAGAGCAAGCAGGAGAAGGAGAAAAAGAAAGGAGGAGAGAAGAAGGAGAAGAGGAGAGGAAGAAGGAGAGGAAGGGAAAGAAGAGGAGGGCGACGGTGGGCAGCTACGGACATGCGAGCGGCCAGCAGTGCCGTCCGATTCCATGGGTACCGACGACCCAAACCTTCAACCTTGAGTACTAGTATACCAACCAAGGATTAAAATTTTGGTCCGATCCAACTAAAATTTTCGATTTGTACTGGTATGAGAACGTTTAGTTTTATGGTAACACTATGTTGGTACAATTGGTTGTACTGCAATATACCAATCCAAGACTAGACCAATACACCAATTCGAATTGATTTTAAACCTTGATACCAATTATACTGATATACATACAACATAATCAGTATAGCTCAATGGAGAGAGGGAGACGGAGTTATCTAGCCTTCAAGCCTTGATACCAACTATACTGATATACGTACAGTATAATTAGTATAATCAGTATATCTAATCAGTATGCCTTACAATGTTAGGTACTTCATGCATTAGGTTGGTCAACCTTTGCTTTGAAAATCATATTTATTTTGAAAGTCAATTTGAGAAAGAATTTAAAGTAGAATAAGACTTACATTAACATTGATAAGGTTGAATGCTTTTTCCAAGATGCGTTTTCTCGTTATATCCATCTGAAGAACCTGTTTTGCAAGCTGTAAAAAAAAAACTTCATATCATGATCGAGAGTTGTTACATTGACATGACATGACAGGCATAGCTCATTTAGTAGCACGAGAGTTAAAAGGGAATGCATAACAAAAGTATCTCCAACAGAAAATCTGTAAGTACCTGTTTCTTGAAACTATCGTAAACAACAGCAAGAATAAGATTTGTGAGGAAATAAACTCCAAGAAGCACATAGAGAACAAAGAATAAGCATGACCACCGTGAACTCCTGTTCAGTGATGAGCATACATTAGGATCACAAAAACAAAAACAAAAAGAGCATGGTTTTAAGGTGATTACCACACAATAGATAGGCAATCCTTAATTATATTTGCTACTAGTTACTGTAAATCATTTTTTGGTTTGTCCGTGTGACTTTCAGTTGTTTATTAAAAGAATTCTCAAGTTGTGATCGGCTGCCAAAAATTTGAACTAGAATCTATTGAACTTTGATCTTCCATAGGTTATTTGATAAGAGCAATGCAGAAATCTAATAACAAAAACTCTCACAGAGGCACAACGGAGTACAGGTAATTTGTACAAGTTGAAAAGAAAAATGGAATAGATACCACTAATAGATACTGACCCGCTAAGAATTGTCCAACAATTTAAATTAATAATAAATACATATAGGAACCATATCTCTAACACTCCTCAAGCTAGAATATAGCTGTTCAATATGTCCAACTTGTTATATAATGTATGGAAACATATAACACTAAGAACCTAGTGAAAATATTAGCAAATTATTCCTTAGACTTTGTGTAGGGAGTCCATTCTATTTGTTTAACATAGTTTCTCGGACAAAGATCCAGTCAACTTCAATATGCTTTATAGTTCCATGAAATATTATATTACTAGTTATATAAATGGCAGACTAATTATCACAAAATATAGTCATTGACAAGTCAATAGAATTTAAAGTCATGCAATAGATTTCAAATCCACATTATCTCACAAGTACTTTGCCATAGCTCTATATACACCTTCACAACTTGCTCTTCTATGTTATTGATTTTCATCCATGCAAGTACAGAACTCATGAAATAGATCATGTGTCATCAACTTTACCTACATAATTTGCACTGGTATAGGCCTCTACTTGATATTTCCATTTTTTTTTTCTATATAATAGCCCCTTTCCATTTGCTCTTTTTATATACAGAATGATGTACACTACAACTTATCAATGAAATAATCTAGGCTCTTGCATATACTGACTAATAATAGCTGCAACATAGGAGATATCTGATCATATCGTAGTGAGTTGGACAACTTTACCAACCAATCACCTATAGGGATCAACATGTTCATATTCATTATTTACACTATTTTCACCTAAAAAGTAAGAGTATCTACTGTTCACTAAGATCCTTTAAACTAAAGTGAAATTTCAAGAGTGTTGTGTATATCATTGATAGTTAACAAAATATTATTCACATAGACAACTAGAATAACAAATCCAAAACCACAGATATGAAACTTAAATAATCCGCCTTGCTACTTGATGCCTTGCATTTTTATAGTAATTTTTTATATTATTTCATCTCAAAACGATTCTTCACCAAAGAGAGGGAAAACGTTCGCAATTTCTTCTCCTTCTTCTCCTTAGTCTTTGTTTGCGATTTTCATAATTGATTTGAGAGTTTTGTGTTGATGGATCCACTAGGTAGAACTTGTGAACCTCTATCACGAAAGTAGTTAGGGTTCATTCGAGGATAACATAGTTTTTCACAGAACTTAATAAACTTACTTAAATCGATAAGCCACGAAAGTAGAAGATTAGTTTAAGTAAATACCGGGTTGTATTGACCAAAAGGGGGCAACCTGTACTTTAGGATAAACTTTTTATGTAATATAAATAACTAATACATCAATTAATTCCAGTTCAGTTATGTGGGGTCAAAAAGTGTTACATTAAAAATATAATATGACCATTTTCAAATTCACCTTAAATTAATAAGATTTTTTGTTTAATAGGTTCTAGCTTTCAATGAGCGTAAGCACTCATTGTTAATTACCCCTAAAATTAGGGCACCTTTGATTAAGAGATCTATAATATGAAATAAAATAAGAGAGACGAGTCAAGCAATATCATTCCTGAACATGATGAGAATACATGATTCGACATGATATATAAACGATAAAAAAAGGAAGCTATTGTCAACTTGGGCAATTTGTGTTCGTCAAACGTTCGGCCTCGGGACATCTTATTAGGTAATATCCGGCCTTGACAACACAATGTCATATTGAGGAGTTACACCCCGATGGTAAACATCAACGTACGCACCTCCCAAACAATATTCCATCGTAATGCATTAAGTCACGTTGGATATCTGATTTGGAAAATTATCCGACTTTGAGGTGTGTTTGCTAATGTAATTTAGAAAATTACTTGGCCTAGCAGCGTGTTAGATAATTCGATTTGGAAAATTATTCGGTTTTACGGCGTGTTAGATAATTTAATTTGAAAAATTACCCGGCCTCTCGACGTGTTGGATGGATAATCTAATTTGAAAAATTATCCGGCCTTGCGGTGTATTGGATAATTTAATTTGAAAAATTATCCGGCCTTGCGGCGTGTTGGATAATTTAATTTGAAAAATTATCCGGCCTTACGGCATGTTGGATAATTTAATTTTGAAAACTACTTGGCCTTACGGCATGTTGGATAATTTAATTTAAAAAATTACCCGGCCTTGCGGCGTGTTGGATAATTTGATTTGAAAAATTATCCGGCTTCGCAGCGCGTTGAATAATTTGATTTGGAAAATTACCCGAACTTGCGGCGTGTTGGATAGTCTAATTTGAAAAATTACCCGGCCTCTCGGCGTGTTGGATAATGTAATTTTAAAAATTACCCGGCCTTATGGCACGTTAGATAATTTAATTTGAGAAAATTATCCGGCCCTGCGGTGTGTTGGATAATTTAATTTGAAAAATATTTCGGCCTTAACGAATGCAACGTCATATTGAGGAGTTACGCCCCGCCCCGACGATAAACGTTGACGTACGCACCTCCCAAACAATATTCCATCGTAATGCATTAAGGTTTTCAGTATTGTTATTATTATTTGATTTAAATATTAAAGTGGACATATCCATTGGAGTCATCATTTTAGTTAGATATGAATCAAATTCGAATCTCCGCAATGTAAGTTTGCGATCGAAATGTGTGAACCGGCAATAATTACGTTTACCATATTTATTTTATTCATTTATTTATTATTGACGTTATTAATCATTTTTTTGTACAGTTTGTCAAAGAGTAAAGTTACTCTTTGCATATCATAGCATCGCCTGATGCTTGCTGTGTGCGGGAGGCTGGCAAGACAAGCGATGCCGCTGGTGAGTTGCTCGGCGCCTATGGGCTGCTTTCTGGAGTTTGTCGGCGATGCAATGGGATGGAAGGAGGGAAGACGGTCAGTGATAGCAGAGCTTGTAGTAGAGGCTGCGATTTCACCGGTGCCACCGGATTTGAGCCCTATGTGTCCTCAATAGTGTATAAAGAGATAGTCGATACCGATTTCAACGATGAAGCGGCCAAACACGGCGAAGGTATAACCAGTCACAAAATCCACGAGTACGTCGGCTAAGAAGTTGGATGCAACAGAGACGATGGTATAGTGGCGGCGAATCAGGTCGAAGGTCCAAGCTCTTTCACCCTCTAAGAAGATATCATACCATTCTGTTTAGCATAGGGCAAACGGCGAGGAATAGGTCACAGAGACACGAATAAGAGGGAGGCGATGAGATGACATCCGTCTTTCTTCTCAATCATCTTTCCATCGGGCAACAGCTGGGACGTTTCCTCCCCCCTGAAGCACCAAAATGGTCCTTCCTCAGAGCAGCAGTAGAAGCCTTACATATCTTAGCAGTCCAGCTAGCCGCACTCCCCCCTCGTTACTTTGTCCTTCCATTCCCATCTCTTTGTCCCTAATGATCTAAGCTCTATCCACTTATAGCCGCTCTAAGCTTTTAAGTGGTCACTGAGCTATACCCTAATTAGTGTTGTTGCCGAATGCATCATGGGTCATGGGAAGACAAGATCCGAGACAATGGTGAAATCTAAGTTTGTCTTCTCAGAGAAAATATTGAATCAAATTAGGGGCCCTCCTTTGGAATTTGATGTCGTCTGAACCATTACTTCTCTAAATTCGGCATATCCAGATAACGAGACAGTTCCTTCTTGTTTCATGGAAAAAATTAAATCAGGTTTTTGTGTAGAATTTCCACCGGTTTCCATTAGAGCATCAGAAAAATTTTATGTTAAGGTAACGGATCAGAGGGACTAGGCCATATGTTGATTTTCCTTGTTTGCTTAATCACATCCACAATCTGTGCTATCATTAAGGCCGATTATCATCTGCATGCACCTAATCTTTATTTGAATCTGGTAGCATTTTGATTCATAAACAGAT
Source organism: Costus lasius (assembly GCA_027563935.2). Classification (NCBI taxonomy): domain Eukaryota; kingdom Viridiplantae; phylum Streptophyta; class Magnoliopsida; order Zingiberales; family Costaceae; genus Costus; species Costus lasius. The sequence continues at coordinate 14,558,855 of CM050449.1, forward strand.
TTGGGATAAAACCTAGTCAAACTTTGACTGACTGGAATTTCGCTAGTGTTTCTTGATCTATGGCGGAGATAAGCAAATTTGTTGAGGTAGAATCTGTTTCCTTTGTTGTTTCCTTTTTTTGACTGTTTACTGATATCTCGTATTTTTATTCTTTTAGACTAATATTTACCTGTGAATTGAGACCTATTTTCATATTTTTACATCTTTTTCAGGTTTATTTCATTAATTTTCTTCAGAAGCTTCACTTTTTATCATGTTTGATAAGTACAAGATAATTCACTCATTTTTTGAGCTATTTGGAAGTATATTTATATTCCCGAGTGAATCAGGAACCTTGACGAGAAGTTTCGCTTCAAACGGAGCTAATTTCCAGAATTACGGCCAAGTCCATAATCTGCATTATGGCCATAATTTCCAGTTTGAATTCTCAAGAAGCCCGTTTTCATTCAAGCATAATCATATTCCAAGGGCGTGCCCTTAATTTTCTCAATAGATGCCTTTCGGAAAACAAAAAGTTCGACAGAAGACATTACGGGTATAGCCGTAATTTCAACTGCCCGTAATCTTCACATCGGCGACCTTTGACATCATACTATGGCCGGAATTCAAGTCAAGTCAAAGGTCAATTCACACGCAAAATTTCAGACGAAACGGAGTTCTCCACCGAAATTATCGGCATGCCCATAATCTCATTACACCCGTAATAGTGTTAAGAGCATTAAGTACATTAGAGGGCTGCAATAAATGGGTCATAACTTTTCTGTTACAACTCCGATTTGGGCGTTTTTGGTGTCATTACGACGAGCTTTTAATGGCCCATAAGTGTGTGAACGTTTCAGGAGCCGAAGGGAATCAATGTCGACATTACAGCCATGCCCGTAATCTTCATTACACCTATAATCTTACTTGCATAGCCTAAACTTAAATGAGCTATAACTCTCTCATTATAGCTCCGTTTTGAACGTTTTAATGGCCCATAAGTGTGTGAACGTTTTAATGGCCCATAAGGGAATCAATGTCAACATTACAGTCATGCCCGTAATCTTCATTACACCTATAATCTTACTTGCGTAGCCTAAACTTAAATGAGTCATAACTCTCTCATTATAGCTCCGTTTTGAACGTTCTTGGTGTTAAAACACAGCTAATTAAGAGAGCTATCAAGTCATATGTTCAGAAATGGATTTCAGTTCTATAAAATGGGTGAAAAGCTTCTTGCATTGGCGACGAGTCTTGGCTTGGTGTGAAGTTTTTGGTGAAAACTTTAGAGAAGAAGTTCTCTTGTGCATCCACTCTAGAAGGCTTGGAGGGAGAAGATTTCAACCCTTTTTCAAGAGTTTGTTGTCCTCTATCTTCAATTCTTTCTTATATTTCCTTCTTTGTATAGAGTTTTGTACTTAAACAACGCTATGATAGCGTAATCCTTTTGTCGGAACTAAGGTGTAGTCTCGTTGTTTGTATCTCATTCTCAAACTTATTATTTCAAAGCAAATGCAAATTTTACTTGTGTTTATTCGTTCTATGCCGTTTTATAGCTAGAATTACCTTGATCACGTAATTTCTTTTCTCGGGCGTCGCAAGAAGGACTAAGAAGGACTGAAAGGTGAATTGCGACGCTAGATCTGCTAGTTCGAACATACTCTGACCTGTCAAGAAATTGGGCGGGATTTGGGCGTTAGTACGGCACACATCAAGTTTTGGATGTGTGTCGTACTAATGCACAACTAACCGCAAGCGTGACGGTTTCGTCGTGATAGTACTTAAGATGTCGATCCCTGATGTGTGCCGTACTAACGCACAACTAACCGCAAGCGTGACGATTTCGTCGTGATAGTACTTAAGATGTCGATCCCTCAGAGACAGTGATCAAGTACCAAAAGATTATGAATTAATAGCTAGACAATCAAATTAAGTGTTTGAAGATCACGAAACGCAAAGCTAATATAACTTAAAGTAAATCGAATCCGGCAAGAGAAAGCTTCGAGGGGAAAAACCAAGTTAGAGATATCGGAACATTGGGTTCGTCTCGTTGATAGATCTCAAATTCAAACGAGTTAAAGTTATAGCAAAGCAATTTTAAAAATGTTCAAGGAAGTATCAAAAGGTACAGATTACCCTCTTTCGACGGCGTAATCCAGTATCAATCTAGATCGGTGTCCTACTTTCGTGGCTCACCGTACCTATATTGATCCAATGGGTTCAGAGATACTATAAAATTTCTCATACAAATCTTGCTCAATTTCTTGACAGGTCAGAGTATGTTCGAACTAGCAGATCTAGCGTCACAATTCACCTTTCAGTCCTTCTTGCGACGTCCGAGAAAAGAAATTACGTGATCAAGGTAATTCTAGCGACAAAACGGCATAGAACGAATAAACACAAATAAAATTTGTATTTGCTTTGAAATAACAAGTTTGAGAATGAGATACAAACAACGAAACTACACCCTTAGTTCCGACAAAAGGATTACACTATCATAGCATCGTTTAAGTACAAAACTCTATATAAAGAAGGAAATATAAGAAAGAATTGAAGATAGAGGACAACAAACTCTTGAAAAAGGGTTGAAATCTTCTCCCTCCAAGCCTTCTAGAGTGGATGCACAAGAGAACTTCTTCTCCAAAGTTTTCACCAAGAACTTCACACCAAGCCAAGACTCGTCGCCAATGCAAGAAGTTTTTCACCCATTTTATAGAACCGAAACCCATTTCTGAACGTATGACTTGATAGCTCTCTTAATTAGCTACGTTTTGATACCAAGAACGTTCAAAACGGAGCTATAATGAGAGAGTTATGGCTCATTTAAGTTTAGGCTATGCAAGTAAGATTATAGGTGTAATGAAGATTACGGGCATGGCTGTAATGTCGACATTGATTTCCTTCGGCTCCTGAAACGTTCACACTTATGGGCCATTAAAAGCTCGTCGTAATGACACCAAAAACGCCCAAATCGGAGTTGTAACGGAAAAATTATGACCCATTTATTACAGCCCTCTGATGTACTTAATGCTCTTAACACCATTACGGGTGTAATGAGATTATGGGCATGCCGTTAATTTCGGTACAGAACTCCGTTTCGTCTGAAATTTTGCGTGTGAATTGACCTTTGACTTGACTTAAATTCCAGCCATAGTATGATGTCAAAGGTCGCCGATGTGAAGATTACGGGCAGTTAAAATTACAGCTATGCTCGTAATGTCTTCTGTCGAACTTTGTCTCCCGAAAGACATCTATTGAGAAAATTAAGGGCACACCCTTGGAATATGATTATGCTTGAATGAAAACGGGCTTCTTGAGAATTTGGAAATTACGGTCATAATGCATATTATGGAATCGGCCGCAATTTTGAAAATTAGCTCCGTTTGAAGCGAAACTTCTCGTCAAGGTTTCTAATTCACTCGGGGATATAAATATACTTGCAAATAGCTCCAAAAATGAGTGAATTATCCTATATTTATCAAACATAACAAGAAGTGTAGCTTCTGAAGAAAATTAATGAAATAAGCCGAAAAGAGATGTAAAAATATGAAAATAGGTCTCGATTTACTGGTAAATATTAGTCTAAAAGACTATAAAAATACGAGACATCAGTTATTCCGACTGAATTCCATTGTGAATTGAAATTTGCTCCTCTATAGATTCTGCAGCCCGTAGAGTTCTTCCTTCCACCATCCGAACAAAGCTTTTACTTTAGCAATAGCATATTGTAAACAAAGATTTTGGAGAGGTAACAAACTTTTCTTTTTGTAAACAAGTTCTGGGTTCCTTTGGATTCTTACACAACTTCTTTTGAAACACAACTCCCCAGTGCTTCCGGTGGATTTTTTTTTTTACAATACTTTTCTTTGCTACCTTTTTTCTCATATTTTTTAACGAGACCTCTCTCTCTTGCGCTGCCCTCTCTTTTTTTTTATAGCGGCGTGTTTCCTTTAACATATTTTGGTGAGACTTTTTCCTGCACAATTCTGTCTTAGAGCAATCAAACCCTTCTTGTATCTCAATTGATTTCTTGATTCTCCCCTTTCTTTTTTTTTTCTTTACAGCAGACAGATTTTTGGTAAAATTCTGCTTATTTCTTGCAGCCTCATTTGCTAATCCTATTCCCTTTTTTTTTTATTGCCTCTTGAACAGGGTTTTTTTCTTTTATTCTTTTTTTTTCACACTTCTCCCTACTCAGCTTTTTTTTTTAATAAAGTCAACTATTTTTATAGGCCTTCGGATCCGGGTTGGTCACTAGAATAGGTCAAGATCCGGATCTCGTTTTAGTTTAGGCTAGAAGCTGGCTAGGGCTTCTGTACATCTTCTCCGCGGCTATTGTAGCATATTTCGAATTTCAGCTAAGGGAACTCCTTTATCCGCTAGACTTAATCTCATATCCGGTTCTGAAGGAAGTTAGAGAGACGATGAAAGTGGCAGAGAACTCAACAGGTATTTGTTCTTATTCGTCTTCAAATGTCATCGTGAGTTGACGGACCCTTCTGATTCTAATTTTTTGCTCTCTTTTTTTTGCATGATTTTATCGCCCGGTCTTCATCCCCTCCTCTTTTTTTTTAAGGAATTTGGCACTCTTTTTTTGTAAAAAGAATCTGGCACCTTCTCTTCCCCTTTACTCTCACTCTCTCGCATCACTTTCTCCCCTCTCTTTTTTTACAGTGCGCTCTCCGAACAAACTCTTGATTTCTCAATGTTCACGCCATTATTCTTCATTTGCTTTCAATGTGGTGCCAGGATGCTTAGTGCATCCATGAAGCCTAAAAAAATCATGTACACCAGGATGCTCAGTGCATCCATGAAGCCTAAGAGATTGTACCAGAGTGTGTGTTTAATGTGATGCCAGGATGCTTAGTGCATCCATGAAGCCTAGGAAAATAAAAGAAAACTTCCCTTCATTACCTTCGTATGCTTCTTGTAGCCTCTCGATATTCCCCTCTTCTCCTTCCTGTGCCTTCTCTGTCTTGCACTCGACACCACTCCTTATATAAGCCACCAGCCCTCGTAGGAAGATCACCCCTAACAGCTGTCCCCTTTGTTTTATTCGCGCTTCTTCCCTTTTTTTTATATATTTTTTTGCAAACTGTCATGAGCGCTTTTTTTCTTCTCCCTTATCAACTCTGATCTTTTCCTCGTTTGTTAGCAGCTTATTTGTCCATCGCTAGCTCATGCGATCATCTCCTTTGATTTTTTGAAGATTTGTCTTATCTGTGATCATTTGGTGGGGTTTGGTGATATTTTTTTTTTTACTTTATGCGATTCTTTCCTTTTATTTTGAAGCCTATTCCTTTTCTTTGCCTTACAAAGCATTGACGCATGCCAGATTCTCCCTTCCCCTTTCAACTTCCAATTGATGCGTTACCATATTTTAAAGGGGTCAATAGGATAGTCAATCCTCTTAAAGCAAATTAAATCATTGGAAAAACCTCCACCTCAAGACCCTCCATGGTCGGATCTTCACAACTCTCATGTGAGACCCTCATTGATTAGAATAACTATGCTCTTGGCTAGATGACGTTTGTTGATTTTGTAAACATCTAGTTGATCCTTGAAAGCCTAAAGAGCAAATTAATCATTGGACTTTAGTGCCTTGAATGGTAAGGGGTAGTTGCTTTAGTTGTGTTATGTCACCACCCTTTAATTTGGTGATAGTATAAATCATAAAACAATGATTAAGAATTTGGAGAGTTTGAGAAAATTCAAAAGATAACTAAAATCAAGGTTTCCAATGATGGTTTGAACTGATATGCCAACATATACTAGTAGCTATATTGATAGTACTAACCAAAGTTTCAAAGACTAGTCCATAATGCTCAATACAAGAGATGCATACCGGTCTAACCTGATAACAATACTAGTACAAGGTCCGTACTATATATATATATATTAGCATGGATTGGTATTATCACTATATAGACATATAATAACTAGTATTATCACTATATAGACATATAATAACTAGTCTGTACTAGTCTGAGAATAAAACGTTACACCAATATGAACCGGTTTTTAAAATCTTTGGAATAACACATCATATACTATACGAGTATTGGTCATATCTCAAACTATTACATATCAACTTATCAAGTGTATATCTAGTGCATATCTGTACTTAAAACAATGAATAGAAGTATGTGTGCTTCACTCAAAAACTAGCTTAATCAATAAAAAAAATAGCTAATGACTATTTGGGAGAAAAACCCCCCAAACAACTAAAAATCTGGCCGTCAAACATGTATTGGTCATTATACAATGTGTACCAGCTATATTGACGCATGTTATGAAGATTTCAAACTAGTAGCAACTACCAACCAATACTCTCAAACCATGACAACTAATCAACACCCTCAGTTGTTTGCACATTGAGTTCGAAGGGGGAGGTAGATGATCCAAGAACCACTAATAGTAATCAGCAATAGAACACAGACAAGCATCTACAGCACCTTATCAGTGAGCTAACAACTGAGGCACAAGTGACAACCACATGGGCGAGGAGGCAACTAGAGATGCATAGCGAGGGATCGGTGACATGACATCTGATAAATGATAGTCAAGCTTTTTTTACCTCTTTATCTCTTTACTGTGATGGAGATGACAAAGGTGGGAATTTGTTGTAGCTTGTGGAGAAGCATGGCAAGGTGTGATGGCAATGATATGGTGTTTGAGGAAGGTTCTCATACTGATGGAGATAATTAGGTGGGATGGTCCTTAGATCCAACTCTTGGATGGGGGGAGACTAATGCAGCGAGAAAATCGTTAAAGGGTCTGGACGAGAGAAGTAAAATGCACTCGGGAAATCAACGGGAAAACAATGTAGAAATTGCGATTGAGATACGTATTGAAGCATCACCAATAAGTCGGAAGAACGCGGCAACCAAATTACTACAATTAAACGCTAACCTCTTAGCAAGCAAGCCATTTTTTTTTCCTTTAGCTTAAGTGCAGCAATGGGGACTCGTACACAATGAAGCGAATTAGGATACTCGGTGACTATGGCCTGAACACATACACCAACAACAATGCAGTTTCTCCCATGCCCGGCAACCGGCACTATAAAGGTAAGGGAAGAAGAAATAAACACCAAGGGAAATGCTGAAAACAGGCAAACCTGATGCGTCGAGGTATCGAGATGCGATTTACTTTGAAGGAAACTTGCGGTTACAAGAGAGTACCTCCAAGAAACTTCCGTGCTTCCAACTACACTTTTGCTCTCCACAAATGAGCTCTATCCTACTTGAAAAGCTATCCCCTAAGTTCCCTTAGCTACTCTTTTATAAGGAAGAGGCTAGGGATACAACAAACTAGTTAGTGGGGAGGTTAGAATATTCTAACCTCCCAAAAGCTACATAGAATTAAATCACAAAAACCTACCAATTAAAGAAGGAGGTTACAACAACTAAAGCTGAAATCTAGTACAGGAAAATCCCAACAACCCCAGCACACGTGGACTTTCGGCTGGACATGAATGTGGATTGGGCTTTGTTAGGCCGATTTACACCATCTTAGAGCAAGCAGCCATGAAGCAGCAGAAGTAGCTCATTTGTGGTTGCTTCATCTTGGTGTTGATCGGACCGTGTGACATATTTATGAGCCAATTGTGATGCCGATCTGGTTTGGGCTCGGCCTGGATCAGTGGCTCTAGGCGCAAGGGGTGAAGGGGTTCCGATTGAGAAGATATGGGGCTGATCACCCCCATGTACCTATCTAGAGGTTGAACTTGGCATTGGAAACGTCATATAGTCTTCGAAACAGGTGGTTCTGGAGCTCCTGGAGAAATTATGGGTGAGCCGTAATTTTTGCCACGGCGTAATATGACATTATAGGTGTGGTGTAATTTTCATCACAGTTGTAATATTCTCGGCCGGAATCGAGTGAGACATCCAAAACTTTCACAGGTGGGCCGTAATTTCTGTCACGGCCATAATATGAAATTACAGGCGGGGTGTAATGTTTTTCACAGCCGTAATTTTTTCTAAGCATTTTCGCGGACCGCACCGAGGACTTCACGGTCGTGCCGTAATTTTCGTCATGGCCATAATATGACATTACGGGTGGGCCATAATTTTGGTCACGGCCGTAATTCTCTAGGACTTCAGGTGATGATGGGTCTTGCACTACTTTAACCCTCCATGGGTCTTCGGAGAACAAGGGGCGGATATCTCATTGGGTGGATCGATGATGGAATCACCATCCGCCTGGGCATGGAATGGTAGGAGGTCGGCAATGTTGAAGATGGGGCTAATCAGCATGTCGTCAAGTAGGTCCCAGACATAGGCATTAGATCCAACCTTACGCAACACCGTGTAGGGCCCCATATACCGCGCCCTCAGCTTCAAGTTGGCTTTACACAACAATCTCTCCAAGTGGATGTGCACTTCATCAAATCTCCTGGCTCAAAATGAAGTGACCTATGATGCTCGTCGATTGTTGACTTATATTTGACGTTGCTCGAATAGATCCAATGTGCAATCTTCTTATGCAGACTCGCTAAATGTTGTGCAAATGCCAATGCAGACTCATAAGACAGTGTGGTATGCATGATGTTATGAAGGTCAACAGGCTTACGGGGTTGATGTCATATCACCACTTGGAAGGGGTTAAGATCAGTAGTCCTATTAACAGCGCTGTTGTCCGCAAACTCGGCGATAGGAAGTACTATATCCCAGCTCCGTGGGTGATCGCCTACCAAACATCTAAGTAAATTCCCAAGGCTACGGTTCACTACCTCGGTCTGGCCATTGGTCTGGGGATGGTAAGCCGAGAAAAACTTCAATATTGTTCTTAAAAGGGACCAAAGTAAGTGCCAAAAGTGACCCACAAAGTGGGTGTCTCGATTCAACAAAATCGAGAGGGGTAAGCCATGAAGTTGAAGAACCTCATGGACGAACAAAGATGCTATATGTGAAGTATCAGAGGTCTTAGCGCAAGGAATAAAGTGTGTCATCTTGAAGAACTAGTCTATGACGAAAACGGAGTCAAATCTAAACACGGTTCAGGGAAGTCTCAAGCTGAAATCCATGCACAGGTCATGCCAAAGACCTTGGGGAACGGGGAGCGGCGTATGTATTGGCAGGTCGAGGCTTGGCCATTTGGCATGTGCTACAATGGCGAACTACACGCTATGCATCTTTCCTTAGGCTGGGCCAGAAGAATCATTCCGTGGCCAAATCCAAGGTTTTGTCTCGCGCATGGTGTCCTGCGACACCACCGGCATGGAGTTCCAACAACAAGTGGTCCCTAAGAGAGGTTCGAGGGATGCACAACCTGTTACCAAAGAAGAGGTACCCCTCGTGTACCTGATAAGGTGAATCCGATGGGCCGGACTCAAGGATGCGGGTGTAGACATTACCGAAATCGGGGCAACTCGGGTAGTCATTTTTGATATGGTGAAAGGTGGTTACTCGGGTTCTCATGACGCATAAGAGGGTTCGGACTCGACTTAGTGAGTCGGCAACCACATTCGCCTTTTCAACTTTGTGGTTAATGACAAACAAGTATTGTTGAAAGTATTCAACCCACTTAGCATGTCGGATGCTCAATCTCTTTTGCACGGAGGAAAGATAGGGTCTGGTGGTCACTATACAGTACAAACTCATTGTGAAAGAGATAGTGCCTCCATTGCCTTATGATTGAATAATGACATAGAACTCCTACCTTTACTCGGCTGCATTTAACTTCTCACTAAAGAAGGTGATTGGTTGGTCTTCTTGACCTAAAGTGCCATTGATACCCATGCCAGAGGCATCACATACGACTTCAAATGACTTAGAAAAGTTGGGTAACCGGAGCATAGGGGTCGTGGTCAAGGCGTCCTTAAGTGTGAGGAGCGCTGGTGTCCAAACAAACTCGGCTTGTGATAAGCATTAGGTCATATGGGTTGCAATCGTGCTGAACTCTTTGATGAAGCGACGATAAAAACCAGCTAACCCAAGGAAGCTACGGATCTCTGTGACAGACAGGTTCGGGCCAATGCCGAATCGCGGCGACCTTGACCGGGTCGACTATAAGTCCTTGGTCTGAGACGATGAACCCTAGGAAGTGTACTTGACTTGCCAAGAAAGTGCATTTCTTGGTGTTCAAGTGCAAGTGCTCCTTGCGCAGGATTTCGAATATGGACCTAAGGTGCTCAAGGTGGGCTTCCCGAGTGCGACTAAAGATCAAAATATCATTAAAATAAACGACCAAAATTTCCCAATAATGGCTTAAGGACTTGACTCATGAGGTGCATAAAAGTGAATGGGGCATTAGTCAACCCAAACAGCATGACCAACCATTCATATAACTCATCCTTGGTTTTGAAAACGATTTTCCATTCATCGCCCTCATGGATGCGTACTTGGTGATACCCACTTTTAAGATCAAGTTTTAAGAACCAGGACAAGCCTGACACTAGATCTAACATGCAAGGTTATCAAAAATGCGTTCCGGGTCTTAGGATCTTCCGATCCTACGACCCAAATTAGGCAAACCGTTCTAGAACGAATGTAGGATCTGAAATATGGTAGAATCTTACGATCTCACGATCTGGGTCTTAGAATCGGGTAGGATCTTACGATCCCATCGATCCTAATCGATCATAAGTTAATAGGTAAAATAAGTTCATATTATACTAAAAATTAATAATTTATTATGTTAAAAGCTTTTAATTGATGTGATGTAATTTTTCGTCTTTAATTATCATTATTTGCTCTTTTTTTTACCAATATTCATCAACTTAAGCTCGTTATCATCTACAACTATATTTGTCTACTTTAATTATTTATTAGAATAAAATTTATAATATTTGTTATTGTCATTTTTATTGTTATTATAATATATATCTTTATCTTCATCATTTTTCATGTTTTTATTTATTGTCTTCATTTCACTGCATGTCTTTGTTGTCTCTAGTTTTATTGTACATCTTTATTATATTCGTCTTCTATTAACTTATCTCCATCACCATCACCTCACAAATATTGAATTTCATTGTTTTATACTATACAATTAATACATTTGAATAATAGTATATATATATATATATATATATATATATATATATATATATATATATATATATATATATATATATATATATATATATTATTTATTGCTTATTAAAATATTTTTTATACTCTTAAGTCTAATTAGATAAATATATTTTAAAAATTATATATTTTAAATGATTTGGTAGGATCTTACGATCTTACGATCCAATTTTACATTCCGATCCTATAAAGTCTTTATCGTTTCTAGGTAGGATCTCGATCCTGACAACCTTGCTAACATGTCATCTAGTCATGGTATTAGAAACATATACTTGATTGTAATACAGTTGATGGCCCTATAGTCAATGAACATACGCCAAGAGCCATCCTTCTTGGGCGTAAGAAGTGCCGGCATGGCACAAGGACTAAGGTTCTCACGAATGAACCCCTTAGTCAATAGGTCATCCACCTCCCGCTGCGACTCAACGTGTTCCGTGGGGTTTAGGCGATGATGTGGGAGGTTCAGGAGAGCTACTCCTGGAACTAAGTCAATCACGTGTTGAATGTTCCTGTCGGATGGCAGACCAAAGGGGAGATAAGAGGGAGAGAGGTCTTGGAATTCAGTCAAAAGCTGGGCGATGTCAGCCGGATGCTCACTCTCCGATGTGGAGGGTACGCCCACGACCTAACGCAGCATCAATGCATACATGACTCGTGACTCACTGGCTTCATGCACTAGCGCATTCGGCCCATCAGTGTGATGGTCTTGGTTGGACTTGGACTCTGACTCGAAGGGACAACCAAACCTTTATAGGTTGATGCACCCAACTCTTTGGGTGGGGCTGGGTTCAAACGGATCTTTTAGCCATTGTGTTCAAATCTATAGGTGTTCGACCGCTCATAGTGAACTACATCGCAGTCGTACAACCATGGCCTCCCTAACAAGACATTGGCCACATCCATAGAAGTCATATCACACCAAACCTTATCTTTAGAATCATCGAAAGTGATCGGGACTTGACACCTATGTGTCACCGGTAGACTCGAGGTATCAACCCAAGCTATCGAGTACGACTTGGGGTGGGGCTCAAGCGTCAAACCAAAACGGGTAATGGCGGTCTGTGAGACCACGTTTAGGTTACTTCCTCCATCTATGACAATCCTACATGAGTGCCTATTGCACTTGATGTAGGTGGTGAATATGCTAGTGCACCACCAATCCTCGGACAGTGGGGTTTGGACTAAAGTACACCGGACAATGGCCAATGTGGGTTTTGAGGGTTCCTCATCACTAGTGTAACATTCAGGGTCAACATCGCACTCTGTGGGAGTGCGAGTTGGGGTCACTGACACAGGTGGACGTTAGCCCGCGCCAACGTGCAATGCGTGCCATGGACAATCGTAGAAAAAATGGCCCGGTTGTTGGCAATTGACACACAAGGCAGAGAGGTTAGGCCTCTGTCAGGGCCTTTCCCTTCTCTTCCTAGGTGGGGTGACGAGAAGGTTGCTCAGGGGTAACTCTCCTAGTCGGGTATAGGGCAGGTGGGACCCGCCGAGGTTCTGAATACTCTAGACGATGGGGCTGGGTGATCGGGGTGGCTCCCAATGGTCGCTAGGTGTACATGGGATCTGGATGACGTTGGGAAGACCGAAGGTCCTGCCCTATCTCCAACACATGTTGGAAGGTTAGTTCAAGGGTATCTAGGATATAGGATGGCAAGGCGCGCCGGATCTCCGAGCGGAGACCATTCTTAAACCTAGATAATGTGAAGACTTGATCCTCTCTAAAGTTGCAACGAATTGCCAACTCATCGAACCGGATCATGTACTCAGACACAGAACTAGACCCTTGGGATATGTTGCTATACTGGTATAGGAGACGCTGCCTATACGATGGTGGGACATACTTCTCCTTGAGATGATACTTCATTTCATCCTAACATGTAAATGGTGGCAGGTTTTTGTGCTCGATTTGACGCTCAACGTTAGTCCAATGCAAGCTTGCTAGACCAACTAGGAGTAGGGGCGCAAAATTGACTCGAGGGCGTTCCGACATATCACTCCTTCGAAACACCAGTCCACAGATGTAGCCCAATCCAAATAGTTTTGGATCAAGGCTTCCATCAAAAGACTTGGGTGACACCTTGACAAGACGACGAACGTCATCATCCTCACAACTCCTAGGTTGGGGCCGTCCGACGGCCCAATCTTCCTCTTCCTCAAATGGGTCATCTGCTGTGGCTGGGCTATCGTAACGGCGCCGCTTAGTCTCAACTCTATGGGGTTCTTCAAAATGACGTTGTTCGTCGACCCGCACCTATAGAGGAGGCAATGGCCAAGGACGGCGGGCTAAGGGCCTAGACTCGGATGGCTAGGGGCGAGCCGCCAAAAGCTAGACAGTCACAGGAACTTGTTGCACCATTACACTAAGTTATTGCATCATTACTTCTAGCGTGTTCATTTGCGCGGATAGTGGGTCACTAGGTTCTACATTGGTTTTAGAACCTTATGTGGCGATAGTAGGATCAACACTAGATGGGACTTGATATGAAATTCCTGATCTAGTTGTTATGCACAAATAAGGGAAGACTCAACAAAATGCTGTAAACCGACAAAATCCGAATGCAATGGGAAGGACACAAGTAATAAGAATTACCCATGAACCTCCTCTAATACCAAATTGATGGAGATGATTAGGCGGGATAGTCCTTAGATCCGACTCTAGGGTGGGGGAGACTAATGCAGCGAGAAAACCGTTAAGAGGGTTTGGAGATTGAGAGAAGTAAAACACGCTCGGAGGGAAATCAGCGAGAAAACAATACAGAAATTGTAATTGAGATACGTATTGGAGCAACACCAATAAGTCGTAAGAACTGCGACAACCAAATTACTACAATTAAATGCTAACCTCTCAACGAGCGAGCCATTTTTTTTGTTTTTTAACTTTTAGCTTAAGCATAGCAATGGGGACTCGTACAAGGCGAATCAATTTAGGATACTTGGCGACTATGGTTTGAACCATGGTTTCCATTCTCAGTCTGGCGGCTCGGTCCGGTGGCCAGCTGGGACCGTACCAGAACCGGATGAAAACTGGTGAAAACCGGCGGTAGAAGGCGGCAGAAGGCGGAACCAAAATCGCTTCCGCTGCCACCAGAAGCTTCGAACGAACGAAGCTTTCATCGCTGCTGGATTGGTGGCTCTAGGCACATGGGGTAGAGGAGCTCCGATTGAGCTGATATGGGGCTGATCTCCCACATGTACCCATCCGGAGGTTGAACTTAACATTGGGAACGTTTCGAAACAGGTGGATCTAGAGCTTATGGAGAAATTAATGGTGAGCCATAATTTTCGTCACGGCCGTAATCTGACATTTTCATCATGGTCGTAATCTGACATTACAGGTGGGGTGTAATTTTCATCACGGTCGTAATCTTTTTGGCCGAAATCGAGTAAGACATCAGAAACTTTTACAGGCAAGCCGTAATTTCTGTCACATCCGTAATATAAAATTACAGGCGGGGTGTAATTTTTTTCACGGTCGTAATTTTTTTGAAGTAATTCTATGAACTATGCCAAGGACTTCACGGCCGAGCCGTAATTTTCATCATAACCATAATCTAACATTACGGGTGGGCCATAATTTTGGTCATGGTTGTAATTCTCTGGGACTTCAGGCAATGATTATGAGACTTCAGGCAATGATGGATGGGTTTTGCGCTGCATCACATACATAGAGACGCTATACCAAATGATGCATGCACAATTAAGGAGGAGAAAGAAAAGGTAGAAAGGAGAAGGAAGCAAAGATAGAGATGAAAAAGGATAAATGAGGGAGAGAAAGGGAAGGGAAAGACTTATGCCAAAGGGAGAGGAAAGGGAGAGAGTGAGTCTAAGAGAGAGTAAACTTTCTATAGTACATAGAAAGTATCATCGTTATAAATATTTAAGCCCTTGAAATAGACTTACAAAACATAGTTGCCATGGAATGAAAATTACCATTAATACAGGACTTATTAACTAACTCATTAACTTTAAGGATGGCAAAACCCACTAACACCCAATTATAACTAAACAACCACAAATTATAATACATTAAAGTTCCACAAGTTTCACCACATCACCAATCATATGTGTCAGCATAGCATTGAATGAACTGTGTAAGAGACTAAGAGTATGGTTTGCACTTCCACTGAAACTTGGGAACTTAGAGTGGTTTTTAAACAAAGCCTAAAATGCTTAAATCCAAGACAAATTATTAATTGGCCAGATGGTAAATTTCTCCTTGTTGATTGGGTTGAACCTGGAACTACATTGAATCCAAACGACTGCCCAACTCATATACCCAACATTTCCTAATTTCATAAATAAAACAAGTAAAATGACATTGTTGCTTGCTTGAGTATAGTTTTCTAACCTTTAATGCGTTTATAAAATGCATGGCTGAAAAAAAAATTAGTAAGTTCACTAAACTCTGCCACAACTAGTGCTCCTTAGTAGTTAATCAACTTGATGCTATTAATTAGGCTTATATTGAAACTTCAAAGGCACTGAAATTGATAGTTCACTTACTTGTAGGCAGGAACCCACACGTCTGGATTGTTAGATGTGGTGAAAAGTACAAACATCTGATACAATGTGGTTCCGTAAGAAGTAAACATGGTCTTTCCCTGTTCGGTGTCCTCAAATGTTACATAAGCTAACCAGCTAGAAAATAACAAGAACAGTGCTGAAAGAGCCTACAAATAACAGCAGGTGGTGAGTATAGTGTAAAATATAAATAAAACCCCCATAAACATAGGTATACCAAGTAAATAAAGATAAGGGAAAAGAAAAGATTACCTCAGCTACATAATTTTTCGAAACTCAAAAAAAAAAAAAAATGGCAACTTTAATATAGGAAACATAAAACATGAGCATAACTATTTTGGTGGATGATATCTAAACTTAACCTTACCAAAACATCGAGGTATGTGAATGCCATTCCAGCCAGTGTGACCATACATCCACATAAATACCTGATTTACCACAAATTATTCATTTTTAATAGAGATTACAAAAGTATATATGTTCTAGTAAGATCTACAAGCATTTTATCATTCGTATAAGGGACTGCACGTGTTCCACATACAAGAGAGTATGAATAGATTTCCATCTAACATAAAATTAGTAGCTCAAAGTAACAAGATACCCGACACATTCTATTTCTTTTTTTTAAGCCACGTACTTCATGAAGATCAAGATCACAATGGTTAAACTGTTATTATTGGATCAAAGTGCTGGCATGCAGAGTTTTGGTATATAAAATCTGTTATAGCATACATGTCCTTCGTATTTTGTCAGAAATTTGTGCGCAGGCACCTTAGCATGGAAAATTTTCATTAGGCTATTAATCAATCACTGAAGTAAGACAATTCTTGGGGAATCATAGAAAATAATTATAAGCTAACCTGACTGTCATAATAACAAAAAGAACACGGACATAAGGTGCAACTCTTAAAGGCAGGGAAGAAATAACGCCAGAGACAGATAGAGTGTATACGAGCATATCACAAACTAAAACCAAGAGAAGCATGACCTGCATAAAAGACAAAGTAGATGTTATATTTTATTGGGATCTAAGAAACAAGGAGTTTGATAATTTAGAGATAAATTGATGAGTAAAAATTAGAATTTATTAAGGCAGTAAGTAACTTCCTAAGTCAATCCTTGCATAAAGGATAAGGTTTCTTGAGAGCTGGGGATTTTTTAACCAAATTGTAATTCGTGCAAAAAATAGATCAGCAATTGCTTCTAGGAAGGTTTGAAGATCCGATCCGACTAGTTGTACTAGTCTTGGAAAACCTACTTGCGTCCATCGCTTCTTCTCTTTCGTTTCCTTGTTCCCCCTCCTTCCTCTCTTCTTCTTCTCCTCCTCATTCTCCTTCCTTCTCCTTCTCCCACTCCGCTTCACCCCTTGGTCCCTGGACCTTCATCAGACCAATCCAAACCGGAAAAATCAGCCGGTTCGGATGGGTTTCAAAAACCTTGACTTCCCCTATTGATCAGTTAGTGCCCACCTATGACGGCACCCCCCATGTTGTCACATGCCTTCACTCAAACTAGCATGCATCTGTGCCTACTGCACCAATGCCCAAGCTACACCCTCTCCTCCTTCTTTCTTCTTCTCTGCCTCCACACGCCATGATCACAGCAAACAGCAGAAGTGCAGCATCCGCTCCCTCCTCCTCCTCCTCCTTTTTTCCTTCTTCTTCTTCTTCTTATTCTTTCTTCTTCTTCCTCTCCAATCAGACATGCTTCAATTTGGTTACCAATTTCCACTCTAGTCCGTGGATATGCGTCAATTTGGTCAGACATAACTCAGGAGATGTCCCCTGAAAAGGTTAACTTAACATCTCTTGGTGGTAGAAGATGCAGTCCACACTCCCAGATAGCTTTGTGACGTTTCTCAAATTTATTATTTTTTTCATATAACAGCGTCAACAAATGCAAGTATGTGTTCTATCGCATCAACGACCAAGAAAGTGGGAAGTAATTTGTTGCTATCTGTGTTAGTGGCTAAATCCTGAATTTGTGATGAATTAGGCTCATGTAAACTTAGTAGCTAAATGATGCGAAGGAACTTGCTCTACAACTCGAGGCCAAGCTTTCCCTCAGCAGCATAAAAAAAATGTGATAAGACTTGCAAATATATTGCCTTCTCTAAAGGAGATTATCCATACACTTGAAAGTTCCGAGTTCAAATGCTGCTAAGAAATTTATTGCAAAACCAATATCTAAGTACAAAGATGAAGGACTGCCGAATATTCTAGGCAAGCCACCACATGCAGATGAAGAGCATGGATTTTTGAGATTATAGAACTAGAAGAACCTAAGTTTGATCAAGGAATCAGATGAATTATTTGAATAAATTACACCAAAGAGATGACAGCCAAACCATAGGGTCAGATCTATAAGAGAAGATTGTAATGAAAATTGGCTTCGATCAAAAACATAAATGCCGATCCAGACAGAAAAAGATCAATGGAAAGCATGTTCAATTTCCCCAATGTAGATATGGATCAAAACTTTCAGCATTATAAATATAATTCAAATCATAGTATTTTCTTGTAACTTCAGATTGTTACTAGTTAACAAATTATGCAAGACTCAAGATTGGAAATAAGCAGACCTTGATCAATAACATTCATATGTCCATAGCATTTATTATTTGGTCCACCCAACCTCGGTTCATATAAGTTGTAGTGCATTATAGAGAATATTCATACTGCATGAATCTTTGTTCATATCTCCATATTCAATTACAGAAAGGAGCAAATTGTATGAAATATGAAATAAAGATTCAAATGCTTGCCTTTGACTTGTTTAAATGGCTCTTCCAGAAACGATGGAAACCCTCGTATGTAAGTGGGAACAAGGAATGAATTGCAAGAATAAGAAGTGTTATCCCCTGTTAAAAAAACGAAATAAATGTTCTCTTCAGCCCATTGCATATAGTAAATAAACTCAACTATATTGACTATTGAGTATATTCTCTGAGATTAAAATGTTTCATCAAAATCCGTGATAGCTTAGAGGATTATCAGATATCTAGTAATTCAATCACAGAAATATAATAAAAGGCAAAGACTAAAATATCAGCCCTACCAAAACGGTTAAGCCTGGTACATACCAATTAGAGCATAACCTAGTCCACAGAATAGGAAGATGCTGGGGCATGGGGGGCTATATGGTTCACAGTTCACACAATATTAAAAAATCATCAGTGGTGCCAGTTCGAGCATACCTTGTCTGCAAATACATGTATGTACTAGTCTAAGATATGATTAATACACTATCTCAGACCAATTCTTTAAAGTTTAAACTATGATGAAGGGAATACTAAGAATTAATTTTACATCAATATGCATCTGCATAAAAAACATGCAGCATAAGGATCCTTTTCCGCACTAGATGTGATGTGTTATATGGCATTAATAGTGAACCACAGGAACAAAATACCACACGATATACAGCACATACCATGCCAAAGACAAGAATGCCACACAGGTTAAAATATTTGGTTATAACAATTAATTGGTCCAGACTCCAGACCATGCATAGTTTGTTGAGCATGTCAATCCTGCTTTTAGAAGCAAATGTTGCCAAAAACTCAAAGCTTACACTAGTACATACGCAAGATCGACCATGGCTCTCAGCTGCTCGTACCGGGTTAATATCTCAATGGGACCTATATTGTGCCTTTGATGTGAAGACCTATCATATTGCACGGTGGTGGAGCGAGGAACCCCAACTACCCACCAACGATTCGAAAACCGTTCCAAACCGCCCGGTACGGGCGGTCCGTCCGGCCATCGGTCTCAGAACCGTGGTCGGAGCACGGTCGGACCACGGACGGTGGCGGACGGTAGGGTGGCAGCGGTAGAAGGCGTAGCAGGCGGCGCATCGAAGCTTCCGCCGACCGTCCGCCAGCAGAAGGCGTAGCAGGCGGCTTCCGCCAGGTGTAGAAGCTTTGATCGAAGCTTCCGCCGCCGGCGGTAGAAGCTTCTGCCTCTGCTCGCGCACGCCCCACTCGCCTCCGCTCATGCACGCCCGCCTTCGTTCCCCTCCGCTCGCCGCCGCCTCAAACCCTAATTTATGCCGCCTCCGGTTCGTGCTCGGTATGCCGGTACCGTACCGGTCCGGTGGCTCGCTCCGGGCCGGCTTTTGAATCCTTGCTACCCACCACTACCGACCCCCAATTTGTTTCCTGTGCGCTGTTGCAACCTCCCCTTCTTTCTCCTCTTGTTGGTCTTGATCAATGGTTTCAATGCTAACACTTACCAAGCACCAATTTAGTTATTGGCAATAATTTGAGAGTTGAAAGCTTGAAAGGTCTAAACCTTGATAACAATAACAGAGCAAAGTGCAAACTATCAAGTATCAACAACCTTGCAAGACTCACCAACCTTGCAATCATTGTTGGCACTAACCTCGACAAGCTTTGTGAGCTCATCATGCTAAGCTTTCATATCACGGATTTCTCTATAGTCCCACAATGCTCTGCCAAACATAAAGCCAACATCCTTACAAGTTCCAACGTCATCCTAAAGCTTACAAATCTCTTCATAAATTTCTAGCAATTCTTGTCATCACTAATGTTGACAGACCTCGCATGTTCACTTTCCCCACCCCTTTGGTCTAGTCCCCTGGAAGAAAGCAAGGGGATCTCGTTGAGTTGCAGTAATATTATTGCAAAGGGTGGGAGCCCATTGTTGGCCGCATGTGTGTGCTTGCATAGTTGCATGATGAGAGGGGTTGAAGATGAAGGCAAGTTCAGAAGAAAAAAGTATTATAGGCTTTTTTTGCTCATTCATATGTGATGCATAGTCCATGCATCATTTAAGTAATTAACTCGTATCCTATTTCTATTTCTCCACATTAATTACCCAAAATCTCATTCCACCTTGAACCTAAAAACCAAAAAAGGTTATTTAGTTAATATAAACTTCAAATATTTACATATTAAATAATATGAGAATTACAGTACAAATATACAATATATAAAATTAAAGTAATAATTTATTAGCAATAGAACAATATGCATAAAATTAAACCTATAGTTTATAATTTTCTATCAATTTGACCCAAACCTTTTGCCTTTAGTTTGAACATATCCTCTTGTAAATCAAAAAAATCATATTGCATTTATTATATTGTATACATAATAAAATAATAAATCAAATAATTCTTTGTTATAAGCAAACCATTTTCAGTTCCAGTTTTTCCCATACTATGTCTAAAACTATAGTCAAATAACAAGATTTGGATCAAATTTACAAAAATACACAAAATATATGGGGCTCGTGAAGTTTTTAAATTAAAGGTCAAAAAGTAAATGATATGAAACTACATGGGCTAATACAATAACTAAGAATATAAAATTCAAGAAAATTATTTACTTCAGCTTTATATTGTCAATTACAATCTTAATCTCTGTATTCTGTAAAATATTAAAAGATATCTTTCTGATGGCATAAGTAAGTGCGAACGTGCTACATGATATGTCATTCCACTTGCGATTTATTGTTTCATGGTATTTCTGATGACACATCACAATGACTTTTGGGTGGCAAAATTAAAAGAATACAGCTGCTGAAAATCTTCTAATCTTTTTCCAATGTACCAAATGACGCTGCTGTTATTTGCGTATGCATGCTAGCTCAGTAGCCTCAGTTGGCATGCAGTTGATACCATGATAATAAGAACATGGATTACTAGAGGTGGGCCCATATTTTCTGGTAAGATCCCAAAGTCGTAACTAGAGTAAAGTTAAAGTGGAAGAAAGACTAAAAGAGTGCAATGTTAGATTTTGACTGCTCTAAGTTCTAACTTTTAAGAAAGAATCACAAACATATGCTTAATGGCCAAATCATGTTCAGATATGTTTGATAATCAACTAGGACAAGAAAATATTTAACACAAGGAATGTTTAACCACTTTCATATGGTCACTGGCGAACAGAGAATTATAACCGCTGAGTTTTCCTATTTAACGCCATCGAACTAGTGACGAAACATAGCAAGCGTCAATGCAAATTTGAAGTTAACCAAGCAAGTAAGATGAGAAATCAGAAGTTCAGTTGACAAATCAAGTTTAAAACTTTTAATGAATAAAATTCAACCAAAGAAAGATACCTCATAAGTGAGAGATTGTCCACTGGTTAAATAAGGGAGCTGCCCAAGGTAGAAGTATTCCCTTTCCTCACAGGAGTTGCCACCATACTTTGCACACCAAAGTGGCTTCTGCAAATTCATGATACTAATTATTTATCCAGTTATTCAATGCACAAAAGATTAAACACCTTATCAGTAGACTATAAGCTGTGGAATTAATCAGGTAGTGAAACTACTAAAAAAATATTTGCATATGAGATCTTAAAGTGTACTTTTCTATTTGCACAGTTAATCTCATCAGAACAAAACAAAAGAAATTCAATTGAATAAACAGAATTACAACTAACCTCAAGAAAGTTGAGTACGATTAAGGCAAAAAGATTAAGTGACCAAAGAAAATCCAACCGAATGTATACAAAGTAGAATTTTGCAGCATTTTCAAATCTTTCTTCATTTAAAACCTCCTCCGGAATACCAACGCCATCTTCTGCCTGTAAGAGGAAAAATGAATACTGATAAAGAACATTAAATGCATTCAGGATAGAGCATGTATCTTATTAATTCCTAAAGCTCTATAAAAATGTGCAGTTGGGCAACTAATTCAGGTTTTTGTAATGAACTCATTAAACAACAACGTATAAGAAGCAAAAAGAAAGCCAAGTATCCTCTTCTCATCTCCATTTAATCATTCATTAATACCAGATATTTCTCTCTTCCTCTTCTCATCAACAATTGATCACAACCATTAGTCTAACTTGTAGTAGATCATGAAGTCATCTTCTTCCTTTTCTCATGAGCATGAAATGATCCAGGGACTTGTCCATGGCTTAGCTGCAAGTTGTGTGGGACTTCTAGAGTTACTTCTCATATGAAGGCCTGCAAACATCGCTGATCCTCTCCAACGATTTCCACAAGCTTTCCTCTGTCTTGGACAAAGTCTTCTTCTGTAACCAAGATTACGTCCTCACAAATTTACCTTTGATGTGGCTAGCAACACCTCCCTCCACCTAATAGTACCTCTACTACATGGATGAGAACCGGACATAGATTCTCTCTATGTATGGATACATTACATATCACTTCCTACATGCTACAAGCACATGTTCTATTTACAATATCACCTTCTCCTGCTCTCGTATGTATTGAGCAATGGCACTTTTTGTATGTGAAGTAAACAACATTTCCATACACGAACAATTAGAGTGTTCATCTTGTCCTCCTGTGCCACGATAATGTTAACTATTTATCTAGCTTGAGACAAAGGATTGAGGTCTAATTTTTTAGTGGGTAGTTGAGTTCTAGATATTTTTTCCTTCATGTACAGTAACTATCTCGATCGATGGCTTGACGAGGGCTACGCCTCAGAAGGTTATCGACTCGATATTAAGTGAAGAGTTGATCTATTGTCATCTCATCAACTTATCAATTATTATTCTTTTCTAGCATGCATATTTTCCTATGGTGGCAGCAAAAGAAAAACATCACAGGCATGCTAGGGACAAAATAATAAAACATCACAGGCATGCTATTTTGGTCGATATGGTCATAGCCCTTTTCATACACATAACTTGTCATGAGTCATGCGACATGTTATCGTGCATCCAAGGGTTGCGAGTCCCTGTAGCAGATCAGCTCATGCCAGTAAGCCAAAAGCTTGTTTCCTTCCTCCAATTAATCACCACGATTCCAAAAGCTGGCGCCACTCTAATTTCGGTTGAAGAAGTCACCTTGTTGTCTTGATGAAAGCCTAACCTATCTTATGGAAAATATTCTAAACCTATTCTAAAACATGATGAAAGAATACATGAAAATTTTACATCGAGATAGGGGAAAGAAGTACCACAGGCAGATGGCTTAAATTTTATAAGCATTCATCACAGGTGGATACATGCATCCACATCACAACAAATAATTCAGTGAGTAATTAGTAACTTAATATTATTAGGCGATTATTTATTTCCCTTTATAAGCACTATTAACCATTATGACTCAACCAATCATAGATGATAGAACTTGTTAAGTGTTAAGAAAGCGGGTCTACGAGTTATAATTTATAAGTTATATTATTGGGTTTATTTATATCTTAATGGGTCTTATCTAATTACTATTAGGTTTGTACATTAAGTAGCAAATCCTAGATAGATTAATATATAATTTTTATACCTAATTCTAATATGGCACCAGAGTAGGTCATCCTAAATGCCCTTTTTCGCTGTTGCACAGAGCACCACCGACTGATCTCACCGGCATCAAAAATTTTATCAAGTGCTCTCTGCTCTCTAGATGTCTTAGAAGCCTTAAAGTTTAAACCTCAAAGTTTAAAGGTTCTTCACTTTTTCCTCCCTAATGGGAGAGAGATAATCTTTGAGAAATAAGGAATTAAATACTAGTATATACCAAGTGGCATGGCCAGTATATACCTGTCCGACCATGGACCAATTCTGGTACATAGTCGATACCGATATAAATATGTAATATATGTTTATATATGTATTGTTTAGTACCATTGGTGTATATCAGTACCACCAATGGTATGGTAGAATACTAGTCCAAGCATGGATCTATACCATATTTTGGACCAGTCTTTTAAACCTTGAGTAAGGTTATATAATAATACCCTACTCTTTTATTCTTTATTTCAATCTTTCCATAATCTTCTATCTACTTATTGCCACAGAGAATAGTCTTAAACTTAAACCCACAACAACTTTCAAATCATTAATAACACCACATGTTGCAAGTTAAGGCAAAGGTTTAGGTGCAAGTCATAGAAGACTTCTTCTAACATCTCATATAGAACACCCTTCTCTAACTTTTGTGGCATCCTCCATCATAATATTTAGTATAGTCTCACTTACTTCCTATGGCATCCTCCATCATAATATTTAGTATAGTCTCACTTACTTCCTTTAACAACCCCTAGATCCTTGAATCTAGTGCATCTTCTAACGAATAATAAGACATCATTTACACCCCTATCTCTTAACCATCATCATCAACTTACGTCTAGAGTAGATGGATCCTTTATTCCTGTTGTACATTGGCACTACTTAATACTTATATTGATACCAAATTACCACTATTGTTCTTTATGATGTTTTCTATATGCCACATTTTCTTATTAATCGTTTTTTATATATGTGCCTTTACAAAAACCTTTTGTAACATTTTCTTCATATTGTCTATTTATGACCCCAAGACGAAAGTAACAATTGGTAGAGGTCTTAAGATTGGAGGAGTATATGTACTAGCAAATTTATTTTCTATTTATCATCAAGCACTTAACTCATCCAACCAATCTTCACATCCTTGGCATTGTTGTTTAGGTCATCAATCTCCACCTAAGGTCCAATAAATTTTATCTTTGAAGTTGTGTCCAACATTTCACTACGAGGCATGTCAACTTGGCAAACATCATAGATCTTCATTATCATCCGGTGATAGTAGCAAGAGTATGTCTCCATTTTATATAGTTTACTCAAACATTTGGGGTTCGAGTCATGTGTCTCGCAAGGATGGTCATTTGATATTGTCTCTTTCATTGATGATCATTCTTGTATGTGTTGGGTCTTCCTATTAAAGTCATTTTGAAGTCTTTCTTGTATTTTAAATCTTTTAGTGCACACTTCTTTTTCATATGCAAGTTCCACGCCAATATTTTAAAAACTAGTTCATATTGAGTAGCATGGCTGGATTGTACCAGTCCAAGCAAAGAAAGTTCTTGCACATACTTCCACCGCGAGCAGAGCATGTGTGATCTTCTATTGGAGAAGAAAAGGAAGAGGAAGAGAAAGAAGAAAAAGAAGAAGGAATAGGAGAAAGATGCTTGCAAGCAAAGGCGGACCATGAGCAAATGAGCCAGTGAGTGGCAATCTTCTTCTCCTCCTCTGCTCCTCTTGTTTATGGCATTGCTCCTGTCCCATCCAGACTAGTAAATACCAGTCTAAGCCTGGACTCGCACCAAATCTTGGACCAGTTTTTAAAACTTTGTTCCATGTTACTCAAGATGCAATTATCACATCAACATTTCTAATAAATCAAGTCCCAATATCCTTATTACAAAAGTCCCTATTTTCTATATTATTTTCATCACAATCAGCATTTCCACTTATCCCTAGAGTTTTTGGGCGTCTTTTTATTCTCACGTTCTTCGTCAAGGCTTAGACAAACTTAGTCTTTGCATAATCTGATGTATCTTTCTTGGATACTCCAAGACTCAAAAGGGATATTATTGTTACAAGCCCACCATTGCTCCTTCATGTGTAGATGTTTTATCTTGTGAGTCATTCCATACTACTCTAAGCAAAATAAGTTCTACACTAGACACCACACCCAATTTGCCATTTCTAGTTCATGTACTGCCTCCTTGCATTCCTGACTTACCCTCACCACCTTCAGACACCCCTCCATCCATGCCATGTTCATCTTCAAGCCCTCATCATGAGACTAATGATCTTCGCCCTAGAAGGACTCCAGCTACACATCCTATATCTCTTATGCATACTTATCATCCACCCATCATGCTTTTGTTACTATTATCTCATCTCTTATTACTTCAAGACGTTCTTCTAAGGCTATACTAATGAGGAAATTGGGGCCTTATTATCAAGGAAAACATGTGCATTAGTTCTCTTACCTTCATGTGCCTAACAAGTTGCTGGCAAATGGGTGTATATAATCAAATACAATCCATAAGGTTCAGTTGAGAGGTACAAAACCCACTTAGTTACCAAAGGTTTTACACAAACATATAGTATTGACCGAGGTTTAAAAACCAGTTTGAATCAGTATATCGGTCTGGTCTCGGACAGTTATGCTACAGTGAAATAAATTGTACCGACACAATGCTCCGAACCCATTTCGGATAGGTACAAATCAAAATTTTAGTTGATTCAGATCGAAATTTCAAGCCTTGGTATTGATTATTTTGATATATTTTCTCTAAATGCATGCTTAAACTCTATTGGAGTTCTTTTCTCTTTAGCTATTAACCTTGAGAGGCAGCTATATCAAATGAATATTAAAAACATTTCTCTATTCAGGGATCTTTTGGGAAAATGTATACATGGAGCAACTACCAGGTTATGTTGCTCAGGTTATGTTGCTCGGGGAAGTAATATGCAAGTTACGTAAGGCATATGGGTCCAAACAAAATCTGAGGGCTCGGTTCTATAAATTCTCTCAAGTGAGGTAACTAGTAGGTTTAACATGGCAAAATTGATCACTCAATATTTATACGGCGCTCAAATGTAGGTATAGTAATACTTGTTGTTTGTGTGAATAATATTCTATTGGTAGGGAGCAAATTCAAATGCATACTAGAAACCAAATTGCATCTCCAATCCCAATTCGTTCACAAACTAGACATTGATGCAACTAGATAGAGGCAAGCGGTAGGAAAATTTTTTATCTCATTCTCACCAAACTAGACATCTCATACTATGTAGAAATTGTTAGTCAATTTATGTAAAATCTCAAAAAATATCATTAGGATAACACACTGAGAACCTTACAATATATTAAAGGAGTTCTAAGGAAATGCTTGTTGTACAAAAAAAATATATACATATAGAGTAAAGCTTACGCAGATAATAATTATGCTCGGAATGTAGATGACAGGAAAATAATTTATGGATTGGGTAACATAGAAAAGTAAGAAACAAAATGTGATTTCCACATGTAGTTGTGAAGCAAAATACAAGGTGATGACACATATCACATGTAAAATGTTATGGCTTAGAAGTCTCTTAGATGAATTTGATCTACCATGTCCAAGCTCTATAAAGTATAAACATGTATTATGGCAACCAATCAACTATCTTCATTGTCAATAATCTAATGTTTAATGAAAGAACAAAACATACAGAGGTTGTTTGTTATTCCATTCGAGAAGCAACCAAGGTTCAAAAAATTGATTCGTACTAGGTGGTATAGCTAGTTTGTACCTGTCCGAGCAAGAACCGATACACAAAAGACATCGGAGCCGAGCAGAGGGAGAAGGAGGAGGAGGAGGAGAAGGAGAAGCCATAGCTTGTCGCATCCATCGCTTGTCGTGTACACTGCTCATTGTATCCACTGAAGACGGAAGAAGGAAGAAAGAGAAGGAGAAGATTGCCACATCTGCCACTTATCACTTCCACAACATCTGCAGCTAACTACTCCTCCTCCTTCTTCTTCTTACTCCTCCTCGGCTGCTCCTACCGTGAACTGCTCGATTTCGTTGATTTTGTCCACTATAGACAAGTACAATACTAGGCTAAGCTTGGACCGGCACATGTCTTAGACTAATGGACCAGTATTTTAAACCTTAGAAGCAATTATGAACCAACAGATATATACCCCTTGCATAAAATCAGAAGAGCAACTAGCATATATCTTCCTAGAGACTTTGGGCTTGACAAGGTCTCATTACATATGCAACAAGCTAGGCATGATTGATATCTTTGCTTCAGCTTGACGGCAAGTGTTGAGAGTAAGAAAGTAGATCTACAAGTTATAATTGATATGTAATGCTATTTGATTTGTTTATATCTTAACATATTTATTTAATTATTATTAGGTTTGTATATTTAAGTAACAAACCTTAGACAAATTAATGTATGATTTTCATTTTTATACCAATTCTAACTGAAATAACACAATAACTAAGCATGTCTAAAACCATATGATTGAAAATACTTAAGATCATATTCGGGTTTTATTCAATTATTTGTCTCACTCCTAATGTGAGATCAAATAAGGTGACATAATCTCTCTACTCAAATGCTTGATGTATCATCAAAAACAAAGTCAAATAAATAACACTGAACTATGAACTATCCTTATTTGGTGATAATTGAAGCATATTTGAAATTTGAATAGCAACTTCACCATAGAAGGCAACATCTCCTATTAAAACTATCACTATACATAGGATCATATATTTTAAAAACAGTCCATACCACTTGGTAGGGGCAATATGTATTGGCTTGAACTTATATTGGTATATGGTACAAGTTAGTACAGATCCGATATATATATATATATATATATATATAATGTTTAGGGCAATCCTATATGTCAATATGTACCAATGCATACCAATATTTAATACTACATTGTTACACCAATACAAATCAAATATATATATATATATATATAATGTTTAGGGCAATCCTATATGTCGATATGTACCAATGCATACTAATTTAATATTAAATTGTTACACCAATACAAATCAAATTCTAAAACCTTGCCTTGCATACGATTATGACTAGTCCAATTCCATTGTGTTACTCTAATACCACTTTTTTGTTCTTGCTTAGGCATCATTACCTATTACTTAAAGGCTTGAAACCATGTGGCATAAAATTCTTTAACCAAGTTAATAATAATAAAATCATTAAGCTTTCCATGCCAGTAATTATCCTCTCACTCCATATGGGGAACCAAATTTAGGGTTTGACCCCCAACCTATAGAGCAAAGTTTTTACTCTCAATCCATACCGATGTAGGGGTACAATAACAAACTAGTATAACTAATCATCCTAACATAGATGTGTCAGTGCTACTCATAGCAATCTATAGATACTAGTACCAGTACATCTCAATCTGATGCATACCACATGTACCGACTAGTATGGACTGATACTAAGCCATATTATAAAGTAAGAAAAACGTAACCAGCTTAAGATATTGTTTGCTACACAAGATACTTAAAAGCATGTGTAGAAAAGATGGGGGTATGTTTAGTAAATGGAGAGTGAAATAGAAACTTATGCTAATGACAGCCATCCAGCTATACAAGTATCATATTATCACATAGCTCGTGCTAGTCGCATGAGACCTATGCTTCTCGAGCCTAACCAACATTACTACTAACCTCTAGTCACAAATCTTAAGGCTCATTCCACAATATTGCATGTGCTTGTATCCATGTCAATGCATACCATTTCAATGGATCATGATGGTGTGATAGATATGTAGCACTGAAACTACAAATACCTCATATCATGGTAGAAATTTTGGTTGTAGCATTGTAAATTTATTAAAACAACCTGGGCTATTTCTACCAATTCACCATCTTGTGATGCTCAACATTCATTCTAGTATTAGTTTAAGATTTTACTGGTAGACATTGGTAAAGATCCCTCAGTAGCATGACAGTCTATGTGTCTGACAAATTCATTACTTTTTTCCTATTTTTTTTCACTTAAAATAAATTCAAAACTGTTATTTTTTTCTGTTATCCAAGTAAAATAGGTGGATCCAATTCAAACCCGTTGACACGGGTACAGGGCACTACAAATACTTAGGGCATGTCAAAAAGTCACAGAACAAATATCACGATGGCTAGGAGATTTGAAACATCGATTGTGTCCTCTGATTTTGCTATTGCAACCCTATAGTCTGCTAATACCTCATGTCTTGAATAAGTAGAACAAAAGTAAGGCACTACAAGTCTTAAAAATTTTGATTTTTTTTTTCCACCTGTGAGTGGTCTAAAATAGCATATTTCAGCTCTCACAGAATGTTGTTCTACAGTACTGCGTTTGTGTATCTATGCAAATCAGATACATATCCAATTATGTTCAAGTTGCAAAGACGAGCCATTACAAGAAAAGGAGTAGAAGGGACAGCCTTCTGGTTTAATCATAAACTCTTACGAGTACCTTAACCAAAGAATCAGCGAAAATAAGCAAATGCTCATTCCAAACATCACTGCAAAACATCATGCTCTGCCAGCTATAATAAGGAACGGCATCTGTAGAAGCATCAATTCCCAATACATTTGACTGAGATAACAACATTCAGTTTATCAAGATCTAAAAATTGGAGCATATCCTGTTTTCATTTTTTTAAAAAAAAAAAATCTTCCTCCATGTGCAAAATATCCACACACGTGATCATACATGGAAAACCCAATTCAACAGAACCAGAAAAAGAAAAAAAAACAAGAAAGCACATTCATAATCAATAACCCATTGAAAAATGAAGAGGACCTTAACCACCGCATCGTGTGTGTGTCCACGTTCACAACGTAGATTCAAGAATCCGATAAAAACATACAAACATGCGGGTTGACACAGATCAACGGAGGTAGGAAAGTCGAAGAGGAACGACACCAACCAGGTCCACCAGAGCCGCGGCCTTCTGGTAGTTGTCTCCGTAGGCTATGGCGTCGGACCCCCGCATGCCCGATTTGCGCCGCTGGAAGACGGTACCTCCCCGCCGGCCGGAGCGTGTGGTGCCGTTTCCGCCGCTGCTATCGTCCTCAATGATCAACGGGGTGTCCATCTCCCTTTCCCCTTCTCAGCGCCCCTCCCTCACTCCAACGTACTACGCAACGCGGAGATCCATGGTGGCCGATTTCTATGAATAATAAATGGAATCGACATCTCGATGCCGACTTGTAGGTGACGTTCCAAATTTACCCTTTTCTTTCCTCATAATCCAATAAAACCCATCTTCATCTCTCACCTTCCTCTCCGCGTCGGCCGTTGCTCCGGTATCCGAGATGGACGGACTAGATTTGAGAATGAGGGATTTGGGCAAGATTCATAAGAAAGCTGACTTGGAGAGGATCCTATATCCAGACCATTCGGACTCGGGCTATCGACTCGCAATAAACGGAGAAACCACCGCATCGTGTGTGTGTGTCCACGTTCACAACGTAGATTCAAGAATCCGATAAAAACATACAAACATGCGGGTTGACACAGATCAACCGAGGTAGGAAAGTCGAAGAGGAACGACACCAACCAGGTCCACCAGAGCCGCGGCCTTCTGGTAGTTGTCTCCGTAGGCTATGGCGTCGGACCCCCGCATGCCCGATTTACGCCGCTGGAAGACGATACCTCCCCGCCGGCCGGAGCGTGTGGTGCCGTTTCCGCCGCTGCTATCGTCCTCAATGATCAACGGGGTGTCCATCTCCCTTTCCCCTTCTCAGCGCCCCTCCCTCACTCCAACGTACTACGCGACGCGGAGATCCATGGTGGCCGATTTCTATAAATAATAAATGGAATCGACATCTCGATGCCGACTTGTAGGTGACGTTCCAAATTTACCCTTTTCTTTCCTCATAATTCAATAAAACCCATCTTCATCTCTCACCTACCTCTCCGCGTCGGCCGTTGCTCCGGTATCCGAGATGGACGGACTAGATTTGAGAATGAGGGATTTGGGCAAGATTCATAAGAAAGCTGACTTGGAGAGGATCCTATATCCAGACCATTCGGACCCAGGCTATCGACTTGCAATAAATGGAGAAATATTTGTGGAGGGGTATTTAATTTTTTTAATTTAAAAATTTTTTTAAAAAAAAATTTAAAAAAAATATTGGAGACATCAAGAGCTATTCAATAATATATATATTAGGGTATTTTAGATCTTGTATATATCTAAAATACTTTATACAAAATCATATATATGACAATAGTGAATAGTATTTTTGTTTTATATGTAATTTTATATATGATATTTTAGACGTATAAAAAATCTAAAATATTTCAATATATATACCATTGGTTAGCTCTTGATGCCTATAATATTTCTAAAAAAAAAATTTTAAAATGTAAAATTAAGCACCCTCCGCAAATTTTTACCCCTCGGAGCATATTGGAAGTGGATCGCCTCCAAGTGACCACAGCCGCGACGGTTTGATGGCTCGGACGGACGGCTGTGGAGGGACTTGCAGTGGTCCTCACTTGATGCGAATCGGATGGCGGGCAATCATGTTCACGACGACAACCGAGTTGATTTAAATCGATTATGAAGTTCGCATCCGCTTTCCACGTGACATCGAGGCACGACACTTGGCTTTGGGTTCGTATATTCTAAGTTAACACTTGAGATCGTGTCGGCAAACCGGTTTGGACGCGATAAATTAATGAATTATAAATGTTTGACAAATGTTGAGATTGGGATGAGGTCGAGAAGAATTATCGTTACATTAAATGGGGAAAGCAGACAAATAATAAATATGTGGTTGAGAGTACTTGAAGGGGAAAGGCTTCCTAAAAAATACAATATATCGCTTGCATTGTAGGGCACTGACAGATTTCTTTTTACTTATAAATAAATATATAAATGTGTAATGTAACGTTGGTCTGAACGATCGACGAATCACGCAATAAAGTATATTTAAAAAAACTCGTAGCTCGCATTGACTGAATTGCGAACGCACAAGTTGAAGAAAGTCAAAGCCTTCATCTTAGCTCGAATTAATTAAGCAAGTTAGCGATCTAAGCAGTAAGCACGACGTGCGGTTCGATGGGAAGGAAAGGTACATGTACGACGACCGTTAGGTAATTGCAGATGGACGATTGTCATTGGATAAAGTTTAAAAAATAATTTGGCATTTACAACCAGTTTAGGAGAAAGAAAAACTGGGAGAAAAGATATACGGGAAGAATATAAAAATATGAAGAAGAGAAAGCTTGTTCACATGTGTTGCACGTATTTTTCCCCATGCTTCCCCATGGCAAGCAAGAGGCGGTGACGGCAAAAATTGGGCGATGGCGATTCGGTGGGTGAGGGCGGACGAGCAACGACGCTATGGCTGTGGCGAGGGCGAGCTATGGCCTGGTGAGGACGGATAGGGCGATGATGTTGCGGCTGGGCGAGGGCGGACGAGCGACAGTGCTATGGCTGTGGTTGGGCGAGGGTGGACGAGCAACGGTGCTACGTCTGCGGCGAGGGCAAGCTATGGCTGGGTGAGGGCGGACAAGGCGACAACGCTGTGGTTGGGCGAGGGTGGATGAGCGAGGGCGAGCTGCGACTAGGCGAGGGCGGACAAGCGACGACGCTACAGCTGTAGCGAGAGAGACGAGAGGAAGAAAGGGAGAACAAGAGACACGAGAGAGACGAGGAGTTTCATAAGTGAGCGTCAATCGGGTTTTCTTCCGAATTTAAAAAGAACATTTTGGAGATAAAATGTTAAAATTTTTCTCTCCTCCTATCCTATTTTTTTCAAAGAAACGAGAGAAAAAAACTTTTCTCTCTTTCCTCTTCTATTTTCTCTCCAAGAAACATAATATTATTATTAGTTGTCTATGTCCTAATTCTTCAAAAGGCTTCTTTTTTTTCTTTTTGTTTTTGCAAGTATTTACTTCTTGTTTTGAAGTAAATGGATTAGGGACTAGCTCATGCCAATTAACTAATTATATAATGTAAAATGAAAGAAAAAAATTGCTAAGTGCAAACAACAACAAATTTGGGTGTTCAAATTGATAAACTTAAATATGATGCTAGAATTTATGCAAGGACTCAAAGCAAAATAAGATTTCGAGTCTTTGCGCATTGACTTGTTGCATCTCTAAAGTCCTCGTCCTTAGTGGTGGTGGGCGAGATGAAAAATAGCTCAAATAAAAGTTAAATAAAGATTATAGTTAGACTTAGACAAAAAATAACCTGACTTGTCAACTCGTGCTTCTCCCCTCTTCCCTCTTGTGACGCCTGTGTCGGGGCCTGACACCTCTCCTCCCCACTCATATTAATCCTCTTTCCTTCCCTCCCCTCTCCCTCCCTCCTTGCTTATCGTCACTGTGAGGTTAGGTTTCCCATTAGGGTTGCCTATGGGGCAAAATTTTTTATGTAAGAAATCTTAATCTATCTATTGTATAAATTTACAATAACATGCATAAATAATAAAATTAAAGTGTACCTAATTGCGCCATTTAGATTGATGAAGGCTTTAGCATTCGTACACTGGGCTAGAGATTTTTCATCGCTATCCCCCATAAGATATCTTTGGAAGAGACCAAAAGTATTAGAGATACGAGTGAGATTCTAGCCCATATTTATAATATAAAACCCAAGACTCTTCCCATCAAGGAGTTTGGTTCAAAGTGCAAAATCCAACCAATAAAGGTTCTTCTCAAAACCAAGGTGTAGCATCCAAACCCATTAAGGTCTTGTTTACTTAGGGGAAAAGTTAGAAGGAAAGGAAAGAAAGTAGGAAGGAAAAGAGTATAGGCTTATTTACTTGGGCGGATGGATAGTTTAAAAGGGAAAATTAGTCATTAATCCCTCCATTTGCTTTCCGCCCAAATCGGATGAAAAGCTGAAACTATGACTTAACTTTACTAACTTCACACCTAACTTTTCACCGCACCATTACTTATTCTCGCTCAA
Source organism: Costus lasius (assembly GCA_027563935.2). Lineage (NCBI taxonomy): Eukaryota > Viridiplantae > Streptophyta > Magnoliopsida > Zingiberales > Costaceae > Costus > Costus lasius. The sequence continues at coordinate 14,593,578 of CM050449.1, forward strand.
TACGAGCTCTTCTCGACTACTCATCCTTGTCGTCACTGCTTGAGCTCGCCGCCATTGCTCGTTCATGCAACTGCTGCTTGCCCTCGCCGTTGTCGCTCATATTTAATATTTAATATTTAATAATTTTATGACATTATATATATATATATATATAATATGAATAAAAAAATAAAAATTGGGGTGTATATATCAATCCTTCAAACTTTCTTTCCATCCAAGTAAACACAAGGAAGAAAAATCTATAACACATTTCATCAATCTATTTTTCCTTTATTTCCTTCTTTTCTTTCCTCTGTACTTTTCATCCGTCCAAGTAAACACGACCTAAGGATTCTTCTCAAACCCGTGAGCTGCCACGGGCTGTCTATCACATAATAATAAAGTATTATGGGCCAATTAGTTAATTAACAAATATTCTTTCTTAAATTAATTAATGATAGACTAAAATTTATAATATTAGTTAAACTAACTCACATATTTATTGAGAATCATTTCATAGCCTGAGCTCTGTTTTCTTCGAGGGAAGAAAAAGGGGACGGATAGAAAAACCAAAGGGAAAGGAAAACTGAGAGAAGGAAAGACTTTTTTTTTGTTTTTTTCTGTTTCCTTAAGAGAAAAGAAAAGTGGATGGAAAAAATACTATTATATTATTTTTAAGTTGTATCTTCAACAGGTAATGCATTTATACCGATTCAATAGGTAAACAAAATTCAAGATGATTTAGCTCTCTAAATACATAGTGCACTTCGTCTTAACATCAACAGGGAATGCATTTATGCCGATTCAACAGGTAAAAAAAAATTCAAGTTGTATCTTCACCAGCTAAAAACTGAAACATGCAAAATGAAATCTTTTGATGCAAAAAACTTGCAAAACTGAAAGTGAAGATAGCAGAATAACTGGGAAAATACAATGCCGCAAGCAAAATAAGTGGGAAAAGTAAAATGCATATTGCATAGCATGAACTTTGTATTCATTGATTGGGTAGCTGAACTATCACATTGAATCAATCAATTTGCATATTATTATCCATTACAAGTTTGCTTCCCAAATTCCTCAAATAACAAAAACAGACTAAATTATTTGTTATGCGTTTCTAGGAAACACAAATAACAAAAAATATAGCAGTCTATAAATATTTTTAAATTACCATCTTTCCATTTGGCAACCAATTCTAAGATCAAAAAGTTTATAAACACTAGAATATTTACCATACCATCTCAAACGAATTAAAAGACATGGTGATTATTGTGCTTAGTGAATTAACAACCAAACAACCATATATATGATTAATCTACACACAAAAGGATAGAAACATGCATGGAAGGTCTGTTATATATATGATTAATTTCATACACCCAACAACTAACATTGTCCAACAAGTAAATACATACAACAACTAATATTGTCCAACAACAAGCACATACATCCATTGTCTAATGGCAAGTACCAAAGTTTGATATCAAGAATTAGTCTACAAAATCAAATGAGTCCACATTATCCATACAAAACCAAATGAGTCCTAAAACAAGTTTGATAATAGCCAACACAAAATGTGGACCAAAACAAGGACATAATCAACACAAACTCCTTCAAAATTTCATCAGCTCATTTATGACATAATGATGCTTATCTTATGTAGTAGAAAATAACAGTTCTATGGCATCCTTACTCTTTCCAATTTTGACATGAGCTTGAAAAAGTTGGTCATCTGGAACGCCAATTCGATTTAGCTCTTCGTATATATCCTTTTTAGTGTACTCTTTTCCTACAGTTTAAGGAGCCATTTGCTTGAACATAAATTCATTTGCATCCTTCATACAATTGATTAGCTCACCCAACTTGCAACTTGTGACAGCATCATCATCTTCAACTTTTTTCTCTTCTTACACTTTGAAGACGTAACCTCACTAGTTGATTGAAATGATCACATTGTAGTTGGAGTTGGTGAGTTGGTTCCATCAAGATCTTCTTCATTTATTAGTGGGATATGAGCAGCAGAAAAACTTCCAAAAGCTTCTTCTTCATTGAATAGGTCATGGGCTTCTTCTTCAATCTCTTTGTTGCACAAATTTATATATTTTTTGCAAGTGACAAAAATATTACCGGTAGCTCGATCTTTTGAAAATAATTCCTTGAGCTTGTCGTAGTTGTTAACAGGAGTGCTTCTCCATTTTTTTTCATTTGAGGATTAGCATGTAAACATAAATTTTTTTTAATAAGTATATGCAACAGATAAATTTACTACAATATTGAAATAACACGTGATTCTATTTACCACAATTAGCTCATCTCATACAGTGTTGTCAACTTCAAACATCTTAGATGCACTACTCCATGCGATTCCACTCTTATTTTTGAATAATTCGTGACATGTATTGAAATGACTTTTCAATATTTTCATTCGAGTTTTCAGGTGTTCCTTTGTTGATGATATACCAAATTTTGGCACACATATAGATAATATATTCTTATATGCCATAGTGGTAAAGATACCATCTACCCTAAACCCTTTGGCTTGCTGGTCTAATAATGCATCTACAAAGATATTATCCATAAGCTCGGTCCATTTTACATTAGAACTTTTGGCGCCCACAGAAGTAACAATCTTTTTGCTCATCTTATATTGACATAAAACAAATTGCATTAGTACATTAATACAAGAACAAGTAGATGAATAAGAACAAATCATAACTTTTGACAATGTCACAAGAACATATCACAAGGACAAGAACATATCATAATGTGTCTGATGTTTCGTATTTATATAGTATTGTTGCTATACTTTTTGTATATAATCTCTCCTATTATTATCATGTTTTCACTTATTTTGACTTAAATCCTTTTGTTTGTTCGGAATCTTCATCTCTCTTTGCTTTTGTCATATTTTAGGTGAAAAAGATCAAATTTTAATAGATTTTGATGAATCCAAATGCACAGATAAATTCTACAAGTCAAGACAAAGCTGCCCATCAAATTTCGTGCAAATCAGAGCTTATTTGGAAAATACGGTCTGCCTATATTTTTTATCACGACCGTATTTTCTAGGAAAGCACAGAAAGAAATGGCCTTGCCTGTGATATTTATCACTGCCGTATTTTACTCAGTACAAAATACCAGAAATCCACAAAGAGAAATACGGCCTGCCCGTGACAGGAATCATATTCGTAATTTGTCGAAGAAAATCCACAGAAAGAAATATGGCCAGCTGTGATACTTTTCACAGCTGTATTTCTATCGGGTTTATTTCTAGAACAGTACATAAAGAAATACGACCGGCCATATATATTTTCACGGCCATATTTATTTCAGCCAGATTCGGTTTTGACCTCATTTCTTGCCCGATTCGGCTCATTTTCAAACTAAATTTAGGGAAAAACTTAATTAAGTGTTGGGGAACTATATAAAATATCATAGGAGCAATTATCATGACTTTTTGGCTGATTCGACGAAGAGGCAAGATTAGGGCGAACGGCAGCAAACTTCACTATTTTCACCGGAAAAGCTTGGTTTTTACAGTTAGCTGGCGTCGATCTTCACCAGGAAACCTTGATTCTCATCTTCCTTTGTCAATTTCATATTTATTTGCCAATTTTGTAATCAAAACATGAATTTTTATAATGTGAACATGTTGAACATGTCAGCGTAATTCTTTTATTCAGGATTTAGGGTGTAACCCTCTATGTTTTCATGACTTGATTATTTATTATCTTCTTATGAAATAATTTATTTGTATTTGATTCAATAATTGTTGTGCTTAATACATGTTGATTACTGGTCATGATTTGCATATTTAGAGGCATCGCAAGAAGTATTGAGAGGTGAATTGTGCCGTCAGACATACAATTATTGGATAAGTTGATTCGAACAAGGACATGAGAGTAGTTCGAATCAGCTTGAGGGATTTTATAGATTTATCAAGGGATCATTGGGTCTATCTCGAGTTAATAACCACGAGAGTAGGGGATTAAGTCGGATAGACACCAGATTGTACTGCTGAGAGGGGGCGATCTATATATGCGGATAAATCCCCTTCAACATAGTAAATCTTTCTTAAGATGTTCTTAATTAGAAAAGTCATGGAACATAGAGTGGTAAACCCGAAATTCTGAATTTTCATCAAATCGATTACAACCAAAGTCTGTTTTACTTAGAAAAGTCATGGAACATAGAGTGGTAAACCCGAAATCCTGAATTTTCATCAAATCGATTACAACCAAAGTATGTTTTACTGTTTCTTCAATTTAGTTAAGATAAAAAATCATTCTATTTTAAAATAGTCTTGCTAACAATTTTAAGTAGAGTCGGTACTTGGTCATTGGTCCCTGTGGAATCGATATTTTTATTACTTTGATTTTTCCGTGCACTTGCGGAATAACATTAATGTCCCAAAACAATGTAACAACACCCAAAGAACATATCACAGGATTACAATACAAAATCACTCCACATCTCATTAGCTATTATATCTCTAATAAAAATTTCTTTTTTGGCATCTTCATCTTGTCTATCTATACCAGCCACATCATTGCTTCTTATATTTGCTAATTCCTCATCAACTTCAGCAATTATACTACTGTCAAGGTCAACACCCATTAAATAATTATACAAAATACAACATGCAAGAATAATCAGAACATGTGTGCCAATTGGGAAATGAGGTTCTGTTCCACTTGCTATGATTGGAAATATCCTTTTTAAAACACCAAAGCATCTTTCGATAACATTATGAGCTGATGCATGCCGATAATTATAAAGTTCTTTTGCATTTCGTGGAGCATTTTTTGAAAACTCCTTCAGGTGATACCTAACTCCTCTATAAGGTATTATGAGCCAATTTTTTTATCCCAAATCCAGCATCACCTAAATAGAATTTGCCTACCACAATAATATATAATATTAGAAATAAATAATGAAACTAAGGACTGTGTAATTGACTAACATTTTACCTTCTGAAACATTTAAATTATTAGATCGACTAATAGCATCTTTTATTAGTCATGAATCTTATGTTGTCCCTTCCCATCCAGGTAGGACATATGTAAATTTCATGTCAAAAGAACATGCTCCCAAAACATTTGTGATTGGCCAATCTTTTCTTCCCATATATCTAGGTGTATCAGTAGAACTTACTTTCACTCTAACATATGTGCCATCAAATAGCACCTATACAATCCTGTAGTGTCATATAGTTGATTTAGCACTTCAAAAGGTTATTATAGGATACTAAATTTATTTGTGAGATAACATACATTCAAATAAGGATAGAATCTACTGCTACAACGTATCTCAGGAGGAATAGCTGAACCATCGGGTTATGTGATAAATTGCTCGTGTAGGCTAATAATAGCCCTTAACACTTCGTGCAATTGATAGCTAATACTTCAAGAGCCATGATGAAAAAAAAAAAGATATAGCTCTCGGTACTTAACATTGTGAGATACCAAATATAAAAACTTGGCTACTTTTTCCTCAATGCTATACTTTTTAGTATATCTCACTCGGCCTGTACTTCGCAATAGCTCACATAAATGTATGAAGGCGTGTACTTTCATTCTTAAAATGTGATAAATTGCTCGTGTAGGCTAATAATAGCCCTTAACACTTCGTGCATTGATAGCTAATACTTCAAGAGCCATGATGAAAAAAAAAAAAATATAGCTCTCGGTACTTTAACATTGTGAGATGCCAAATATAAAAACTTGGCTACTTTTTCCTCAATGCTATACTTTTTAGTATATCTCACTCGGCCTGTACTTCGCAATAGCTCACATAAATGTATGAAGGCATGTACTTTCATTCTTAAAATGTTATAATAAATTTGATCATAAGTAGTTAAATTTTTTAAAATATGTCTCCGTATGCTATCCTTATATTCAATATTTTCTCTTAATGGTTTATCGACAAATGAATTCATATGTTGTACAACACAACATATAGCTGCACAAACTTGAAAATTTCTAAGGTGGAGGTTCCACAATAATACAAGTCTTTTCTCTTTGTTACTCAGTAGAGCCATTATGAAAAGACCTATAAAAAGTAAGATCAAATAAATACACTTCAATTAATATATTCGATGACAAATGTCATATTACCTATGCAAATAAAGTTAGATCGAATAGATTTCTTATGTGATGTTCATTTAATGTCTTATTTTCTCACAAGTGAATAACATATTGCCTAATTGTCCTTGATATGCCACAAAGAATAAATAACTAATCTACATAAACTGAAAGTAGAATATCAAGAAGTAGAGCATATCACATATCAACATTGGACAACTAGAGTAGATACTATGCTAAGTTGCTAACATGTTGATACTGTGATATGTGCTTGGGTAGTATAGTTAATTAGAGCTTGTACCCATGCAAGAAAAGGGGAGGGACATTCATTTTGATTAGCTGGGAATGATAGGGATTCAGACATTTGTGTTGCCAGTTGTTTGAGAGGGATGTTTGTGTTACTGGACACTCATTTTATCTAGATATTGACATCAAAATGAAGATATAGACATAAAAAAATATTTGCCACTCATTATGAAGGTTGCTAATAGATTGATTTTGTTTATTAATCAAGGTCCAAATCCCATTTGGTTTTAATGTTTACCTAATCCAATTGCATTTTGACCTTAGCTTAGTTTGACCTTTACTTAGATAAGGAATATAGTCCACATGCACTAGAGTATTTGGAATTTTTATGGTCAAACTCATTGGCTGAGTTTAAGCTAATAGTGTAGTTTTCATCAAATATTACTACAATAATGATAGTGATATAGAAAAAGACACATTTTGAACTCCTTTACGATTTCCAAATACAATATGTATAGTTGTTTTTGTACTCTTAATTTTGCTAATAGATTGTTATAGCCTAGATTTTGGCAGCCGCTGATACATTAGTCCCAAGAGAGGTGAGGGGTAAAAGGAGAGAGCCTACTGGAGAAGGGGGATAGAGAAGTACGAGAGAGGTGAGGGTTTCTCTGGCGAGCGAAAGTCGTAGAGAAGGGAACGAAAGTGGCGAGAGTTTCTCTGGTGAGCAAGAGTCAAGAGAGAAGGGAACAAGAGGGCGAGGGTTCTCAAAATCGAGTCGAGGTGGGCGCGAGAGTCGAGGAGAGAGGGGAACGATGCATCGATGAGTTTTCTCTCCAATTTAGAGAGAAAATATTTCGAAGGAAAACCATCCATTTTTCCTTTGAGTTTTCTATTGTCCGCTCCTTTTCCTCCAAGCTTTTTAACTTTTAAAATCACTTTAATGAAGATGTATGATAATTTTCCTGTGCAAAGTCTAAAAATACCGAATGATGAAAAACTCATTAATGCCTCGCATGGTGGGCTTCAAGAGCAAAGATTGAGATATAGTATGCCATAAGTATATTGTCTTGAAAAAGTTAACTTGGAAGCCAATTACCTAATAGAGCTCTATTAGCATTATAAAAATATGGAAATTAGGTTTCATTTAGGACTGTACATTCGAATCGGCAAATTTGATATTTACTGATTTACCAATCGGTTCGGTAATTTTGGTTCAGTTAAATCGGTATCGGTATCGGTAGTTATTTTTTTATAAATCGGTTATCGGTATCAGTAAATTTTTTCCGATTCTGTAAATAACCAATTTTACCGATTAAGCTTTATATACTCAATTTTACCTTTTACCCATTTACTCAATATCGGTATCAATAATTTTTTTTCGGTTCGGTAAATTCTACATTTACTCGTTTATTCGTTTATTCGGTTAATTGATAATTTAGTTTTTTATTCGGTAGTTTACTGAATTTACTAAAAATTATTCGGTAAATTCAGTTCAGTAAATAATTGGTAATTTTTTTTATTCGATTTGGTATTAGTTTTTTAATTTTTGATAAATTTTAAATTGATAAAATCGATTTGATATATTTGGTATCAGTAAATATCAATTATACACCCCTCATTCATGGTGCCATCATAACTCATAAGGATCCAAGTTTAGTGCCTTAATTTGATTAGGTAGCAAGGGTACCCATTGCTAAAGACTTCAATAATTTTCAACCCAGTTGCAACTCAGCAGGCTACGGTTTGTTTCATTTACCAAATGCCCGGCCCAAAACCTCACTCTAATATGTTTTCAAGGCGAGGTCCCATCACCCATGTCGAACCTGGTCTAACCGTTCCACTCGCAGCTAGCGATAACTAATCCTAATCGATCCGATCTCATTATATAAAAAAAGGCTTTGTCTAGGGTTTCTCCTCAACAAGAGGCGGCAGCTGAAAGGGCGATCGATCCGACATCGACGAGGAGGAGAAATGGTGAAGTTTTTGAAGCCAAATAAGGCGGTCATCATCCTCCAAGGCAGGTTTGCCGGCCGGAAGGCGGTCATCGTCCGGGCTTTCGACGACGGCACGCGGGAGCGGCCTTACGGCCATTGTCTCGTCGCTGGCATCGCCAAATACCCCAAGAAGGTGATCCGAAAGGACTCAGCCAAGAAGACGGCTAAGAAATCTCGGGTGAAGCCGTTCCTGAAGATGGTTAACTACTCCCACATCATGCCCACTCGCTATACTCTAGATGTCGACCTTAAAGACATCGTCACCCTTGACGCGCTCCAGTCCCGCGACAAGAAGGTTACCGCATCCAAGGAGGCCAAGGCCCGCTTCGAGGAGCGCTTCAAGACCGGTAAGAACCGTTGGTTCTTCACCAAGCTCAGGTTCTAATCTGAGCTTGCCTGATTACCTTAGTTACGTTTGCAATACTGCTTCTGTTACGTTCCTCAATATTTGATGCATGTAGGGATTTACATTGTTGCTTGATCTAATGTCATTTTTGTTCATCAGGGGACAAGTTTTCGTTGATTCATAATTGTAGACATTTAATCTTGTTACTTCGTATTATAATTTTAGTTTGAAATGATAAATGAATTAAGATTGTTTGCTTTCATATTTCCATTTGATGTGTGAAGTAACCGACACAATTGTTTAAGTAATGTCCCCGTAGTGTCAGGGACTGACCACAAGGTGTTCGGTGTGATGTCGCATTGTAATCAGCCCTGATGAATAGTCGAGTATCCGGTACTCGGTATGTGTCTGGGTACGTGGGGGTACCATCGCAGGTACAGACGTGTGGCATCCCTCCCGGTTGCTGGATTGGAATGTGTAAAATTAGCCGAGAGACTTGGGGAAGCCAAAAAAATTTCCGCAATGGGGCTGCTCAGGATTCTTGAGAGGATTCGAGAACATGTCCAACTTTTGCAAATCTCAAGAAAATAGACAATAATAAATAGCTCCGTCAACGGACGTTAACAGCTCCATTAACATATGTTATTTTTTTATATCCACGTCAAGCAGGTTGCATCCACGATCATCGTGGATCCAGCATCAAATCACTAACACCCATGTGCATGTAGAAAGTCAACATTAGGATTTCCTTTAGTCAACTCCAATCACATGCTACAACAACTCTCAAAATCACTGAGTGTGGGAATTCTAAGTCAACCCTATTTTGACTTTGCCAAATAGCATAAGCTGCCCCATGCGTGAGTCCCAAATCTCATCGTGGATACAGCATCCACGATCATCGTGGATACAGCATCCACGATCATCGTGGATACAGCATCCACGATCATCGTGGATACAGCATCCACGATCATCGTGGATACAGCATCCACGATCATCGTGGATACAGCATCCACGATCATAAATATTAAAAAAATCATGGATATTTATATAGGCTGCATTCACGATAATGCAAGCTGTATTATCGTGGATGCAGCCTACATAAATATCTATAATTTTTTTAATATCCATGATCATGGATGCTGTATCCACGATGATCGTGGATACAATATCCACGATGATAAACCCAAATTCAATTGCTACCGCATGTTAGAGTCAAAATAATAATCACGGTCAACTCTCACAAATCACTACATAACTGGATAAATTGCAAGATTGCCATCAAGACATAAATCCTAGCTTTAAAACCCGTGCATAAGTTCCATGTGAGATGCATTTTCGAGAACGTTAATGGAACTGTTAACGTCCGTTGACGGAGCCATTTATTACGGTCTATTTTCTTGATATTTGCAAAAGTTGGACACGTTCTCGAATCCTATGGGGCTGTGCTCAAGAATTCTGAGTAGCCCCATTGCTCAGGAAATTTTTTCAGGAAGCCTTTAGTACATGCCTAGTATTTTGTTTTGTCTAGATAGTACTCAAGTACCCAAGTACCCAACTACCCAAGTGTCAATGGTGTGCGCTAGTAGCACAGCTTGAGGACCTTGGGCCCTTTGCACATGTTTGTTTGGTGTGATGCATTGTCATGTGTCATGAAGCACCATAATTTATTGTGGGTCGATATGTTGAGTCAATGTTCTTTCCTTTTATAGTACTGAATATTATATTTTCTATTGAGCATCAGAGTCCGGGGGTGTTTAGATTGACATCCCAATGTCGCCAAGCATGTTACTCATTACCAGCTTAAATGTTGTATGCTGGCCAATATAGTCGTGAGTACTTATGCATATAAATGGTTGATTATCACTAAAGCACAGCGGTAGGCTGCACGGGTTTTCTTTATTCCGTGAAGGGAGGAGAGGTATTTGCAACTAGCTGAAAGTTGCCCATGGGACAGTTGGTCGAGTTGTAATGTTCCTGATGTTCCAAGAATGAGATTTTCTTGTTCTACGCATATTTACACTGTTGAGAACTTTTTGGGTTATTGACAGTATTTCCAAGCCTTTCTAGTGATTTTGTTATTGTGCAGAATTTACTCGGAGTTTCTTCCTGTAACTATTTGATTCTGTTAGCACTTTCCAAAAATGTTTACTATAACGACTAGCTATGCTTTAGCCCTCATTTAGAATTAGGCATCTTCTGAGTTTGGTTGTCCCACACCATAAAATTTGTCATAAAAGTGCAATGAAAAATTTCGAGGACAGAGGCTTTGCAAATTGTACTACAAAAGAATATGCATTAAATCCTATCAAAAACGGATAAGTAGGGATTTGTATCCCTCTAGCATTGTTCTTTTACCCTTTTTTGCACCTTGAACTTCTGCGAACCTTATGCAATGTACTAGCGAACCTTTTATGTGATGTCCAATCATGATTTATAATTTATCATCTTCAATTAATTTTTTTATATTAATACATATTTTTTATTTTCTTTGAATTGATTGCATGAACTATGATAATTGTTTCACTAAGCACTTGCTTAAGTTATTGATGAATTATTCATATGGTTGTTGGATATACTGATACTGCATAAATGTAGGGTAAATTTAAAAAAAGTCCTCCATTTCATTATCATACTGTAACTTGTTAATTGTATTTGGTATGCAAACTTGGCTCCGGATTTAATGATATGCATTTGTTATTTTTTCTCAGCAGTCTTTAGCTGCCGTAGGCACCAACTGATATCGCCATATCACATCATATGTCACATTTATAAATATTCAGCTTGATGATGTTTCTGTGACATTATGTAATTTATTCATAAATTAATGCACATATAACACTTATTTCAACCTCAGAAATTAACAGAGGTGACTAGAGCCACCTAGGCAACATCATATTTAAAATAGATGTTGCACCGAAATCATCCCTTTAATCCGGTTTATAAATGTAACCTGACTTTGGCTTACACTTCGACAGTACTTGACCAATTATAAGGTGTGATAAATGTAAGCTATTTATTACTAATGTGAATGTGTACACATATATCATTCATTTATAGAAAGTCTCATCAAAAACTGATTTCAAATCTTTAGCTATATGTATAACATTGTTGGATATCGCATGCCACGTCGACAAGAAGAGAGAAGCATAGGCCATAAAAGGTGCGTTATGAGTTTTGGAAAGAAGAGCTTATTAGGCGTTATGGAAAGAAGCGCGTATTAGACGTCGAAAATAGATCTCTGGAAAAAGACGAAACAACTAAACAAGAAGTTCGTATCTCTTTGAGCTATGAGTTTTATGAGCGAGATCTTATGTAGCTCCACAGATGCAATTGATTTGAGAGAACATTGAAAGCGATGTGACTCGCATTGAATGTTTGCATGATGGCCTAGCAAGGGTGCTTGATTATGTCTCTAATACCTTTAATATTGTATATTGGTTTGCAACCCACTAATTTATGTAGGCAGGAGGAATTGCACTAGGGAATCAATTACTTTGGGTAGTTTATGAGTGACTTAAGCTAGTGCAAGCTAATTTATGTAGGCAAGAGGAATTGCACTAGGGAATCAATTACTTTGGGTAGTTCATGAGTGACTTAAGCTAGTGCAAGCTAGTTCCTCAAAAAGTCATTTAGAATGATAAAGCTTAATGAAATTGATGAATCATAGATTATTCTAAGATATTCAATTGTTGTTGGATTTATCTACTTATTAAATTTGAAAGTCATTTAAATATCTGCATCACGATCCTTTAAAAGCTTCTCTTTATAAGATGTTTACTTACAGTTTTGGTACAAGAAAAGTACCTCGAAGCTATTTTTTGATGACCATCAGCCTCATTGCAAACTGGCCTGAAGGTGCAGTTCCTTTGTGTTCGAGTTTGAGAGTAGCTCTAGGGAGTCTTAAGTGAGGTTATGAAGCGCTTTTTGAAAAGCTATCGAACTAGTCAAGAGTTCATCTTAATGTGAACCTATAAGGTTGGGATAACAGGATAAACAGGAGGTCATGTGTAGGTATGGTCGAGCTCTCTCAGGATCATGGTGCTAATTAAGGAGCTTGAATAGGATTTGTTAAGCTAGGAATTTGTTAAGACAGTGAAGTTGAGTATGAGCATTTGAGAACGAGTCTGCTGTCAAAGGTGAGGATGGTAATTAGGCTCAAGAGCAACTCCGGTGCTTAATTGTGAGAAGGCAAAAGCTTTTTATCTACTCTTCGGTAAGTGCAATAAGGAGTGCTAGCTCCTGTTGTACTATAAAATTTTCAGAAATCACAAAAATGATAATAAATATACCTATACCAATACCAATTTATATTTGTTAATCCACATTATAAGGGATGGCGATTTATAATTAAAACATAATAAATCTAATTGTGCTACTATATGAAATCTACGACTAGAGTTCATGTACCGGAGATAGAGGTAATCAGAAGCTTGATGTTGTAGAGGACTAGACAATCTGAGATACTGAGGATCAATGAGCAGCATTTGCTGTTTGGAGCTAAGGACATTGGGACTAAGTAGTTGAGAGGTTTGGAGCCCAAGACATTAACAACCAATGACCCTTTGATAGGACTGAGCATTCGGTAAATACCGATTATCGATTATCGACTTTACCGAAATATTTTTTTCATTACCGTTACTGTTACCGAAAGTGATATTACCGATCGGTAATTTACCGATTTTATCGATTTACCGACCTGTAAAAATCGGTAAATTACTGAATTTTACATGTTATTGGTCATTTCACTTCTTTTTTTTGAACAGGATGCATTCTAGCCCGCTGCTGTCCATTTCTAGATAGAATTTCCAGCTCGCCTCCTGCCTAATATTCAACAGAAATGGAATTTGTCGAGAGGAATGGTCCACCACCATTGCTGTAAAGACAACAAAATAGGCATTAGGCAATCGCCAGGTCTGCCACCATTGCTGTACCCGCCTCCACATCTGCCTCGTATCGGCCCACCGTGGAAATGTCGAGAGCCTGAGAGAATGGAGGCAAATAGGAAAGGAAAGTAATTAAAGCACCTTACCTTAGCCGCTTAGGTTTTCGCCTCTTTGGAGCGGGAAGCCGTGGAAAACTGGAAATCCACACGATGACGGATGGCCGGACGAGACGAAGGGCGGAAGCCGGATTCCAAAAGGAACGCGGAAGGGGCCGAAGGGTGAAGGGCGGCTACGAGCCTACGAATGCCGATTGCCGAATGCCCGAATGTGATTTATTGATTTGCAACTTGCGAGAGGAGTCGTCGAGAGTTAGACTAGGTTATAGTTATCGGACGAAAGGAAATTAACGAGCCGAGGAAATCAACGGCTCTCGATTCCCCAACTCAAAAATAATTAAAAAAAAAAATAAAAACTCTATATATTCGGTAAATCGGTAAATTTACCGAACCGAAAATCATTTACTGTACCGATTACCGATTACCGATTACCCTAAATTTTTTTACCGTTACTGAATTTACCGAACCGATTTTACCTTTACCTTCGGTAAATTCGGTAAAAATCGGTAATTACCGATTTATGCTCAGCCCTACCCTTTGATGTTCAAAACCTAAAACATTGAGGATGAGGAGCTTGAGATGTCTTCAGCAGAGACATGAGGTTGAGAGCATGAGATACCAAAGCCAATAGACATTGAGGACTGGGGGGTTTGAGATATATAGAGCGTAGGAATAAATAATTAGGATACCATGACAATTGGAGCTTGAGGTGCCAAAAACTTGAGGTGTTTGGATTTCAAACATGCACTTTGACAATGACATGTTAGATCAAATTAACTAAACAATTATATTATTTCTCGCCTAACACTCAAGATCTATGTGTCGACTAGATAGTAACTAGGCTACATCGGCTATCCAAGCAACAAATCAAGCTTATAGCACTAATGCGATTATCAAAGTAATCTCTAAAGGTACAGAGTGTAACACATTTACACAGTGATCTAGTTAATGGCACATCATGTCTTAAGACATGTTATAATAAAGATGCATAGGAGAAATCCTTAGCCCTTCCTTTGTAAGCAATTCTATTGTGTTGCCACCACCTTCTCAATATGATGTATCAAGTTCTACAAACTAAATCTAGCTTTGAGCCCTATAAATTTATTTAAATAATAAATTTAAATCACAATAAATTAGCACTATATGGAAGCTTCTATTATCGTCTACATGAATAGCAGTGACCTAGTTAAATAACACACACTATGTCTTAAGATCTCTGACTTTGAGAGTTATAACAAAGAGGCATAGGAGAAATCCTTAGCCCTTCATCTCTGAAAGTAATTCTATTGTGTTACCACCATCTTCTCGCAATGTGATGTATCATGGTATATAAACAAAGTCTTTGACCCAAGTCTGAATGATAAATTTAAATCACATTAAATTAGTAATGAAATTCTATTTCCATGGATAAGCTTTGATGTTTAGCTTATTCATGCTCTTTCACTGATGCTTGTGAGCTAGTTGCCATGCTTGTGCTATCTTTGTCCCCCAAAGCCTTAAGGGCATGTTTGGCCCCGGATTAAAATTGCTTTTAAGTAGCTTTTAAATAGGAAGCAGCTAAAAAACTGTTTAGTAATAAAAAAAAATAAAAACAAAAAAAAAACATTAAAAAAGAAGTTAAGAAAATTATAATTTGATACTTTTACAGCTTCTGCTTCTCTAAAAAATAATTTATATAATTTTATTTAAAATTTTAAATATTATTATTTCAAATAATCTAAAATTTTAATATTAAAGAAAAATAAAATATATTATTATTTTTAATAATATATTTATTTATTATTTTAAAATTTGATAATAGTTAAAAAGTTATTAATCAAATATTTTATAAATTTTAACAGTACAACACAATTCAACACAGTTATAAAGTTATTGACAACGAAGCCAAATAGGTCGTAAGTGTGTTCGCCAATTTGAATCTTTTACACCCTATGCCTCCAAGGGATGACAATTGCGTGGGGAGTTAGTATATACTTAATATATCTCGTTCCATTTAATAGATAATTAGATATCTATCAAACAGGTTCAATTTAGATATAGATATCATGTATAATGTATACTATCCGAGCTGGGTTTGGGTAATATACATCATATACTCATTATCTAAACCCAAATATTATAAATAATACTTTATAACCCAGCCATTACTACCCTAAAGAGATCAAAACCCTAAATCGTTCATCGCCTGTTGTTGCCATCCTTGCTAGCTGACTCGTTGTCACAGCCTACAGGCACTATTAGAGGCGGGTTAGGGCAAGAGAGGGTAGGCTAGGAAAAGGGTTGGTAAGGTATTTATTGGGTTCAGGTTTTTACTATGTAAGAATAGTCAGGTACAAGGGTTTGTTTGAAGAAAATTTTAGATAGATAATCATAATTAATATAGTAATTAATTAGGTTCGGACAAAAATAATAGGTACCATACCTGATACCATCGCTAATGCCTCTCCCAGTTGTCTTCAAGGTATTCTACATTTGATTGGCCAAAAAGATGCAGAGATATCACCACATGATACACGAACTAAGCACTTCGAGATGTAAGACGCTCATAGATTTATTTCTGTGGTCAAGTGTATCAAGTGACCTCCTCCATTTTTTCTCTTTCACCATATAACACCATATGTTATTAGTGGTTCAAGACGAACAAGGTCAGGGCTGAGCGCCTGTAGTAGCTGAGCCTCGAGTCCTATATTCGAGATGTTTTTTCCTGTGCGACTCCTAGCGAGTCATGGGCAATGCCACTATTCATTACTCTCCACTTGGAGATGCATCCGGAATGTAACATTGGGATGCAAGCAAGCTACAGGGACACGCATAAGCATATCAGATAAAGATTTCAGACTATCTAATGCCACACTGCATACTATGTGGCGACTTTTCATTTGAATTTCGAACAAAAAAAAAATAGTGAGGTAGAGTCTGTCAGATCAATTGGATGTGGCAGATATAATTAAGGTTTTGGATAAAAGACAAGGCAGCAAAGCAAATCAACTGTCAAATTTCGAAACTTTTTGGTATTTTTCAGAAGAAAGAACTGGAAGACTTGGCAACTCAATTCTGTCTTTGTAAATGGATATTGAAACTTGGAAGCCTGTACAAAGAGCTCGAAGGACAGTGGAATCACGAAACATCCCCTCATCCACAGCCCGCAAAAAGGCAAAAAAAAAGGGACTAGATTGATCAAGCGAGGAAGATAAGTAGAAAATAAAGAAAAAAAATAGAAAAAAAAAATTAACAGCAGCTTAGACGCATGAGACGATGTCGATTTCACTCGGAGTCGCTGCTCTCCATTCCCTTCAGTCCCCTACGCTTCTGCGCACAAAAACAAGCCATTATATACGTGCGAGATCCAAAGGCATCAACCAACTAATACTGCAAGAAAAAAATTGAAGGAAATTGAGGCTCCAAGCAAGAAAGAGATTTTCCATTAATTGAGACCATCAATGCTGCCACCCAACCCCTCTCACGTCGTGGCCCCATGTGAATGAATAAAGGAAAGCAAACACAGGAATAATTAAAAGATTTCCCAGTTGATTTATCACCATCATGTGCTTTCCATGATGCACCAATTTAGGCCACAACGTTTCCTTTCCTCCTCCATTGTTAATACCCAAAAACATAAATGGAATAATGTAGCTAGCATTGAAGACGCAAAATTTAGAGCATAACGTAGCACGATCTAATAACAAAAAGCTCGAAACGCAAAAAATAATGAAGCAAACCCTACAAGGCAAAGTAACTTGCTACCCACAGAAAGAACCAACGAAAGGAATGAAAACAAGGAACTTCTTTTATTTATAAATTAAACAAGTGCAAAATCACCTTCTTCACGCATTTCTTTTCCCTCACTTCATACCGCCCCCTCGTCAAATCCGAAAGCCACATCCCTGGAAAGCAATACTGCATTCATTCAAGCAGAACATTAATTTGGGGGGAAAAAAGAATCCGCGGCGATCTCGAGATGAGACATATGGACAAGTAGAGGTTGCACCTGCAACGTCCTATCAATGTTCTTGGCCCTCTTCTTAGGCCGCTGGGGAAGCTTCGTCCCCTTCATGGCCAAGAAGTCGTCCTCCTTCTCCTTCCTGGAGAGAGACAGGTAGATCCTTGGGCACTCGAAGCGCTCCAGATTCAGTTTCTCAGCCGGCGCTGCCGGCGCGACTTCTGGCTCAGGCGATTGCTTTGATATCGGATTCCCTGCGGGAACGTCGACGGACGACCTCTGCGACTTCTCCGGCGGACGCGGCGGAGATCGCTTCGCGGATCGGTCGTCCACTGTCCTGATCATTGCAAGAGAGAGATCAAGCAGGGAAGTGAAGAGAGGAGTGCACGGGGGACAAAATAAGAGTACCGGAATATGGTGCTATATGTTTATAAGATAAAGAGATGGCGGCTTTAATTTGCTGATTGCTGTTTGTTGGCTTGAACCAACTCAGAGCAAAGAGTACAAACACTAACAACAAAAACAACAAAAGAAAAAGATAATGGCAGGGCAAGGAGAAAATAAATCCAATCTCCGGATCAAATGCCAAAACATATCAAAATTTTAAGGAAAAACCATTGATTTTGTGCTGTTTTATAGAAAAAATAACATCTTTTTTGTTTATGGGCGAGAAAAAGAATTCCAACGCACGCATCCAAGACAAGGGGATCTAAGCGAGAGCTTTTTTCTTTCTTTTTTTTGCAGTTTCCACCAAATCGCCGGGGAGAAGAAAGGAATGGCCTTGAAGATGAAGATTTGAAAGATTCACGCTTACTTGTTGATAAGAGATCCAGTCGCAGCACGAACGGGGGCGCTCGATCTGAGGTACGTCGCACGGCCGCCTGCCGCACCACAAGATGAAGGCACCGCCGCCGCAACCGAAATAGGCGAAGAAGTCTTCCTCTGGATCCTAACTGCCGATCGAGAGTGTGTCGGCGGCTCTTCTACTTCTCCGGCCGCCGCGGTCACGGCCGCGAATCGAGCCTCTGTTCTGGACCCTCGCGACCGCTTCCTCTGCCCCCAGCGGAGGAGGACATCGCCTTCCACGCCATGGCCGAAGCCGTTGATCTTGTGGTTGTTGAGAGTCTTCGCTGGCCCAGTTGAGTTGGAGATCGAAGAGGACGATGGCCTGGTGTCGATGTGCGAAGGCGGAGAGTCCAAGGGGAAGGCGGTATGCTGGTCTCGGATCGGGGATGGACTGGTCAACAACGATCCGGGCCTTAATCGCAAGGACTTTGTGTCCAACGAGTTGTAGTTTGTGACACCACCAGATTCGTCGGCGTCCTCTTCCTTACAAGTTCTCAAGATGGACTTCCTGCCATTACTGTGGGGAAGGACGTCCGGACTACTTAATCTCTGGTATCTGATTCGAGAGAAAAAACGAAGTTAGGAATGCACTTAAACACAGGGATAAACCAGAGCTGAAGATCTGTAAACAGATCCTTCGATGCGAAAATGATCAGTTCAACGCAAAATCTTTCGTCTTTGTTTACCGAAATCGATTGTTTGCTTGATAAAACATATGTTAAGGTTATAACTGATCCGCTCTCATTTACGGACCTAAGAATACAGGAAAAACGAAGGGGCAATGGAGAAGAAGAGATCGAAACAACCATCAAAATACAACGCAAGAGTAGGAGGCTCTTGTGCCATACCTAGCAGATCAGACAAAACGAAAACAGATATGACTACATATCCGAATAGGCAGCAGCGCGATGGAAGGTTCTTCTTTGGCTACTTTCTGGTATGCAACAGGCTGAAATGAGGAGATGAGTGAACAGACATCGAAGATTACAGAAGGGTAAAGAGATGTTTCCAGACCAAAGCAGGAAATTGGTCGATTCTACAGAACTCTGATCGGGAATCTAAGATGAAACGATTATGGCATTTTAGATAAATCCCAACAACAAAGGCAAAGAACAAGGCTGCAGATGTACTGCAAAGAAGAAGCACTTCAAATCCATGCCATCTGAATCCATTTGCAAAAGGGCCAAACTTCAAAGCCATGTTTCTACGACAAACTACTGAAAACAGACATCAGACGACCATGTCGATCTAAAAAACACAGAAACCGGAAACGAACTCCGACTTAAATCGCCAAAAAAAAGTACACAATAGAACAAATGACAAACGGAAGAACACTAGAGAGGTAACAGCATCGATCAACATAATCGGCCGCCGAGGAACCAACAGGATCCATCGGTGCCCGCAGGTAGTTCTGAAGTCTGAACACAAACGAAAACCAAGATCACATTTTGGCGAAGCGTTCTCAAGGTACATCGCATCCGGCTGTTTAAAAAGATCATCTTGCGAACCAAAAACTAAAGGGCTTCTCGAGCACAATCGGAGACATAGATTGGACGCGAAGAAAGAGATCACAATAAACCTCATCATGTCCGGCGCCGAGGGGATACACGAGATAGCTTCGGTTCAATTCTCCGAACAGATTGCATAGTTTTCTCGGAGGTGGCGCATTAATGGTCCTTCAACGCGGACGCGTTTCTGCGTTCCAATCTTTCGTTCTCCCAGCAAAGACAGAGGTAGAGAGGGGGTAAGAAGGAAAGATTTGGGCAGGCAGAGGAAACCCAAATAAAGCAGAGACGGAGAGAGCAAGACTGAGAAAGAACAAGGTATCAGTTTGGCAGAGGGAAGCCAGGAGCGAGGAGAAAGAAAGGCAACAAGGAAGACGATGCAGCTGAATTGGGTTAAAATAGCGGATCAATGAAGCGTGATATTTCCTAAAATGCCTCTGCTCTTTGCGATTAATGCCACCAAAGACCAGGCCCAAATTGTAAATAGGAGCAAAGTTAGGGGCGTTTGATTGCGAAGTCTTCTTTGCCTCGCTGGTTGCAGTATCGGAGAAGCTTTGCGCTATACGCTTATTCCCGTGGAAAAATACGTCGTATTCGTCGTAGAGAATATCTTATGCGATCGTGTCCACATCTGCCGTCTATTTTAGCTGGTTTATGAGATGTGGGCTCGGCCTTCACTGTTCTTTTCCCGTTTTACGCACAAAATTTTCTGCCGTTCCCGCATTGATGTAATTAGTACATGGCTTTACCTTGTTGACTTGCCAATAGTAGCGGAGGTACAAAAATGAGTAGGAATCCAACTAGTAGACTTTATTTGTCATTTTTCTTTAATTATGCTCGAAATTATATTAAATCCATATATTTAATATATTATACATAGAAATAAATGTACTCACATTTTAGTTGTGAATGTGTATGGGAATCACGCATGCATTGTTGCGAGCGGAGGTGCGCATATGAAAACTAAACTTATTAAGATCACCCAAAATTAAAATTGAGTCGACGCTTAATCCGACCCAAAGCTTTCTCTCATGCTTCATAAGCCAGCCGTGCGACCCGAGTCGGCGAATCTAACCTATAATTTAACCTGAAATTTAAAATAATTTATTTGCAGAAAATAAAACAAATATATATATATATATGCAATTAATTTAACAAGAAAATTTACCATTTCATTATTTTTTCAAAAACTATTTATAAATATTAAAAATACCACTTATTAATGTTTATTCATAGAAATTGAGCACAAAAATTAGAAAGTAGGTTACGTTCCATTTTTCCCCTAACATAAAATATTCATTGTTGACCAACGCATTGAAATTTTGTGGCAAAATAGTTGCTGATACATCGAACAATAAATAATATAAAATTAAACAAGGAATATTAATTAAAATAAATAATTTAAATTTAAGGAAAATAGGGAGTAGTGGGGGTGGGAGTGTTGGCACTTGGCAGGTGAGAAAATACTCTTTTGTAAATTTATTTAAAAATCAAGTTCTATGCATCATATAGGGGAGTATTCTTGAATCGTTTGTATGGTGATAAAGAGTGGAGATATCAATGGCTTAAGCATCATTTCTAGAAAATTTTTTTTGGGGAAATCTACTTTTTCCCGAGAGATTGCAGCAGGGTGGATTGATCGTCCAAATACAAATTTTGAAGTAAAATTTTGAATCTTTAAAGCGAAGTCAAATATACGATAATAATTAACATACACAAAAATAAAAAGTAAGCGAAAACTAAGAAATACCTGATGTTTTGCTCAAGGTACACGATCTTAATTGATTTACATAAAGATCATGTGCTTTGACTAAGATTGTGTATTTTGACCTCGCTGAAAAATTTTAATTATGGTACACGATCTTAATCAACTGACACGAAGGCAACTTACACAATTTTTGTATAAGTTGACTAAAATCGTATATATTGAGTTTCCATTAAAAATTGTGCCTGAAAGATGCTGCGATCTCTTATCCTTCCCTGATATTTTTTTTTTTATCATTTCTAAGAAACTATGAGAGGATGGCCATTGATGCATGATGAGTGCTAGAGGTGAGCAAATGGTACCGGTACCAAAATACTATATCGAATTTTTTGATACTTTTGTATTTCGATATCGGTATTTTGGTACTCTGGTATTCAGGAGTATGGAACCAATACCGGTACCTAAAAACTGATTTAGGAAAATCCCAAACTCCTGAATATTTATATATTATTTAATTAAAAATATTATTTATTTACTAATAAGTCGGAAGTAGGAAGTACCCAAACTCCCAGACTCTCGAACTCCATTTACCTATTACCGAAGTACCGAAACACGTAAGTCGGAAGTCAGAACCACTTACCTGGTTCGAGATTTTGGGAATTTCCCGAATTTATTTTCGGAAATCAGTACCGGTACCAATTGCAATTTTGGTACTTCCATACCAGTACCGGTATACAAAAAAACAAGTTCGGTACTTCGGTACCAAAATTTTGGTACTGATACTAGTACCGAAATACTAATTGTACACCCCTAATGAGTGCAATGGTTATGTAAGCAAGCGGCTTGCATCCTTGGGCAATTATAAAAAAAATAAAAAAATTCAATATTGTGTTAGAAAAAACTACAAGCAAAATAAATTTTAAAGAAAAAAATATGAAAAAAAAAAATACTCAAAACTAATTTTCCCTTGCTTGCCATGCCCCGGTGGAAAGCCAGCTATCCCTGGCTGAGGGTTCCCTAGGGAGTAGACAATATTGATAGGAACAAAGAACTACAATAATCATATATCATTTATTAAATAAATAATCTAAACTTAACATCAAAAGTTTTATAACACAATCTCTAAAAATATACTATCCAATATGTAAACAAATCGATTGAAACAAAAACTAAAAGACTATCTCAACTCGGGGCTGGTAAATAGCTATCTACTCTATTCCTCACAGAAGCTAACTCTGTACCTAGAAGAGAAACAAGAAAAATTAGCAAAAACGCTAAGTAGAAATCAACAAAATAGTGAGTGATCAAATAATAAGATAATACAATGGCTAGAACAACGATACATGTCAGAAACAAATAATACAAAGAATGTTAAGTAAATCATTAAACTTGACCAACATATCTCAACAATGAGCCGCACTCATTTTTAGAGTGTTTTTACTGTAGCTCACATAGTGGAATGACTATCCTAAATAGCCCGCTAGTGTTGCGTCCAACACCTAGCATCCGTAGTATTGTCCGAAGACAACTTGCGCTACCCTAACTGGTAATCATATAGCCCAATATAATTGGTAACTATATCTCCTACAAACTGGCCACCGGTGATAAATCACCAGTCTAGAGGTCAATATGTCATGACTTAACAATACAAATATTCAATTGTTCTAACATACTCATATGACAATATCATAGATACATAATTGTTCAACCATGCTCATTTACTAATATATCAGATATATCAATACAACTTTATTAATCGTATGTACAGAAATAGAATATGACCAAACGAATAAGATAAATGAGGTCAACCGAATTTTAGAAACAAAGCAAGCAGACGAATCAAATAAATATTGGTGTCAATCAATTCTAATATACGTATCTAATATCAAATTAAAGGAATAAGCAATGAATCCTATGTGTCCTTGACACCATAACGAAGGAGTAGGGAAAGATTTCTACCTCGAGTGCTAATATCCTGCACAGGAGTAACTGCACCCCTCAGCAATTTGCTAAAAAAGAATACCAACTAGGGTTGGGACGTTCAAGACTTAAAAGAGCGTATAGCTTTTGAACCAACCCTAAAATTACCAGATTTTGGAAAACCTTTTGTGCTTCACACCGACGCTTCAGATCAAGCGATCGGTGGCGTGCTGATACAGGATGGGCATCCAGTAGCTTTCAAGAGTCGAAGGCTGAACGAGACAGAGTAGAAGTACTCTATGCATGAGAAGAAGATGGTAGCAATGGTACACTGCCTTTGCATATGGAGAGTGTATCTCCTAGGTAATGGTGAAAACCGACAATATGGCGAATACATATTTCACCACACAGAAGAAATTGTCGGCAAAATAGGCCAGATGGCAGGAATTCCTAGCTGAATTCTAGTTTCAGTGGGAACACAAGCTTAGAAAGGCTAATGTGGCGCATGATGCATTAAGTAGGATTAACGTCTTAGTTTGCTTTGCAATCTCCAGAGTGGAAGGAGATCTCCTTACGAGGATAAAAGCGGTAGCCATTTTCGATGAAACATATCGAAAACTTTTTCAACAGATCAAATCGAATATGACCCGACGATATTATTTGGACGTCAATGACGTTGTCATGGCCCATGGCGGGAGGCCACTAGTCCCTGCATCCGGCGAATTGTGACGAGAGTTGCTTAGGGAGCTCCATGATACCCCATGGTCAGGTCATCCGGGACAAAGGCGTAGGGTCGCCTTGTTGTCTAGGTCATGTTATTGGCCAGATATGCATGCCGACATCGAGATGTATGTCCACACATGTCTTGTTTGTCAACAAGACAAGGTCGATCGGAGGTTATCGGCCGGGTTGTTGCAACCCTTACCTATTCCCGAGACCCCATGGACAAGTGTGTCCATGGATTTTATCGGTAGGTTTCCCAAGGTCGAGGGGAAAACATCAACATTCGTGGTTGTGGACAGATTCTCCAAGTATGGAGTTTTTATTCCAGCACCCGAACCATGCTCAGCTGTGGTGGCTGCAGAGTTATTCATTCAAAATATGGTGAAATATTTTGGGATCCCTAAAGATTTCGTGAGCGATAGGGATGCCCGGTTCACCAGACATTTTTGGTCAATGTTGTTCAACAAGCTAGGAATGAAGTTAAACTTTTCCACAGCGAACCATCCCCAGACGGATGGACAAATGGAGCGGGTGAATGCCCTCGAGGAGGACTACCTCCGTCACTTTGTGACTGCGAGTCAAAGGACTTGGTGAAGTGGATGGATTCGGCACAGTTTGCCTACAATTTCCACATATCATCGTCCACGGGGCACAACCCCTTTGAGCTACTGTTAGGGAGACAGCCCCTAATCCCTATTGATATCACGATGAGAACCTCAAAGGGGAGATGCCCTACGGTTCAATGGGCAGCTCGTGAGCGAGTGGAGTCGCTCTAGGGGGCTAGGGACAACCTCGAGCTAGCTGCTAGATGAATGCAGCATTATGCGAATCGTCGTCGTCAGGATGAAGAATTCGCCATAGGGGACTTAGTGCTTCTCCGACTTACTCCGCAGATATGGAGGAAGATATCTGTGAAGGCAACACATCGGGGCCTTATGGAGAGATACGATGGACCTTTCGAGGTGTTGAGTCTGGTTGGCTCAATTGCGTATCGTCTGAAGCTCCCCGATAAGATGAAGCAACATCCGACTTTCCATGTGAGCTTCCTAAAGAGATTCATAGGGATTCGGGGGATCCAGCTTGGTCACAGTCGCTTCATGCGCCCGCGATGTTTCGAATAGAGTTCGACCAAAGGATCGGAGAGATCTTGGATCACTGAGTTTTAGGACATATCAAGATGAACCGACGGACAGAATTCCTTATTCAATGGGAAGGTTCTCCAATAGAAGAAGCTACATGGTATAAGGCGTCCGAACTGTGACAGTTCGAGGACGAGATCTGACGTTACTTTGAGTTGCCGAGAGCGCCGACTTGCTTTTGAGGGGAAGAATGTTAGGCCTTGGGATGGACTTGGGCGCAGCCCAAATCACAATGCAGCCCAACCCACTTTACATTAGCCAACCGGGTTGGCAGGTGCACTTGCAGATAGTGCGCCGCCCGAATCCTTTATCGCCCAACGGGCGAATGCCGCCCGCGAAGCTTGCGTGCGGCCGACTCGAAGAGACGTCGATGTAGGCAACTGACACCTCGGGCAACACGTTGACTACGGTCACGTGGTCACCACGTCAGCTCGGGCGAAAAAAAGAAAAACAAGAGGACGTCATCCTTGGCGAGGGTAGTGATGAGCTTTAGGACGAAAAAGTTCACCAGCATCCCTCTCTCCCCCTTTCCTTCGTCGACCGGAGCTCGGATCTCTGGCAATCGCCGAGCCCAAGCTCGAGCTCGTGTTCCGGTGTTGTGGGCGGGTGGACGGAATGCGTCGAGCTTACCTTTTCCCTCCTCCGTCGCGGTCTTCGTTCCCATCGCTGGTGGAGCTTTAGAGCGCCTCGGAAGGCGGCTTCCCATCAGCTTCATCGACTCAACAGAGTCGGCGGCCTGAGTGATTGCCGATGTATTCCTCCTTTCCCTTGCCGTCGTTTTCTTTCTTCCCCGGTTGAGCGCGCGGCTCCCGGGCATTTCCTTCCTTTTCCGCGGCTCCGATGGTGTGTTTCCCCTCTGGCCGAGTTCTCTCTCCTGCTCCTCCAGTGAGCCCTCTCCTCCCCCTCTCTCTCAGCTGCTAGCCCGCCTGTGTGCGGGAACTTCTGGAGCTGTTCCTCGCCTGTGCGAATCTTCTCCGCGTCCATTGCCTGCGTGCAATGTTGGACGTCTGGGGTTCGCTCGCCTGCGTGCGGGTTGTTTTGTTCGGCGACTGTCGTCGCCTGTGTGCGATGGTGGCCGTCCGCCTCTCCTTCTTTGCTTGTGCCCCAGTGGTGGTCGTCCCTTCTCCGGCGAAGTAGCTGGTGGTCGGTTCCGGTTGGCGTGCAGTTTTGGAGTAGCGTCAACCCCACTCGTTCGATGTTGGGTGGACGTCTTGGTGCGCTCGTCAACCTCGTCCGCCACTGTGGGATCGGGGCTGCTGCACGTCTGCCACCTTCCCGTCATCTTTCAGCCGCCGTCCGTCTGCCAGTGGAGCCTAATGAGGGGACAACGCCCCTCTCTTCTCCAACATGTCTCCTCTCCGAGCTCGCCTACGTGTGAGGATTGCTTCCTCAGTTCTGGCCATTGCAAGCGTACGAAGGGAGCCTACGGGCGGCCTGTCGCCTCCGGTCGTGCTCACGTACGTGAGAGTAGGACGACATTGTCTCGTCCGGCCTCCTCGCTGGTGTGCGAGTGAGGTGCCGGTCAGATCTTTCCCCGTTACCGGCATGCAACGCTGCGTTGACGACTGTCCGAGATCACTGAGTGTCGGCTTGATCCATGGACGTGTGGGTGAGTCCGGCTCCCCGACGTGGGACGTCCATTTACTCCCCTCCGCTTCCTCCGGCATATGAGCGTGTCTGGTTACTATGGTGGACCCCGTTTGACGCGGTCGGTTACGGGTGGGTCCCCTTTAGGTTCGGGTGAACCTGGTTCGACTCAATGATACTGGTCTTCGGTGAATCGTCAGCATTGATCTAGTCGTGTTGGAATGACAAAGATCTTTTGCAGAGTCCTTGGTCAGGCTGGGGGTTGGTTTGAGGAATTGTCCCCGCCAGTCATGCCTAATCTAGCGGTTACAACCATTGTGCCTCTACGTTGGTGTGTTTGGACTCGAGTCAAGCGTTGGCTCTCATGTAAAATATTTTAAAAAATATTACCATAATTTAGGGCATGACACCAAGCACCTAGACTCTTCTCCTGTATCCTCATTGAGCCCAAGGCCCAATCTAGTAATCTAGAGTCTTTCCCCTATAATAGTCATTCTCATATGTAGTGTTGGCATCCTAGACCAAGTGGAAAACACAGGCTCTACCTTTGCCCTCATTTAGCCTATAGCCCAGTTAGCTAATTCAAATGACTTAAAAATAAGTCTCAAACCTTATTCTTGTCGAAGATCAATTAATATGAACCTCTGTTTAATCAATAGTAATCGTCCTATAACCTAAAATGATCATTATCTTAATTGAATCTAAATTAATTTATAATTCGATCCAAGGCTACTCAATTAAATTATAATTTCAAGTGTTCCTGTGTTCGACTTTATAGGTTCCATATGACATTAATAGTGATGAAATAGAATAGATAATCACAAGTAGTAAAGGCATATGGCAACACATTATTACTACTCTAAGTCATAAAAAAGGTGTCTTTAGTGGACATCTTTAGTGGACATCTTCTAGCCAACAATGTAGGCCTCGTTTGGAGCTTCGGGCCAGCAGCTTCTGCAGGCCGCGCTCGCTATTTTTCATAAGTTTTGTCGTTTGGCCATCGACTTCTTGGGCCACACCTGACAATTTTTACTGTTTCCAGCCAGCTGATGGAATGACGCTTCTTCTGCCCGTTGGAGTGCCCATGAAAGAAAAAAAAAAAGAAACCCTTTCGAGCCACCTCTTCTTTCGCCTCCTCAGCCACGACCCCCAAGCTACTTCGAGCCGCCTCTTCCACCGGAAATCTCCTTCCGCCTCCTCAGCCCGACCCTAAATCGGTCCGCGACCGCGAAGAACAAAAGGTATGCTTCTTCGTCGCTTCCTTTTCTAACTCATATCGCTTTTCTAATCGTTTTCTCTCGGAAATTAATTGTTTGCTGTAAATTTCTCTTATCCACCTTTTAATCTGATCTCCTCTCCCTCGGGCGTTCTGCTTTTTGTCTAATCGATCTATTCTTGAGGATCGCAGTATGAGGACCCTTATTCCAACATGTTCTCCTCTAAATCTTCTTATTTTTCAAGTTTGTCTACTAAGATTTATTTGGTTTAGAAATCGGAGACAAACAATAATTTGATTTCGTCACAGTACAGCATTTATATACTATTTATCCAGTCAGCAATTCATCCAAACAGTCTTCAGATTATCCAGCCAGCTCTGGTCAAACCAGCTCTGGTCAAACCAACATAAGCTATAAGCTCCCACAACCCCAAACTGGCCCATAATCTCTCTCTTTTAATATCTAAATTAGACAAAAATGTCTCACTTGTTATTCTAGTTATGTAGACATGACTCAATTAGGATAACATAATCCCCTGTTTGGTCATATACTCTCAGTTATATTCCTATGAGAGAGATCCTTAGATGTCAAAGTTCCTTAAGCAAGGGATAAATCCTATGTTGATCACTCGTATATGACTTGTGACTTGTGACTCGTATATGTTAAATACTACGTATATGACTTGTGACTCATCCAATGACAACTATTATAATCCTTTTGATGATAAACTTACGAGTGTTTTTAAGCGAAGTCTTCATTCTCAACTAGTTGAGAGTCTTTTTTTTTTTTTCCTTCTTGAGAGCTAGTTCGATGGAGTGAGCTTTGTCACTTAATTAGCCACTTAAGGAACTTGCCTACAAAATTGTATATCATACACTAATTATACCAAGATACATGAATATATTTTTAATCCATAAGACATTTTTAATCTATTTTTTTAATATACCATACACTAATTATACCAAAATTGTATATCATATATTTTTAATCTATTTATAATACATAATAAATATATTTTTAGTATATAATACTTCATAATCAAGATGAATATATCGGGGTATTGGGCAACGGAGATTTATGATGAATATAATATAAAAATTTAGATTCAAATATAATATATCGAAACTTACAATCATATAAAAGTTTTTGGAATTCATTCTCAAGCCGCAACGAATCAGACTAATTCTCTTATTTAAATAGAGAGGATAAAGAAAAATATAAAGAATTAGGCAAGCCCCAAACTCATCGTCTCAATCAGGAACGGCAGGTGGAGCGCCGGAATCTGAGCCGTCGATTCTTGAGATCGAACTCCCAAATGTGTTCCTGCTGCAGGATGTTGCCAATGGTGGACACCCCCGGCCACGGCGCTGACGTGAGGCCGATGCACCTCACCCCCTCCGCCACGTCGATCACGTAGCTCTTCGCCGGCGGCTCCAGCCGCGCCGGCCCCAACAGGTGGATCACCATCTTTGGCACGGTCGCCTTTTGCCCCGCCGCCGTCCAGTTGTAGCAGAACTCGAAGGGGTCTACCTTCACTCTGGGGACTCCACCGAGGCGCCGGTTCAGCGCCGATGCCACCGCCGAGTAGGCCGGCTCTGCCAGCACGGTGAGGCTGGTGCCTGAATCGAGGATAGTGCCGCCGCCGAGGCCGGCGTCCCACACGGCGTCGGGGATGGGGAGCATCTCGTCGCCGACGGATATGCCCTCGACGCGTACGGAGTAGAATGGCTGGAGGCGGGGGTCGAGGAGGAGATCGGTGGCGCGGGGCGGCGGCGCAGAGAGGGCAGGAGTTGGGCCGAAGGTGAGGCGGCTGGAGGCGTTGCGGGGGCTGAGGTGGTCCACGAGGCAGTAGGAGAAGCGGCCGCCGAAGCGGGCGGCCGCGCGGGCGGCGAAGGAGACGCCGCTGTAGCCGAGGCCCAGCACACCGTCCGATGCAAGGAAGCTAGATCCGACGGAGGAAGTGGTGCAGCCCACCACGAGTCCCCGCAGCTTCGTGCGACGCCCGCCCTTGGACAGCGTTATCGTCGCCGATTCCTCCGCGTACACGCCTTTCGCCGTCGATCCGTCGGAGTACCTGCGACAGGCCCGTTTTGCTGAGTGAGCAGCTGTGCACATTGCAGGCAGGGAATCCGAGGAAGAAACAGCAAACAGGACAAGCGTGCAGGTGTGGGAAATGGGACCCATCGCCACGTTACCCATAATTATAAGCACATGGGCTCGCGGGAGTGGGACATGTGGCCAGAGCGAAGGGAAGCGCAGACTTGCACATGTCGGACGAGCATCTGATGGGGCCGTACGAGCTGGAAGCCTCCGGACGAAACGCCCGCCTGCCACCGCCACCAGCAGAGTGTTCCCGGCGGCCGTGCCGCCGCCCGAGGCACTTGACCCAGGTGAGATCGCTGCCCGTGTCAGCCACCAGCACGAACTTCTGCGCCGGGGTGCCGAGCTGGAATCGCACGAAGTACTGCCCTGTGCCCGTGTACGCCCCCGACGAAAGCGGCATCGCGAACGACTCCACAGACGGCGCGAACGACCGCAGCTTCCGGTGGTGCTGGAGCTGCCCGGTCACCCGGGCGATCATCCGCTGCCGGAGGTGGTCCCCGCGGACGAGGTCGCGGAAGTGGTCGAGCCGGGTGGCGGCGGAGCGAGGCGGCGTGTGGCGGAGGAGCTCGAGGTGGAGGGCGCCCGAGTGCGGGTTGGATTCGGCATCGAGGCCACAGAAAAAGGGAAAGAGGCAGAGAATAACAAGTATGGGAAGGGAATGCATCGGGTTGCAGCTGAATTCTTCAGCAAACAGCAGCAGGGATCAAAATGAGTACTGCACGATAATTGGCAGGAACAAGAAAACGATTGAGATTCTTGAGATGAAGTTGAAGTGGTAGGATACAGAGTGAGAACAGAGAGAATAGCTGTGATGTACGAACAGAGAAGTGTGATCGTAATTGTTATGATATGGAAGTGGAAAATTTGTTGCACGAGGCACATGGAAGGTTGTCGAACTTGACAGCAGTACACAAGGGAACACAGGAACAATAATGGCTGCAGCTGTGGATCCTCTAAATGTATGGCACAGCAGTCAGCACATCTGATGCGCTAAAAAAGAAAACAGAGTAATTATTATTATTGTTATTATTTTTGACCTAAAAAATTAAATAATAAGGTAAAAACTTAATTCCAATAATTTGTTATGAATAAATAAATTTTTTTTTAAAAAAATAAGTTTGATATCTTTTTTTAATAAAGTGTCTTTTTAGTGCTTTGCGTATAGTTTTATACTAAACATCCTCTGAACTACAATTTAAATTATTTTTATTAGGAGAGCCTCGTGGGTTTCAACGTAGGACGCCATTCTGATGTGGGCCGGCCTACGGCCCAGCAACGTCAGCGCAAGTGTGATGCCCCGGCCCGGTATCGAGTCAAAACGGGGTCAACCGACGCTCCACGTCAGCCACCCTTATTAATTTCTTCGTCATCATCTTCTCCGCGCGCTCCGCGCCCTCTGCGACTGCCGTCGCCGTGATGACGCCGGACCGGAGTCACCGGCAGGGGAAGGGCCGCCTGCCCTTCGCCTTCAGCCTCATCGGCGTCCACGCCTGGACGCCGGTCTCATCGGAGCGTCTCACGCTTCCGCTTGACTCCGCCGGACTCCCCTCGCCGTCCATCGCTGCGCCGCGCTCCTCTCGCGTGATCTTGGGCGCTCAGTGGGCCCTTCCCAAGTCATCGCCGTCGACGCAGCTCGCCGGCCTTTCTGAGGGGAGGAGGAAGGGGCGGCGGACCTCCGTCCGCCGCTGCACTCGTGCCTCTGCACCTCGCCCTTCCCTGTCTTCGAGAGGGAGCTGCCGCCCCCTTTTAACGTCTTCGTCCATTTCGTCCGACGCGACGTCTGGCAAGAGGACGCCCGACAGCCGCCTGCTGCCCACCTGCGTGCGCCGTCCGCCTCTCTGCCATCGACGGGATGCCAGCCGCCCGCTGCGTGTCCGGTCCGCCGCTTGCCTCGGGACAAAGAAGCCGCCGCTTCTCTTGCGACTCCGCGCGGTCGAGCTCGTGGGCCTCGCCAAGCCCACTCGCCGTTTCCAGCCCAGCCCGGAGCCCATCCGGTCAATGGGTGTAACCTGTGCGGGTCTCGGCATTACGGTCTCCATTGCTAAATGTCGGCGAGAAAGATCGAATCGGTTGCCGAGTCAGCGTCTCATAATTCATCTGCCGCGGTCGCTTATCCATCCACTCGGCAGTCCAGCTGCTGCTCATCATGCGATCCACCCACCTTAGCTTACCGAACGCTCAAGCGCGAATCAATGGCGCCGCAGAGCTGGACCCACGGTCGCTTTCATTTGGTAAGTATACATATTTCTTTGAACTGGCGGCAACGGCCAGAGAAAAAAAGAGAAAACGCTGACTTTGGCCTTTATCAGTTTTCTTCCCAAAAAAAGCCGGTCCGTTGACGGCGCCGAAAACACGGGAACAGAAAAAAACAAAGGAAGAGAGATGTTGGAGCTCCTCGTCTTGGGATGCACCGGCATTGTGGTCTTCCTCCACAGCGCCAACTTCTTCTTTCGCGCTCTTTCCCGCCGCCTCGCCTCCCGATCCCTCTGGTTAGATCATAACTCTGTTGCTCCTCTTCCTCCTCGTGATCATCTCAACGTCAATTAGCTGTGATTCATAGCTTTGATGACGAAGCTGTTGCTTGCCTTTCAGCTTCCTTGGAGTAGCAGCATGGTAGGAGGATGGATTTGAAGGGATCGCTCTTCTGGATGAAGAGGATGATTATTATTGATCTGATTTTGTTCAACAGTTCATTAATTTGGGTAGGCAATATGAAGCACATGGAATCTGTATACGGATGATTTGCCAATTGCTGCTTTCTTCCTCTTTGGTTCCTCCCGTGCTTAAACCGATGGAGAAAGTTTGGTTGTTCTTATCAAGTATTATTAATTTATTATAACGCAGAAATGAAGAGTTCACAAAGGGGCTTGTGCTCACGGGGTGAACCTCTGTACTGTCTTATCTTTAGCTGTGATGCCAATCGCGTGCCTGTTCATGAGATTGGTACTATAAGATTCTTTATGGCCCAGAAATAGGATCTGATTTCAGTCGGATTGTCTGTATCTGATGTGTTCGATCAAACAGTACAACATACTATTTTAAAGGAGAGATTGTTCAGCCTTGTAAGGAAGGCATCTAGACGCCTCTTAAACGATTAGCATCTCAGGAAGACTAAAATCATTAAAAGAAAAATCTTCCGGAGTGAATAACTCTCAAAGGGCTCAAGATATTAGTCCTCAACGCGCTCATCAATTTACATGATTCATTACATTACGCACCGAATGACCATGCGCTAGTTCTTTTATTGGCACACTTGAGTGACTCTTAACACTAGTTAAGTTGACAAAATAGTCAATAAAATGTGTGTATAAAAGACACGTAAAATAGTCAACTAGGCAAGCAAAGTTGAGTCTTACCTCATACATCTCATCATCTCTTCTCGTATGTACCGTTGTACAAGACTTAGTATCCATTGGAAACAAGTATTGAAGTGATGAGACATGCATTGGTAAGGGACTAAACTCAGCCACTTAGCTCGGTCGACAAATCCCATCTGCCATATCAACATCAGTTGATATATCTTCGCCATTACAAAACAATACATCTATAATTTGTTAATGTTTGGGAAATGTTTGGGAAACAAGAAGAGACATGATCTTTAAATCAGAGGACATTGCTTTATGTTTTGTGATGATGAAGCTATCCACCATGGGATTTCGCTAATGAAGATATTCTACTGATGAACTTGGTCTCAAAACTTTCATGCTATAACAAGTTTATTCTGCTTTCCTCAACTTGTTTTCTTTCCCACGATTCAGTTTGACTTGGAGTGCTTCCTTCATGAGCTTGAGGGAATCAGCAAAGTCATCCACGAGCTGATGAGGATCTTGTATCACCTCTTCGTCCACCGCCGCAACTATCTTCATTGCGTTCACGTAACTTTGGAAATGAAGCGTCAGTGCCTGATTCAATCATAAGAATTAATCAGCTGGATCAATCAGAAAGTGTGCTTTTCTTTTAAGGATGTGTATGCTTAACTTACTTGTGGATGCCCGTATGTACTGGCAGCAATATAAACAAGCCGGTGGCCAAAGAACTCAACCTCTTCGATCGGCCCAACCATGTTTGATAGCGATAGAGTCGTGTGACTGAGTACCCTACGGCACAGGTTAGCGGCTGCCTGTTCGTAGGAGTGGAGAATTAGTAACCTCAGTTCGAAATCAGAATGATGCATGCCATGGAGTTCAATTCGCGTCTACCTTAATGCCGAAACATTTAACAATTAGATCTCCACTTTTGAAGGTGAAGATGGCTTCAAGAGAATTCTTCTTCTTCTCAGAGATTGCCTTGCTTCTGCGCACGTAGTCCAAAGGATCCTCGAGCTTGCAGATCGTTAATGGCAGGATCATGTAGCCAATCAAATTCCCCCACTTCGTCCCGCCATCCCTGCCCTCCATAAGTTCAGCCAAATCCTGCTCATGGTCATAATTATTAATCATCGCAATTGAACAAATTTCCTCATGAAGAAACACCGAGTTCATAGACGCCCACATGAATCCCTGGAACCGGTCGGATGTTTACGAGCAGAGTTGATCGGAGTCGAATGTTCGACCGGAATCCCTTCTCATATCTCCGAGCAAGGTAACGAGTCAACGCTGCAGAAGTCAAACCAACAAGCACGTCGTTCACGGTCTGCAATTAAAATAAAGGCCGATCAGCTATGTGTTAGATGTGTATTTCGAATTTGTAAGCAGGGAAGAAGCAGGGCTTACGCAGCCGACGGCTTCCTTGACGTCCTTGATGTCATCCAGGCTGACCGTCCGGTGCACGATTCGCCTGGGCCGGAACTCTGTGCCCATCGAGCCCCTGAGCGGCGTCCTTGTGTCCTTAAGGAAGAAGGTGGTGGCTGTGAAGAGGGCGATGTCGACGAGGGTGTTCCACACGAGGACGAGAGAAGCCCACAGCCAAAGAAGAAGCGTGAGCGCGAACGGGGCGTTGGGCTTAGTGGCGTTTGCACTTGACCACTGCCGCCGCCTGGCGCCAGGGAGAGTGGGGACGGAGTTCGGATCTGAGGCCTTGCGAGCGCAGGCGAGGATGAGGGACATGAGGGAGGCGCCGTCGCCGAGACAGTGGTGGAGGCGGAGGACGGCGACGGCGGCAGCGTCGGAGGTGGGAAAGTTGAGGACGTGGATCTCCCAGAGGGGACGGCTGTGATCCATGGGACAGGAGGTAAGGTGCGACACATAATCCTCCACCACCTGGTCCGGCGAGACGTCGGAGCCGCTGCCGTCGCCGTCTCGTGGGTCCAGGTTGGGGATCACGATGTGATCCTCCACCGCCACCTTGGTCGGGACCCATCTTGACTTTGTCCCTCCGGTCTCATCCAAGACCTGCATGAAATCGGAAGACGACGCATTTAAATTCTCACCAAGACAGCTATGAAATTAAAAACATCAAGAAAATTAGACCATTGACATAAGATCAGCAACGCGTCTATATCTGACATAATTGATTACCGGGATGGTACGGAAGCGGGGGTGGCGGGCGAGGGTGGAATCCAGGCCGTGCTTGAGGGCGGCGACGTCGATCAGTGTGCTG
Source organism: Costus lasius (assembly GCA_027563935.2). Taxonomy (NCBI): domain Eukaryota; kingdom Viridiplantae; phylum Streptophyta; class Magnoliopsida; order Zingiberales; family Costaceae; genus Costus; species Costus lasius. The sequence goes on from CM050449.1 coordinate 14,629,448, forward strand.
AATCCCATGATACCCACGACGTAGCAGTCAAAGCCGCGCTGGTGGAAGAGTCGCCCGCCCGGGCTCACCGGCTCCTCCTCCTCCTCCTCCCTTCTTTTCTCTCCACTAATTAGTTTCCATCCTCCTCCTCCGGCTGCTCCGCTGTCTCTCGCCGTCTTGATCGACAATTGCTGCCTCTTCGTCGGCGCAGCGCCGCCGTCCTCCATAAGTGGCACACGTATTTGTGAATGCACGCGGGCGCGGCGCGGACGCAAAGGGAGCTTCAGGAGTAGTAATTGAAGACAGGCGAGAAAGAAGAATACTTCAAATTCTCCTAGTCCTTAGGAAAAGAAAATTAACTGTAATATTCTGTCTGCGGGGATTGCAGGATATCTCAATTTCAAAGGAGCTGAACCTGCCACATCCCACATGGTCCGTATTTGTACGCTGGACAAACAGCGTTTGAGTTGTGGAAACCACTCTTGATTTGGAAATGTTCCGACTTATTCTAGAAATCAGAGGGGCATTTTTGAAAGCATACCGAAGTGATTAGTTTAATAGCATCGTGGTAGACTGAAACACAGAGACATTGAATGGCACCAGTTTTTAATTCTATACACATCAATTCTAGTTAACTGTAAGCGTTTCAATTCGATTCCCCAGTTGACTATTATTCCAAGAAGAGTAAAATAAGCTTTCCAATTGCAAGATAGAATTGATAAATATTAAAGTTGTAGCAGATGGAAAAAAAAAAGCAATAAATTGTATTCACTATTAGAATTTGACTTAGATCTTAAAAGCAGAAATCTTCAAACATATATTAGAAATCCAAAAATCTCTCACATGGCTTCCGACTTTTTCTTGAGATAAGACCACTAGGGTTTCACAAGTCAAAAAAAGTTTGTCCATCAAAAAATCTTTAGATGAGGCCAAGTTTGAAATTTTCCGAACAAAGAACCACACATGAAAGGTCAGAAGCAAACTGAAAGTCGTACACGAATACATGATACAAAACGGGGGGATTCAAGCCATCTAAAAGGATCGTATAGGGAAAAAACAAGAGAAAGAGGGCTAAGGGGGATAAGGGAACAGGGGAAATCACTAGAGGGGAAAAAACCTTACTTCCGATTTGATGATGTGCCTCGGGTAGATAAGTCTTGGACGAAAAACTAGGGTTCCGATCTTGAGTATGGGTATCGGTCACAGTACCCAACGCTCCCCGAGTGGTGTTGCTGAGCAGACGCCGCGTTAAATCGCCCGTTTTGTCGCTGGGAGATGGAGATGTCGAAGGGGAGTTCTCTCGCTCAACTCTTGTGGCCGTTGACTAGAGCCGAGGAGCAAGCGAGTCTTGTCCGCGCGCCTGGTGGAGTCGAACAGGAGAGGTCGTCTTCCACCCACAACGAGCAGAACCAGGACGAAGACTAGGTGTCAGGCCTGGGTTCGGCCCAACCCAAGCCCAGGCTCACTACATGAAGAAGCCCACCTGCTGAGAAAGAAAACCCGGTCAACAATCAATGTTGACCCGGAAAAAGAAGGTGCGGCGGCATCCTCTTCGCACGATGCTACGAGTTCGGCGCGGCGAACGCGCACGGCGGAAGCGGACGAAGAGCTTCGTCTTCAGCGGGCGACGCGGAACCTCAGGCGAGTCCCTCGGCGATAGACGCGGACACAGAAGCGCGTGGCGGCGTCGACGTTTGCAAACGAGGCGACGACCGGGTCGTGCGGATGCGAGGAAGGGAAGCAACAGGCTTCTTGGACAGGCGATGGTCGCGAAGGACGCGGAGAACTCGGCCGCGACAACGGTCTTCATAGCGAGACAGCTTCGGATCTTCCGAGCGCGTGTGGACGGAGCAAAGAAGCAGGCGGCTTCTTCGGGCGATGCAGGGGCGAGAAGCGTGGACGACGTGGTCCACGCAAACGAGTGAAGCAGGGGAGCTCCTTCCCTATAAAGCCCGACGAGGTGGACGGAGCTCGGTGTGCGCAGAGGCGACACCACGGGGAGGGCGCGACGGAGGGCGACTCCACCAGGTGAGCGGGTACGCCACCACCGGCGATGGCGAGGCGCGCCGTCGCCCCGTCCAAGCCCACAGACGGAACAAGGAGAGTCTGTGAGTTTGAGCGAGCCGGCGACGACGAGCGTCGAGGCGAGAGAGAGAGCTTGAGTGCTTGAGCGATTATAACCGTCGACAGAGGTCGGCGGCGAGGGAGGGAAGAGGGGCACCGGCCGGAGGGCCGACGGCGAGTTAGAGGAAGTCTGTACCGTTTTCCAAGAATAAACGAAGCTTTCTCCACTCCGATATCCTCTTCCCCTGTTGGTAGTCCTTTCCGCGGTATCGGCGACGAGCTTCGACGGTAGGCGGTTGCCGGACGGCGAGCAGGCGACGCGAGGAAGACGAAGAACAGTCGACGGCTTCGTTCGAACGCGTCGGGCGTTCGAAATGAGGCGAGTCAACGCAGCGGCGGTCAATGGACGATTTCGAACGCGAAATCAAATTTGGGACGCTGACGTCAGACGGACGTCAGCGTGCAAAATCGAATCGGCAAAATGAAATTCGGCGCGGCGAGATTTCGATCGAGGGCTGACGTCACGCCGACGTCAGCAAGAGCATGATTTTGACTTCGGTCAAAATCAGAGAGAAGTATAATTTAAATTACGGTTTGATTTCGGATTCTCTAATTAGGGTTAGGGTTTTCCGTGCGAATTGTAATTTGGGAATTGAAAAAGTGAGCGGGAACTAGGGTTTCGAATTTGGGGACGAGATTCGGTCCGGGAACCCTAGCGCGATCACGTTCCGGTGTTCCGCCGAACGGCTCTAGGAAGCGGATAAGCACTGTTTTTAGACCGTTCCGACCGGGGCGTGACAACAGGTATCAGAGCCTAAAGTGATCCAGCAGCATGGTGAATCAAGGAGATCCGAGATGTAGCAGACACAGGTGCTCAGCAGGAGCAATTCCAGCTCGCTACGACGTAGACTGGGGCACGAGGGGTTGGGCAATACGTTATGATGTGAACCCAGTCGTGCCAAGTCAGGCGGAGTGCTGAAGATTCAGTGCGCTAATACGTGAACTCAGTTCTTGCAGGTCGAGCGGAGCATCGACGGGGATGATGCGACCGTGATAAGTACTGAGTTGGGCGAAGCACTATGACACGTGATGAAGAGGGATCAGCGAGACCTCTTCCCAGAGCAGCGAGCTCCGATGATAACGACAGGAGAACGTCAGACGAACATCGAGGACGATGTTTAAATCAGGTGGGGGAGAATTGTCAGGCCTGGGTCAGGCCGGTTCGGCCCAACCCAAGCCCAGGCTCACTACATGAAGAAGCCCACCTGCTGAGAAGGAAAACCCGGTCAACAATCAATGTTGACCCGGGAAAAGAAGGTGCGGCAGCATCCTCTTCGCACGATGCGACGAGTACGGTGCGGCGAACGCGCACGGCGGAAACGGACGAAGCTGCGAGCTTCGTCTTCAGCGGGCGACGCGGAACCTCAGGCGAGTCCCTCGGCGGTAGACGCAGACACGGAAGCGCGTGGCGGCGTCGACGTTTGCAAACGAGGCGACGACCGGGTCGTGCGGATGATCTCGCGGATGCGAGGAAGGGAAGCAACAGGCTTCTTGGATAGGCGATGGTCGCGAAGGACGCGGAGAACTCGGCCGCGACAACGGTCTTCACAGCGAGACAGCTTCGGATCTTCCGGGCGCGTGTGGACGGAGCAAAGAAGCAGGCGGCTTCTTCGGGCGATGCAGGGGTGAGAAGCGTGGATGACGTGGTCCACGCGAACGAGTGAAGCAGGGGAGCTCCTTCCCTATAAAGCCCGACGAGGTGGACGGAGCTCGGTGTGCGCAGAGGCGACACCACGGGGAGGGCGCGACGGAGGGCGACTCCACCAGGTGAGCGGGTACGCCACCACCGGCGACGGCGAGGTGCGCCGTCGCCCCGTCCAAGCCCACAGACGGAACAAGGAGAGTTTGTGAGTTTGAGCGAGCCGGCGACGACGAGCGTCGAGGCGAGAGAGAGAGCTTAAGTGCTTGAGCGATTGTAACCGTCGACAGAGGTCGGCGGCGAGGGAGGGAAGAGGGGCACCGGCTGGAGGGCCGACGACGAGTTAGAGGAAGTCTGTAGCGTTTTCCAGGAATAAACGAAGCTTTCTCCACTCCGATATCCTCTTCCCCTGTTGGTAGTCCTTTCCGCAGTATCGGCGACGAGCTTCGACGGTAGGCGGTTGCCGGACGGCGAGCAGGCGACGCGAGGAAGACGAAGAATAGTCGACGGCTTCGTTCGAACGCGTCGGGCGTTCGAAACGAGGCGAGTCAACGCAGCGGCGGTCAACGAACGATTTCGAACGCGAAATCAAATTCGGGACGCTGACGTCAGGCGGACGTCAGCGTGCAAAATCGAAGCGGCAAAATGAAATTCGGCGCGGCGAGATTTCGATCGAGGGCTGACGTCACGCCGAAGTCAGCAAGAGCATGATTTTGACTTCGGTCAAAATCAGAGAGAAGTATAATTTAAATTACGGTTTGATTTCGGATTCTCTAATTAGGGTTAGGGTTTTCCGTGCGAATTGTAATTTGGGAATTGAAAAAGTGAGCGGGAACTAGGGTTTCGAATTTGGGGACGAGATTCGGTCCGAGAACCCTAGCGCGATCACGTTCCGGTGTTCCGCCGGACGGCTCTAGGAAGCGGATAAGCGCTGTTTTTAGACCGTTCCGACCGGGGCGTGACACTAGGTAGGGTCGTTCCCGTCGTCGCCGCCTGCCTATCCAGCAAGAAACCCTACTTCTCCTTGCTGCGGGTGGAGGAGAGTCTGGTTGAGGAGGCACTTGCTTGCCCTTCTTGATACTGCCGAATGAAGAGGCGGATAGTGCCACCGGATTGTTACGTATTTTCCTTAATGTCTGATGCGTGGCAGATTATAAAATTTGAAGGCAACACCAACATTTAAGAGGCAGATGAGTAAAATGCTTATTCCACCGTTATATATTGATAAAAAGGCAATAATATAAGACAAAAATACAGGACACTAAACAAATATTAAATAGACCCTAGACCTATGACTTGGTGGAGAGGGTAGATGTGTTGAACCTTACAATTTTATACTTGCATGGGATCATAATACTACATTTAACCAAGACACTACCACCCCTCTCAATATTATCCCAAGTACACAATCTAAGTGGTGTGAGTAGAAGGCTTCACATGGGTTGAGTAGGTTAATTTTACACATTTGAGCCCCCCATCCTGGAGTACTTGTGAAAACATAGTCCCCCACTCACATGTACATGCCCCGGGATAGTCCCCCGAGTGCATCACTACCCTAATGACCAAAACACATGGCACACATGTGCCAAATCCTGTTTTTACATGGATCTACATATCCCCAGAGTTTCGAGGCAAAATGACATCGTCAGGGTCGGGTAACATAGTTTTTACACCTAAACTCCTCCGATCCCTGACATTTTCCCCCCACTTAAACGGTCGATGCCCTCATCGACACAAAACATCCTTGTAGCTGGCCTTCGAGGTTGAAGTTTCACTATCATTGCATTGCGGTGAAGGAAAACTTCTGCCTTCGTCAATGTCGCAGTCTGAACTCGGAGAGAATGTGACCTTCTTCTCTTCCTTTGGCTTCATGGTTGCGGCCTCCTCGGCTACCAAGGCGTGCAATATCTTCTTCTGGGGGCAAGACCAGGGTTGGTGTTTTCCTCCACATATAAAGCAATCCCAAGTTTGTTTGGGATGCCAATGTTGTTGGCTTGGTCTTCTCTTAGGTTGCCCTTTTGATCGTTGCTCCCCCACTTGAGCATTGCTCGGGTTGATCACCCGAAGTGCGCCTATCCTCGGCGTCTTTGAAGAGAAAGGCTTGCTCGAAATAACGATGGTGTCATCTGAGTCACTTGAGCTGGATGATGGCATCAGGGCTTTCCCTTTGCGCTTGTTGTTGGTTGAAGCCTTCTCAACCAACATTGCGTTCAACATCTTCCTCTGTTGGTAATCATGTATGTGGTGTTTGCCACCATAAAGATAACTTACGTATGGCCGGTTGTGCGGTGGGTTTCTTTGGTTGCCACCGTTGTGGGGACGCTGGGGTCTGTTCTGATGCTGGCGGTTGTTCCGTGGACTGTGCGGTGGACTCCTGTGATTGTCCCTCTGTCTATTCCCATTGACTTGAGGGGGTCGCTGCAGTGGTGAAGGACGACGCCTTTCCACAAGCTTGAAGTCAGTCAGTTGTTCCGCTGTAGCTTGTGCGGATGCAAAATCTTGGACATTCTTTTTTTGCAACTCTTGTTGTGCCGAAGATTGTAAGCCATTCGTCAAGAAAAATAACTTTTCTTCATCTGCCATCTTGATGTCTAGGGAGATAGATGCGAACTTCCTAACATAATCACGGATGTCATCTACGTGACAGTGGTTCGACAGCTTTTTCCTAACCATCAATCCCATGTTCTCGGGATGAAACTGGGTCTTTAGTGCCTGTTTTAGTTCCTCCCAACTCTTCATGGTGTCAGTGTCATCTTGCACTCTGGTGCGCCACCATAGCTTTGCATCACCAGTTAAGTACCATGTTGTCGTGGCAATCTTGAGACCTTCCGAGTCGGGACATGTGACAAGGAAATACTATTCCATGTCAAACAAGAAATTTTTGAGCTCCTTGGCGTCTCGAGTACCATTGTAACTTTGGGGTTCAGAAACCCTCATTTGTGTACGCTGGGGTTGCACATTTTCCCCTCTTGCATGTATGGTCATGGTGAGGACGGCTATCTGAGCCATTAATTCCTCAATTTGAGCCCTCAGAAACTTGACGGACTCACGGGTATTGTCTTTATGTCCCTCCATTTTTATTGACAAGCCAACATGTTTCGCATTGACCAAATCTAGTTGGCCTTCAATATCAGTGAAACGCGCTTCTTGGCGTTCACGATGCCTTTTTCGCCTTTCCTGCCTATCCAGTTCAGGGGGATTACCCACTAACGTTTCCACATCCGTTCCCCCGTGTTACGCCAGGGGTACTTTGGGGTACTACCCCGCCTTTCCCATGGACTCATGGAGGTTATGAGTAGGGATGAAGGGCGTAAAGTTGGAGAAGAGCATGAGAAGTAGTGAAGTTAGGATACTAATTCTTGTGTTAAGATGTTTTGCAGGTACATGGCAAGGAGCATGTTCATTGCAAAAATATGGGGGCACATGTAGGAGGCTACATGAGCCATGGCACATCACCGGAGCTTGTATAGAGGTGTACAAGCATGTAAAAAAAATATGTCATGGGTGAGATTCAAACCCAAGACCTATGAGAGGGCAAAGTCTTATATTGCATGTGAGGGCCAACCCAACTTCAGGGTCATTACTGAAAAGAAAGGAGCAGCATTTTTGTTAAAGGCTTCTTCATCTATATGCGCGAAAATCACTTAAGCAAAAGAGGATCTCGATTTGGGGATCTCATGCGAATTGGGAAGAAAATCGGCCAACATTTGGGGATCCATCCGAAATTGGAGAAGGGCGACATCTTGAGGAAGGAGGGGCGACTTCTTCCATCCGACCTTCTTCCTTGGATCTAGCTTGGTGGTGGCTTGGAGAAAGGGGTTCTAGGTGACATCCCCTGAAAGTCCAAAAGGGGCCGAAACCCTAATCGCATGCACTTTGATTTCTAAAGCATGGGCAGAAATAAGGATTTCAAGTGATCGCATAAGGCATGATCTTATGATTAACTTATTAACTTGCAAAGATCATGTTAAGATCTTACCATTGCCATTGTATGGATGGCGACTTGGAAGGGAAAGAGGCAAGCGCTTCTTCTCCAAAGTGTGCGCACACAAGATGTTGAAGGCTACTCCTTGTCGATCTTTATGCTAGCAAAGTTCTCCAAGTGATCCTTTTGTGTGGAGGAGAAGAGATGAAGTTCCTTGGCTAACCGAACCTCCTCCTTGGCGTGAAGACCACCCAAGACGAGAGCAAGAAGATGCAAGTCGGCGTGTGAGAGAAAGGAGTGTTCTCACGTTCGAAAACGTTGAGAGAATCAACAAGGCAAACGGCTTTCTAAAAATAGAAAGCACTAACTCCTTCTTCAATGCCCACGTTACCACCATCGAACTTCTCTCAATTGAACCATACGTTCACATAAGTGAACCGGTTCAATTATTCGGTTCAATTGCATTTGGTTCAAAGACCAAATCAAACCAAGACCAAACCAAGACATGGTCTAGATCTCCTATGAACCAGATGGCTCAAGATCTAACCATTCATCTCTCGATGCTCTTGATCTCATCGATCTAGCATCAGTTCTCTCGATCGAAGCTTACCGATCTCAAGCCCCAATCAATCAAACATGATCAGACCAGATCTCACTTACAATCAGAGTTTAAATTCCTTTAAACTGAACCAAAACAATTCAGTCCACACGATCTGACATAAGTAAGCCATATCATCAAATTGTGCGACCCTAAGGGTTTCCTTTAAATGTCGGTAACGATAACTTACGTTATCACGATCAGTGAGGGGTATCTAGCAACACATCACTGTCTCCCGATATAAAGGAAAGAGTCTTCCAAGACTACACCCAAACCATAGCACAAGTGTGAATTCTACTCACTAGGCATACATGTTTCCTTTGCCACTGGATATTCTTATTGGACAAGCGTGTCAAGCCTGTAACTCCAATATGATGAGAATGATTAGATCAGATGAAACATAGTCATCTGGGTATGGCCATACACTTTCTCAATCATCTCATCCAGGGGGCCCCTATAGAACATCACACTCCAATCAAGGAGACGGCAATCCTATATCTATCACTAGTGCCCTAACATGACTCATGTTCATTATCCAAGATAGTCTATAACCATTATGTTTCAAATGATATTGAACTACCTCAAAACAATGCCAATCATCATTTAGAAACACAAGTGATCTCAAGTCAGAGGAAATATGCCACTTGTTCGCATATAAGGATTATTCACATTGTGACAAGCAATTAAATATCCTAAGTAGGGTCTGTCCAGTACATCCAATGTACCCATGAGTCTACATCTTATTCCATGCTCGAAGCATCCTATAAGATTAGAACACATATTAGTCTCAATCATATCAAGGCTGTCTCATGTTCACCAAGATATCTCGACTAAGGACAATACTGCATGTCAGCCAAGCTGAACAGCATTGAGACATTATTCAGAAGTATACATATTGCAGCAGATAATGTAACAACCTGAATAACACCCATTGCCTTTATAAACATTGAGTTTATATACATGATACTGATATAATCCCAAGGCCTCAAACATTAGCCTTAAGGGCATACCCCAACAATCTCCCACTTGCACTTAATCTAATGGTTGAGAAATCTCAAACCCATATTATTACAGTGCTTCTCATGCTTCTGCTGCGCCAGAGGCTTTGTAAGCGGGTCAGCCAGATTGTCATCTGTATGAACCTTGCAGACTTTGATCTCGCCACGATCAATGATCTCCCGAATCAAGTGAAACCTTCTCTGTATGTGCTTGGACTTCTGGTGCGACCGTGGTTCCTTTGCTTGTGCTATGGCTCCAGTGTTATCACAGAAGATAACCAATGGATCTGCACTCGAAGGAACAACACCAAGTTCTTGAACGAACTTACGAATCCACACTGCCTCCTTGGATGCTTCTGAGGCTGCAACATACTCGGCTTCTGTTGTGGAATCAGCAACAATTGACTGTTTGAAACTTTTCCACACCACTGCTCCTCCATTCAAGCTAAAAACATAGCCCGATTGCGATCAAAAATCATCCTGGTCAGATTGGAACGAAGCGTCAGTATATCCTTCAATACTGAGTTCTTCCTGACCTCCATAAATCAAGAACATATCTTTGGTCCTCCGAAGATATTTCAAAATGTTCTTGACCGCAATCCAGTGTGCCTTACCTGGATTACTTTGAAATCGACTGGTCACGCTTAACCCGTAAGCAACGTCTGGGCGAGTACACAACATCGCATATATAATGGACCCAATAGCCGAAGCATAAGGCGTATTGTCCATTTCATCTTTCTCAGTCTGTGTTTGTGGACACTGACTCTTTGAAAGATTCAGACCATGTCTGACTGGAAGATATCCTCTTTTAGAATTTTCTAAATGAAATCTCTCCAGGACTTTATCGATGTAAGTACTCTGGCACAGCCCGAGAAGCCTCTTAGATCTATCTCTGTAGATCTTCACACCTAATACATAGGCTGCTTCTCCTAAATCTTTCATCTGGAAACATTTTCCTAACCATGCCTTAACCGCATGTAGTTCAGGAATATCGTTTCCAATGATTAAGATATCATCGACGTAGAGGACTAGGAAAGTAATCACGCTCCCACTAAACCTCTTATATACACACGGGTCATCTTTATTCTTGATGAAACCAAATTCACAGATTGATTCATCAAAACGAATATTCTAGCTTCTCGATGCTTGTTTAAGTCCATAAATGGACTTCTTTAATTTGCATATTTTATGACGATCTGATGGATTAGTAAAACCTTCAGGTTGTGTCATATACACATCCTCTTCTAATTTTCCATTAAGGAAAGCGGTCTTCACATCCATCTGCCAGATCTCATAATCATAATATGCCGCTATCGCGAGAATAATCCGAATAGACTTGAACATGGCTACAGGAGAGAAAGTTTCATCATAATCTATCCTGTAGATTTGTTTGAAACCTTTCGCAACTAGCCTGCCTTTATAGGTAACCACGTTACCATCCATGTCAATCTTCTTCTTGAAGATCCATTTACAGCCTATAGGGATTACTCCCGGAGGCGGATCAACCAAATCCCAAACTTGGTTATCTGACATGGAGTCCATCTCGGCTCGCATAGCTTCAAGCCATCTCGCTGATTCCGGTCCACTGACCGCATCCGCATAAGTGAGGGGTTCATCATCAATGATGTAGACTCCGTCATAGCGCTCAGGCTGTCGACGGATCCTTCCCGATCTTCGCGGTTCCCGTGATATCTGAGCCTCAGGTTGTTCAATAACCTGATCTACTGGCTCAGGCTCATCCAACTGTACTTGACTACTTTGTCCTTCTTCTGGATTCTCATCCAGCTTTATTTCTCTCCCACTGGCCTCTTGCAGAAGAAATTCCTTCTCAAGAAAAATAGCCGTCCGAGCAACAAATACTTTGTTCTCTTTGGGATCGTAGAAATAATAACCCTTTGTTTCTTTAGGGTAACCGACAAAGATACATTTCTCAGATCTGCTCTCTAGTTTCCCAGAGGCGAGCTTTTTGACATAAGCCTCGCAACCCCAGATCTTAATAAATGTCAAGCTCGGCTGTTTCCCATACCATAACTCATATGGAGTCTTTGAAACGGCCTTGGATGGCACTCGGTTTAGTACCTTTGCAGCTGTTTCCAGTGCAAATCCCCAAAAGGAGTAAGGTAGAGTAGCCTGACTCATCATAGAACGAACCATATCCAGTAAAGTTCTATTTCTCCTCTCGGACACACCATTCCACTGCGGTGTTCCTGGCGGAGTGAGCTGTGAGATAATCCCACACTCCTTCAGATAGTCAGTAAACTCTCGACTCAAGTATTCTCCACTTCGATCTGAACGAAGTGCCTTGATATTTCGGCCTAGCTGATTTTGTACTTCATTTTTGAACTCTTTGAACTTTGTCAAAAGATTCACTCTTATGTCTCATTAGATAGACATAACCATACCTACTGAAATCATCAGTAAAGGTAATGAAGTATGAATAGCCACCTCTGGCATGTTTACTAAATGGCCCACACACATCACTGTGAATGAGGTCAAGTAAACCTGAAGCCCTTTGACCTTTATTAGAAAAAGGAGACTTCATCATTTTACCCATTAAACAAGCTTTGCATGTATCAAGCTCCTGATAGGAGAATGATCCCAGCAGTCCATGGTCATGCAACCGCTTAATGCGCTTCTTGTTAATATGGCCTAAACGACTATGCCATAACAAGGTGCTGTCATCAGCATACTTGGCTTTCTTAATATCAATCTGTTGTACAGAACATTCCATGTTCAACATGAATAACCCATTGTTAATCGACCCAGTAGCATAAACAATATTATCAAAAGAAATATAACACTTTGAAATTTTGCATTCAAAGGAAAACCCTTTCCTGACAAGAGCAGGAATAGAGATAATATTCTTAGTTATGCTCGGTACAAAATAACAATTGTCCAGTTCTAATACAAGACCAGATGGTAAAGAGATGTGATATTCTCCTACAGCAACAGCAGCAACCCGTGCCCCGTTTCCTACTCGTAGGTCCACCTCATGCTGTCCCACCTGTCTTCTTCTCTTGAGTTCCTGTACATTTGAACAAATGTGAACTCCACATGCAGTGTCCAACACCCATGAAATAGAAGAAGAAGATATCATGACTTCAGTCACGAAAATACCTGAGCCAGAAGCGAAAGAGTTGCTTCCCTTCTTATCTCCTTGGAGCGCTTTACAGTCCTTCTTCCAGTGACCTAGCTGGCCACAATGGAAACATTTGTATTCCTTCAACCGCTTGACCTTTTGTTTCAGAGCCTTGTTGTAGCTCTTGATAGGGGCTTTGCCCTTCTTCCCCTTCTTCTTGTTCCTTGAGGGAACCATTAGGACAGAGGATGAAGGCTTTCCCTTCTCACGAGACTGAGTCTGCTCTGTAGTCAAGAGCATGTTCAGTAACTCTGCCGGCGTACAGTCGATCTTGTTCATATTAAAATTAATGATGAACGGATCGAAAGAAGCCGGGAGAGACTGCAGGATGATGTCTACAACAAGCTCCTGATTGATGGTGTGTCCCAGTTTCTCTAGAGCCTCCTTGTACCCAATCATCTTGAGTACGTGAGCTCCCACTGGACTCCCTTCAATCAGTTTGCTCTGAAAGAAAAGTTTAGTCAAATTATAGCGTTCAGTCCTTGCCTGTGCAGCATACAGCATTTTGAGGTTTGCTATTATTTCAATAGCAGATAAATCTTCATGCTGACGCTGCAGCTCAGGCGTCATAGACGCAAGCATCAGGCAAGCGACATCAATGCTATCATTGACATGCTTTTCATAAGCATCACGAACCGCCCTTGCGGCGTTCGCAGCGGGTTGAGGCGGTATAGCCGTCTCGAGGACATACAGTTTCCTCTCAGCCTTAAGAACAATCTTAAGGTGTCCGTACCAGTCTGAGAAGTTTGGCCCAGCAAACTTCTCCCTTTCCAGTAAGGATCGCACATTGAACGCTGTGGTGTTCGTTGCTGCAGTAATCTACAACATTGCAAGAACAGCAAGGTCAGTATCAATGTTAGAATCAATCCAGGACTTAAGAATAATTCTTTTCTCACTATTTTACCTGACTGAAAAATCCAGTAAAACAGTCTGAAAGAGTAAGACTCTTTTAGTGAGATGGGATCCAGATTTCATACTTGGTCTCCGCGTCCCGCTCAGGCGAGATAAGATGCACAGAGAGTACAAGCACTAATCTCTGGTAGGCAATCCCTGCCAATCGCCAACCCGTGCGATTCCCCTTCATCTGGGCAATCCAGCAGACTGTGCCAACTGAGTTGGTACAACACAGTCTCTGATCCCACAGATGGCTGCCTCCATATAGCTACCATATGCTCAATATGTAACCTACATGGTCAAGCTGACCCGACCTACTCCCTGGACCACCACGTGCTATGCTGAGCAACGAGAAGCGATAAATCCCTTCTCTGTAACACGCAGGTGTAATCACACACCGTCTGAAGATAGATGGGCGTGCCCACTGAGTGGGTACAACACGGCCCCAACGATAGTCAGAACAGTGAGGTTTCGCGTCAGAAGGCTATCGTGCTTGATATGTAACGTTGGATTTTAACGGTCCTTTTATCTTCTTACTATCATTCAAATCCTATGGTGATAGGAGAAGAATAAATCATGCAGATATTAAATTTACTTAAAACAGTAAATAGAAAGCATGATGATCTTATGTGGTAAACGCCCATTAAGCCTAAGTAAGACCTTAATTAACTTAAGTCTTCACTTGAGCTCTTCATGGGTCTTTAGCATTTCCTCTGGCCCAACCCGGGCCCAAGCGCCCACTGCAGCTCAGGTGCGCCCACCAGGTAAAATGCGCCTGTCCTAGAGTCGAACCCTAGACCTCCCACTGGTGAAGCCACTTGCTGCATGCGCCTCTGCCATGTGTGCTTTGAGCTCATGTCTGATTAAATTACATTTTAATCTATCTAGACATGATTTGACTCGCAGGTCAATTACACATTAACATAAATTAAAATGTGATTCGCAGATCACAAAAATAATTTACAATTTAATCCAGGCTCGCAGGCCCCAGCACAGCACACATTAAAATGGGCAACCCACATAAGATGAAATAAACACCCAACATGGTTAGACAAGCAACATGTGATCCAGACAGGAAATTAAAATTTTTGAAAATCCCATTGGCATCAATTTTATTTCCTTATGTGCCCTACTACCTTACAACGGTCCATTAAAAGGGATCCACTCATCAGACCTAGTCAGACCTACTGCCCTTGCATGCACCAAGTCATAACTGACTTGCGTCGACCTCATGGTCAACGATGCATGCCTTAAGGGCTGAACGTCCCACATGATTTCTGGCAAGCGGGTGTGACCCCGGGCCTTAATCATGATCGTTCACTGGTTGTCTCAATCAGACATCGCTACACGCCCTTCTGCCTTGCGCATAGGTGCTATCTGGTCGACCCATCTAGGCTGTCAGATGGTCTGATCAGACTGTAGGGTCTAGACAGGACGACGACTTCAACCCTAATAACCCGTCTAAGTTTTTAAAGCAGGCGCTTATAGATCTAGTGGATGCGCGCAAGATTATATGTTTGACAAAAACATCATTTCATATGCGCCAACAAGAAAACATCATAGATGCGCCAACAACTAATAACTAGCATGTATTCACGCATGTTAACTCCTAGATCCATAACAAACGCAAACAAGGATCACAAAAGAAGCAATCATATAGATCAAGCCAAACCATACGCTTTGATACCAATTGAAAGTCCAAAAGGGGCCGAAACCCTAATCGCATGCACTTTGATTTCTAAAGCATGGGCGGAAATAAGGATTTCAAGTGATCGCATAAGGCATGATCTTATGATTAACTTATTAACTTGCAAAGATCATGTTAAGATCTTACCATTGCCATTGTATGGATGGCGACTTGGAAGGGAAAGAGGCAAGCGCTTCTTCTCCAAAGTGTGCGCACACAAGATGTTGAAGGCTACTCCTTGTCGATCTTTGTGCTAGCAAAGTTCTCCAAGTGATCCTTTTGTGTGGAGGAGAAGAGATGAAGTTCCTTGGCTAACCGAACCTCCTCCTTGGCGTGAAGACCACCCAAGACGAGAGCAAGAAGATGCAAGTCGGCGTGTGAGAGAAAGGAGTGTTCTCACGTTCGAAAACGTTGAGAGAATCAACAAGGCAAACGGCTTTCTAAAAATAGAAAGCACTAACTCCTTCTTCAATGCCCACGTTACCACCATCGAACTTCTCTCAATTGAACCATACGTTCACATAAGTGAACCGGTTCAATTATTCGGTTCAATTGCATTTGGTTCAAAGACCAAATCAAACCAAGACCAAACCAAGACATGGTCTAGATCTCCTATGAACCAGATGGCTCAAGATCTAACCATTCATCTCTCGATGCTCTTGATCTCATCGATCTAGCATCAGTTCTCTCGATCGAAGCTTACCGATCTCAAGCCCTAATCAATCAAACATGATCAGACCAGATCTCACTTACAATCAGAGTTTAAATTCCTTTAAACTGAACCAAAACAATTCAGTCCACACGATCTGACATAAGTAAGCCATATCATCAAATTGTGCGACCCTAAGGGTTTCCTTTAAATGTCGGTAACGATAACTTACGTTATCACGATCAGTGAGGGGTATCTAGCAACACATCACTGTCTCCCGATATAAAGGAAAGAGTCTTCCAAGACTACACCCAAACCATAGCACAAGTGTGAATTCTACTCACTAGGCATACATGTTTCCTTTGCCACTGGATATTCTTATTGGACAAGCGTGTCAAGCCTGTAACTCCAATATGATGAGAATGATTAGATCAGATGAAACATAGTCATCTGGGTATGGCCATACACTTTCTCAATCATCTCATCCAGGGGGCCCCTATAGAACATCACACTCCAATCAAGGAGACGGCAATCCTATATCTATCACTAGTGCCCTAACATGACTCATGTTCATTATCCAAGATAGTCTATAACCATTATGTTTCAAATGATATTGAACTACCTCAAAACAATGCCAATCATCATTTAGAAACACAAGTGATCTCAAGTCAGAGGAAATATGCCACTTGTTCGCATATAAGGATTATTCACATTGTGACAAGCAATTGAATATCCTAAGTAGGGTCTGTCCAGTACATCCAATGTACCCATGAGTCTACATCTTATTCCATGCTCGAAGCATCCTATAAGATTAGAACACATATTAGTCTCAATCATATCAAGGCTGTCTCATGTTCACCAAGATATCTCGACTAAGGACAATACTGCATGTCAGCCAAGCTGAACAGCATTGAGACATTATTCAGAAGTATACATATTGCAGCAGATAATGTAACAACCTGAATAACAACCATTGAGTTTATATACATGATACTGATATAATCCCAAGGCCTCAAACATTAGCCTTAAGGGCATACCCCAACAATCCCCATCATCCTCTTCATTGCCGATTTGGAGAGAGCTTGAGGGAGCTCATCTCCCACCTTTGGCCGAGAGTTGCAAGGAGGAAGAGGGTGGCTTCATCACTCCATCTTCCTCCCTTGGACTCATCTTGGAGGAGATCTTGCTTGAGAGGAGCTCAAGCACACTTCACCCATCATTTTGGCCGAGAGCATCATCCACATTGGAGCTCGGCTTGGTTCTGCTTGGAGGAAGGAGGGCCGGTTTGCTTGGAGGAGCTAGGGAGGCCGGCGGCCATCTCTTTGGGGGCGCCACCTTCATCCTTCCATCCACTTTGGGGGCGACGCCTTGCTGTCCACCTAGAGGGCTGAGCACTTCCTTGGAGCTAAGGAGTGCAAAGGAACATCATAACCACCTAGGAGGGCAATCCTAGGGTGGAACCCTCAAGGGCTTGTAGGCCTGTCCAATTGGTTCAACCCGAACCGAACCAAACCGATTGGACCGAAAACCGATTAAGATTTCATAATTTTTTTCAAACTGAAACCGAACCGATATAGATAAAAACCGATTTGAACCGAACCGAACTTATTCGGTTCGGTTCGGTTTAAACTGATTAAAACCGATTTAAATCCTAATTTCGAATGCCTTCCGCCTCGTGTGCCGAAATGAAATCGGAATTCAATTCCGCCCGCAATTCGCCCGATTTTGACCATGCGTTGACGCTGGCATGCTACCTCGTTTCGAACGCTGAGAGCGTTCGAACGCTCGCATCTGCCTCATCTCTTCAGCCACGCACGAATGAACACTGCTTGCGTTCGTCGGCGTCTACAGCGTCCATCACTGGAGAGGACGAGTTCAGGGCGTGCGGCCATCGCCTCACTCCCTCATCGGCGAGGCTGAAGTCGGACACCTTTAGGCGGGGCCGGGCGGAGTCATCGAGGAGGAGGAGGTTCGCGGGCTTGAGGTCGCGGTGGAAGACATCGTGGGCATGGGCGTAGGAGAGGGCAACTGCTGGAAAAGAAACCGGACGACGTCCTCCGACATGCGACAGCAAGTAGAGAGGCGGGAGAAGAGCTCACTGCCCTTGGCCAGCTCCAGCACAAGATCGCGACGATGTCTGGGCAAAGATCGTACCGCCCGAAGATCAATCGCCCCGCATCCTAGCATTCGACCAATCTCGTACCGCCCGGAGATCGCGACGGCGTCTGGGCGTGAGTTGGGAGTAGCGGAGGCAACGAAGGGAGGCATGAGTGACTCATTCGGGGTTCGGTTTAGGGAAAATAGGGTTAAAAAATATATTTTTTATTATATATTATCTTAATCGATTCGGTTCGGGTTATAGAGAATTTTTTTTCTTAACACGAAACCGAACCAATTAATATTTTCAACTTTTCAAACCGAACCGAACCGAACCAATTAGCTAAAAAACCGAACTAAACCGACTAATTTGGTTCGGTTCGGTTTGGTTTATCGGGTTAAACCGAATAATGGACAGCCCTAAGGGCTTGCACTTGAGGGGCTTTTGGAGGAAGACCGGCCACATCTAGAGGAGGGGCTGATCTTCATCATCACATTGCATTTAGCGTTGGAGTGGTATAAACACTATCTTTACTTGTGTTATTGTTTGTAATAACCTTGTAAGAACATTAGAACATCTTGTGTTGATTATTGTTTTGTATTGGTATCTCTACCCACATTGGGAGAGGCCTTCTGCTCATACCTGAGGGTTGTTCCTTGGAGGAGTTAGCTTTATCGTTCGGTGTGTTTAGCTTGTAACTTGTGCAAGCACTATGCTTATACAAGAAGCTCGCTCGCTGTGTAAGAGTCGATATCTGTATTAGGGTTTTGGGTCATATGTCTAGTGCCCTTCTATTGTGACTGCCAGCGATTGTGTGTGTGGCTATTAACAGGGCGCTTAAGTCTAACGCCGTCTTTAAGTGTGCATATGGGGTTGAGAAGCAACATGTGCTTGCCACCCGCCACTTATTGACCTAGGTCTAGGATTAGGAGAAGGCTAGGATCATTGCCATCACAGATTAGCCTTGGAGCTCAGTACCATCAGAGCTCAGCCCAGAGAGCACAGTGGATTCAGAGAAGCTTCTGTCAGTGCTAGAGATCTTGGGTATTTCCGCATAGAGAGTGTAGGCTGGCAATTTACACAGAGGTGTGAATTGTGCCTTCACGCTGAGGATTTATACAAAAATTTAAGGTGAAAATTAGGGCGTGACACCCCATAAGCAGACATTCTTGAAAGCCTGATCTATGGATCGTTGGCCTATGATACCACTTGTCACGCCTCTGATACCACTTGTCACGGACGCACTTTCTTTAGTGCCTAATGTCCGCGTGGCAGACTACTTGGTGTCACGCCCTAAATTTTGTGCTAAATTTTTGCCTTAAAATTCTGAGCGTGATGGGACAATCTACACACCCTCTGTGTAAATTGCCAGCCAACACTCTATATGCGGAATAACAAGATCTCTAGTGCAAGCTGAACCTCTCTGATCCCTGTGCAACTCTGATGGCACTGCGCTCCAAGGGCTGAGCTCTGATGGAACTGAGCTCTAAGGCTGATCAGGTGGAACTGAGTCCTAGCCTTCTCCTAGCCCTAGACCTAGGTCAATAAGTGGCGGGTGGCAAGCACATGTTGCTTCTCAACCCCATATGCACACTTAAAGACGGCCTTAGACTTAAGCGCCCTGTAATTGACACACACACAAGCGCTGGTAGTCACAAGTAAAGGGCACTAGACATATGCCCAAAACCCTAATGGAGATATCGACTACTACGCAGCGAGCGAGCTCCTTGCACAAGCACGACGCTTGCACAAGTCACAAGCTAAACACACCGGACAAGTAAAACAACCCCTCCAAGGACACAACCTCGGGTATGAGCAGTAGGCCTCTCCCAATATGGGTAGAGATACCAATAAGCAACAATAATAACTACACAATGTTCTCACAATGTTTATACAATGCAATAAATCAAAGTAAGTAAAGTATACCACTCCAACGCTATGCTATGTGATGGAAGAGTTCAGCCCCCTCCTCCAAGATGTGGCCGAATCTTCCTCCAAGCTCTCCTCAAGCACAAGTGCTTGAGGCTCCACCCTAGGATCGCCCTCCTAGGTGGTTTTGATGTGTAGTTGCGCTCCTTGCCTCCAAGGTGCACCAAGCTCTCAAATGGACAGCAAACAAGCCGCCCAAGGATGGATGAAGAAGGTGTACCAACTCAGCCCCCTTCTTCCCCAAATCAGCCCCCTTTCCTCCAAAGGGGCAATACGCCAAACACAAGGGCTGCAAAGGCTGAACTGTGAGCTCCTCTCCAAAATCAGCAAGCTCCTCTCCTCCTCAACTCTCGGTCCTCTTCCTCCAATGAGAACCGTGCCAAGGAACAAGGTGGATGCTCTCCTTTCCTCCAAGAAGAACAAAGCCGAGAGCTCCTTGCTCTCGCCCAAGCTAGATGAAGATGGCTGAATGCTTCAGCCCCTCTCAAGCATGTCGCCACCAAGGTGAATCCAAGGAATGAAGAGTGGAAGATGGTGGCGTGAGCTCCCTCAAGATCAGCCTCCAACTCGCCAAGGAAGAAGATGAATCACCCTAGATCCCCTTTCTCCAAGTCGCCACTCCCAAGCAACTCTCGGTTGCAATCTCCTTCCAAAACCGAGATCCCCAAAATGTTGAGATCCCCTTTTGCTTAAGTGATTTGGGCCATATGGATGAAGAAGCCTTTATCAAGATGTGCCTTCTCTTTACTTTAGTGAATGACCCAAGCTTGGGTTGGTCCTCTCATGCAACATAAGTCTTTGGTTCTCCATAGGTAGGGGTGAGCATTCGGTGCTGGTACCGAAGTACCGTACCGAACTTTTCGGTAATCGGTACTTCGGTACCGGTACTTCGGTATTTCGGTACTTCGGTACTGGTACCGAATTTTAAATCGGGACTGCGGTACCGGTACCGGGATCAAAAATAATTTCGGGATATTTTGATGGTACCGAAGTACCGAAATATTTTATTTATTATAATTTTTTTATAATGCAGAGTCTGCCGTAACCCCGTAGATTAAGACCATCCATAAGCGTTGTAGTCTTGTAGATTAAGACCCTAGTCCCTATCCCCGTAAGGCCGTAACCCGCAGGCGCTAACTGGCTAGTGGCTATTTGGCTTAGCCCCAAAAAAACCCTAACCTAACCCCTCAGCCCCGCGCCCCGCCGCCCCCGCAGCCCCCGCTGCCGCTGGTCCTGCTCGGCTGCTCGCCTGCTCGCCTGCTCGGCAGTCGGCTACTGAGCTACTCGGCTCGGCGCTCATCCTCACGGCCTCACCTCAATCCTCATCGGATCATCGCCTCCCGAAAAAAGCCCTAACCCAACTCCTCGTCGACCAACGGCGACGGCCATCGTCAACTCCTTAGTCCTTACCGCCTACCGCTCATCAACTCCTCATCGGTCGTCGCTGCTGCCCTAGCGACAACGATTCGTTGCTACGGCCACCTTCTTCTCTTCTCTCGTCACCATCAAGATTCAAGAGCTCGCCAGTCGCCATCCATAAGCTCGGCAGTCGTCGGTCGTCGCTGCTGCCCTAGCGACAACGATTCGTTGCTACTCGTCGCCATCTCTACGACCACCTTCTTCTCTTCTCTCGTCACCATCAAGATTCAAGAGAAGGTGCTGTTGACGTGATCCTACTGATATCGTGTATGTGGGCACCCCTCTTTCTTTTTTGCATTGATTCGCATTGCTTGTTCGTTCTGTTTAGCTTCTTGAAAGTATTGGTTGCAGCTTTATTATTTAGCACCTCCACTTTGATAGCAAGAGAACTGAGAGAAAGGTTCTTAAGGTAGGATTAACTAGAATTTGATTGCGCAGCCATACGAACCTTTGTTGTGATTGTTCATTCTAGAGTTTACTGCAGATTGAGATTTAGAAAGTGCACATTATGAATGAACTAGAAGTTCTGTTTTGCATACATATACATCAATTGGAAACATTATGTTGCATCTGAACTTGCTTGGACATGATTGGTAAGATCTTCATGTTTGTGCATTTGTATGTATTATGTACACAAGTCTTTTTTTAGTATCCGTTTGTAGTTTATCGCAGTGTTTTTTCTTTAGATATTAACATGGAAATATCCGCTTTTGTTTCTGCATTTACCTGTTCAGAAGTTTCTTTCTGTATCCACTTGTCTATTCACTTTCGTTTCGGTATCTGTTTTGTAGTTTACAGCGTGTACACAAGTCTATTATTCACTTTCAAATTTGAGCTTGTAATACTCAAATTAACTTTGGTTCTTAAAACAATAAATAAATCTTAATACAACAAATTAACTTTCGGTATCTGTTTTGTAGTTTACAGCGTGTACACAAGTCTATTCACTTTCGCCATCCATAAGCTCGGCAGTCGCTCGTCTTCTATAGTCTACTTTCCAGTTCAGGTGAGTTGATTGCCTTTTTTTTTTGGATTCACACAAGTTCTAATGCTTTATGCTTTGTTGATTCAACATACTTTATTTACTAACTAATTCAACATACTGTTATACATTTGGCATTCTAATACTTTATTTTCATTTTTATTAATATAGCAATATAGCATTACAATTTGCAAATCAAAATAGCTATCTCATTCATTGTTTATGTGCTTTACTGCTTTAGATCATTAGATGGAGTGTGATAAAATCTCACTTGATACCATTGAACAAGAAGAGGGATGTGTTCAAAGTGAAAAAGACAAATCGGTTATAGGTAGTTCTAAAGATTCAAATTTGAAAGGTCCAATACCTAAAAAGAGGAAGCAAATAGAAAAAAGGTCTGATGCTTGGGAGCATTTTACAAAAGTAGTTGTGAACGGCATTGTGAGTGGTAAATGTATACATTGTTCCAAAGAAATACGTGCTGATCCTCATTTAAATGGCACATCTGGACTTAGGAAACATGTAAATGCATGTAAAAGCCACCCACATGCATCTAAAGTGAAGCAAACATTATTAAAAATTCATGGGGATAGTGGTAATTTGGGCACATGGAGATTTGACCAAGAAGAAGCTAGAAAAGCTCTTAGCTATATGATACTAGTAGATGAGCTTCCTTTTAAATTTGTAGAGAATATTGGATTCAAATATTTTATGTCTGTTGTACAACCCTACTTTAAAAATCCCATCAAGATGGACTTTATCTAGGGATTGTTTTGGGTTGTTTTTGAAAGAAAAGACATCACTTAAAACTTTTCTAAAAAAATCATGCAACAGGGTGTGTTTGACTACAGACTGTTGGACTTCAATTCAAAACATCAATTACATATGTCTTACTGCACACTTTATTGATGATAGCTGGAAATTGCAAAAGAGGATTTTGAGTTTTTGTCCAATTGTTGGTCACAAAGGAAGAGATATTGGACAAGAACTTGAAATGTGTTTGATAGACTGGGGGATAGATAAGGTGTTCACAATCACAGTGGACAATGCAAGTTCTAACGATAGTGCCATCAAATACTTAAAAGAGCAGATTGTTCATTGGGTAACAGCAATTCTAGGAGGTGAGTATTTGCACATGAGATGCATTGCGCATATTATTAATTTAGTTGTGCAAGATGGCTTGAAGGAAGTGCATGATTCAGTAAAAAAGGTTAGAGCAGCTGTGAAATATATTAGACAATCACCTTCAAGATTACACAAGTTTAAAGATTGTGTAGAACAAGAGAAAATTCAATGCAAGGGTCTTTTGTGCTTTGATGTGGTTACTAGATGGAATTCCACATACTTAATGTTGGACACAGCACAAAAATTTGAAAGAGCTTTTGTTAGATATAATGATCAAGAAAAGAGCTTTTCTTATGAGCTTGTGGATGACATGGGAAATAGTATGATTCCTGATTGTACAGATTGGAGTAATGTCAGAAAGTTGGTAGTAATTTTGAAACACTTTTATGACTTAACATTGAAAATTTCAGGCTCTCACTATGTAACTTCCAATCATTTTTTTCCTGAAATTTATGTTGTTTATATCTTATTGAAAGAATTGGAAGTAAATGAAGATTCCAACATTGCATTGATGGCTATGTACATGAGAAAGAAGTATGATAAATATTGGGGTGATTTTGAAAAAACTAATAAAATGATTTTTATTGCTGTCATTCTTGACCCTCGACATAAATTATGGTACTTGGAATATGCATTTCAGGAAATGCATGGTATGGAAAGGGGTTCTTTCTTGTTAAGTCTTGTGAAAGAGCACTTTATAAGACTTTTTAATGCATATAAGACATTTGTTGCCCCTGAAAGCTCTCAACTTGAAGACCGTTTGAGTTCTCCTTCTAGCTTTGGTACTACTAGTTCTATTGAGGATCCAAATGAGATGTTGGCAATGAAAATTCGAATGGGAATTAAGAAGCATATGACTGAAAATAGGATTGGAGATCCTAAAACAGAATGGGAGAAATATTTAAAAGATGATTTTGAGCCTGATGGCCCAAACTTTGAAATCTTAGCATGGTGGAAGCTTAACTCTCATAGATATCCAATTCTTTCTCACATGGCAAGAGATGTTTTAGCAATTCCAATTTCAACTGTGGCATCAGAGAGTGCATTTAGTACTTCAGGGAGAATTTTGGATCCATTTAGGAGTTCTTTAACTCCTAAAATAGTTCAAGCTTTGGTATGCACTCAAGATTGGTTTCGTGCAACGAATGCTCCCATTTGTGTTGAAGAAGACTTACAAGAAATAGAGGAATTAGAAAAAGGTAATATTATATATTTTTTCTCATGTATTATTTAAATATTATTTCATTTGTTTCAACTTTCAAGTATTATTACTTATATTTGTTTGTGTAACTTGTGTTGGTTTGATTTTTTAGATTTATCTCAAGTTAATATGAATGAGGAATCCACTGTTGGCTAATAGATATTGGTTAGTGCAAAAGCTAAAAGGTATGATTATAAACCATAGAATGCTTTTGCTCATATGGATTTGCTATATTAAATGATTTTAATTAACAGAACTTCTACTAATTGCATCCTTCAAAATTGCAGGAACTTGGATAAGGATTGTTGCTACTTGATAGAGTTCAAAATGCTTTTGGTCTAATTATGTTGCTAGAGCTGGAATATTGGATTGTTGCTTGTTATGTTATTAGAATGCTGCTTGGATTGTTGCTTGTTATGTTATTAGAATGCTGCTTGTTAAGTTGCTATGTTATGTACTTATGTTGCTTTAAGTCTTGACTTATGTATTAACGGTCCCTAAACATCGCGTTGGACCAGAGGAACATGAGGTTCATGTCTGTATGCGCCCACCTCATCTTGGTGATGAACTTCTATTGTCTTGATTAATAATAGTTTAATCTATATTGGTTATTTGGTTTGCAGCTAGCTAAGCTACCTTCTATAGTCAACCTCTGTTGTTACTTGTGCAGATTGTTAATTTGTTATGGTTTGAGCTTCATTAATTGATCTATAAAGCGACAGCCTCAGTGGTGAGTGTGTCTCAACCTGTAAAATTTGCTCATGAAGGCATCTCATTTTCTGTCAAATATTCGCCTGTGGCCCTGTGCTCATATTTGAATTGCCTTCAAATGATCCATTATAGTGTGTTACGTGCTTTGATTTCTATTTGGGTTTTTTTTTTGTTTGGTTTATGGAGCAAAGATGTAAGCCTATAGCAATATCTTTGTACCTGTTGCTGGCCTGTCAAATAGGCATGGAAATAGTCAATAAAATTTCGGTATTTCGGGAATTTCCCGAAATAAATTTTGGGATATCGGTATCGGTACCGATATAAATATCGGTACTTCGGTACCGGTACCGGTACCAAAAAAATAAGTTCGGTACTTCGGTACCGAAATTTCGGTACCGGTACTGGTACCGAAGTACCGAATGCTCACCCCTATCCATAGGTCTTGGGTTCAAATCTTACCCATGACATATTTTTTTTACATGCTTGTACACCTCTATACAAGCCCATATAATGCGTCATGGTCCATGTAGCCTCCTACATTGACCCTTATGTTTTTGCAAGTGCATGCTCCTTGCCATGTACCTACAAAACATCATAACACAAGATTAGTGACCTAACTTCACTACTTCTCATGCTCTTCTCCAACTTTACCCCCTTCATCCCTACTCATAACCTCCATGAGTTCATGGGATAGGCGGGGTAGTACTCCAAAGTACCCCGGGCGTCACACTTGGGGTAGTCTCAGCCTTAATCCCGTGTGCACGTACGCACTAAATTCGAAAGCGTCACTATAAAACCGAGGCAACAATATAATTCGAGGGCAACACCAGCATTCAAGAGGTACAATAGATTTGCACAGGATGGTGAGCAAAATGCTCACTCCGCCATTATATATTGATAAAAAGGCAACAATACAAGACAAAAATACAGGACACTAAGCAAATATTGAGTAGACCCTAGACCTATGACTTGGTGGAGATGGCAGGTGTCACGCCCCAATTTTTCGCGCCTAAAACTAGGACGTGATAGCACGAATTACACAACCTCTGTGTAACCCGTCAGCTAATCACACCTAAACAATGCGTCTATGCGGAAACGTATAAATAGAAATACAATGCGCGCTCACTACAATAAGATCGTCTCTCCCAGCAGTACAGATCACTCCCCCACTAACTCTACCCAAACCCTAAATCTCTGGGCTGACTGAGTTATCTGGCCGAACCTCTGAGGATGCAATACTGAAGGCAAGGTGGCGGGTTAGGCTCTTCCTCTGCCACTAACCACTTTGCACACCTTGAGCGCCCTGAAAACAACAAGCTTTCACTGGCAGGTATCGCACACAACAAGGGTGATCCCATGATGAATCTACGGTAGAAGTTTGCCAGACCCAGAAAAGACCGCAGTTGAGTCACACTGGAAGGACTAGGCCAATCCCAAATGGCCTTAATCTTATCATTGTCCATCCTCACACTGCCTTGGGACACAACATGTCCTAAAAACTGAATCTCTGTCTGTGCAAACTCACACTTTTCTGCCTTTAGATACAACTTGTTATCTCGGAGAACTTGCAGTATTTGCTTCAGATGCTTCTCGTGCTCCTTTAAATCAGATGAATATACCACTATATCATCTAAATAAACCACCACGAACTTATCCAAAAATGGATTTAGGATATTGTTCATGAGGTTGCAAAAAGTAGCAGGAGCATTGGTTAGCCCAAAAGGCATAACCATGAACTCAAACGAGCCATACCGCGTGACACAAGTAGTCTTCGGCTCATCCCCCTCAGCAATGCGCACCTGCCAATATCCTGATCTCAAGTCCAATTTACTGAAGATTTTGGCATTTGCCAATCTATCCAACAGATCTTGAATCAGCGGGATGGGATAGGCATTGCGCACTGTGACTTTGTTTAACGCTCTATAATCCACGCACATGCGCAAGCTCCCATCTTTCTTCTTCTGGAACAGGACAGGTGCTCCATACGGTGCCTTTGAGGGTTGGATGTACCCTGACTCTAAGAGCTCATTCAACTGTTTTCTAAGCTCTGCCAGTTCTAACGGTGGCATGCGGTAGGGAGGCTGGGCTGGAGGTACTGCTCCAGGGACTAACTCAATCTGATGATCTATGTCCCTCCTGGGAGGCAGTACCTTGGGCATCTCTGGTGGGATAACATCTGCATACTCTTTCAACAAAGCTCCAACAGAACGTGGTACTGATGTCAATATGCTCTCTAATGAAGTTTCAGCAGCCCCCATAATGACTTCTTTTCCTTTTCTGCTACGAGAACTGGAGGAAGTGGCCAGTTCCCTCACATCCCTCATAACTGGTCTAGGATCTGAATCCACCTGGGGATGGTCTTCCACTAATCTGATATGAGCTAAGTATGTGGAAGCCCCATGCCTCACTCCATTTGCTAGGGAGGTAGGAGTGAGCTCCTTCTCCTTCGCTTTCTTCTTCTCCTCTTTCATCCCAGTAAAGCAAGGGATGAAACAAGGATTCTTTTCATCCAGTACTAACAAACTGTTGAGATGTGGCATTGGGGTGGCCTTTGCTCTTCTCAGAAGGTCCATGCCCACAATGACATCGAAGACATCTAGTTGAGTAACTAGCACTGTGCATTTCCCACTCCAGGGACCCATTTTCACTGGGACATCATAGGATATGCCCATAGCTTTTCTTGCCTCAGCATTGACTGTCTTCACATGGGTGTTACTGGTCGTCGTCTTCAGCTTAAGTTGCTCTCGCAACCTATCCGACACAAATAAGTGAGTGGCCCCAGTATCCACCATGGCTGCAATTTCTACTCCGTTCAGGCTGATATTGGTATACATCAGTGGGGAAGATCTCACTGACACATTTGCAATAACCAATGGGTTAACAGATGCAAACCCCTGTGAATCTTCTTTTCCTGCGTCCTTCTTATCTGCTAGGACCGCAGCTATTGCTCTCTTGGTAGGACAATCCCTCATCACGTGAGGGCCATTGCACACAAAGCAGGCCAGCTTCCTCTTGGGACTAGACTCATTCCTCTTTTTCTGCACTGGAGGTGTCCTCTGATGAGTCTGAGGAACTGGTGCTTTACTCTTTTGCTTGTATTTGGGGACGTACTTCTTCTTACCCTTGTCTGGCACACGGGTATGGGAAGATGAAGAAGTCACTCCCCCAGCTTGAGGTCTAGTACCTCTCATATCTAACAGAGCGTCTGCAGCTACCACGGCATCTCTGTAGGTCGTTACTCCCTGTCTCCTGAGCTCTAACAGTGCCCAGTCCTGAAGACCTCCTAGAAATGATATGAATTTCTCCTCTTCACTCATGTTAGGGATCTCCAGAAGCAATGTGGCAAATTGCTTGACATAATCCCTTACAGTGCCGGTCTGCCTCAAACTTCTGAACTGCATGCGAGCAGTAAATAAGGTGTTCGCAGGTCTAAATTGAGCTCTCATCTCTAACTTTAGATCCTCCCACGACACAACCTCGGGATGCTCTCCCTCGGTCCTCGGGGCTACAGAAGTCCTCCACCAGACTTTGGCATCTCCCGTGAGGAACGATGCACAAACCTCAATTCTGTCTTCTTCTGGCACCCGAGCCGCTTTGAAGTAGTGCTCCATGTCGAACAGGAAGTTTTCTAGCTCTTTCGCTACCCTGGCTCCTCCAAAGGTAGACGGGTCAGGTATATGGCGCTTCGCTACTGGCTGTGAAGGCCCGACCCCAGCTGTGGGTGTAGGCGGGTTTGAAGCTACCTGGGCTAAGGCTAGCTTCAACATGGCTACCTCAGCAGTTAGAGTCTCTACAGTAGACTCTAATCTCTGGACTCTGGCATCATTAACATGCTCATAATGTAACTGGAGTTCCCTGAGCGTCTGCATCCGCTCAGCTAGTGGATCTCCTTGCCATTCTGCCTCATCTATCCCAACAGCCATCTCTAATCTGGTGAACCTATCATCCAGATCTAGCAACCCTGGTAACTCTGAAGTACCTGTCTCTGCCATCTGGTGCTGTGATGGGTGAACTGTGCTGACGGTTGAATGGACCCCGAAACTGATCGATAAGTCGTGTAACTGAGGATTTACGCCCCGGCGCTAAGCACCGACGTACGCAACTCCCAAACAGCACAACGACTCACGTCTATATCTCGGTGTCACACACAACCACTGCTTGTCAGGTTGAGTTGTTGCTGCGCGTGGGCTCTGATACCACAATTGTCACGCCCCAATTTTTCGCTGTGTAAATTGAGGGTGATGGCACGACTTACACACTGTGTAACTCTGGTATCACAAGTTACACAGAGCGTAACCCGTCAGCCTAACACTCAAATACACGCGCTCTATGCACGTGCGCGATGCGGAAGTCTAAGATCGATGCGCCAACTCCAACCACACTGGACCCCTGATGGGTAAGTCTCGTGCCCCGATCAAATGCCTCTGCGCTCTGTGGATCACTGCGCTCCCGGGCTGATATCTGATGGTCTGGGCCTAATCTTCTCCTAGCCCTAGACCTACGTCAATGAGCGGCGGGTGGGCAGCACACGTTGCTCCTCAACCCAATATGCCTCTCAAAGACCGTCCTTAATACGTAGCGCCCTGTGTAAGTACACACACCAGAATCACAGGCAATGCAATAGTCGGGCACTAGACATATGCCCCGATCCTAAGCAGTATATCGACCACTACACCACAAGGAGGGTACGCCCTATGAAGTAGGTGCGCCCGCCCCTAATCACACCGAGGCCTCAGCTGGCCAGGCAGTACACAATGATATATATAAAGTGAGGAAAACCCCTCCACTACCCAATGTGGGCTGAGGGATCAAAAACCTCACACTAACTACTCACAAGCGTCTTATACAACGAATTACAATGCCCTAACTACGAAAGCATGTAAATGTACCTCCAAGGATCGCCCGACCCTTGGGAGCCTTTTGTACAAGTTGGCTTTAGTTGCTTCTCGCCGGAAAACCACTTTAGACCGCCGGAAACTCCTTCCCAATGCTGCCCAAGTTGCTGCCCCCTTGAAGCTCCAACAAGCCGAATGCAAGGGGACTCCTTCCCCTTTGCTGCCGTGAGAGGGGGAACACCTTCCCCCTTGGATCCGAGTGGAAGAAGCCCTTTCTTCCTTGCTGCCGAGAGTGGGGAGCACTCTCCCCTTGCTGCCGGAAATGGGGACTCCTTCCCCTTTGGTTGCTGCACCTCCAAGACCCAATACCTCTCAAGGTATCGCACTCCTTGAGCTCAAGGAGCCTCCTTCTCGCCGGAGAAGAAGGTGGAAGCAAGCTGCCGGTGAAGACTCAAGCTGGCCGAGAGTGGGCTGCTGCTCTCCTTTCGGATCTCCTCCAAGGCTCAGCTATCCAAAGGATGCCGCACCCTTTGAGCTCTCTCAAAGGGCCTTCAGCTCACCGGAGGTGAAGGTGGAAGGGATCGCCGGAGGTGAAGATGGAATCGCCCCAAAATCGCCCACAAGCAAGCAGCCGCAAGTCTCTCGGATGAGTCTTCTCTCCTTCACGAATTAGGGCTGCCCCCTAATCCATTTGCGCCCAATGCTCATCAGCCCTCCATTGATGCTTTGAGATTGGTGAAGTCTATGAAGAATATAAGAGGATGCGCCAATGCTTCTTATCAGCGAATGACCCAAGCTCGGGTTGGCCATCCCTTTCAACATAAGCATTAGCACTCTCCTAGGTCATGGGTTCGAGACTCACCCATGCCATATTTTTTTTTCTGTGCTTGTACACTCTTGTACAAGGCTATAATTTTTGCTAAGTGTCCCATGCTCCTCCATGGTCCATGCAAAACATCTTAATCCATTTATTATTGGTTTTGCCCCCTTCTACATCAGGCCTCATCCCAAAATGAGGGTCTCTCCCTGCTCATAACCTCTATGAGTATGCAGAGGGGTCTGGGTGTGTACCCCGCACACCCAGGTCGTCACACTAAGTGTGAGACCCTGGGTATATTGGGGTTATACCCCAGCCCATCCCATGGACTCAATGAGGTTTGAGTAGGGATTGGGAGAGCTTAGCAAGGGAGAATACACATGCAAAAATGCTAAGTCCATTGTAGGAGGTTACATGGACATTGGAGCAATATTTGAGCTTGTATGGAGGTATACAAGCCTAGCAAAAAAATATGTCATGGGCAAGACTTGAACCCAAGACCTATGAGAGAACCAAGCCTTATGTTGCATGAGGTAACCAACCCAAGCGTGGGTCATTAGCTGAAAGAAGAGGAGGCGCCTTCCACTTAAACTCTTCTAAATGCATAAGGGTATTTTAGACAAAAGGCAATCTAATTTGGGGATCTCGATTGGAAGAGGAACATTCGGCAAGGAGAAAGAACCGAGAGTTATGGGAGACTTTGTGTGGCGATTTGGAGGAGGGAGCTTCATCCGGCCACCCTATTCTCTCCATTTGGGCGTGATCTTGAGGTGAGCTCACGTCCCCCTTCATCCCTTCATTTCCGGCGATTTGTGGTGGTGGTTTGGAGAGGTTCCGGCCATCCTCCACTTGGTGAGTGGGCGGCAGCTTGAGGGAGCAGCCGGCCTGCACTCTTTCTTCCCCATTTCGGCTTGGAGGACTTAGATTTGGAGGAGGTTCTGTTCTTGGGGGTTTGTGTTGAGGGAGGCTCACGCAACAGCCCCTTCTTGCCCTAGTTTTGGAGTGAGTTGCTCAGCCATCCGATTGGGTTCCTTGGAGGAAGGAACCGGCTGTTCTTGGAGTCTTGGTGGCGGGCTACTTGAAGGAGATCTGATCTTGCTGTCCATTGAAGTGTGTAATCAAGGGTGCAGCCCTTGTGTTTGATACATTGCCCCTTTGGAGGAAAAGGGGGCTGTTTTGAGGAGAAAGGGCTGACCGGCTACCACTTGATCATCACCTATACATTGGGGCTACTTGCTGTCCATTGGAGAGCTTGCTGTCCATTAAGGGGCTGAGGGAGTCCCTTGGAGCTTTTGGAGCTTACAACCACCTAGGAGGGCGATCCTAGGGTGGTGCCTCAAGTGCTTGCACTTGAGGAGTATTCTTGGAGCTTGGAGTGAAGACCGGCCGCCTTGGAGGTTGATCTTCATCACTAGCTTTGGAGTGGTATAGCTTACTCACTTGTGCTATTTACATTGCATTAGCTTGTAAGAACATTGTATGCACTTTATGCTATCTTGAGTAGTTGATAGGTTGTTGTTTTATCGATCGGTGTGATTATCGCTGTGTAGTTGTCGATACTTGTATTAGGGTTTGGGCATATGTCTAGTGCCCGTATTCTGTGAACTGCCAGCGATTGTGTGGACTGTCATTTGCAGGGCGCTTAGGTTTAAGATTGTTGGTAAGGGTGCATATGGGGTTGAGAAGCAACATGTGCTTGCCACCCGCCCCTTATTGACCTAGGTCTAGGGCTAGGAG
Source organism: Costus lasius (assembly GCA_027563935.2). Lineage (NCBI taxonomy): Eukaryota > Viridiplantae > Streptophyta > Magnoliopsida > Zingiberales > Costaceae > Costus > Costus lasius. The sequence goes on from CM050449.1 coordinate 14,661,934, forward strand.
AAGGCTAGGACGCAGTTCCATCATCACAGCCTTGGAGCTCAGTTCCATCAGAGCTCAGCCCAGAGAGCGCAGAGGATCAGAGAGGTGCAGATCTTGCTTGGGAGACGATCTAGGCTATTTCCGCATTGAGGGTAGGCTGACAATCTACACAGAGGGTGTGTAGATTGTGCCATCACGCTCGGGAATTAAGGCAAAAATTTAGCACAGAATTTGGGGCGTGACAACTGGTATCAGAGCCCACTTCCAGCATAGATCAGTAGGAGTTTACTGGGATTACCTGAGTTGGGACGAGTGAGTCAGGGATATAGACGTTAGTACAGTTACTGTTTGGGGGTTGCGTACGTCGGAGCCTAGTGCCCGGGGCGTAATTCCTCAGTAACTTGCTAATCGGTCAGTTCCGACCATTCTGAGACTATCCCCAGTAATTCCTACAGTTCCACATATCACACCTTGATACAGAGATAGCGCCATTTACGAGGAGTATGGCAGCACAGGCACAGCTCGAGGAGAGGTTCTCGAGGCTAGAGGCAGCAGTAGTGAGCATACAGCAGTCGATAGGCTTTGAGGATGGTGAGTGGCATGGTGATCCACTTGATGAGCGTGTAGCAGCCATACACGGCATCATTCACCATGTCCAGCAGGAGACCGAGACCCAGATAGCCGAGATGACTCATGCTTTTGAGAGTCAGATGGCGGAGATGTCCCAGGGGATGGAGAATCTCATAGTAGATCTGAACTTGGTGAAGTTAGGTCTGGCGCATGTGACGGCTCACCCACCTACACCCACAGCGCCAGCACCAGTTCAGACTACCAGACGCCATGTTCCAGAGCCCACTACCTTTGCGGGGGCGCGGGTAGCGAAGGAAGTGGAGAACTTCCTATTCGATATGGAACACTATTTTAGAGCAGCTGGTATTACAGCGGAGGAGCGGATAGAGGTTTGCGCAGCCTATCTCAGAGGCGACGCAAAGTTGTAGTGGAGAACACACATAGCCCCACGGACTGAGGGGGACGCTCCTGAGATCCCAGACTGGGATGCTCTAAAGGCTGAAATGAGGGCACATTTCAGACCTGCAGATACTTTGCACAGTGCGCGGATGGCACTGAGGTATTTGAAGCACACTGGCAACATTAGAGAATATGTGAAGCAGTTTGGCATTCTACTGCTAGAGGTGCCAAACAAGAATGAAGAAGAGAAATTTCATGATTTCATAGGTGGCTTGCAGGATTGGGCATACAGAGAACTCCAGAGGAAAGGAGTCACCACTTATAGAGAGGCAGTAGCAGCTGCGGATGCTTTAGTGGATATGGGAGGATCCAGGTTTACTGCTACTAAGACCACTTCTTCACCACCTAGGAGGCCTACAGGGCAGGCTCAGACAAAGAAGTGGGTGCCCAACTGGAAAAAAGGAAAGGGCGTGGCACATCAACCACAGGCTCAACAGAGGAAACCACAGCCAAAGTCACAGCCAGTGCAATATAGACCCCAACCACAGCAGGGGAAAGCTTCAACATCTGGTGCTAGTACTAGAAGAACTAGGCCAGGATGCTATATCTGCAACGGTCCTCACATGATGAGAGACTGTCCTAGGAAGCAGGGGGTTGCTTCCTTAGCACTTGGAGGTACACAGGAGGGCAAGGACGACCTTGGATGTGCGGGTGCATCTGTTAACCCGATGGTTATTGCAAATGTTTGTGTGAGGTCTAGTCCCCTGATGTATGTTGATATAAGCCTTAACGATGTTCAGATTACTGCTATGGTAGACACGGGCGCCACTCATCTGTTTGTGTCAGATAGAGTGAAGGACAAATTGAGATTAAAGACTATGCCGTGTACCAATAATGTCAAGACTGTGAATGCAGACCCAAGGAAAGCATCCGGAGTATCATACGACGTGCCAGTTAGGCTTGGTTCTTGGTCAGGGCGTGTACATGCTATGGTGACAGCCCTAGATGATTTTGATGTGATAGTGGGCATGGACTTGCTTCGGCGCGCGAAGGTAGTCCCAATGCCTCACTTGAACGGATTGCAGATAGTTGACGAGCGATCACCTTGTTTTCTTCCTTGCCACACTGCGGCAAAGGTTGAAAGTAATAACAAGGGCAAAGAGGTGGTGGCAGCATCTATTGTAGCCAAAGGTCTTCGACGTGGAGAGACCACTTACCTAGCACATGTCAGGGTAGTGGAGGATCTTCCTCAGAGAGTTTCGACACTTGAGCAGCCGAGAGGACACAGGGGAGGTCCGGCCAGCCTTCCTAGTTCTAGTAGGAGCCGAGGAGTTGAGACCAGTATGGGAGCGGCGGAGATGACTTTGGATGATCGTGTCAGACAGTTACCTGCACCTATAGGGGGTTTGTTACAGGAGTACCAGGATGTAGTACCGCCAGAGATGCCGAAGGTGTTACCACCTAGGCGTGACATTGACCATACCATTGAGTTGATTCCAGGGGCTGTTCCACCAGCCCAGGCACCTTACAGGATGCCTCCTGCTGAGTTAGAGGAACTCAGGAAACAGTTGGATGAATTGCTAGAGTCTGGGTACATCCAACCTTCTAAAGCACCTTATGGAGCACCTGTACTTTTCCAGAGGAAGAAGGATGGATCAATGAGGATGTGTGTAGACTATAGGGCTCTTAACAAGGTGACTGTTAAGAACTCCTATCCTATACCTTTGATCCAGGATTTGATAGACCGTTTGGTTCATGCAAAGGTCTTTAGTAAACTAGACCTTCGTTCCGGATATTGGCAGGTCAGAATAGCAGAAGGAGATGAATCCAAGACCACTTGTGTGACAAGATATGGGTCTTATGAGTTTTTGGTTATGCCATTTGGGCTAACCAACGCTCCAGCTACATTTTGCAATCTGATGAACAACATCCTACATACTTTTTTGGATAAGTTTGTAGTGGTGTACTTGGATGATATTGTGATTTACTCTGATAGCTTGGAGGAGCACACAGAGCACCTGAGGCAGGTGTTGTCAGTCTTGAGGCAAAACCAGTTATATTTGAAACTGGAGAAGTGTGAATTTGCCCAGAAGGAGGTAGAATTTCTGGGACACATCGTTGGAGGAGGGCAAGTGCGAATGGATGAAAGGAAGGTGGCGGCCATTGTGGATTGGCCAGCCCCTACTTCTGTTAGCACCCTGAGATCTTTTCTAGGGTTGGCTAATTTTTATAGGCGGTTCATAAAGGACTACTCTAAGGTTGTAGCTCCTTTGACCGACCTGCTGAGGAAAGATGTTTCCTGGTGTTGGGAGGAGAGACACCAGAGGGCATTTTATGATCTGAAGGAGAGGGTTACTTCAGAGCCGATACTGAGACTTCCTGATTTTACTTTACCCTTCGAGGTACATACACATGCATCGGATAGGGCTTTGGGTGGAGTCCTAGTCCAGGAGGGTAGACCTATTGCATATGAGAGCAGGAAGCTGAAAAGTGCTGAAATGAATTACTCTGCACACGAGAAGGAGATGCTTGCTGTTGTGCATTGCTTGAGAACTTGGAGAGTGTACTTGCTGGGGAGCAAGTTCACTGTTAAAACTGATAATGTAGCCAACACATTTTTCCAGACCCAAAAGAAGTTATCAGCGAGACAGGCTAGGTGGCAGGAGCAGCTAGCCGAGTTTGATTTTGGGTGGGAACATAAACCGGGGCGCATTCATCAGGTGCCTGATGCACTCAGCCGGATTGCAGTGGTAGCTTCTTGTTGTGCTTTGTCCTATGCTCAGAGCAAAATTATTGGACTTATCAGAGATTCAGCACTGGCGGATCAGACCTATGAGAAACTGTTATCTCAGATTAGGAAGGGGGTCATCCGGAGATATTACATTAGTGATGAAGGTCTGATCATGGCAAAAGGAGACCGACCTTATGTCCCAGCCTCAGGGAATATTAGGTTCGGCTTGATGAGAGAATACCATGACACCGTGTGGGCGGGTCATCCAAGAGGCAAAAGAATGTATGCCTTGATCAGCAGAGCGTGGTATTGGCCGGGGATGAAGGAGGATATTGAGCACTATACAAAGACTTGTCATGTGTGTCAGCAGGACAAGGTAGAAAGGAGGAAAGAAGCAGGGCTTTTACAGCCATTACCTATTCCTGAGAGACCTTTCACATCTATATCCATGGATTTCATCACCCACTTCCCCAAAGTAGAAGGGATGGCATCTGTCTTTGTGGTAGTGGACAGATGTAGCAAGTATGCTGTATTTGCTGCTGCACCTGAGGTTTGCACAGCAGAGGTTACTGCTAACCTCTTTCTGACAAATGTGGTAAAACATTTTGGGTTACCCAAGGAGATTATCAGTGATAGGGATCCTAGTAGATTCACAGGGAGATTCTGGACTTCCCTTTTCAAAAGATTGGGTACTGATTTGAAGATGTCAACAGCATACCATCCCCAGACTGATGGTCAAACTGAAAGAATTAATGCATTACTGGAGGAGTATTTGAGACACTTTGTTTCTTCTACACAGAAGAACTGGTTGAACTTATTAGACACTGCTCAGTTTGCATATAATATCCAGACATCGTCTGCTACGGAGAAGAGCCCATTTGAACATGTGTTAGGGTGGCAACCTTTGACACCCATGGATACACTGAATAGGGGCGCAGGGGGAGAATGTCAGGCGGCAGTGGATTTTGTAGAGGATAGATCCGAGCTGTGGGATGAAGCTCGTGACAGCCTGAATGAGGCCAGAAACCGAATGAAGCTCTATGCTGATAGGGATAGGCGACATGTTGAGTTTACAGTTGGAGAGTTAGTCCTTCTGAAACTTACACCTCAGATGTGGAGGAAGACTGAGGCAAAGAGATATCACAGAGGCCTGATTAGGAGATATGAGGGTCCTTTCAGGATTATCAAAAGAGTAGGCCCAGTTGCTTATAAATTGGACTTACCACGATGGCTTCAGTTTTACCCCACTTTTCATGTCAGCCTATTGAAGAAATATCATACTGACGATAGGCATCCAGACCGAGGACAGGTGAGAAGACAACCTGCGAGGGGCAGAGTTGAGTTTGCTAAGAAGCCCGTGAAATTTTTAGACCATAGAGTCTATGGTTCGGGACCACCTGGAGGTCGAAAGATGGAATTCCTAGTTCAGTGGGAGAATGAACTAGAGGAGGATGCAACCTGGGAGAAGATGGAGGACATCACCCAGTTTGAGGAGTTAGCCAGGGGATATGACCAGCTGTTGGCCTCGAGGGCGAGCGCCAATTCAGTTGGGGGAGAATTGTGAGACCCTGGGTATATTGGGGTTATACCCCAGCCCATCCCATGGACTCAATGAGGTTTGAGTAGGGATTGGGAGAGCTTAGCAAGGGAGAATACACATGCAAAAATTCTAAGTCCATTGTAGGAGGTTACATGGACATTGGAGCAATATTTGAGCTTGTATGGAGGTATACAAGCCTAGCAAAAAAATATGTCATGGGCAAGACTTGAACCCAAGACCTATGAGAGAACCAAGCCTTATGTTGCATGAGGTAACCAACCCAAGCGTGGGTCATTAGCTGAAAGAAGAGGAGGCGCCTTCCACTTAAACTCTTCTAAATGCATAAGGGTATTTTAGACAAAAGGCAATCTAATTTGGGGATCTCGATTGGAAGAGGAACATTCGGCAAGGAGAAAGAACCGAGAGTTGTGGGAGACTTTGTGTGGCGATTTGGAGGAGGGAGCTTCATCCGGCCACCCTATTCTCTCCATTTGGGCGTGATCTTGAGGTGAGCTCACGTCCCCCTTCATCCCTTCATTTCCGGCGATTTGTGGTGGTGGTTTGGAGAGGTTCCGGCCATCCTCCACTTGGTGAGTGGGCGGCAGCTTGAGGGAGCAGCCGGCCTGCACTCTTTCTTCCCCATTTCGGCTTGGAGGACTTAGATTTGGAGGAGGTTCTGTTCTTGGGGGTTTGTGTTGAGGGAGGCTCACGCAACAGCCCCTTCTTGCCCTAGTTTTGGAGTGAGTTGCTCAGCCATCCGATTGGGTTCCTTGGAGGAAGGAACCGGCTGTTCTTGGAGTCTTGGTGGCGGGCTACTTGAAGGAGATCTGATCTTGCTGTCCATTGAAGTGTGTAATCAAGGGTGCAGCCCTTGTGTTTGATACATTGCCCCTTTGGAGGAAAAGGGGGCTGTTTTGAGGAGAAAGGGCTGACCGGCTACCACTTGATCATCACCTATACATTGGGGCTACTTGCTGTCCATTGGAGAGCTTGCTGTCCATTAAGGGGCTGAGGGAGTCCCTTGGAGCTTTTGGAGCTTACAACCACCTAGGAGGGCGATCCTAGGGTGGTGCCTCAAGTGCTTGCACTTGAGGAGTATTCTTGGAGCTTGGAGTGAAGACCGGCCGCCTTGGAGGTTGATCTTCATCACTAGCTTTGGAGTGGTATAGCTTACTCACTTGTGCTATTTACATTGCATTAGCTTGTAAGAACATTGTATGCACTTTATGCTATCTTGAGTAGTTGATAGGTTGTTGTTTTATCGATCGGTGTGATTATCGCTGTGTAGTTGTCGATACTTGTATTAGGGTTTGGGCATATGTCTAGTGCCCGTATTCTGTGAACTGCCAGCGATTGTGTGGACTGTCATTTGCAGGGCGCTTAGGTTTAAGATTGTTGGTAAGGGTGCATATGGGGTTGAGAAGCAACATGTGCTTGCCACCCGCCCCTTATTGACCTAGGTCTAGGGCTAGGAGAAGGCTAGGACGCAGTTCCATCATCACAGCCTTGGAGCTCAGTTCCATCAGAGCTCAGCCCAGAGAGCGTAGAGGATCAGAGAGGTGCAGATCTTGCTTGGGAGACGATCTAGGCTATTTCCGCATTGAGGGTAGGCTGACAATCTACACATAGGGTGTGTAGATTGTGCCATCACGCTCGGGAATTAAGGCAAAAATTTAGCACAGAATTTGGGGCGTGACACTAAGTGTGAGACCCTGGGTATGCTGGGGTTATACCCCAGACCATTCCATGGATCCAGTGGGGTTCTGGGGAGGAATGGAGGAGTCTAGAGGGGAGCTAGGCTGGAGATGCAGTGAGCCTACTAGTGGAGTTAGGACACTGACATTGTGTTAAGTATGTTTTTGCAGGTACATCGACATACTTATCCTTAGGCATGGCCTGGGGGTGCTTTGGAGTGATGAGGGATCATTCCCGTATTTTGGGAGCATGGTTAACTTAACCATGGTTACCTTAACCATGGTCAGCTTAACCATGGTCACTGGACATGAACCCAGGTTCGATCGGGGTTCAATTCTGAGACCTAGGGGCTGATCTAAGAAGCCTAGGGTTTCAAGGAATATTCTGGGAATCTTATTTAAGTGAGCACATGAGTGGCATGTGATAACTTAAAGGAGAAGATCCAATAAGGTTTGAATTAGAGGATCCAATAAGGAGTTATTGGATTCCCTCTTCATAACCCTCTTAGATCCAACAAAAGGGCGAGTTTCATGGCTTGGGCGAACATCTTAGATCAAAGATGGTTCGGTTCAATGCTTGGAGATTATGAATTTTGAATTGGCGCCATAATAGGAAGTTTCCTATTCTTCCTCCATCACTTGGCCGAAATTGCATCTAGCTTTGGGCGGCTTCTCTACTTAAGGGGAGGCTTGGCGACAATGAAAAGGATGATGAATCCTTGAGATCACGAAGTGCTGTCCACTTGAAGATTGAGAGCTTTCTTCTTCCTTGAGGCGAGGAGAAGGGGCTGAGTTCTTGCACCGAGAGCTCTTGAAGACACTTGAGGGAAGTGGTCTTCTTCTTCTTCAACGACAAGCAATTGGAGGGTGTCCTTGGAGCCTTGGACACTCGGCCATCAAAGTGAAGAGAGGAGTCTTCACGCCATCATCATCAACAAGGGGCTGTCGGCTTGGTGAGGAACCAAGTAGCCGAGAGTCATCTTCTTCATCAACACACCCTAGAGTCTTCCACTCTAGGGTCCGAACCCTAATCACTTGTGGTTAGGGGGTTTTTGTGAGCGGCTTCTTGAGGGAGAGGGGGCTGTTCACGCCATCTTTGTGCATAGCATTGCTTTGGGTATACTTCCAACCCTAAAACATTGTATTGCCGATTATTGTTGATATAATATATTTGTGTACCTATTCCCGGGATTAGGGAATAGGGTCCTTTTGTATATCGAGTATTGACCTCGGTAGAGGATTGGATTTCCGTTGGATTTATCGGTTTTAGCTTAGGTGGGGCGCAAGTATTGTACTTGTCTCCATCCTTCGCTCGCTGTGTAGACATATTATTGCTTAGGGTTAAGCAGGCCGGTAGTTACCTGATTGTTAGGTTTTGAGCAGAGGTCTATTGCTCTTTGATCTACGATAGATCACCTTGCTGTGTGCGATATCTGCCTGTGAAATCTAGTGAGTTTCAGGGCGCACAAGGTGTGCAAAGTGGTTAGTGGCAGAGGAAGAGCCTAACCCGCCACCTTGCTTCAGTTAGCACACATATCAGTTTCGGCCATCACAGCTCAGTCAGCTCAGAGAGGTTCTGGTGATTGGGTAGAGTTAGTTGGGAGAGTGATCTGTATTGCTGGGGGACGATCTATTATATTGAGAGCGCGCATATTGTATTCTTTATTTACGTTTCCGCATAGACGCATTGCATTGACGAGAGTGATTAGCTGACGGGCTTACACAGTGGTTGTGTAAGTTCGTGCGATCACGCTCTGATTTTAGGCGCGAAAAATTGGGGCGTGACAACTGGTATCAGAGCCCACTTCCAGCACAGATCAGCGGATTTACTGGTGTTTTTCTGAGTTGGGACGAGTGAGTCTGGGATATAGACGTTAGTTAGATTACTGTTTGGGGGTTGCGTACGTCGGAGCCTTGTGCCCGGGGCGTAATTCCTCAGTAATTCTGCTACACGGTCCGTCTCGACCATTCAGAGTACTTAGCCAGTATTTCCCTCACTTTTACCTACACAGCGATTCCAGACATTGCGCCATCTACGAGGAGTATGGCGGCGCAGGCTCAGTTCGAGGAGAGGATCTCGAGACTGGAGGCAGCTTTGACCCGGATTCAGCTAGCCATTGGGGTTGATGGCGACGCAGATCAGGGACCCTTGAGTGAGAGGGTCAGTGCCATGAGAGACATGATCCATCATGTACAGATGGAGTCCGAGGGTCATGTAGCAGAGTTGACACATTCCGTAGAGGAGCGGATGGCTGATTTGTCACATACTTTTGAGGGCCAGATTGGAGAGATCGGCCAGAGTGTAGAGACCATTGCAGCCGATGTCAACATTATGAAGATTGCCATGACACAGTTGGGGAATCAGGCTAGAGCCCCAGCGCCAGCAGCAGTGGCACCTGCTAGGCGCCATGTTCCAGAACCGACACCATTTGAGGGAGCTCGGGTGGCTAAAGAAGTTGAGAACTTCTTATTTGATATGGAACATTACTTCAGGGCGGCGGCTGTAGGAGAGGCCGACAAGATAGAGGTGTGTGCAGCCTTTCTTAAAGGCGATGCAAAGCTCTGGTGGCGGACACATGTAGCCCCGAGGACTGAGGGGGATGCACCAGAGATCCCAGACTGGGATGCCCTGAAGGCAGAGATGAGAGCTCATTTCAGACCAGCGAACACTCTGCATAGTGCTCGCGTGGCATTTAGATACTTGAAGCAGACTGGGAGCATAAGGGAGTATGTGAAACAGTTTGGTACTCTACTGCTAGAGATACCTAATATGGAAGAAGAAGAGAAGTTTCACTCCTTTACCAGCGGACTGCAAGAATGGGCTTATAGAGAACTCCAGAGGAAGGGAGTTACTACCTACAGGGAGGCTGTAGCGGCTGCAGATGCCTTAGTAGATATGGGAGGGGGTTCCAGATCTACTGCAGCTAGGACCACTTCTTCACCACCTAGAAGGCCTACAGGACAGACTCAGGTTAAGAAGTGGGTTCCTAATTGGAAAAAGAATAAGGGCGTGGCACACTATCAGCCACAGGCTCAGAAGAAGAAGCCACTGCCAGTTCAGCAGAGACCCCAGCCGCAGCAGGGGAAGGCTTCTACCAGCGTGACTAGCAGAGGGAAGCAGGGGTGCTTCATCTGCAACGGACCTCATCTTATGAGAGATTGTCCTAGGAAGCAGGGAGTTGCTTCATTGGCGCTGGGTAGTACACAGGAGGGCCAGGACGACCTTGGATGTGCGGGTATCTCTGTTAACCCGATGGTGATTGCTAATGTGAGTGTCAGGTCTAGTCCCCTGATGTACATTGATCTTGTTCTGAACGATGTCCAGATTACTGCTATGGTGGACACGGGAGCCACTCATCTGTTTGTATCAGATAGAGTGAAGGATAAGCTGAAGTTGAAAACAATGCCGTGTACCAACAGTGTGAAAACAGTGAATGCAGACCCGAGGAGAGCATCCGGAGTTTCTTATGATGTACCGGTGAGACTTGGATCATGGTCAGGGCGGGTACATGCCATGGTGACTGCTCTTGACGACTTTGATGTTATAGTTGGTATGGATTTACTTCGCAGAGCGAAGGCGGTCCCAATGCCACACTTAAACGGATTGCAGATAGTTGATGAACGATCACCCTGTTTTCTCCCTTGCCACACTGCGGCAAAGGTTGAGAGTAAGAACAAGGGCAAGGAGATTGTGGCAGCATCTATTGTAGCCAGAGGACTTCGTCGTGGTGAGACCACTTATCTGGCGCATGTCAGGGTAGTGGAGGACTTTCCTCAGACTATTTCTACACCTGTGCAGCCGAGTGGACATAGGGGAGGTTCGGCCGACCTTCCTAGTTCTAGTAGGAGCCGTGATGTTGAGATGAGTGTGGGGGCGGCGAAGATGTCTTTGGAGGATCGTGTTCAGCTATTACCTGCACCTATAGGGGAGTTGTTGCAGGAGTATAGTGATGTAGTACCGCCGGAGATGCCAAAGGTGTTACCACCTAGGCGCGATATTGACCATGCGATCGAGTTGATCCCAGGGGCTGTTCCACCAGCCCAAGCACCTTATCGGATGCCACCTGCTGAGTTAGAGGAACTCAGGAAACAGCTAGATGAATTGTTAGAGTCTGGGTATATCCAGCCTTCGAAAGCACCATATGGAGCACCTGTGCTATTCCAGAGGAAGAAGGATGGGTCAATGAGGATGTGTGTAGACTATAGGGCTCTTAACAAGGTGACTGTTAAGAACTCCTATCCTATACCATTGATCCAGGATTTGATTGATAGATTGGTTCATGCCAAAGTTTTCAGTAAACTTGACCTTCGTTCCGGGTATTGGCAGGTGAGGATAGCAGAAGGGGATGAGCCCAAGACCACCTGTGTTACACGTTATGGGTCTTATGAGTTTCTGGTTATGCCATTTGGGCTAACCAACGCTCCAGCGACATTTTGCAACTTAATGAATAACATCCTACACCCATTTCTTGATAAGTTTGTGGTGGTGTATTTGGATGATATTGTAATTTATTCTGCGAGTCTGGAGGAACACACTGAACACTTGAGGCAGGTGTTGGCAGTACTGAGGCAAAGCCAATTATATCTGAAGTTGGAGAAATGTGACTTTGCCCAGAAGGAGGTTGAATTTCTTGGACACATCGTTGGGGGTGGACAAGTGAGAATGGATGAGAAGAAGGTGGCGGCAATAGTGGATTGGCCGGCCCCTATCTCAGTTAGCACCCTGAGATCTTTTCTAGGGTTAGCTAATTTTTATAGGCGGTTCATAAAGGACTACTCTAAGGTTGTAGCTCCTTTGACCGACCTGTTGAGGAAAGATGTTTCCTGGTGTTGGGAGGAGAGACACCAGAGGGCATTTTCAGATCTGAAGGAGAGGGTGACTTCAGAGCCGATTTTGAGACTTCCAGATTTTGCTATACCCTTTGAGGTTCATACAGATGCATCGGATAGGGCTTTGGGAGGAGTCCTAGTACAGGAGGGTAGACCGATTGCTTATGAGAGTAGGAAGCTCAAAAGTGCGGAACTTAACTATTCTGCTCATGAGAAGGAAATGTTAGCTGTAGTGCACTGTTTGAGAATTTGGAGAGTATACTTACTGGGGAGTAAGTTTACTGTCAAGACTGATAATGTAGCCAATACGTTTTTCCAAACCCAAAAGAAGTTATCTGCGAGACAAGCTAGATGGCAGGAGCAACTAGCTGAGTTTGACTTTGGGTGGGAGCATAAACCGGGGCGCATTCATCAGGTACCTGATGCACTCAGTCGGATTGCAGTGGTAGCTTATTGTGGTGCATTATCCTATGCTCAGAGTAAGATAGTTGGACTCATCAGAGATCAGGCACTGGCAGATCAAACCTACGAGAAGCTATTATCTCAGATCAGGATGGGGGTCATCCGGAGGTATTATATTAATGATGAGGGTCTGATCATGGCCAAGGGAGACCGACCTTATGTTCCATCCTCAGGAGACATTAGGTACGGCTTGATGAGTGAGTACCATGACACCGTGTGGGCGGGTCATCCAGGAGGCAAGAGGATGTATGCCTTAATCAGCAGAGCATGGTATTGGCCGGGGATGAAAGAGGATATTGAGCATTATGCTAAAACTTGTCATGCATGTCAGCAAGACAAGGTAGAAAGGAGAAAAGATGCAGGGCTTCTACAGCCGTTGCCTATTCCAGAGAGACCTTTCTTATCTGTATCCATGGACTTCATCACCCATTTCCCCAGAGTAGATGGGATGGCTTCTGTCTTCGTGGTTGTGGACAGACGGAGCAAATATGCTGTATTTGCTGCTGCACCGGAGGTTTGCACAGCAGAGGTTACTGCTAACCTATTTTTGACACACGTGGTAAAACATTTTGGGTTACCCAAGGAAATTATAAGTGATAGGGATCCTAGATTTACTGGAAAGTTTTGGACTTCCCTATTCAAAAGACTGGGTACCGATCTAAAGATGTCAACAGCATACCATCCCCAGACTGATGGTCAGACAGAAAGAATTAATGCATTACTGGAAGAATATTTGAGGCATTTTGTTTCTTCTACTCAGAAGAATTGGTTAAACTTGTTAGATACAGCCCAGTTTGCATATAATATCCAAACATCATCAGCAACTGAGAAGAGCCCATTTGAGCATGTGTTAGGGTGGCAGCCTATGACACCTATGGATACACTAAATAGGGGCGCAGGGGGAGAATGTCAGGCAGCAGTTGATTTTATTGAGGATAGGTCAGAGCTGTGGGATGAAGCTCGTGACAGCCTGAATGAGGCCAGAAACAGAATGAAGCTCTATGCTGATAGAGATAGACGACATGTGGAGTTTGCAGTTGGAGAGTTGGTCCTTCTGAAACTTACACCACAGATGTGGAGAAAAACTGATGCGAAGACATACCATAGAGGCCTAGTGAGGAGGTATGAGGGTCCTTTCAGGATCATTAAAAGAGTAGGCCCAGTTGCGTACAGATTGGACTTACCACGATGGCTTCAGTTCTATCCCACTTTTCATGTCAGTCTATTAAAGAAATATCATACTGATGACAGACATCCAGACCGTGGACAGGTGAGGAGGCAGCCTGCGAGGGGCAGGGTTGAGTTTGCCAAGAAGCCAATAAAATTTTTAGACCATAGAGTCTATGGCTCAGGACCACCTGGAGGTCGTAAGATGGAGTTCCTAGTTCAGTGGGAGAATGAACTAGAGGAGGATGCTACCTGGGAGAAGGTAGAAGACATTACCCAGTTTGAGGAGCTAGCCAGGGCATATGATCAGCTGATGGCATCGAGGGCGAGTGCCAATTCAGTTGGGGGAGTATTGTGAGACCCTGGGTATGCTGGGGTTATACCCCAGACCATTCCATGGATCCAGTGGGGTTCTGGGGAGGAATGGAGGAGTCTAGAGGGGAGCTAGGCTGGAGATGCAGTGAGCCTACTAGTGGAGTTAGGACACTGACATTGTGTTAAGTATGTTTTTGCAGGTACATCGACATACTTATCCTTAGGCATGGCCTGGGGGTGCTTTGGAGTGATGAGGGATCATTCCCGTATTTTGGGAGCATGGTTAACTTAACCATGGTTACCTTAACCATGGTCAGCTTAACCATGGTCACTGGACATGAACCCAGGTTCGATCGGGGTTCAATTCTGAGACCTAGGGGCTGATCTAAGAAGCCTAGGGTTTCAAGGAATATTCTGGGAATCTTATTTAAGTGAGCACATGAGTGGCATGTGATAACTTAAAGGAGAAGATCCAATAAGGTTTGAATTAGAGGATCCAATAAGGAGTTATTGGATTCCCTCTTCATAACCCTCTTAGATCCAACAAAAGGGCGAGTTTCATGGCTTGGGCGAACATCTTAGATCAAAGATGGTTCGGTTCAATGCTTGGAGATTATGAATTTTGAATTGGCGCCATAATAGGAAGTTTCCTATTCTTCCTCCATCACTTGGCCGAAATTGCATCTAGCTTTGGGCGGCTTCTCTACTTAAGGGGAGGCTTGGCGACAATGAAAAGGATGATGAATCCTTGAGATCACGAAGTGCTGTCCACTTGAAGATTGAGAGCTTTCTTCTTCCTTGAGGCGAGGAGAAGGGGCTGAGTTCTTGCACCGAGAGCTCTTGAAGACACTTGAGGGAAGTGGTCTTCTTCTTCTTCAACGACAAGCAATTGGAGGGTGTCCTTGGAGCCTTGGACACTCGGCCATCAAAGTGAAGAGAGGAGTCTTCACGCCATCATCATCAACAAGGGGCTGTCGGCTTGGTGAGGAACCAAGTAGCCGAGAGTCATCTTCTTCATCAACACACCCTAGAGTCTTCCACTCTAGGGTCCGAACCCTAATCACTTGTGGTTAGGGGGTTTTTGTGAGCGGCTTCTTGAGGGAGAGGGGGCTGTTCACGCCATCTTTGTGCATAGCATTGCTTTGGGTATACTTCCAACCCTAAAACATTGTATTGCCGATTATTGTTGATATAATATATTTGTGTACCTATTCCCGGGATTAGGGAATAGGGTCCTTTTGTATATCGAGTATTGACCTCGGTAGAGGATTGGATTTCCGTTGGATTTATCGGTTTTAGCTTAGGTGGGGCGCAAGTATTGTACTTGTCTCCATCCTTCGCTCGCTGTGTAGACATATTATTGCTTAGGGTTAAGCAGGCCGGTAGTTACCTGATTGTTAGGTTTTGAGCAGAGGTCTATTGCTCTTTGATCTACGATAGATCACCTTGCTGTGTGCGATATCTGCCTGTGAAATCTAGTGAGTTTCAGGGCGCACAAGGTGTGCAAAGTGGTTAGTGGCAGAGGAAGAGCCTAACCCGCCACCTTGCTTCAGTTAGCACACATATCAGTTTCGGCCATCACAGCTCAGTCAGCTCAGAGAGGTTCTGGTGATTGGGTAGAGTTAGTTGGGAGAGTGATCTGTATTGCTGGGGGATGATCTATTATATTGAGAGCGCGCATATTGTATTCTTTATTTACGTTTCCGCATAGACGCATTGCATTGACGAGAGTGATTAGCTGACGGGCTTACACAGTGGTTGTGTAAGTTCGTGCGATCACGCTCTGATTTTAGGCGCGAAAAATTGGGGCGTGACACTAAGGATAGATGTGTCGAGGTACCTGCAAAAACATACTCAACACAATGTCAGTGTCCTAACTCCGCTAGTAGGCTCACTGCATCTCCAGCCTAGCTCTCCTCTAGACTCCTCCATCCCTCCCCAGAACCCCGCTGGATCCATGGGATGGTCTGGGGTATAACCCCAGCATACCCAGTGTGATGCCCTGGGTACTATGGGGTTATACCCCGCCTTTCCCATGGACTCATAGAGGTTATGAGTAGGGATTAAGGGGGTAAAATGGATGGAGCATACACATGCAAAAAGATAAGGTTCTATGTAGGAGGTTACATGAGCCTTAGAGTATTATTTGAGCTTGTATAGAGGTGTGTACAAGCTTCCAAAAAAATATGTCATGGCCAAGACTTGAACCCAAGACCTATGAGAGAACCAAGCCTTATGTTGCATGAGGTAACCAACCCAAGCGTGGGTCATTAGCTGAAAGAAGATGGAGCGCATTCCACTTAAACACTTCATAATGCATAAGGGCAATTTTGACAAAAGACCAAATGAAATTGGGGATCTCGATTGGGTGAAAGAACATTCGGATTTGGTGAGAGCCGAAGCTTGAGGAAGAGGGCGACATTGTTGGAGAGCTCGGCTTGGAGGTTCTTGGCGAGTTCTTCCACCTTCTTCCCTTGGAGAATTCCCTTGAGGTGAGGGAATACTTCTTGGTGACTTCTTGATCACGCTCAAGGCTGAGGAGAGTCCTTGGGGCGTGTTCTTGGGGCTGTTCTTGGCGATTCCTTCCTAGAGGTGAGGAAGGGCATTGAAGAGGGAGGTTTTCATCCTTGGCGCTTCCTTGGAGGCAAGGAAGACCACCGGCAGCCTTCTACTCTTCATCACCATCTCCGGCAGCATATTGAAGTGGCAGCACCTTGCTGTCCACTTGGAGCTCACGGCTTTAGTTCCCTTGGGTGAAAAGGGGACTGCATTTAGTGCACTTTGGAGGGGCTGAAGCTTGCGGCCACCTTTGTTCTTGAGCTGAGCCGAGAGTGCACATTGGGTGTTTGATACATTGCCTCTTTGAGGAGAGGGGGCTGACTTGAGGAGAGGGAGCTGCATTGAGGTGAAGGGGGCTGATCAGCCACTTGCCCTTCATCCACATTGAAGGAGATTGCTTGCTGTCCATTAAGGGGCTGAGGGAGTCCCTTGGAGCTTTTGGAGCTTACAACCACCTAGGAGGGCGATCCTAGGGTGGTGCCTCAAGTGCTTGCACTTGAGGAGTATTCTTGGAGCTTGGAGAAGAAGACCGGCCACCTTGGAGGTTGATCTTCATCACTAGCTTTGGAGTGGTATAGCTTACTCACTTGTGCTATTTACATTGCATTAGCTTGTAAGAACATTGTATGCACTTTATGCTATCTTGAGTAGTTGATAGGTTGTTGTTTTATCGATCGGTGTGATTATCGCTGTGTAGTTGTCGATATTTGTATTAGGGTTTGGGCATATGTCTAGTGCCCTTCTATTGTGAACTGCCAGCATGTGGATTATCATTTGCAGGGCGCTTAGGTTTAAGATTGTCATTAAGGGTGCATATGGGGTTGAGAAGCAACATGTGCTTGCCACCCGCCCCTTATTGACCTAGGTCTAGGGCTAGGAGAAGGCTAGGACTCAGTTCCATCATCACAGCCTTGGAGCTCAGTTCCATCAGAGCTCAGCCCAGAGAGCGCAGAGGATCCAGAGGAGTCTGATCTTGCTTGGGAGACGATCTAGGCTATTTCCGCAAATTGAGTGTTGGCTGGCGATTTACACAGAGGTTGTGTAAATTGCGCCATCACGCTCTAGAATTTAAGGCAAAAAGTTAGCGCAGAATTTGGGGCGTGACAACTGGTATCAGAGCCCACTTCCAGCACAGATCAGCAGGAGTTTACTGGGATTACCTGAGTTGGGACGAGTGAGTCAGGGATATAGACGTTAGTACAGTTACTGTTTGGGGGTTGCGTACGTCGGAGCCTAGTGCCCGGGGCGTAATTCCTCAGTGACTTGCTAATCGGTCAGTTCCGACCATTCTGAGACTATCCCCAGTAATTCCTTTAGTTCCACATATCACACCTTGATACCGAGATAGCGCCATTTACGAGGAGTATGGCAGCACAGGCACAGCTCGAGGAGAGGTTCTCGAGGCTGGAGGCAGCAGTAGCAAGCATACAGCAGTCGATAGGCTTTGAGGATGGTGAGTGGCATGGTGATCCACTTGATGAGCGCATAGCAGCCATACATGGCATCATTCACGATGTCCAGCAGGAGACCGAGACCCAGATAGCCGAGATGACTCAAGCTTTTGAGAGTCAAATGGCAGAGATGTCCCAGGGGATGGAGAATCTCATGGTAGACCTGAACTTGGTGAAGATAGGTCTGGCGCACGTGTCAGCTCACCCACCTACACCCACAGCGCTAGCACCAGTTCAGACTACTAGGCGCCATGTTCCAGAGCCCACTACCTTTGCGGGGGCGCGGGTAGCGAAGGAAGTGGAGAACTTCCTATTCGACATGGAACACTACTTTAGAGCAGCCGGTATCCCAGCGGCGGAGCGTATAGAGGTTTGCGCGGCCTATCTGAGAGGCGACGCAAAGTTGTGGTGGAGGACCCACATTGCCCCACGGACAGAGGGGGACGCTCCAGAGATCCCAGATTGGGATGCTCTTAAGGCTGAAATGAGGGCACATTTCAGACCAGCTGATACTTTGCACAGTGCGCGGATGGCACTGAGATATCTGAAGCACACGGGCCACATTAGGGAATATGTGAAGCAGTTTGGCATTCTACTGCTAGAGGTGCCAAACAAGAGCGAAGAAGAAAATTTTCATGATTTTATCGGTGGCTTACAAGATTGGGCGTATAGAGAGCTCCAGAGGAAGGGAGTCTCTACATATAGAGAGGCTGTAGCTGCAGCAGATGCATTAGTAGACATGGCAGGGGCCAGGACTACAGCAGCTAAAACCACTTCATCACCACCTAGGAGGCCTACGGGCCAGGGTCAGACGAAGAAGTGGGTGCCCAACTGGAAAAAAGGAAAGGGCGTGGCACATCAGCCACAGGCTCAGTATAGAAAGCCACAGACTCAGCAGAGGAATCCACAGCCAGTGCAACAGAGACCCCAGCCACAGCAGGGGAAAGCTTCTACTTCTGGCACAGCTAGTACTAGCAGAACTAGGCCAGGATGCTATATTTGCAACGGTCCTCACATGATGAGAGACTGTCCTAGGAAGCAGGGGATAGCTTCCTTAGCTATTGGCGACATGTCAGAGGGCAAGAACGACCAAGGATGCACCGGGGCTTCAGTTAACCCCTTAGTTATTGCTAATATCAGTGCTAGGTCCAGTCCTCTCATGTACGTGGATATTGTGATAAATGACATTCAGATAGCAGCCATGGTTGACACAGGGGCCACCCATCTGTTTGTCTCAGATAGGGTGAAGGAGAGATTGAAGTTGAAAACTATGCCCTATGCCAACAGTGTCAAGACTGTCAACACAGACCCGAAGAAGGCTACTGGCGTATCATACGATGTTCCTGTGAGGTTGGGAACCTGGTCTGGAAGGGTACATGCTATGGTTATTGCCCTGGATGACTTCGATGTGATAGTGGGCATGGATTTGCTTCGGCGTGCTAAAGCATTTCTAATGCCTCACTTGAATGGTATGCAGATTACTGATGAGCGGACACCTTGCTTTATACCTTGCCACACTGGGGCGAAGGTAGAGAAGAGCAGCAAAGGCAAGGAGGTCATGGCGGCCTCAGTCGTTGCTAGAGGACTTCGGCGTGGAGAGACCACCTATCTGGCACATGTTAGGTTGGTGGAGGATCTTCCTCAGATCAGTTCAGCATCCGAGCAGAGAGGACATAGGGGAGACTTGATCACCCTTCCCAGTTCTAGCCGCGAGGGAGTTGATATGAGAGTGGGGGCGGCGGAGATGTCTCTGGGTGATCGAGTTCAGCAGTTACCTGCACCGATAGCAGAGTTATTGCAGGAGTTTAGCGATGTGATACCTCCAGAGATGCCGAAGGTGTTACCACCTAGGCGGGATATCGATCATGCTATTGAGCTGATCCCAGGTGCTGTCCCACCGGCACAGGCGCCATATAGAATGCCACCCGCAGAGCTAGCTGAGTTGAGGAAACAGCTAGATGAGCTTATAGAGTCTGGGTTTATTCAACCGTCGAAGGCACCGTACGGAGCACCAGTTTTGTTCCAGAGGAAGAAAGATGGGTCTATGCGGATGTGTGTAGACTACAGAGCTCTTAACAAAGTGACTGTTAAGAACTCTTATCCTATTCCACTTATTCAAGATCTGATAGATCGCCTTGTGCATGCCAAGGTGTTCAGCAAATTGGATTTGAGATCTGGATACTGGCAGGTGAGAATTGCAGAGGGGGATGAGCCCAAGACAACCTGCGTTACACGTTATGGGTCATATGAATTTTTGGTTATGCCATTTGGGCTAACCAATGCTCCAGCCACTTTCTGTAACCTGATGAACAACATACTTCATCCATTCCTGGATAAGTTTGTTGTTGTGTATTTGGATGACATTGTCATATACTCTGGCAGCTTAGAGGAGCACAGAGAGCATTTGAGGCAGGTCTTGATGGTTCTGAGGGAGAACCAGCTATATCTGAAACTTGAAAAATGTGATTTTGCCAAGTCAGAGATTGAGTTCCTTGGACATATTGTTGGGTCAGGACAAGTCAGAATGGATGAAAGAAAGGTGGAGGCAATCAGGGATTGGCCGGCCCCTACATCTGTTAGCACCTTGAGGTCTTTCCTAGGGTTGGCTAACTTCTATAGAAGGTTCATCCAGGCCTACTCCAGGGTAGTAGCGCCACTGACAGATTTATTGAGGAAAGATGTTTCCTGGTGCTGGGAGGGCAGGCACCAGATGGCATTTGATGATTTGAAGAAGAGGGTTACTTCAGAACCCATTCTCAGACTTCCTGATTTCACAGTACCGTTTGAGGTGCACACTGATGCGAGTGATAGAGCCTTGGGTGGGGTTC
Organism: Costus lasius; assembly: GCA_027563935.2. Taxonomy (NCBI): domain Eukaryota; kingdom Viridiplantae; phylum Streptophyta; class Magnoliopsida; order Zingiberales; family Costaceae; genus Costus; species Costus lasius. The sequence continues at coordinate 14,682,459 of CM050449.1, forward strand.
TCATTCAGGAAGGTAGGCCGATTGCCTACGAGAGCAGAAAGCTGAAGAATGCTGAGGTGAATTATTCTGCTCATGAAAAAGAGATGTTAGCAGTTGTGCATTGTCTGAAGCTATGGAGAGTGTACTTGCTAGGGAGCAAGTTTACAGTAAAGACAGACAATGTAGCAAATACCTTCTTCCAGACCCAGAAGAAGCTATCTGCTAGACAGGCCAGATGGCAGGAGCAGCTGGCCGAGTTTGATTTTACATGGGAGCACAAGCCAGGGAGGATACATCAGGTCCCTGACGCATTGAGTAGGATTGTGGAGATCACTCAGTGTTGTGCTATGTCTTACTCTGAGAGTAAGATAATTGGTTTGATCAGAGATTCTGCCATGGGAGATCATGCCTATGAGAAGCTTGTATCTCAGATTCGCATGGGAGTAGTGAGGAGATACTATCTTAGCGATGATGGGTTAATTATGGCACGAGGAGACAGACCCTATGTTCCATCTACTGGGAACATTAGATTTGGTCTGATGCGTGAGTACCACGATACGGTGTGGGCAGGACACCCAGGTGGTAGACGCATGTATGCACTGATTTCCAGAGCTTGGTACTGGCCGGGTATGAAGGAAGATATAGAGCACTATACGAAGACATGTCTTGTATGCCAGCAGGATAAGGTAGAAAGGAAGAAGGAAGCAGGGCTTCTACAGCCTCTACCTGTTCCTGAGAGACCTTTTATCTCGTTATCGATGGACTTCATTACCCATTTTCCCAGAGTGGATGGGATGGGATCGGTATTCGTGGTGATAGACCGATACTCAAAGTATGCTACTTTTGTTGCAGCACCAGAGGTGTGTACTGCAGAGGTCACTGCAAATTTGTTTATGACTCATGTAGTCAAACACTTTGGATTACCCAGAGAGATAATAAGTGATAGAGACCCGAGATTTACTGGAAAATTCTGGTCTTCTTTATTTCAGAAGATGGGTACTGACCTAAAAATGTCTACAGCATACCATCCACAGACAGATGGACAGACAGAGAGAGTTAATGCCCTACTGGAGGAATATCTTAGGCATTATGTCTCTGCCACACAGAAAAATTGGATTAGGCTACTGGACACAGCCCAGTTTGCCTATAATATTCAAAAGTCATCTGCTACTGGAAAAAGCCCTTTTGAGTTGGTGTTGGGGTGGCAACCACTGACACCTATGGATACATTGAATAGGGGCGCAGGAGGGAAATGCCAGGCAGCTATAGACTTTGTGCATGACAGGACTGAGCTATGGGAGGAAGCTCAGGATTCTCTGAGGGAGGCTAGAGATAGGATGAAGCTCTATGCCGACAGAGACAGGAGGCATGTGGAGTTTGAGGTAGGAGAGTGGGTCCTTCTCAAACTCACACCTCAGATGTGGAGGAAGACTGAAGCTAGAACTTATCACAGAGGCCTTGTAAGAAGATATGAAGGTCCTTTCAAGATTATCAAGAGAGTTGGTCCAGTGTATTACAGGCTTGATCTACCGAGTTGGCTACAGTTCTATCCTACTTTCCACACCAGTCTTTTGAAGAAATACCATGGAGATGATAGGCATCCCGACCGGGGACAGGTGAGAAGACAACCTGCGAGGGGCAGAGTTGATTATGGGAAGAGACCCGTGAAGATTCTAGACCACAGGGTCTATGGTTCGGGTTCACCTGGAGGTCGACGTTCCGAGTTTCTTATTCAATGGGCTGATGAGCCTGAAGAGGATGCTACATGGGAAAAGACTGAAGACATAGCTCACTTTGAGGAGCTAGCTAGAGCGTACCAGGATCACATGGACTCGAGGGCGAGTGCCATCTCAGGTGGGGGAGAATTGTGATGCCCTGGGTACTATGGGGTTATACCCCGCCTTTCCCATGAACTCATAGAGGTTATGAGTAGGGATTAAGGGGGTAAAATGGATGGAGCATACACATGCAAAAAGATAAGGTTCTATGTAGGAGGTTACATGAGCCTTAGAGTATTATTTGAGCTTGTATAGAGGTGTGTACAAGCTTCCAAAAAAATATGTCATGGCCAAGACTTGAACCCAAGACCTATGAGAGAACCAAGCCTTATGTTGCATGAGGTAACCAACCCAAGCGTGGGTCATTAGCTGAAAGAAGATGGAGCGCATTCCACTTAAACACTTCATAATGCATAAGGGCAATTTTGACAAAAGACCAAATGAAATTGGGGATCTCGATTGGGTGAAAGAACATTCGGATTTGGTGAGAGCCGAAGCTTGAGGAAGAGGGCGACATTGTTGGAGAGCTCGGCTTGGAGGTTCTTGGCGAGTTCTTCCACCTTCTTCCCTTGGAGAATTCCCTTGAGGTGAGGGAATACTTCTTGGTGACTTCTTGATCACGCTCAAGGCTGAGGAGAGTCCTTGAGGCGTGTTCTTGGGGCTGTTCTTGGCGATTCCTTCCTAGAGGTGAGGAAGGGCATTGAAGAGGGAGGTTTTCATCCTTGGCGCTTCCTTGGAGGCAAGGAAGACCACCGGCAGCCTTCTACTCTTCATCACCATCTCCGGCAGCATATTGAAGTGGCAGCACCTTGCTGTCCACTTGGAGCTCACGGCTTTAGTTTCCTTGGGTGAAAAGGGGACTGCATTTAGTGCACTTTGGAGGGGCTGAAGCTTGCGGCCACCTTTGTTCTTGAGCTGAGCCGAGAGTGCACATTGGGTGTTTGATACATTGCCTCTTTGAGGAGAGGGGGCTGACTTGAGGAGAGGGAGCTGCATTGAGGTGAAGGGGGCTGATCAGCCACTTGCCCTTCATCCACATTGAAGGAGATTGCTTGCTGTCCATTAAGGGGCTGAGGGAGTCCCTTGGAGCTTTTGGAGCTTACAACCACCTAGGAGGGCGATCCTAGGGTGGTGCCTCAAGTGCTTGCACTTGAGGAGTATTCTTGGAGCTTGGAGAAGAAGACCGGCCACCTTGGAGGTTGATCTTCATCACTAGCTTTGGAGTGGTATAGCTTACTCACTTGTGCTATTTACATTGCATTAGCTTGTAAGAACATTGTATGCACTTTATGCTATCTTGAGTAGTTGATAGGTTGTTGTTTTATCGATCGGTGTGATTATCGCTGTGTAGTTGTCGATATTTGTATTAGGGTTTGGGCATATGTCTAGTGCCCTTCTATTGTGAACTGCCAGCATGTGGATTATCATTTGCAGGGCGCTTAGGTTTAAGATTGTCATTAAGGGTGCATATGGGGTTGAGAAGCAACATGTGCTTGCCACCCGCCCCTTATTGACCTAGGTCTAGGGCTAGGAGAAGGCTAGGACTCAGTTCCATCATCACAGCCTTGGAGCTCAGTTCCATCAGAGCTCAGCCCAGAGAGCGCAGAGGATCCAGAGGAGTCTGATCTTGCTTGGGAGACGATCTAGGCTATTTCCGCAAATTGAGTGTTGGCTGGCGATTTACACAGAGGTTGTGTAAATTGCGCCATCACGCTCTAGAATTTAAGGCAAAAGTTAGCGCAGAATTTGGGGCGTGACACCCAGGGTCTCACAGTAGGTGTGTGGAACTTTGCAATTTTATACTTGCATAGGATCACAAGACTGCATTTAACCAAGGCACTACCACCCCTCTCAATACTATCCCAAGTACACAATCTAAGGGATGTGAGTAGAAGGCTTCACAAGGGTTGGGTAGGCTAATTTTACACATTTGAACTCCCCATCCTGGAGTATTTGTGAAAACATAGTCCCCCACTCACATGTACATGCCCCGGGATAGTCCCCCAAGTGCATCACTACCCCAGTGACCAAAACACATGACACACATGTGCCAAATCCTATTTTTATATGGATCTATATATTCTCAGAGTTTCGGGGCAAAACGACATCGTCAGGGTCAGGTAATATAGTTTTTACACCCAAACTTTTTCGATCCCTCACAGGATGGAGAAGTGAAGGCAGTTGGTGCTGCTTCCTCCGTCATCGTCGTTGAGCGAACCGAGTAGGAAGGCGGAGGTAAGGTAGTAGAGAGAGGAGAATGGGGAAAAATTTTTGCAGTGGAGGGGGTTGCTGCAAATTTGCTTCGTTTGGGATTAAAGAATATTTTTTTAAAAAAGATTTTTTTATGAAAATCTAGATATCCAATGGTATCAATATCCGGAAAAATTCACCAAATATTTTGGGTAAAAGACAAAACGTAGGCCTTTCCGAATAAGAGACCTTTGTTGTTAGGCAGTTTTCCGATAAAAACACGTGCACAAATTTTTTCCCCTCCCATAAGTGGAAAAGAAATTCAGCTTTGTCGGAATGTCTAGCTCTTTTTCCTGTATGTATAGGTGCTTAATTAAATTCGAAGTCCGTCCTTGTAAACGGCGATTGATTTCCATCCTTTGTTGGCATGAGAGCGGTGGAGAAATAATTTAACTGAGACGAGCTCTTTCCATTTTTTTGACAGCGGTGGATAAATAATTAAATTGTGGTGCTTGCTTGCATGATTTTATTGCTTTGCTTGGACGATAGAAGAGCGATCAGTTGATATCTCATGAAGAGCGATCAAGCTTATTTCGCAGGTGAGCTGGAAGTACTTTAACTATGTCTTAACTAGGAACTATTTTGAAGCTAAATTTTCATCTTTCGAGTGAGCTAGTATGGGGTGAGCTTGTAAGCTAGCTCTCATACATGAGATGAGAAGCTTCTCTATGTCACATTGTCATGTGATTTATGAATGCTATGCACTAATCGAATGCATGAATTACATTTTAAGATTTTGGGTGCATGTATGAATTTCAGCACAAGAAGCCTCCCATATATGTATCTACATGCATGTATATTTATAATTTAGGGTTTAATTAATCGATTATGTATGTAATGTAGGGGTGAGATCTTAAAAGATACTCTTAGGTTTGAGCGCACTTAATTTCCATTTGTCCTTTAGAGTTTGTGCTCTACATCTATCTATCTCTCTGCACTAAGAATGGGAAAGCCTAGTTGCCCTTTTCAATGCAGTTTTTCTCCCTTGCAGCGTATTTAGTAGGAAAAAAAGAAGAAACAAATAGATGAAAAATTAGAAGAATAGCTATAAAATCATATTTAGTAGGATAGACTGAAAATGAAGAAGGAAAAATGAAAAGAAAGTAATGAGAAAATAGCCCTATTTGCTTTTTGCCCAAATCGGGCAGAAAGCTAGATCCGCCCTTTTAATGCCTATTTTCACCCTTCTCTCTTTTATACGCGCTCCCTCTCGTGCTTCTCTTGCAACCTTCTTCATTATCGCCATTGTTGTTGCCATCGTCGCTGTTGGGGTCGACATGGTGGTCAAGCAGCGCGACCACCATGTCTAGGCACACCATCTCCGTCGCCACGTGCAATGGCGTGCGCCCTATTTGCTTTCTGCCCAAATTGGGCGGAAAGCTAGATCTGCCCTTGTAATGCCTATTTTCACCCTTCTCTCTTTCATACCTGCTTTCTCTCGTGCTTCTCTTGCAACCTTCTTCATCATCGTCGTCGTTGTCATCATTGTTGTCGTCGTCACTGTTGGGGTCGACATGGTGGTCAAGCAGCACGACCACCATGTCTGGATGGGCACACCATCTCCGCCGCCATGTGCAATGACGTGCGCCTCCGATCCTTCGTCGCCCTCGACACCCACTTCCATGAGCTGCACAAGCCCCTTGCTCTGGCCAAGCTTTGCAAGCCCCTCATGATCTCCCACCACCGTGCCCTTCCTGCTGAGAAACTCCAAAACACCCAGCGCAATTTTGGCCTCCCCAATGACTTCCTCAAGAGGGAGATGCACAAGTGGACTAGGGACTGGCTAGAGCTGTCATACATGTCGCTTAGAACACATAATTTACCCTAGGAATTAAGAATCAACACAAGCTAAGACAAAAATCCTCTTGATAAATTGGCTAATCAAAGTAAATAGCTTCAATACAATGTAGAAAGACTAAGATCAACTAGGCTTAAAGAAGATAATCTACATGACTCAAAAAATGATAAGGAGGATAATAACAAACAACAAGCCTTAAAGCCTAGTCAAACTCTAGATACCATGGAAACTAAGGAACTTGTACCCAAAGACACTAAGACCTAATTCCTAAACCAAACGCATCTAAACAAGTTGAGCAAAAAGAAAATTCTAGAAATATTGAACTTATGCCTCTAGAAAACCTAAGTCAACCTCAACTAGAGCAAGAACTAACTTTAAAACTTGAATCATGCTTAGATGAAACCTTTGTTGACCATGAATTTGAAAATATAGGGTTTGTTGAATTTGATAGTCTTAACCTTAGTGAAAACTTGGACCCAACCGTGGATCTAATCAAACCTAGAAGCCATAAAATGAGATTGAAGATGGCATTGAAACAAAATTGATATTGACACTGTGCCTAAAACTTGGATGATTATAATTATAAGTTACTTAGATATTTCTCCTAGAGATAATGTTGAATATTTCTTTGTTGAACAAAAGCCAACTAATCTATAAAGTTAGGCGAAATTATATATAATCATGTTTGGGTAATATATAATCAAAAAATATATTATCTGATTATATATAAAAAGGTTCTTAATTATTTTATATATTAACGAGTCCCAATTGACGCCCTTCAGTATACAACACACCAATAGTATTTCATTATAGTCGCTGATAGGTAGACAAACTGATAGGATCAATAGTCGACCTAGATAACCCTAAACGGCTTAATCCTCAATGTTGCAATCCAACGTGTCCGCCACTTCGCGTCTCCACTCTCCGCTTCAGTGCCTTACGTGTCAAAAGTTTCTCCACAGTGGTTAGGGCTCGAAAATTTCTAAACTTCACATGTTTGGTATTTCAACCCGACGCAACAATGCCCTGAGTCCTCCAACCCAGCTTTCTTCCTCAGTTCCTTCCTTTTTGGGCTTCCATCCTCAATGGCACGTTCGCCCGACGGCTGTATGCATAACATCCTTTCATCCGAGCATCAATGCTCAACAATGCTCAATTGTTCGCTCGATGCTTGACTTGTTTGCTGTAAAATTAAAAATATTTTAATTCTTTGATTCTCAATTAGATGATTGTATCAACGTAACACTGTGACTAAACCTACGACTACAATTATAGATGATTTGATTTTTTTTTAATTATGATTAGTAATGGTCACGAGTCGAATGCGAGTAGAAGAGCTGGCGAGTGGCAGCGTCGAAGTCTTCAGTGCTTCGTACGCATCACTTGGAATGGGAATGGCGGGTAATGGGCTAGTGAGTGGCGGGGACAAGGAAAGGAGTCAAGGATCTAGGGTTTGCTTGGCATCCGGTTCGTCCGAATCAAATTTGGGGATTAGATTTAGGGCTCGTTTGGTAAGGCTAAAGCTTTTGGCTTTTAGCTGGTTTGACCAGAGTTGGTTAGAAAAGCTGAGGCTGTTTGGGTAAAAGAGCTGATCTGGATAGCAGCTGTTTAATATTGTGCTGTGCTGTTTGATTGTATTGAGTAAAAAATTTATTAAAATTTATAAATACTTATAAAATTTAATTAAAAATAATTCCCAATGTACATAATCTTACATACATATTATATAAAATTATAAAAAATAATTACAATACATCATAAATATAAATTTAAAATTTATATTAACTAATATATATATTTTTATAATTTTAATTTTTAAAATTCGTATTATTAAGAATTATCTATATATGGAAAAAAATAAAATAAAAATAAAATAAAAATTCCCAAATCCCTCGCCTTCTCCAAGCGAAGGATTTGGGAATTTGGGAATCGGAAGAAAGGGCGATGAAGGCTGGCGACGGCCGGAGCTTTCGAAGACGACGAGCGAAGGAGACGATGCCGACGGCGATGACAGGCGAAGGAGACAACGACGATGGGAGAAGAAGACAGCGACAACGGGTGAAAGAGACTTCTACTGCTACTGTTTGCGGGCAGCCTAAGCTGATTCCCAAAAGCTTCTTTTTAGGGCTTTCTGTGAACAGGGCAGCAAGCCAAACAAGCTTTTCAATATTTGGCTGCCCGCCAACGTAAAAGCCAAAAGCTTGGCTTACCAAACGCCGCCTTAGGCTGTCTAATTTTACTATTAATAACTTTATAACTATGCTATATTTTAAAATTTATAAAATTTTTATTAATAATTTTTTAATTATTAACAAAATTTAAAAATAAATATATTATTTTAAATTATTTAAAATAATAATATATTTTATTTTTTATATATTAAAATTTTAAATTATTTAAAATAATAATAACTAAAATTTTAAATAAATTTATGTAAATTACTTTTTTAAAAAAGCAGAAGCTGTAAAAGCATCAAATTATAGCTTTTCTAACTTCTGCTTTTTTAGTGTTTTTTTCTACTTCTGCTTTTCATTACCAAATAGTTTACTAACTACTTTTTGCTTAAAAGTTACTTAAAATTAGCTTCGAAGCGGGCCCAAACAGGCTCTTAATTTGAGGGTTCGTTTGCTAGATTGAGGGTTCATAAATTGCGTTACAATTGCTTAAATATAAATTAGAAGTAACGCGCATAATATATTCATCACTGTGTGTATTTTACTGATTTCAACCGAATACAAATTCAGGCTGTTACATAATACAATACTATAAAATAATATAATATAACATAATATAAATTTTATAATTTTTTAATAAAGCTCTCCAATACCTAACTTGTTTACTTGGGGGAAGATAGAAAGGAAAAGAGAGAAAGTAGAAAGAAAAAGAGTATAAGTTTGTTTACTTTGGGCGAATTAATAATTTAGAAGGGTGTCAATTAGTTTAATTGGTAAGTATAATATAACATAATATATTCATGACTGCATGTATTTTACTCGATCGCACCTCTCTAAGCTGCACTAAGGTCGTCGAAGTTGAAGACACTGATGATTGATACCCGCTCCCATCATCTCGTCTGCCGCTTTATAGGGCAGAGGCATCGCTTGCATCTGCTGCTGGATTCGGACGCCACGTCGCCACCCGCGTCCCTCGCTCGTCTTCAAGCCACCTTCGAACATCCCGTCTTGACCGCGTCCACCTGCCCGAGATCGTCGCTGCACCGCAAGCTTTGTTGCTTTACTAAAGTCCTTGCGTTGTCGTCGACCCCGTCCGCATCCGACAGGAACGGCGAGAGGGACGTTGCAACCACGATTTCGCATCTTCGTCCCGATTTAGAGTCCAAATCGGGCGTTGGCTGCGAAATCTTCTCTCGCGGACGGGTTCCGCTTCTCTGTCGTCGCATGGGTTTGGGTTTGGGCCGCCGCCCGGCCCACGTTGTCTGGCCTAGAAATCCGCAGGCCTGATAATTCTCCCCCGCCTAACTTGGACATCGCTCTCGATGTCTGTCACGGGCGGATCTTTCGCAACCATCGCCCCGATCCGACACTGTTGCGCCCTCGTGGCAGTGTTTGGAGCTATTTGGATCGCACCGAACCTTACTTCCTCGGTGTTGACTTTAGCCTCCTCAGCTGGCTCCTGCGTCACGATAGCCATAATTTTCTGTCTGGTGGGACAGTCCTTCATCCAGTGAGGACCGCCGCACAAGAAACAAGCTTGTGGTTTCGATTCTGCATGCGTCCTTCCCACAGGACGATGTGGCTCTCATCATCCCGGTAAACCTCTGTCTTGCCGGGGAAAGGGTCTACCCCTCTCTGGAACTCTAGCTCTCGGCGGGGAGCTGCGCTTCGGTGGTGACCTAGATTTCCTTGGTGGTGTGGATTTGAAATTTCTATTATTCATCAAGGACTCAGCCACCGCCGCAGCTGCCCTCCAGTCTGGTGGTGAGTGTCGCCGGACCTCCGTCTCTGCCCAAGGTTGAAGATTTCGAAGGAAATAATGCCTTTTATCTGCCTCTGCCATGTCCGGTAGCTCCAACATCAGTGTAGAGAATGCTTTGACGTACTTCTGGATCGACCCAGTGTGTCTCAGTCGATCCACTTTGCCATGCGCTTGATCCGCCGAGTTTCTGGGAAGAAACTGCCGCCACAGTTCCTCACGGAAGGTCTCCCAAGGCCAATTAGAAGCCCCCGACGTCGAGCTCACTTTAGTCTGCCACCAAAGTTTCGCATCGGCTGTGAGATATGAGATGCATACCCGCATCCGAGCTTCTTCTAGAACACGGCTCGCAGAGAACAACAACTCTATGTCCCATATGAAGTTCTCCACTTCTCTGGACAATCGGGCCCCCCCGAACGTCGCTGGCTCAGGTGCATGTACCTTCGGCTTTGGAGCCTCCTGCTCTGCCGTCGCTGCCGATCGTGATACTTGCGTTAGGGCCAAACGCAGTATGAGGATCTTGGCCTGCATATCCTCTCGCATGCGGGCCATCTGCTCTAGCAAGTCAATCAGACTCTCTAGAGTCTGCTGCAGAGCCTCGATCTGCAACATATGTTGCTCCATTGTCCTCTAAAGAATCTCCACCTGGGGAACCACTGCATTGTCCCCTTCACTAGTCGGACCAAGCACCTTCTAGTTCTATATGCTGTGCGATCACCCTGGTTCACCATATCATCAGGTTTAGTCGTCACCTTGGCTTTACCTTCCTGCTTGGGCCACACGTCCTCTAATGACCCTCTGGCAGTGTGTGTGATCTTCTGGGACATCCCACAGATCTTCACCTTCGCGGGTGAAGCAGCCGTGTTGTTTCCTCCAATATTTGTGGGTAATGTTCCCACAGTTTGACTCTGATACCAATTATCACGCCCCGGCCTAGGGTAGTCCGACGGAACACTAGGCCGGGCGTGAAACCCTAGGATTTCTAGCGCAAAATCACCCCCAAATTGAAATTCACGATCGGAAACCTTAATCATAATCGCCGTCATCCAAAACTTATCCCCGAATCAGAAAAAGAATCAGAATCCTAATTTCAAAATTTAGCTCAATTTTAACCCCGGTCAACCAATCAACACTCCAAAAGAATCTGCCGTCCAAATTCGTGTTTGCTGACATCACGCTGAGGTCGGCAACTCCAAAATCCCGCCGTGAGATTTCGCCGCGTGCCGAATTGATCTGCTGACGTCGTCACCACGTCAACCACCAAAAATTCGTCGCATGAAATCGAAACCAATTTCGCTATCCCGATTTTGACCAAGTCAAAATCATCGTTGCTGCCTCGAAGCGAACGCTCGTCGTTCGTCTTCTTCGCGTCATCTTCCTCTATCGAACGCATGGCGCCGGATCTTCGTCGTACGTGCCGGTAGAGGAAAGCCACCTGCTTCCCCTCTGTTTCTCGTCGCCGATGGAAGTAGTCACCGCCGAGAACGCGCCGCCAAATCTCAGAAACAGGGGAAACTCTGGGAGAGGAAAAACTCTGTTATTCACCGAAAAAGAAAATTACAAAAACCTCTTCTAATGTCGCTGACCCCCTCGTCCCCTCCCTCGCCGGTCATCTCCCTAGACGCCGGTTACAAGTCGCTCTTTCGGTCGCCCCCTGGTGCCTGAATCCTTCGCTCGATCGCACCTCTCTAAGTTGCACTAAGCTTGCTGAAGTTGGAGACACTGATGATTGATACCCGCTCCTGTCGTCCCGTCTGCTGTTTTATAGGGCAGAGGCGTCGCTTGCCTCTGCCGTTGGATTTGGACGCCACCCGCGTCCCTCGCTCATGTTCAAGCCGCCTCCGAACATCCCGTCGTGACCGTGTCTGCCTACCCGAGATCGTCGCTGCGTCGCAAGCTTTGTCGCTCTACCAAAGTCCCTGGCCGTCGTCGACCCCGTCCGCGTCCGACGGGAACGGCGAGAGGGACGTCGCAGCCACAATTTCACGTCTTCGTACCGATTTAGAGTCAAAATCAGGTGTTGACTGCGAAATCTTCTCTCGTGGACGGGTTCCGCTTCTCTGCTCGCCGCATGGGTGTTGTGCTCCGCAAGTGCACGGATACTCGAAGTAATAAAATAGATATCGAACCATAGAGACCTTGTTGCCGAGTACTGAATAATCGATTTCTCCCTAGCTAGGCAATCGGAAAATAGTGAATCAAACTATCGAAAAGAACACGGAGAAAATATCAGAGAAGAAATCGGGACTAGGGGTTCATCTACTTTAATTTCTAATGGCTAGATTAAGATAAGTATCCGTCAATCCAATTTTATCATGATAAAGGTATAGTTTACCTCATAAAGAAATTGTTTCGCTCTCGCGCAAACAATCGCACAAAGAACCGATCTTCACTCTCGTGCAAGATCTATTCAATGCTGAAAATAAGTAAACTATCAACTAGGAACTCAATGATCACTCTCGTGCATCCGAATTCTAAATTGATAACCTCAAGTGGAAACTCAAAGATCACTCTCGTGCATCCGAGTCTCAACACAGGTTTTACTCAAGGTTTTATGATGACCAGAAATTTAATCTCTTACAATTTCTAATCAAGTCTAAAATATTAACTCAATCCAAAGAATCATAACATCAATAAGGCATTACAATTATCTAAGAATTAGAATTCGAAGAACAACCTAATCTCTTACGATAGTTCCAAACTCGATAATTCGTAGGGTTCCGAATTTCACAATCAACTTCTCAGTCTATTTCGCAAAATCCTAAAACATGTTGATATTAAGATGCAAAGGTGATAGACTTCGCAAGCGTACGGTCTATCGAAGTAGTAGATGATATCGTTCCCTCAGGGAGCAGGAGTCAAATACCAACTATGAGTATCATTGAAAGTTAGATGATTTAGAATTTTATCAAGAAAACAAATGAACTATCTAAGTAGATTTCTAATTATCGATTCCAAACAAAAACAAACTAGCAACTAGCAGGGGAAATTTAGATTTTTCAAAAGGTTCGGGATCTTGGGTTTCACCTTGTCAGTTGAATAATTATGCAAAACAACGAATCATAGTTTAAGGGATAGAAAACAGATTACTTTCTCTCGAAGCGTAATCTGATGGTGAAATGATTAAGGCGATCTATCCTTCGGTACGGATTACCTTCTCTCGAAGCATAATCTGGTGCCTACTTAAGTTAATTCCCTACTCTCGTAGCAAAATTAACTTAAGAAAGACCCAGTGAACTCTATGAAGATCGTTAGTCCTCGAGTAACTTAAAACTACTCTCGTAATTTTAAGGTTACAAGTTAAAATTGGGCAATCGAGTGTTACGATTCACCTTTCGGTACTTCTCGTAACACTTAAAACATACAAATATTTGGCCAAAATATTAATACGCAATGAGCACACCCAATAATAATAAGCAAATCACTTAAAATGTATTTTGAGATTCATACACTATGTTTTACATAACGAGAATTTTCCAACAGGTTACGTCCAAGCCCTGAACAAGGGTTTTACTCAACCAAATACATCATAAACACACGAAAACCCTAGAGAATGAGTTCGAAAGTTAGGGAAATTACTAGACGATATTAGGAGACGATAGATCTTGGGTTTCCTCTCGAAAGCCCCAAGAAAATCAGTCGAATCAAGTCCTCGAAGTCCCAAAATCGCTGCTTTCGCCCTAGCCGCGTTCTTCACCAAAAATCCCTCTGTCACCCCGCAAATTAGTCGATTATCCACCCCCTTTGAAGCTTTCGGTGGTTAGGAATGTTAATTGGGAATTTTCCCTAATTTTCTGACATCTGGGGCGTTGGATTTGAGGAGAAACGAACGCACGGTCGAGATCAGCGTACGCGATCACGGCTGTGCCGATAAGCACGGGCAGGCCGTGCTCGGTTCGCTAACTCTGAGTAAGTGAAGCACGGGCGTGCGGCTGGACACGGGCAAGCCGTGTCGACTTCGGCGATCTGCAGGTATGTAAGCACGGGCGTGCGTCTGAACACGGGCAGGCCGTGCTTTTCTCGTCAATCGTTGATTCTGAAGCCGTGATGAACACGGCCGTGCTTTGCACGGAAAACTCCAAAAATTCTAAAAAATTGCCTGTAACTTCGTCGAACTATTACAAATCTTTTCGCAATATTAGATCTTCAAAATTCTTCATGAAAATGTGGAGAAATGACTTGCATTTCAAAAAAATACACGAAAAAGAGTGAAGATTCCATACTTTACAAGAAAAGATAACAAAATTTGCCATAAAATATCACTAAAGCCTATAATGATAGTATAGATATGACTCTAAATCCTATAAAAATAACACCCATCAAAAGAAAAATTAAAAAACAGTCAATCACAAAAGTAAAATTATCACAATGAAATCAGTTTGACAAAATTAAGGTTTTCTAGTCATTAAGAAACAAAGAGATTACACCCCCATGTCCCAAAGAAAGATTAAGCTACTATGATGAAGGAATTACAGTAAAACATGTTTCAGTGTGATAAGAAATCGAAGAGAGGGAATAAATTACAGAACATAGTGCTGTAATCGAAATTATAGCACCGTAATAGGCTAGAAAACGCGATGAATAGTGGCGTCACCCATTGTTTTGTTGATTTCTCCCTCGATCAGACTCCAAACGCTTTGAAACTTCAGCTGTGTGTTCTCCTTCACCAGGCGAAGCTCTCTGTCAAAAATCGTGGCCAGAGGTGGTCTGTAGGCTGATAACTCCCGAACCCTAGCGCGGTTGCTCCTCTCTCCAATTCGCTCTAGATCCTCAATAAAAATTCCTCCCCTTTTTGCTTCGCAAATCTTCGCCTACTTATCTTGAGTCCTCCCCTTTTTTCGGATCTTCAATTGGTCCTCTAAATCTTCGGAAATCGTGTTTTTAATGTTGTGGCGGAAAACTCGAAATTCTGGGTTTGAGAATATGGTACTGTATGCTGAATACGGTAGTGCCATATTTCCTTCTGTGAGTTTTTGGGGCAGAAAACACAGTACCGTGTAAGTCCTCCTGGTGTTGCCATATTTGCTTCCGGAGTACTGTAGAAAAGTCATCTAAAAATACGGCACCGTGAACTTTCTTACGGCAGTGCCGTATTTTACCCAAAACCCTTCTAGTTGAAATTGCTGAAAAATACGGTACCGTGTAGTTTTATACGGCAATGCCATATTTCACCCAAAACATCCGCTGAGAAATACGGTACCGTGAGAGTTTTGCTCAAAAGTACGATAGTGCCATATTTTTGCTAGAAGATCCCTTTTGACTTGAAATTTGATGGGTAGACTCCTCTTGATGGTTAAAACTCATTCATGCATTGGGGTTACTTGAAAACCGGTGATAATGATGCCTTTTTGCTTGAAATTGATCAAAAACCAAAGATGGTGTAAATTCTAAAGTATATGATAAAAAAGGCATATAATAAGCAAAAGAGTATGCATATGACTCAAAAATATGATAAAATAAGCAGTAAATTTATTATGAAATTTGGAGTCATCAATGGGTTTGGGTTTGGGCCGCCGCCTAGCCCACGTTGCCTTGGCCAGAAATCCGCAGCCACCTAGTGCATATATTAATTTTTTTTAACTTTTTTTCTTCTAAATAAATAAAAAAAACTTGTAACATATTTTATTTATTTATTTTTTTTATACTTTCTATCCGTCTAATAAATAGTGTAAATCTTAGGACATTGCTAACAATGAGCTCCTTAAAATATTTGAATTTTGAATTTAGTTTAAACGATTAACCCTAAGGTTACTACGGTCGAGTTGCGGCGGTGGAGGAGGGCAACAGGGAAGCACCGGCACCGCACCGCACGCTCCTAGAATTTGTCGCTGATTTGGGGAACCTTTCCTACACCAAAAGGATCTGCCGATGCTGAACTCTACAGCCGCCGAACACGGACAATACTAACACAATAGTCGCTTGCGTTTCTTTCTCTTCTATTTCTTCTTCTGTGACGAACCATCACGTTTGGCGACGGTTGAAGCAGCCAGCAACCTTTCTCCTCCCTCGTTTGGTGGACTGAGTTGAGGTCTTTCACCCCCTTCTTCCTTGCCCGATGTTAGTTGGTGGCGCCTTTCCCTCTCGATGGAAGCAGCGACTAAGGTTCCTCCAGCTCCTCTCTCGCTTTTTTTTTTCTTCTAATTATTCAAATTGGGATTTAATTTTCATGTTGTTTTTAATTGTGAGTGATGAGAGTGAGCTTTCTTGTTAACAAGCCGAGACGTTTAAACCCTATTATTGTTTCGACTCGGAGATTGACCGTGGGGAGGGCAACTTCTAATTTATAGAACCTTGGAGCGTTTGGTGCTTAGATTTGATCACTTCTGTTTTCAGTGCGCTGAAGTGATCTCTACCGATCGTTTGTTTTCGTGGTAAGTTCTCGATGTGTTAGAATATGGTAACAACATAATTTAAGGTATTTAAATAGTGATCGAGATTTGATCTCAATTTAGTTTAACCTAAAATTCGATACGAGTTCATTAATTTGGGGCTAAACATGTAGGGTAGATGGGGCTATTTATAATAATAGTATAATAATTGAGTATTTCATATGTATTATGGAGATAAGAGAATGTTTTGTGTAGGATCAAATAATATAGAAGATGAATAAATTTGTGTTGAACCTGAGCTAGAAGGACAACTTTAAGATAGGGATTTACGTCCACTTCTGTTTGTATTGTGTTAATTAGCCAATGTTTTATGTATTTATTCATGTCTAGAATATTTATTGAACTGTAGAAATATGTATCGGATTAAGCATGTAGGATAGATTGAGGCTATGCATAGTAAACAAGTTTAATAATATGAGTATTTCATATGAACCGTAAAGATAATAGAAAGTTTTGGGTAGGATTAAGCAACACAGAAGACGAACAAGTTTGTGTTGAAAAAAAAGGACAACTATAAGGTAGTGATCTACCTCCACTTGTTTGTATTGTGTCGATTACCTATTGCTTTATTGTTTTATGTATTTATTGAATGGCTGTTATTAGTAAAATAATATTATATATGTTTGATTTTTAAGACCCATAAATGCTCGATGTGTTAAGATGAATGCTAAGTTTGGCCATTGCATGTGTTGATTGAGGATTTCTCAATGGGCCATTTTTAGGATCATAGTTGCCATCTATCATATCAAACTATTGGTTAGTCATTGGACAATGATGGGGTTGTTCGATGTTGGACACAACACCATTGGGCTGTCGAGCAGTCATTTCATTTTTAGAGCTAAGAATAAAATTTATTATTATTATTCATAATATTATTATTATTTATACTATTATTATTATTTTTACTAACTATTATTATTATTATATTTTTATCATTAATATTTCAAAAAAAATAATTTATACATTGTTAATTTATTAATTAAAGATTTTGTTAATTAATATTTTAAGTTAAATTATATTCTTGTAAATTAGTTTTCTAAACAAAATAATTTTAATATTTTAGGGTATAGGGTTTAAAATCTAACATTGGTATCTTATGACATTATAAATAAGATTCAATCAAGTTAATGGGTTTATTGTTGATATCTTATCACTTCTTGATATCGTATCACTTGTTATTAAATCATTACTTAGCTACTTTTGGCTGCCCCCCATGTCTTGTTTCTTGGTACTAATTAATACATTTTAGAGGTTGCCAGATAGCATAGATGTCCACCAATGCAGTCGGTGAATGATTTCATGTGTTAGTTAGCATTCTTTTTATTCATTGAGATTGATGGAAATGTTGGGGAAATTTTGTTTTAGTTATGGTTTGGTGAACGTTGAATTATTAGATGTTATTGTTTAGTATTATCGTTAATTGAGAATTTGAACAGCATGAGTTGAATGATTTTATCATTGTTTAGTTGTTGTGGTTTGATTTTAAAGTGCATATCGAATTGTTGTTTTGATTATATTTGTTTTATTGAGTATGTGAATGACTACGGATTTGTGATATTTGTGATTGTAAATTGATGTTGGTATATTGTTAATAGGTGTTGATAGGTTGAATAACTGTGCCTCCACGAGTGGTTTCATTGGCTGGGGTGCGGCATTAATTATAACAGCAGGATTACCCAGGATTTGTTTGGATCAGCAACAATGACATCTATTTTGAATCAGAGCAGCGGTGATTGCATCAAGGATTCCATTGGTGGTCGTGGAAAAATGAAGATGGCGCATGAGGTTAGTTGTCGACATTGGTTTCCCCTCCACCTTCTTTCCCCTTTTATTTTCACCATTTGTCATCTACCTCTGGTGGCTGTCGATCACCAGTTGATTGTGGCTCTTAGTGAACTTGGGCGGCTGCTTTCCAATATTAGCCACTACAACATGGTATGTTTGCTGACTATCCATTGGATCATTAAGTCTCGTATGAGCTGGGCAACAAAGACAAATTTAATTACTGGCTTTTATGGGCTATAATTAAGTTTATTTGATGTCTATTTTCATGAAAAGAGGATAAAATGTTACTTGGACATGCTTCATTCATTGCCATTCTCGACCAACCAATGCATCCTTTTCAAATCCTCTTCTAATATAAAAGTTTCTTTTGTGTGAAAATGTTAATCATAGTGTTGTTAGACGGTTGCTGGTTGTATGACTAGTGTACTTGTCACAGTTTGAATTTTTTTTATAATGTTTGTTTCTCTTTCCGTCTAAATTTACAGGAAATCTCTGATGAGTTGGATCACAAGGCAAGAAAGTATTTACGCGGTGCTGGCGCTAACTTAGAGGTTTTTCTTTGTTTTGGAGCTTGTTTTTCTTTTGTCATTACCATGTTTGGGTGATTGATTGTTTCTTTTATTTGTTTGTTAAGATTATACAAGATAAAAAGCTGAAAGGTCAGCTGGCTTTTAGGGAGAAATTATATGGGCAGTCTGCAAAAGCTGCTGCTAAAACAGAAAAGGTTTGAATATGATATTCTTTATTTCACTAATTTTTGCTAAATTGCTACTTATTTTGTTAACTTCATAACTTGTTTGTTTTAATTTTTTGTTTCCTTGTGTATTATCATTATGGATTCTGAAACACAGGGAGCATTAGGCATTGGTGATTGCTTATTAGCTATATTTAGTTATATCATAGGAATTATAGACCAAAACTTCGTGTTAATAACCAAATGATATGTATTCATGTTCCTTTGAATGGATTTGGTAGAACCATTGAAATCCACATAGGAGTTTGAACAATGACAGATGTAGGTTGCCAAGGCATAAATTCATTCAGCTACAAGTTTGAGTTTTTTATGTAAGCAATATTTGGCTGCTGTAGTATCATTTTGTGTTTCTGTAACCTCTTTATCTCAAACTTCCTGATACTTGATCCTTGAGGTTGCACGTGCAACTACAAAAGGGATACTACATTGCCATCATTGTCGTTGTGTATGTGTAGTCTTGCAACCATGTAATCTTGTTAACTCTTTCACATGTATGTTTTACATGAGCTATTATTTATAGTGTATAAAGCATGACAAAATGACATCGATGGCTTGAATCTGAGCTTGTACCTTTTACTTTTCTCTTAAATAGGTTCTTTATTAGTATGAATGCTATCCATATTTTTTTTCTTTGAGCATGTACCCTTGTTAAACTTAGATTCAATTGCATGATTGTACTCAATATATATTTCTTTATTTGTAGTAGCTGAAATACTATTGAATGCTGTCGTTGCTTGACCACCCATGTATTGTGACTAATTGACGTGTCTTTCAAAATCACAACTTTATTTTATTATTTCCAATTTTACTGAAAATGGAAACAAGGATGTGGGTTGCATGAGGTAGTTAACACTGCACACGATATAATTTGACTATACATTTATGATTCTGCTTAGTTTTTATAAGTAGTTATAGACATAGTACTTAAGGTTCTTATTGTGGGTACCTTTTTTTTAATGGAATTAGTGTAGTCGATTTCTCTTGGAAGGAACCTTTAGGTTTGTCCTTCATAGGCACTTAAAACAGCATTATCACCATGTTGATACTCCACATTTGTTTACTACGCCTGGATCAGCTAATTGGAAAAACTCTTCTGTCTCTTTTACTGTAGAATAATCTAATTCCTAATTACTTCTATAGTAATATTGCAACTCTTGGTTGTTCTGATTTGCCATACCTTTTGTCTTCCCCTGGTGGTACAATTGTATTGTAGTTACTTGTAATAGTTACCTGGATAATGAAATCCAAGTCCGAAACTGTATACATAGTATTTCTTTAGAAGAACACAATATGCACATAAAATCTATCTGAAAACAAACTCACCATTCGAAAGTACGGTGGAAAATGTGAAAATGGACTAAGACATATTTGAGATGTTGGCCTACGATACATTTGCATTCTATAGTTTTGCTGTCCTGCCACTACTATTTTTCTATGTTCTGTCACTCATCTTTCATATGAGCTATAATACCATTTTAACGTGCTACCTTGTGCATAAAATGTTTGTATTAGAAGCACAACAAAGTTATGATATTATGAAGTGGATGAATCTATATCCAATAACGTGTGTAGTTGGACGGCTTTGGTTTTTTCACAATTTTATGCGTTATTGTGTGATTCGTATTCATATTTTATTTGTTTTGGTGCATTTTTGTGCTGCCTTCTTTCCAAGTGCAATTTTGTGCCGCCTTCTTTCCCAAGAAGACACTGAAAATTGACTGGTTTCACATTGGCAATTTATGTTACCCACTCAAATTATACTATGCAAATGATCAAATATGTTAATCTAGGTTTATCCATAATGTTTTAAACTTGTTACTTCATTTCTCCCATTTTCTAAGAGCAACATTTCATACTTATTACTACTGGATTTCCTTTTGAAGTGTAGCTTTTTTCACCATAAGATAGATAATGGTTTCATTCTCTTTTTGCTACATAATTTAATGCTTTGTGTTAGTCTATTTCATTCAGTGGTTAATGCCTAGTGAGGAAGGCTATTTGGAGCCTGAAGGTTTAGAGAAGACGTGGATGATCAAGCAGGAGTCTATAATTCGTGAAGTGGATATAATAAGTTCAAGAAAGCCCTTTGATATGATCTTACCTGGTAAAAGTTGCAGCATTTGAACTTTTTGGAGAAGTGAAGATAGTTGTGTATTCGATGATATTACTGCTTTTTTACATCTCTTATTGTGTGTATTACATTTTTCTTTTCCCAGACAAGTTTCTAGACACTCTTATTTGTTATCCCTTCTTTTGGATTAACTTCTTATGCTTCCTTTGTGTTTTATTTGTTACTTCCCAGATCTTGGCCCATATAATTTGAATTATACGCCAAGTGGGCGTTATATGCTGGTTGGAGGACGCAAAGGTCACCTGGCTATGATAGACTTGATTAAGATGGATCTGATCAAAGAGTTTCAGGTTTGTTTCTGATCCTTAAAATTGTTTATTGATTTTTTGTTTTGGCAAATCCAATATGACATGACATTTTAATGTAATTTTAGAAGTTTGATGATATTTCATAAAACTCTTAATTCATTGTATTTTTGAATTTTAGAACACTAAATTTCTCATATATGCACTCTTGAGGTTCTGCAAGCCACGAGAAATACATGCCAGCTAG
Organism: Costus lasius; assembly: GCA_027563935.2. Taxonomy (NCBI): domain Eukaryota; kingdom Viridiplantae; phylum Streptophyta; class Magnoliopsida; order Zingiberales; family Costaceae; genus Costus; species Costus lasius. The sequence goes on from CM050449.1 coordinate 14,703,748, forward strand.
CTGCAGATATTTTTTAAAATTTGAATCCATTGTACTATTCTCCAGGGTTCAATGTTATATCCAAGCAAAGAGTTACATTTTGTTGCTGTTGATATATGTCTAGCGTAATACACAAAGGCAATAATCGAATAATGATGGCTGATACTGTTTCCTGAAGAAATTCTTTCAAATTTTGGTGCTTGCGATAATGATAATTTCCTTTGAACGCACTGAATGTACTTAACTACTTCATTCAGAGATGCTGCATTAAGGCGTGTGTGGAGCATTTGTCTGACTTCATGGATTATTGTTATATGATTTGTAGTAATTGTGATTTTATAAATATTATATTTAATATTCTTATTTTCAGGTTAGGGAGACAGTTCGAGACATTGTGTTTTTACAGAATGAACAACTTTTTGCAGTAGCACAGAAAAAGTAATCTCTCTCTCGATAGCACTCAAGGATAATATGACTGGATTGGTTGAAATTTTTTGTTTCTTTTGAAATAGTTTATTTCCGTTATAAATGATCATAGGCTTGACATTTTTTAATGACTATTCATAACATAGGAGAACATTTACTTTGAATGTATTATATAGTATTATAGATGTGAGGTACTGTTAATTCTTAATTCAACTGTTAATCAATGCATGTATCAAAATAATATTTATGGATATTTTCTCAAATATTGATTTCTTTTATGAATTATGTGTTAATTCATGCACATATTTGATGTAAAGATTATTAAACGCCCTAATCGATGCATGACTTACAAATACATTTCCTATGTACAATAAGATAATCATCACAAGCACTTGTGATGACACCAAAATATATAATATATTTTGTACCATTTCATATATACTTTTTCATGCTAAATTAAAGCACTTTTGTTTTTTTTATGCCAAATTTATCAAATATTGCAAAATCTATTTCTATTTTGGTTTTTGGTAATTTTCAGGTAAAAAGACACTATTTTTAGGCGTTTTCGAGCAAAATCAAATATATGAAAGAATTGTCATCATCAAGAAGACATCACGTGACAAATTTTACGCAAATCGAGGTAACAAACTAAAATACGGCAGAGCCGTAATCTATATTACAGTACCGTATTTTCGTACGATACCGTAATATCAGAGCACCTGCCGTAATTTTAGGGAGTTTTTCACCAGAATGTTTTTTGGATTTTACGGCACTGCCGTAAGAAATTACACAGCCATAATTTGGAGCGCTTTTAGACCAGAGAGATTCACTGAAATTATGGCACCGTTGTAAACTATTTCACGGGCTGTAATTTCCAAATGTTGCCGACCAGAGTGTTCAGCCGATTTTACGGCATCACCGTGAAGCATTTTACGGTGCCGTATTTTGTGAAGATCTCAGACCCGAACACTTGACCGATTTTACGGCAGTGCCGTAACATATTACATTGCCGTAATTTCCTTCTAGAACACGACTTCTACAGTCCAATTCGAAGCTCGATTTTTGCGGATGATCCAGACCTTAAAACTCGAAGCCGTAAGAAGAAAAAAGGAGCTTTCGCCAAGAGGAAGAGGAAGACACCAAAAGCCCCAATTTTCATCCACCATATAGAGAGAAATTGAGATTTCAGCCGCCGCCTAGGGTTTCGCCGCTGCGACGTGCACAGTGCATCTTCGGCCGTGAAATTTGAAGGGAAGCTATGCCTAGAGTAAGAGAACACGCCCCAAAAGTTTCAGAGGGAAATGAGATCAATTGGAGGAGAAATCAACAAAAAGGGAGGCGCTGTTATTGTTCATCGACGCTCAACTAAAAATTACGTGGTGTATTTTCTGAAACCCTCTTCTCCCTTTAATTTTTGATCTTTTGAAACCATGGATTATTGTAACTCCTTCACTATGCTAGCTTAAACCTTTATGGGACATGGGGGAGTAATTCCCTTTGATTTTCTCAATGACTAGATACTTTACTTTCATCATGATAGTTCTATTTTGATGATTCTACCTATGCGAGTATTGCTCTAAAATTCTCCTTAGTTTATTTATTGTCATGTATGATATAAAGTTTTCGCAATATGGACTGAAAATTGATTTGCTTGAGAACTTGGAACCCTAAAATTGAATAATAGGAACTCACCGTAAGAAATTAGGTTAAGTTCTTATTTCTTGATTTTAGTAATTTTATTGCCATGTTTGATAATTATGAACCTTGGATTGAGTTATTGTGTCAAACGTGGAGATCATGCACGAAAGTGAGGATCAGAACGTTGGAGAACCATCGGTAGAACGTGTGTTGAAACTCGGATGCGTGAAAACGATCCCTGAGATTCCACTCGAGACGATTAACTTAGAATTCGGATGCATGAAAATGATCCTTTAATTCTTCGTTTGGTGATTTACTTATTTACAGCATTGGGATGAATCTTGTGCGAAAGCGAAGATTAGTCCCTGCATGGTTGTCTGCACGAAAGTGAGATAATCCACTTATGAAGTAAAGTATATCTTTATCATTGTAAAACTATATTGATGAACATCTATTTTTATCTAGTCATGAAAATTAAAGTGAATGAAACCCTAGTCCCAGTTTCTCTCTGATTACTCTCCCGTGTGTTTTTCGATCATTGCTTGACTTCTATTCGATTGCCTAGACAGTAAGAAATCAATTATTTGGTACTTGACAACTTAGGTCTCTGTGGGTTCGATATCTATTTTATTACTTCGAGTATCCGTGCACTTGCGGAAATAACAACAAGCTTGGTGACACAACAAGTCTTTGGAGCCGTGTCGGGGGGGGGGGGGGTGACAAGTCCCCGTATGCCAAACAACGAGTTTTTGGCCGCGACACTTTAGGTCTCTGTGGGTTCGATATCTATTTTATTACTTCTAGAATCCGTGCACTTGCGGAAATAACAACAAGCTTGGTGACACAACTAGTCTTTGGAGCCGTGTCGGGGGGGGGGGGGTGACAAGTCCCCGTACGCCAAACAACGAGTTTTTGGCCGCGACATCTTAGATAAGTTTTAGTCTACCTACTTGTTGGGATACAACAAGTTCTTGGCGCCGTTGCCGGGGATCTTAGTTTTTGTCAATATTGAAGATATTGAAAGTATTGCTAGACTAGGTTTTTATTACTGTTTTTTATTAGGTTTTTGTTTACTGTTTATTTTTTTTTTGTTTTCTTAAAATCATTTGATCTATTTACTTTGTATGCGCAGGAACCTTAGATTAGGATCGCTTGTACCTTTTGATCATGAAATTAACAAAACTCTTAGAGTGCGCAGGAAATTGAGATTTAAAGAGAATTCACAAGAAACACAACAGGAGGAAGTGATAGTGATGGCGAATAATCAGAAATCACTTAGGGACTATGCAGCCCCTAATCCACAGGAGATTCACTCTAGCATTGCTAGACCCGTCATTGAGGCTAACAACTTTGAGATTAAGCCTGTTTTTCTCTCTATGATTCAACAGAACTAGTTTGGAGGATCTCCTATGGAAGATCCAAACCAACACCTTGCTTTATTTTTAGAACTTTGCGATACTATTAAGATTAATGGAGTTTCTAATGATGCACTGAGATTGAGATTATTTCCTTTTTCTCTTAGGGACCGAGCACGATCATGGCTACAATCACAACCCACCGGTACCTTTACAACATGGGATCAACTATTAAATTCTTTTCTGATGAAATATTTTTCACCAAGCAAGATAATAAAATTGAGAAATCAAATCACCTGTTTTCGACAGAAAGATAGAGAATCACTCAGTGAAGCATGGGAGAGATTCAATGAATTACAACGGAAGTGTCCCCACTATGGCCTTGAAGATTGAGTTCTACTTCATACTTTTATAACGGTTTGCTCTATAATACCAGACTAACTGTTGATGCTGCTGCAAGAGGTGCTCTTATAAACAAAACAATTGACGCTGCTTTCAAATTGCTGGAGGAGACGGCTCTAAATCATAATCAGTGGACTTCTGAGAGGAGTACTTTATAGACCTTCTCAAGGTAAGAATGAAAACGATGGATGGCGTACCTTAGCAGAGAAGGTAGATTCTTTGTGCAACAGGTTCGATTCTTTTAAGATGCAAACTGCTGCTATTTCTTCTATTGTTTGTGATATATATGGAAATAATGGTCATGATGCTGAAAATTGTAGAGTTATTGTAGATCAGGGTAGTGAACATGCTAATGCTGTAGGGAACTACAATCAGAATAGAAATAATGATCTCTACTCTAGTATTTATAACCCTGGATGGAGGAACCACCCTAATTTGTCTTGGAAGTGTAATAACAATATAGGGGGACAAACTGAGAATAAAGGATACCAAAATAGGCAAAATCAAAACCAAAACTAGAATTCTAATGTTGAGTCTATGCTTGAGAAGATGATGGCTAATCAAAATCAGTTCAGGCAAAATAAAACTAAAGAAATTGAAGATCTTAAAGAGATGGTTAGTCAATTAGCTTCACAAGTAGGATCTTTGACAGCTCACAATAAAATTCTTGAAAATCAAATTGTACAACAAACAAGTAGTTTTTACAGACCTCTGGAAAATTACCTGCTAAACCTGAAATAAACCCTAGGGAGCACTGTAATGCTATTATCACTAGAAGTGGGAAGCAATTAGGAGAACCTAAAGGGAAAGTTGAAAACAAAGGGAAAGAGCTTGATGATGATCATGAAGATAAATTAGAGTTAGGAAAATCTTCTTCACATGAGGAACCCCAAACTAGTTTGCCACCTCAAAAGGGTGATGAACCAAAAGGAGATGAACCATGTGAGAAAGATGATTCTAAACCTAATTTACCTCTTCCTTCTAAGTCACCAATACCTTTTCCACAGAGGTTAGTTCAAATCAAACTAGACAAACAATTTGGCAAATTTCTTGAAGTTTTGAAAAAACTTTATATTAATATTCCATTTACTGAAGCTATTTCTCAAATGTCATCTTATGCAAAATTTTTGAAAGAGATATTGTCTAGCAAGAGAAAATTATATGATTATGGTACTTGTATTGTAACTTTAACTGAGGATTGTAGTTCCATTATACAGAACAAATTGCCACCAAAACTAAAGGATCCAGGTAGTTTTTCTATACCTTGTTCAATTGACATTATGGCTTTTGACTGAGCCTTATGTGATTTGTGTGCCAGTGTAAGTCTAATGCCTCTATCTATTTGTAGGAAACTGAATATTGGAGAGCTTAAACCTACATCCATATCTTTACAGCTTGCTGACTCATTAGTAAAGTATCCTGTAGGTATTTTAGAGAATGTTCCAATCAAGGTAGGTGAATTTTTCTGGCCTGCAGATTTTGTAGTTTTAGATATGGTGGAAATTCATAAGAATCTCATAATTCTTGGTAGACCACTGTTAGCCACTGCTGGAGCAAATATAGATGTGAAAGAGGGAAAAATTACTTTTAATATTTGTGGGAAAATTATTGAATTTGATCCTAATGATTCTTTGAATAAACTTTCATACTCTGAATCATGTTATAGTGTTGAAGTAGTTGATGATGTTGTTATTGATGTTTGCAATTTATTTGATGAATCCTCAAATTTTGAAACTAACAATTTTTCAGAGGATATTGATAAAGGATTTCAGGAGAAGAAAAATAAAATTTTTGAGAGAAGGAAGAAAAGAAGGAGAAGATCTAAGTTGATATTCAAAGGAAAGAAGATCTTGAGCAAATTTAGAGATTGTTTCAAGGCTGAGCCTTATATAATTCGAAGTGATACCCAACCTAAAGAAAGATTAAAGAACCAATTGGGGAATTCACGATTAAATCCGAGTGTAAAAGGATCAAGTTAATGACCTTTAAATTAGCGCTTCTTGGGAGGCAACCCAAGCTTTCTAACCTTTATTTATTTATTTTTTATTTTAAGTTTTTGCTTAAACTAACTTTTGTTTTATTTTTGTAGGTGAAATAAAGTTTGGTGCAAATTACGGCACTGCCGTAATGTATATTACGGCACCGTAATTTTCGTCCGCTTTCGACCAGAGAGTTGCGTTGAAATTACGGTACTGCCGTAAACATTAACACGGTACCGTATTTTGTGTCAAAAATTTTCTCGAGAGCATTGTTGATTTTACGTCACCACCGTAAGATTTTACACGGGCCGTATTTTCGTGAGATTTTCTGATGAGAATTTCCGAAATTTATCAGAAATTACGGTAGTACCGTAAATTATTTTACGGGCGTAGTTTTTAAGTTTCGATTTTTTTTTTAAAAAAATCGCTGGTTGATTTTACTGCGGTACTGTAAACTTTTACACGGTACCGTATTTTTGAACCGTTTTTGAGCAGAGAACTGTCGTGATTTTACGGCGGTACTGTAATCTGTTTAACGGTACCGTATTTCGGAGCAAATTTTCACCCGAGAGATTCCTGATTTTTACGGCGCTGCCGTAAGATATTATACTGCCGTAATTCTGTTTCTGGCACGCGATTCCTAAGTCGTTTTTAGGGTTTTTTGGGCCGCATTTTTGGGTTTCATGCTCGTTCTCACTCGTTCTCGCGCCGGCTTCGACCTGCAACCTTCTCCGACCACCAGAGCACGCTGGCGACTCTTCCAGTGAAGTTCCGACCGTCGATTGGGTACTCTTTTCACCGTTTTCTCCACTTTGGCGAGTTTATATGATTTTCGCTCTTTCACTCGTTCTTCCTCGTTTCTTAGTCATTTTGAGAGATTTTTGTTTGCAAATGCTTCTTAGAGGATAGACGACGATTCCTAGTTCAATTCTAGAATTTTTAGAATGATTCATGGAGCGTCTTGAGCAAGATTGAGCTCACACGAAAGTTTTCCACTCTGTTTTACTCTGTTTCGATTTTGAAACGAATTTTCCAGAGATGATAGCTATGATTTAACTGATATTATCTATAAATATTGCTTATAATGAAAGATTATATCATTGTATTGCTATATGGTGCATTGAATTTATAGTTTGCAGCTTGTTTGAGATAACACCAAAAACAAAGTCTATATTTCCAAGAAGGAAAGGGAAAGCCCCAGCTAAGCCTTCCCAGCCTGAAAACCCATATGGGATTTTCTTTAGAAATGAGATGCTGGAAGCCAGATACAATCAGATTCTTGAGAGGAAGGTTATCAATACCAAGTATGGAGATAGGACATTGGAAGCTTTGGGGTTATATGAAGATGTGCTATGGATGTTTGATATGATCTAGGCTAAGAAATTTTTCTAGATGACTTCACACACTTATTTGCCATTGGTTTTGGAGTTTATGAGTAGTTTGATTATTGATTTAAAGGAGTTCTCAAATGGACCTGCCGAAGGAGAAATCACTTTTAGACTAGCCAATGAAGAGAGGAAACTTACACTGCAGGAAGTCAGAGATATTTTTGAGCTGAGCACAGGAGGTTACACTGAGATACCCCTTGGGTTCATTGAGAGCATTTATTGGAATCAGATTACTAATGAGAGTCATTACTATGCTGTTTCTGCTAGAGCTTCAAAGATCATGAATCCATGTATTAAGTATACACATAGGGTGCTTGCACACACGGTGTTTGGAAGAGGAGATAGTGACGATATGGTCCGTCAAGCTGAGTTGTATTTTCTTTAGGGAATGCTGAATGGATTTGTTGTGGATGTGACTTTCTTTATGGTGAAACATATGGACAAAGTTGCTAGGGCAAAAAGGGGAGCTGTAGTGATAGGAGGAGTGATCACTCTTATAGCCCGGTATTTTGGAATAGAGCCCTATGGAGTGGAACTTGCAAAGGGGAATGCAAGACTTGATTTTGAGTTTTGTATAGCTATGAAGATGATTGTGAGAGAGGGGGATACTTTTTGTTTGGTCCTTCGACCAAATGTCCCTACTCTACCTTTACCCCACATTGAGAAAACCACCGTCAGAGATAGAGTAAATTGGAAGTTATCTCCGAGTGCCGCCGAGGCAGCCTTTACACCACCACTTGACACATGGGATGGAAGAGGTGACTCCTTTGGCATGGAGTCACCCCATCATGATTCTTCAAACCCTATTGGTGATTTTTCACACACCTAGAGGAGGATTTCCTAGTGCTCATGATTCATGATTCCAAGCTCTGCATGCACAGATGTATAATCAGGAGCGCCGCATGGAGAGGGTGATTGACTCCTTGGGGAAGGTGACTGAGTCTCTTGGGCACCTCCATTAAGATGTAGAGAGATTGAGCGACCATATGGAGGACATGGGGATCAAGGAGGGTAACCACATTATGATGCTGAGGCTACACACCTTGATGATGTGCAGTAGACCAGAGTTTGAGCCTTATGTATTTTGATGACACCAAAATATATAATATATTTTATATCATTTTATATACCTTTTCATGTTAAATTGAAGCTCTTTTGCTTTTTTTATGCCAAATTTATTAGGGTGTGTAGCCTCAGCATCATAATGTGGTTGCCCTCCATGATCACGGTAGTAGGCATATCTCCTCTGGTCTTCATATCCAAAGCGATCATAGAGGAAATTCTCCATGTCCTCCATATGTTCGCTCAATCTCTCTACATCTTGATGGAGGTGCCCAAGAGACTCAGTCACCTTTCCCAAGGAGTCAATCACCCTCTCCATGCGACGCTCCTGATTATACATATGTGCATGCAGAGCCTGAAATCCTAGATCATGAGCACTAGGAAATCCTCCTCTAGGTGTGTGAAGAATCACCAGTAGGGTGTGAAGAATCATGATGGGGTGACTCCATGCCAAAGGGGTCACCTCTTCCACCCCATGTGGGTGGCGGCGGAACAGTGTCAAGTGGTGGTGTAAAGGCTACCTCGGCTACACTCGGAGATAACTTCCAATTTGCTCTATCTCTAACGGTGGTTTTCTCAATGTGGGATAAAGGTAGAGTAGGGACATTTGGTCCAAGGACCAAACAAAAGGTATCCCCCTCTCTCACAATCATCTTCATAGCTATGCAAGACTCAAGATCAAGCCTTGCATTCCCCATTACAAGTTCCACTGCATAGGGCTCTATCCCAAAATACTAGGCTATAGGAGTGATCAATCCTCCTATCACTGCAGCTCCCTTTTTTGCCCTAGCAACTTTGTCCATATGTTTCACTATAAAGAAAGTCACATCCATAGCAAATCCATTCAGTATTCCCCAAAGAAAATACAACTCAGCTTGACGGACCATACTGTTACTATCTCCTCTTCCAAACACCGTGTGTGCAAGCACCCTATGTGCATACTTAATACATGGATTCATGATTTTTGAAGGCAGAAACAACATAATAATGACTCTCTTTAGTAATTTGATTCCAAAAAATGCTCTCAATGAACCCAAGGGGTATCTCAGTTTAACCTCTTGTGCTCAGCTCAAAAATATCTCTGACTTCCTGCAGTGTAAGTTTTCTCTCTTCATTGGCTAGTCTAAAAGTGATTTCTCCTTCGGCAGCTCCATTTGAGAACTCCTTCAAACCAATAATCAAACTACTCATAAACTCCAAAACCAAATAAGTGTGTGGAGTCATCTAGAAAAATTTCTTAACCTAGATCCTATCAAACATCCATAGCACATCTGCATATAACCCCAAAGCTTTCAAAGTTCTCCTATCTCCATACTTGGTATTGATAACCTTCCTCTCAAGAATCTGATTGTATCTGACCTCCTATATCTCATTTCTAAAGATAATCCCATGTGGGTTTTCAGGCTGGGAAGGTTCAGCTGGGGCTTTCCCTTTTCTTCTTGGAAATATAGACTTTGTTCTTGGTGCCACCTCAAACAAGCTGCAAACTATAAATTCAATGCACCATATAGTAATACAATGATATAATCTTTAATTCTAAGCAATATTTACAGATAATATCAGTTAAATCATAGCTATCATCTTTGGAAAATTCGTTTCAAAATCGAAACAGAGGAAAACAGAGTGGAAAACTTTCGTGTGAGCTCAATCTTGCTCAATACGCTCCATGAATCGTTCCAAAAATTCTAGAATTGAACTAGGAATCGTCGCCTATCCTCTAAGAAGCATTTGCAAACAAAAATCTCTCAAAACGACTAAGAAACGAGGAAGAACGAGTGAAAGGGCGAAAATCGTGTAAACTAGCCAAAGTGGAGATATCGGTGAAAAGAGAACCCAATCGATGGTCGGAACTTCATTGGAAGAGTCGCCGGCCTGCTCTGGTGGTCGGAGAAGGTCGGAGGTGCGAAGTCGGCGCGGAGAACGAGCGTGAAACCCTAAAATAGGGCCCGGAAAACCCTAAAAACGGCTTAGGAATCGCGTGCCAGAAACAGAATTACGGCAGTGTGATATCTTACGGCAGTGCCGTAAAAATCAGGAATCTCTCGGGTCAAAATTTGCTCGAAAATACGATACCGTGAAACAGATTTCGATACCGCCGTAAAATCACGACAGTTCTCTGCTCAAAAACGGTCCAAAAATACGGTTATGTGTAAAAGTTTACAGTACCGTAGTAAAATCAACCAGCGATTTTTTTTTTATAAAAAAATTGAAACTTAAAAATTACGCCAGTAAAATAATTTACGGTACTACCGTAATTTCGAGGTAAATTTCAGAAATTCTCGTCAGAAAATCTCGCAAAAATACGGTCCGTGTAAAATCTTACGGTGGTGCCGTAAAATCAACAATGCTCTCGGGAAAATTTTTGACACAAAATACAGTGCTGTGTTAATGTTTACGGCAGTACCGTAATTTCGTCGCAACTCTCTGGTCGAAAGCGGACGAAAATTACGGTGCCGTATACATTACGGCAGTGCCATAATTTGCACCAAACCTTGGGTTGCCTCCTAAGAAGCGTTAATTTAAAGTTCATTAGCTTGACCCTTTTACACTCGGATTTGATCGTGAATTCCCCAATTGCTTCCTTAATCTTTCTTCAGGTTAGTTATCACTTCGAATTACATAAGGCTCAGCCTTAAAACAATTTCCAAATTTGTTCAAGATCTTCTTTCCTTTGAATATCAACTTAGATCTTCTCATTCTTTTCTTCCTTTTCTCAGAAATTTTGTTTTTCTTCTCCTGTAATCCTTTATCAATATCCTCAGAAAAATTGTTAGTTTCAAAATTTGAGGATTCATCAAATAAATTGCAAACATCAATAACATCATCAACTACTTCAACACTATAACATGATTCAGAGTATGAAAGTTTATTTAAAGAATCATTAGGATCAAATTCAATAGTTTTTCCACAAATATTAAAAGTAATTTTTCCATCTTTCACATCTATATTTGCTCCAGCAGTGGCTAACAGTGGTCTACCAAGAATTATGGGATTTTCCTCCATATCTAAAACTACAAAATCTGCAGGTAAGAAAAATTCACCTACCTTGATTGGAACATTCTCTAAAATACCTACATGATACTTTACTGATGAGTCAGCGAGCTGTAAAGATATGGATGTAGATTTAAGCTCTCCAATGTTTAGTTTCTTGCAAATAGATAGAGGCATTAGACTTACACTGGCACTCATATCACATAAGGCTCGGTCAAAAGCCATAGTGCCAATTGAACAAGGTATAGAAAAACTACCTGGATCCTTTAGTTTTGGTGACAATTTGTTCTGTATAATGGCAGTACAATCCTCAGTTAAAGTTACAGTATAAGTACCATAATCATCTAATTTTCTCTTGCTAGACAATATCTCTTTTAAAAATTTTGCATAAGATGACATTTGAGAAATAGCTTCAGTAAATGGAATATTAATATAAAGCTTTTTCAAAACTTCAAGAAATTTGCCACATTTTTGTCTAGTTTGTTTTGAACTAACGAAAAGGTGTTGGTGGCTTGTAAGGAAGAGGTAAATTAGGTTTAGAATCATCTTTCTCACATGGTTCATCTCCTTCTGGTTCATCACCCTTTCGAGGTGGCAAACTAGTTTGGGATTCCTCATGTGAAGAAGATTTTCCTAACTCTAATTCATCTTCATGATCGTCATCAAGCTCTTTCCCTTTGTTTTCAACTTTTCCTTTAAGTTCTCCTAATTGTTTCTCACTTCTAGTGATAATAGCATTACAGTGCTCCCTAGGGTTTATTTCAGGTTTAGCAGGCAATTTTCCAGGGGGTCTGTAAGAACTACTAGCTTGTTGTGCAATTTGATTTTCAAGAATTTTATTGTGGGCTGTCAAACATCCTACTTATGAAACTAATTGACTAACCATCTCCTTAAGATTTCAATTTCCTTAGTTTTCTTTTGCATGAATTGATTTTGATTAGCCATCATCTTCTCAAGCATAGACTCAACATTAGAATTCTGGTTTTGGTTTTGATTTTGCCTATTTTGGTATCCTTTATTCTCAGTTTGTCCCCCTATATTGTTATTACTCTTCCAAGACAAATTAGGGTGGTTCCTCCATCCAGGGTTATAAGTACTAGAGTAGGGATCATTATTTCTATTCTGATTGTAGTTCCCTATAGCATTAGCATATTCACTACCCTGATCTACAATAACTCTACAATTTTCAGCATCATGATCATTATTTCCACATATATCTCAAACAATATAAGAAATAGCAGCAGTTTGCACGAAGAATCGAACCTGTTGCACAAAGAATCTACCTTCTCTGCTAAGGTACGCCATCCATCATTTTCGTTCTTACCTTGAGAAAGTCTGTAAAGTACTCCTCTCTCAGAAGTCCATTGATTATGATTTAGAGCCATTTGCTCCAGCAATTTGAAAGCAACGTCAATTGTTTTGCTCATAAGAGCTCCTCCTGCAGCAGCATCAACAGTTAGTCTAGTATTATAGAGCAAACTGTTATAAAAAGTATGAAGTAGAACCTAATCTTCAAGGCCATAGTGGGCACACTTCCATTGTAATTCATTGAATCTCTCGCATGTTTCGCTAAATGATTTTCCATCTTTCTGTCGACAACTGGTGATTTGATTTCTCAATTGTATTGTCTTGCTTGGTGGAAAATATTTCATCAGAAAAGAATTTAATAGTTGATCCATGTTGTAAAGGTACCGGTGGGTTGTGATTGTAGCCATGATCGTGCTCGGTCCCTAAGAGAAAAAGGAAATAATCTCACAGTGCATCATTAGAAACTCCATTAATCTTAATAGTATCGCAAAGTTCTAAAAATAAAGCAAGGTGTTTGGTTGGATCTTCCATAGGAGATCCTCCAAACTGGTTCTGTTGAATCATAGAGAGAAAAACAGGCTTAATCTCAAAGTTGTTAGCCTCAATGACGGGTCTAGCAATGCTAGTGTGAATCTCATGTGGATTAGGGGCTGCATAGTCCCTAATTGATTTCTGATTTTTCGCCATCACTATCACTTCCTCCTGTTGTGTTTCTTGTGAATTCTCTTTAAGTCTCAATTTCCTGCGCACTCTAAGAGTTTTGTTAATTTCAGGATCAAAAGGTATAAGCGATCCTGATCTAAGGTTCCTACGCCTACAAAGTAGATAGATCTAAGTGATTTTAAGAAAACAAAAAAAAATAAACACTAAACAAAAACCTAATAAAAAACAGTAATAAAAACCTTGTCTAGCAATACTTTCAATATTTTCAGTATTGACAAAAACTAAGGTCCCCGGCAATAGTGCCAAAAACTTGTTGTATCCCAATAAGTAGGTAGACTAAAACTTATCTAAGGTGTCGCGGCCAAAAACTCGCTGTTTGGCGTACGGGGACTTGTCACCCCCCACCCCCCAAAGACTTGTTGTGTCACCAAGCTTGTTGTTATTTCCGCAAGTGCACGGATACTCGAAGAAATAAAATAGATATCGAACTCACAGAGACCTAAGTTGTCAAGTACTGAATAATTGATTTCTTACTATCTAGGCAATCGAATAGAAGTCAAGCAATGATCGAAAAACACACAGGAGAGTATAATTAGAGAGAAACTGGGACTAGAGTTTCATTCACTTTAATTTTCATGACTAGATAAAAATAGATGTTCATCAATCCAGTTTTACAATGATAAAGACATAATTTACTTCATAAGTGGATTATCTCACTTTCGTGCAGACAACCATGCAGGGACTAATCTTCGCTTTCGCACAAGATTCATCTCAACGCTGTAAATAAGTAAATCACCAAACGAAGAATTCAAAGATCACTTTCGTGCATCCGAATTCTAAGTTAGATCGTCTCGAGTGGAATTTCAAGGATCACTTTCGCGCATCCGTGTTTCTACAATAACCAAAATTACGGCAGGTGCTCTAATATTATGGTATCGTACAACAATACGGTACCGTAATATAGATTACGGCCCTGCCGTATTTTGGTTTGTTGCTTCAATTTATGTGAAATTTGTCATGTGATCTCTTCTTGATGATGACAATTTTTCTATGTATTTGATTTTACTTGAAAATGCCTAAAAATAGTGTCTTTTTACCTGAAAATTACCAAAAACCAAAATAGAATTAATTTTGTAATATTTGATAAATCTGGCATAAAAAAACAAAAGAGGTTCAATTTAGCATGAAAATGTATATAAAATGATACAAAATATACTATATATTTTGGTGTTATCAAAATTCGCAAAATTCTTATTTTGTGGCGGTTGGTAGTTGGTATCGATACAAACTTTCACTTTATTGGGGATTTGGAAGACATTAGAAGTGAATGTCCTGTTAGTGCAAAAATTCATTTTTAGGATATATACTTTGCTTTTAGTCATACATATTTTCTTTATGTTTTTTGTGATAATTCCGCTTGTAAATTATCAATACTTTCCTAAATTTTGGCAGGTACCCATATATCTACAACAGACATGGTACAGAGATCCATTGTTTAAAGGTAGTGCTTTGTCAAACTAACTTGTATAATATACGCACTGTTCCCGTTTATAATCTCTAGCAAATTCTAAAACGTTTTGATGTTTGCCTTCACCACTTACAATTACGATGATACCCTTTTGATGTTCTTTTGTCCTTTTCAATGCATAGAAATATTTGTCACCTTAATTTAGAACTTGCTGCGTCTCTAGCTTTGATTTAAAAATATTTATTGCATTCTTAAGTTGGTTTCAATTTTATTTTCTTATGAAAATTAGTGTTTTCTTCAACGACAGGAACATGGTGCACCTTTGAAGCTTCAATTTCTAGACAAGCACTTCCTCCTCGTTTCTGTAAATAAGTTTGCACAACTCCATTATCAAGATGTTAGTACAGGTGTTATAGTTGCTAATTATCGGACCGGTCTAGGCCGTACCAACGTGATGCAGGTGAACCCTTATAATGCTATTATAGGGTTGGGCCACTCAGGTGGCAAAGTTACCATGTGGAAGCCCACCAGCGTAAAACCCTTGGTTACTATGCTATGTCACCGTGGCCCTGTCAATGCTATCGCGTTTCATAGTGGAGGTCAACTGATGGCTACCGCTGGCATGGACCGGAAGATAAAGTTGTGGGACCTCAGGAAGTTTGGTGTGATCCATACATATGCTGGACACGCACAGACGTTGGATTTTAGTCAAAAGGGCTTGCTTGCTATTGGAAATGGATCTAAACTACAAATATGGAGGGACTCAGGCAGTCAAGAGTATGACAAGTATATGTGCCATGCAATGGTCAAAGGATATCAAATAGGGAAAATTTCTTTCCGTCCATATGAAGATGTCTTAGGTATTGGTCACTCGATGGGTATATCTTCCATTCTTATTCCCGGATCTGGTGAGCCAAACTTTGACACTTGGGTTGCAAATCCATATGAAACAACAAAACAAAGGACGGAGAAGGAGGTGCATGCTCTTCTGGACAAGCTTCAACCTGAGACAATCATGTTGGAGCCAAGTAAAATAGGTACTATGAGGCCACGCAGGGAGAAAGAGAAGCCTACCAAGAAGCAGACCGAGGAGGAAATGGAAGCTGCAGTTGAGGCTGCGAAGAGCATTTCCTTGAAGAAAAAGACCAAGGGCAGGAACAAGCCAAGCAAGAGGGCCAAGAAGAAAGAGGAAGAGGTTTTCAAAGCAAAGAGGCCATTCTTGGAGCAACAACGAGAGGAGAGACCCTTGAAGAGACAGAAGGTTGCAGAGGTTGATTTACCAATAGCTTTGCAGCGTTTTGCTCGAAAAAAGACTGATATTTTGAGATAATATTGTCATTCAACCGATGTAGTTAAATTGCCTGAGCACAGCAAAAGGAGATGAGGTGGTTGAGTGAATTATTTTAGGAATTATTTTACTTTGACCGAACATACTTTTTGTGGATTTTATTCTTTTTAGGCGGATATTAAAATTCAGCAAAATGGAGAAGATCATCCTACATGGAAATAGTATTTTTTTTCCTGCGAGTGTTATCTGCCTCTGGAACGAGGAAAAGTTTTTTGTTCACAGGTAATATCTTTCTTTTCCGAAAGTCCTTTCATGAAACAAATCCAGAAGCATCTCCTTGGAAAGTGTTAGATTTGAATAACTTTTTTCCCAGGTGCACTCGTTTAATTCGATCAATTCTCGTAAAATATTGGGTCAATTTTGTTTTGCTTGATAAAAAAATAGATGTCTCGATGCTTAATGTGTGAATATTACTCAAATTATCGAATTGAAGTAAAGTTATAGGGCTTAAGTATTGGAGTAGTCCTAGTAATCAAGAATTTAAAGTGGATGACATTTTATCTTTTAATCATTTTTCAATATTTACATATCTATTACTTTGCTAATAGACTAACCTACTTCTGCGCTTATCGTTTATATTTTATTTCTTTAAAGATACCAGCTTATCGTAAAATACTTACCTGAAGTTGTTCTTCGCCACTATACAATTTTAGAAAACTTATAATGCATTGCAAAAAAATATATATATATAATCGATGAAAGAAGTTCTCAAACTACTAGATGTATGGATAATTTTTCCAATCTCATACGAAAGAAGTCCTGCACACGTTGTTCAAAGAAGACCAGTACGATAATAATAAAAATAATAAATTAATACCAATAAAAAACAGCCACACAATGTGGCATGTGTATTAATTTTAGAAAATTAAATACCATCACTAAAAAGATCATTTTTATTGCCTTTTATTGGTTAAATGCTGGAAAGATTGATTAAAAATATTTATATTTTTATTTTTTATTAGTTAATTTGGATATTTCATAATTATGTGAAAATTTCAGGCCCTTGTGTGAGTTGATTCCGAGTTGAACACTTAAGATATGATCGGGATACTCTTCCTATGAGTCATGATTGTGGAAAAAATGACTAGACTCTTTTTCAATAATTGAGCAACAGAAAACTAAAGACCAAAAAAATAAAGCTAAGAAGAGAAGATGAAAATAGGATTAGCAGCACTTTTTATCGGTTGAGATCCACATCCGAGAAACCAACGTTAACATTGTTGTTAACGTTTGCTATGCTTGATTGACAACAATTCATTGAAACAAAATTCAATCGGCTATGCATTGAATTCGTTGCATGAATTCAACTAGCAAAACAGCAAGCAATTAAATTCAATCACTCCATTGAATTTAATTAGTAAATTAATTAAAAGACCATTAACGTTAGCCAATCAATGACTAACGTTTAAAATAATTAAATTAATTAAATTAATAAACTTTTTTTAATTTTATTCTAACAATCTCCCACAAAAATTAAAAAATATATAAAAATAAATTTAAGAAAAAATAAATTGCTGCTCAATAGTTATATCATGCGGTCGGTAAAGTACACTTAAAGACATAATCTTTACTTAGTGAAAATATTTTCATCTGTAGGAAAAATAGTGAACTAGTCTTGAACTATTTTCCTTTGAACCAGATTAGAACAAATCCACACATAATACAGGGTATGTCTGATCGCAGGGTTGCGCATTTTTGGTCGTGCGTGTGTATCTTTATGAGAGCTTCTAAGGGTTGTCTATGTCCTCAGCCACGGCCGTATACAGACTCTCTCATATAGGAAGTTCCCTGTAAGGGATGAGTGTAGAGGCTCATCTCATGGTAATTAACCACTTTGTGAAGTTTTCCTTTCCTCTACAATATAAGCACAAATCTATCCTCATGAATGGGAGTGTAGAGTATCAACTCTATCACATAAAATTTTATATATCGTAGTGTTTTATAATTTTATTTTTCAAAGTGCTTATTGGCTAGTCAATCAGCTTGTTATTACCATATTGAACCTCCTTCAAGGGATCTCCTATCACAGAGGTTGGGTTCCCACCGCTGAAAGGCCTATTTACAGACTAATTCTCATTCATCTCGATACTTCTAGGATCTTTGTCCTAAGCAAGCCTTTGGTCAAGCCATTGACTATGTTGTGCTCAGTCTTCACAAAAGAAAGAGCTACAACTCCATGTGAGTCTAGCCATCTTATAGACTTTTGTCTAATTTTTATATGGCGACTCATTTTAGTATTTATTAGTTTTTTTTATAAAATTCTATTGCTGCTTATGAATCACAATGAATAGAGATAGGAGCTAAAGGAGTAGAAGAGAATGGAAGAGAAGAAATTAAGTTTTTAAGCCATTCGACTTCTATACAAGTGGTATCCAAAGCCACTAATTCTGTTTCCATGGTGCTTCTAGCAATTATAGATTGTTTAGAAGATTGCCATGTGATGACACTTCCACCTAATATAAATACATAGCCTGAAGTAGATTTAATATCATTGAAATCAGATATCCAATTGGCATCACTGAAACCTTCTAATACAGAAGGGAATCCAGTAAATTTCAAACCATATGAAATTGTGCCCTTAAGACATCTGAATACTCTATCTAGAGCAGTCCAATGATATTTACTAGGATTACTAGTATATCTACTTAACCTAGATACTGCATAGGCTATGTTAGGTCTTGTCCTATTTGAAAGGTATAAGAGTGATCTTATACATTGAGCATATTTTTCTTGATTTATAGATTTTCCATTATTCTTTTCTAATGGAACACTAGAATCATAAGGAGTAGAAATAGAAGAGCATTCAGAAAATTAAAATTTTTCTATGATTTTATCTATGTAATGAGATTGAGATAAAGTTAATGTATGATGATTTTATTATTTTCATTCCTAGAATGACATCTGTCTCTCCTAAATCTTTCATATTAAAATTATCTGAAAGAAAAAAAAATTAATTTCAGTTATTAAATATAAGTTAGGAGCTAAGATGAAATTATCATCTACATATAAACATAAGATGATAAATTTATTCTCATCAATCTTTTTAATGTATAAGCAAGTATCCGATTCATTTATTTGAAAACTAAAAGAAAGAATTATTTTATCAAATTTTTCATGCCATTATTTAGGTGCTTGTTTAAGTCCATATAAAGACCTTACTAGTTTGTAAACTTTATTTTCATTATCAGGTGAAATAAATCCTTCTGGTTGGTCCATATAAATTTCTTCTTCAAGATCTTCATGTAGAAAAGTAGTCTTCACATCCATCTGGTGTACAAACAGATTATGGATGGAGGCAAATGCAAGTATAACTCTTATAGTAATTATTCTTGCAACAGGTGTGTAAATATCAAAGTAGTCAATTTTGGCTTTTTGACCAAAACCTTGAACTACTAAACGCGTCTTATACTTTTCTACAGATCCATCAGTCCTTAACTTCATTTTAAATATCCATTTGCATCCTAAAGGTTTATTTCTAGGAGGTAAACAGTGAGAAGCCAAGTATGATTACTTATGATTGATTCTATCTCACTATGAATTGTCTCTTTCCAGAAAGGAGCATCAGGAGAGTTAATAGCATCTTGATAAGTACTTGATGCATCTTCAATTAAATATGTTATGAAGTTATCATCAAAGTTCTTTTCAATTCTAACTCTTTGACTCCGTCTAGGTTCAGAAGGTTGACTAGGATTGGTTACTAAAGGTGTTGAAAAAATTGAAGGTCGATTAGAATTTGTTTGAATAGAAGAAGAAATTTTATTTTTAAAAGGCAATATGTTTTCAAAGAAAGAAGCATCTTTTGATTCAATTAGTGTATTATTAGAAATTTTGGGTACTTCTAAATTAATTACTAAAAATCTATAAGTGTTACTATCTAAGGAGTAATCAACTAAGATTGCATCTATGGTTTTAGGACCTAATCTTCTCTTTTTTTGGTTCAGGTAGATTAACCTTTGCAAGGCACCCCCACATTCGAAGGAAATTAAGCCTTGACTTATAGCCCTTCCAAAGTTCATAAAGTGTGACCTATCTTTTAAATGAATTCTATTAAGAATGAAGCATGAGGACAATAATGCTTCTCCCCAAAGATTTTGAGGTACCGCAAAACTTAACATTATGGAGTTAACCATGTCTAGAAGAGTTCTATTTTTTCTTTCAGCTACACCATTTGATTAAGGTGAATAAGGAGGTGTAACTTGATAAATTATACCATGTTCTTGACAAAACAAGGCAAATTCATTAGAAACATATTCACCTCCTCTATCTGATCTAATTATTTTAATCTTTTATCTTACTGATTTTCAACTTCAGCTTTGAAACTTTTAAATTTACTTAAAAATTCATCTTTAGTTTTAATTAATTAGGTGTAACAAAATCTTGAAAAGTCATCTAAAAGTTACAAAATATTTATTTCCTCCCCTAGTTAGAGTTTATATTGAATCACAAACATCACTATGGATTAGATCTAGAATTTGTATATTTCTAGATTCAATTAATTTAAATGGTTTTCTTGATTGTTTAGCTTTAGCACAAACTTCACATTTTAAATTTAATTTAGAATTCATTTTAGGAATTAATTCTAAATTTATCATTTTATTAATTGATTTGAAATTAACATGACCAAGTCTGTCATACCAAATATCATTCAACTCAGAATTTAAGGCAATAGCAGATGAAGAAAGTGGATCTTTATTTATTTGAAAAGAAATCACATTGATTTTGAAGAGTGCTTCTGAAATGAACCATTTACAAATGAAATTATCCTTTTTGGTGATTACAATTTTATTTGCTTCTAATACAATTTTGTAACCTAATTGTACAAGAAGTGATCCACTAATTAGGTTCTTCCTGACATCTGGAACTAGTAGAACATTGTTGAGAAGTAACGTCTTTCCAGAAGTGAACTTCAAGTTGACGTTTCCATGTCCTAGCACATTTACAGATATTCCATTGCCCATTATTACACTTCCTTCACTTGTATCCTGAAAGGAAGTAAAATATTCTTTTATAGTGCAAATATGAACATTAGCTCCTGAGTCAAGCCACCATTCTAAATCATGGTAAGCGAAGTTGATAGAAGGAGTAAAAGAAACTGACCTGATGGTACTAGTAGAAGGTTCACCTTCAATCATGTTGACTTAAGGTTTGGGTTTAAAACCTGTCTTCTTAGCTTGAACCTTCTTAGTTTTGTGAAAGAAACAATTTGAGGCGAGATGGTTGTCCTTTCCACACACAAAGCAAAACTAACCATCTTTTAATTTCTTATTCCCTTTAAAATTTGGTTTGAAATTTTTATTTTTATTATTGGAGTTGTTATTAGCATTATTCCTAGGGATAAACCTTTTATTTTTTGGTTTAAAGGAATTATTTGGATTTGGCTTAGCAACTTCAGTTATGTTGATTTTATATTTGGGAGTATCTTTATTTAATTCTCTTATTCTATATTGATCTTTAATTCTTATGGATTGAATTACAGATCCAGAAACAGAAGTTTGAGATCTCCTATTATCTTGTCCAAACTTGGACCAAGAAAGGGAAAGTTTGTCTAAGAGGCAAGACATTTGGTAGGATTCACTAAAGATGGTTCCACTCTTATGAATTTCATGAATCATGTTTTGAAAAACATAAATTTGATCATTTATAGGAATATGATCAACCATCATATAGGAGTTGAAATCAGATGCAGTAGATTTTATTGCACCTTTAAGAACTCTTAGGTAGGTATCTTCTAGTGCATCCCAAATTTCTTTTGCAGTTTTATATTTTCTATAAGTTTCATATTATCACTTAGACAAGAGAGGATATGAAACTTACAAAGGTATTTAATTTCCTCAGGTGATTTAGAAGAAGAATAAGAAGTAAAAGGTAGAATTTTTCCTAAGGCAGCAATTAGTCCTAGTGAAATTAACCAGGCTTCTAATTGCTCTTGCCAATGGGCAAAACTAATTCCATTAAATTTTTCAGGTTTAAAGTTATCTTCTAAAACCATTTTTGTTTTAAAGAGAATAAGAAATTTGTTTATCTGCATAAACAAATTTTTAAGTATAAGAATTATTTTAAATATTATTATAATAATTAAATTATACATTATGCACAATATTTTTTAAGTATAAGAATTATTTTAAACATGATTAAAATAATTAAATTACACATTATGCACAATATATATGTTATGCACATTTTAAACTTTAGGTTCTTTAACCCATTTAAGTTTAATATTAAAATTAGATACATTATGGATACGAAGTCCAAGTTCTGCATAATGTTCATTATTTACTCAATGTTAAAGTAAGTTACATGTTATGTGCAACAGGTTTAACATGCCTGTGTTAAAATGGTCAACCGTAAATAGAAATTTATTGCACATGCAATTCTACTTGAAGATAAATTAAAAGAATATAAAAAACCGCTTAATTCACTGTTTTAGTGTTATATGGTAACTAAAAATGAAGGGTTCGCTTGAACAAACAGTAAGTCGAAAAATCCACAATAGCAGCAAACTATGAAATATTTTTTTTTTCTGTTTTATAAAGCAACACTCAGATGGATATGAAACAGAAGGAATTCAAATTGATAAGCATAAATTCCAAAAAATGTTCGAGACTAGCAACACGTTAAATTGATTAAAACCAGTGTTGCTTAATCACAGCTTCGTGTTACAGTAAAACAAATCGTAATAACAAATCTATTAGAAATCCTTAATACAATACTGTAAAGTATTTACTTTTATTACGCGAATTGAAAATCGAATTTGTAAAAATTGGAAACAAAAGTTTTTTTTCCCTAAATTATTTACCTTTTCGAAAATAGAAAAAGTAAAGTTACGAAAATGCAATAGACTTGAAAAACTCAACACCGAAACAGCAAGACAGGAATTGGTGCACATCATCTATCGAGGATGGTTAAGGAGAAGAAACAAAAGAGATGCCCATTAATGATAGTTTCTTGGTGCACATCTCTTGGCAATTGCAAGCTCAAAGGATCCATAGTATGCTGATTTTGTAAATTACTTGGTTGCTAACCTCTTTGCATTTTGGTGCATCTTATTAGGAGAAGAAGAGATTTTTAGCAATGGTCAAATGTTATTTTTGGGATAAACATTATTTGTCGAGGCAATGCGTAGACATTATTTATAGGAGATGTATTCCAAAAAAAAAAAATTATGATATATTTTTTCATTGTCATGCATCACCTTTAGAGGATATCCTAGCGTATCTAAAATAGCATTTAAGGAACACTTCAATCTAGATTCTATTGGCTTTCAATTTTTAAGGATATTAGAAAATTCGTGTTATCATGTGATCAATGTGAAACAAATAGCGTATCTAAAATAGCATTTAAGGTACTCTTTGACATTGTCATGTGATCAATGTCAGAGTAGGTAGCATAATGAGGATAGATGAGATGTTATAAAATAATATTCTTGGTGTTAAAATTTTTGATACATGTGGAATAAATTTCATGGGACTATTTTATTCGTCCAGAGAGAATAAATAGAAATTAATATTTGTCGATCTAGAAATTAATAGTTGTCGATGATATATCTAAGTGGGTATAAACCTTAGCAATCTCAACCAATGACTCAAAGATAACATGCAAGATGGATTTAGAGTCTCTGGAGTTGTCATTACTAATGGAGGGGCTCATTTCATTTAGAGGTTAGGAGTTTAGGGTTTAAAGATTGGGGTTAGGGTCTCGATTAGTGCATACTAACCTATTAACTTTAGTGAGCGGAATAATAATATGACCCAATTAAAATGCTTAGTTTTAAATTAATAGTAATATTCTCACAAAACCTTATGTGAAATATCATTATTTATCCGACTTGGACTAAGCTTAGATATCATATAAAACTTCCATTAGAGTCTTGAATTAATAAGAGTTGATAGAATGTAATCATTTAAAAATTCTCTCATCTCCTCCCCTTCCTTCTCTCTCTATCTCCTTCTATGGTTTAACAATGTTTTGTTACATGAATTATTATTTTTAAACATCTATAATATAGAGAATTGCTTCCTTCACTTTTATTCCAACACACTTGAGGTTTCAGCAAATTAGTAACCATTTAAACATCTTTATTGAGAGAAAAGATTCAAATCATATTTCACAATGTCGAAGGAATTGCTCCCTTGATGAGTTGGAGGGATTCAGCAAAGTCATCCAGGAACTGGTGATGGTCTGGTATCGCGTCGTCATCAGCCGCCAGAACTATCTCCATTTTGTTCATGTAACTTTGGAAATGCACCGTGAGAGCCTATTAAGATCCCAGCTAGATCAATCAGTCATCTGCAGGGCAATCAAACTTATACTATCCAATAGCATAGCTAGAACTTACTTGTGGATGCCCGTAAACACTAGGAGCAATGTAGACAATTGGATGACCATAGAATGCAACTTCTTCAACTGGCCCAGTCATACTGGAGAACGAAAAGGTTGTGTTACAGAGCACCCTGCGAGACAGTGCTGCTGCTGCCTGTAGTATTCACAAGCAGTCAAGCACACAGAGACAACTTTACCACAAGAATGAAAGAGAGCAAAACAGAGTACCACAAAACAATACAGACTTTAAGTCCTACGCATCTGACAATTAAATTTGCACTCTTATACGTGAAAATGGCCTCAAAAGAGTTCTTCTTCCTCTTTGCAATCTCCTGCCCCATACGAATGTAGTCCAGAGGATCCTTGTACTCGTTAGTCGAGAATGGCAAGATGATGTAGCCAAGCAAGTTCCCCCACTTTGTGCCGCCATCCTTGCCCTCCATAAGCTCAGCCAAATTCTGCTCAAAGGTAGCAAAATCTCATCAAAAACTAAAGTTTCAGATTATTCTCAAAAGATGTCGAGAACAGAGAAGACACACGTGCACTCCTGGAATCGGTCTAATGTTCACAAGCAAGGTTGATCGGAGTCTAATACTCGACGAGAGTTGCAGCTTCTTACTACTGTTGCCAACAATTTGACCAAACAATTGGACAATCGACAATGTGTTTTTTTTAAAGAAGAAAAATCTGCGAAATAGTTTACATTGATTACTCGATTGCTTACCGTATCTCCTCTGGAGGTAGCGAGACAAGCCGGCAGATGTCACACCCACAAGCACATCATTAACAGTCTGAGGCAAATTTGGGGGAATTAGGGTTTATGTTCAACAAGCATGCCGTAAATTGACAAGCAGAGAAAGAGAAGGGAAAAGGATCTACGCAATGCATCGCGTTCTTGATGTCCTTGATGTCACTCAGGCTCACAGCGCGGTGCACGATCCTCTTGGGGCGGTTCTCCGCGCCCCTGGACGCGAGGATCGGCGTGGCGGTGTCCTTCAAGTAGACGGCGGTAGCGATGAAGCAGATGACGTCGATGAGGGTATTCCAGGCGAGGATAAGGGTGGCCCAGATCCCGACGAGCGGCGTGAGGGTGCCGGCGGCGGGACGCTTGGAGGGAGGCGGGCGGCGGGACTGGTGAGGGAGAGTGGGGAGTGAGGAGGGATCGGGTGCAAGCGAGGAGGAGGGATAGGAGGGACATGCCATTGCCGAGGGAGTGGTGGACGCGGAGGACGGCGACGGCGGCGGCATCGGAGGTCGGGAAGTTGAGGACGTGGAGCTCCCAAAGGGGACGGGATGGGTCCATCGGGGTGGAGGTGAGGGAGGCGACGTAGTCCTCCACCACCTGGTCCGGCGAGGCGGCGGTAGCGCTGGGGTCTAGGTTTGGGATCACGATGTGGTCCTCCACCCTCACCTCGGTTGGCACCCATCTGGCAGTCTTCCGCTCACCGTGCGTGTCCCAAACCTGCAGATTTGCTTCAGTTTCGCGGAGAAACTTTTTAAAGAAGTCAATAAAAAAGATATCTTTTATTGTATACTTCAATTTTTAATAAATAATTGGTCCGATCTATCGCGGTATCTGTTTGACGTATCTTTCGCGGCAACGTTGATTTATGCCATAATTGAAACCTTACGAGATGCCGGTAACACTGACATGTCTTTGGACTTTGAGGTTTGGTCCGGCAACGTTGATTTATGCCATAATTTTGTTTCATACCGGTATCTGTTTTACGGGTGCGGCCAGCAGAAATAGCAATTTAATCAGCTGCCCGCTACCAGCAGCAATTTACATGCTTCTTAGAGAAGCGGAATGAAAATTCACTATTCCAGCCGTAATTGTGGACTTTGAGGTTTGATTTTATTATTTAATTTACCTGAGACTCGAATTCGCCGCTTTCTCGATTAATTAATAGCATTAAATTATGCTTATATTTGCGTAAGCATTTAATAATTATGAAACAAAATTTAATCAAGTATTAATGAATTGAATTTAATCAAGTATTATGAAACAAAATTATGCTTATATTCGCGTCAGCCGCAATTGTATTTATTTATATTTGCATATTTTTATTAAAGAAATATTATTTTTGGTTTGTGTTAAAATTATATAGGTTCAATTTTGTTTATTTCAAAATGAAAAAAAACTTTGTTATTTTTATCTTTTATCTTTTTTAATAAATGCATAAAAAATCTCTCATACTATTCTAAATAAGGATTATTTTTTTATTAAATAGAATAGAGAAAAATTCTTGGGCAATATTTTTATTTAGGAATCTTAAGCTAATATCAAAATGTTTCAGTATAGTTTTAATTTTATTACATATTTTTACTCAATTTAACACTCAATATGAAGATTACAGGCATTTGAATAGATATTAGCAAATAGTTAATTTAAGAAAAAAAATTTAGTCTTATTAGTATTTAAAATATAATTATAAAGTATAATTTTATTTAATATTTTTAACAATTAATTATAAAAATTATATATATTGTTGAGACAATTTATAATAATTTTATTCAAGTCGACCAGCAATTGTAATTTCCCAAACAGCTTCTGCTTTTCTCAGCCAGCTACCTTTCAACTAGCAATTCTTCAACCAGCAGCCAGCAGAAGCAGAATCAGCCCCAAACTGGCCCACCATTCCGCCGAATGTGCAAAAGGGTATCCTCGTATCCAAGACACTGATCCCAAAGCAAAGATGTGACTCTAAAAACATAGTCAACATTCACGAACTTTAGTTAATTTACACGAAATGTTAACTAGTATTTAACCTTGATTAAAATTAACTTTTTATAAAATTTATGTTGACTTGCCGTTTTTCGTGAAATGATAATAGTTTTTTTTGTAAAATGAGTTTAGTTTTTCGTAAAACGGTAATAATTTTTCATGAAATGATATCAGTTTTCGTGTAAGTTAACACAGTTTTCGTGAACGTTGACTTTAACCAAGGTTAGATCTAGGTTGATCTCTGGCAATCTTTGACCCTCTCCATCAATGCTACTGCTATCTCCAATGATCTCCGATGATTTCTGGCCCTCTCCGTCGACCCTATTGCTATCTCCGATGATCTTCAGTGAACAAGGACTAAAGGTCCAACGAACTCAGAGATCGTGTCTAGACGGTCGCACCTTTGCTGATGCCTCTACTCTCTCTCGGTGACTGGGCTCTCCTTCTCATCCGCCACTTTGCTCACTCTGTCCTCGATCTCCATCACTGCCGTGATCTTCGTGGTAAATTTCATTCTTTCTATTGGCATCCTCGATACATTTATTGAGTTCAAATCTTAGATCTTCGTACTCTACGGATCTGTCGATTTACTGTATATATTGTTTTAGATAGGGGGAGTGTGTTACTTCTGTCCCGACTTTACCAAAGATTGTGAAAGGTCGTAATTTCGCAAAAAGGCATATTGCTCAGGCTAAGATTGTGAATTAGGGCAGGCTAGGGAAATCCAAGAGGAGGATGATAAATTTTGGAATACGCCTACCAATCATTCAATTTAGGACAAGTGAAAACAGGGAAAATGAAAACAGTGAAGCTTGAACATGAGAAAGAAAATGCTTACCTTAAATTTGTAGAGATATGGGATTTAGAATTTAAAAATATAAGGAATTAGAGGCAAGAAATATGCTATTATTTTCAGATGGTACCATCTAGATTAGAGTATTAAAAGAATTTTTTTTATATTTTGAGTCCAAATTATATAGTGTTGTAATGTGGCTAGATTTGTAGTTGTGTTTGTTGTTTATGTGTCAATCTTTGTGATTGGTGATTTATGTTTTGGATTACTATAAAAATTTTATAATAATATGTATTATTTCGCTTGGGGAAAAAAAATTAGGACAAGTGACGTCATGTACTACTGCCTTTTCTAGATTTGCTGTCTGGATTTTAATATAGAAATGTTTCTAAGATTTGATTTCTTGTAAGATGCAAATCACATTTTATTAGAACCAAGAATTGGCAAGTTAGTACATATATGAGAATTCTGTCTAGAAAACTTCCTTGGAGTGAAGTTTTCAATTGAATTCTCATACCTGAGGACAATGCTCAAATGTATCAGGGAGTCAAGTCCTATTATTGAGTCAAAATTGGTAGAAGAGAGCAAAAATGTTTGGACAAATGTGAAATATATTTCTCCAAAGTTAATGGGATTTATCTTTTTGATGCTATAAAATGTAAATTTTGATAGCTATATGAATCAAGTTTGAGACTTCCAGTACACTACTACTTAACAAGTTTAATACATTTTTAAATTCTAAATCCATTACACAAAAACACTGCTATCATTACACAAAAATTCAAGTTTAATACACGAAGTTATAGTGTTATTACAATAAACACTGCTGTCAATACAGTACATAAGATTGCAATTACTCATTACAACAACATATCAATCCATAGTTTAGAATTGCAATTACTCATTAAAACAGTAGTTTACTCATTACAATAAGAGTACATGTCAAATATAACTCTTTTTTTCGCATTGCTTGTCTGAGAAAATTATTTCTTAGTAGTGGGTTGAGAATAATTGAACCTCTCTTGAGACGAAATTTGTGCAGCTTGAATATATGAACTTTTATCTAATATCTGCATTACATAAGAAGAGAATATATCAATAAGAGAACCATTGAATCAAAAGTCTGTACCAAGAGATAAACATACATTGTAAGAGGGAGAAGCTCTCATCATCATGCCTGTATAAGAAAATAATGGGGATGCTTGCATCGAGTGGTGGATTGATGGCACCTTAAGACACAACTTGAAACAATAATTAATTACAACTGATTCATAGCAAAGCTGAATTTATGTACATAAATTTTTCATACCATCGGGTGGTGGCTTGATACTAATATTTGGATCCATTCCTTTCTCATTATTATCATTTGCTATCTCTTCAGGTAAGGCACCTTCAAGTAGAGTTTGAGGATCGGTACGTAATATATGTTCTACATTAATTCTGAGTTGACTAGTTGCGATTTCAATGTGCTCAAGTGCTCTTCTAGAGTGCATACTCATTGTTGAGATAAAATACTAGTTTATACATAGATATCAAATAGATTAAGCCTTAAACACAACTCAACAAAACCGAAGCAAACACACTAAGCTTTAACAAACCATGTTTAGTAAAATACCCTAAATATGCTGAAACTTGCAATTCAATGTTTAAGTACATTTTTCATTTAAATGTTTGGCCATACTCGTTCCCAAAAGCAGACTAACCTTCATCTTATATATACTAAGTGCTAAGTTTAAGTCCATCTCTAGTTAAGATTATAATTATGCTAATGGACCTAAATTTCAAACCACCAACACATGAAACTCATCAATAAGTATCATACCCCTCATATCCGATCAATAATCACAAGGAAAAGTTCCACTACTGAATCAACAACCGAATCATTCCAACATAAAAGAAAACTATAAATAACACACAAATAATAGTGAGAATAACTTAACAGGATTATTAAAAAATAACCCCAAAATAGTGCCAAAAACTTGCACAGTTGTAGTCACTAAAATCAGCTCATTTAACACCAATTATATTTATAAAAATATATAATTTAACCACCAACCTTTACCATTCCAAGATTACTCAAGTGTACTTAGTAAATCTGGAAGATAGAAACATGAAAAGATTCCTAATCGCCATGAATCACAAGAGTAGAAGTCAAATCCTACTTCACAGATAAGCTTCCTTCTCCTCCTCTAGTAGCCGGCGATCCAGGCACCGCCAGCCACCTCCACGGTGCAAAAGCTCTAGGTCTCTACTCTTTTCCTCTCGATCTTGCCAGAGTGGACAGCGCTCAGAATCCCTTGCTCTTTGACCGACTGACAATGGGTTTCTTGGCGACCACCAAAGATCGCCGAAGACAACAACAGAGTCGACGGGGTGGGCCAGAGATCGCTAGAGATTCTCTCCAGCGGGGTTGACGGAGACGGAAAGAGCTTTTTGATCGCCAGAAATCACCTCGTTGATGAGTGAACGGGAGTGGGAAAAAATTTTCTCGCCTGATGGAAAGAGTGGGGCGGGCGAAAACTAAAAAATTTACCCAAATAAGGATAACAGACAGAAACGTTGGCCAGCAGGTTAAATATTTCGTATACATTGACAAAACATTGGGTAATTTATTTTCGTGTGCGTTGACCGAGAGCATATAACAAACTTTGCTTTAAGATTCTAAAATCTACGTCAAAAGTTGTGCCTGTAGGATCGCGCGATCCCTGCTGCGATCATGCGCGATCCCTGCTTTAAGGTTATATAAGCCTGTTTTTCACTTAAGCAAAAGCAAGTTGGGAAAAAAAAGCCTGCGTAGACCCTGTCTTTCAATCAAAAGTAGGGTCCGTATTTACGTGAATCTCAAAGTAGCCTTAAAATAGAATATAACTAAATTTCGTAGAATCTGTACGAAATAAAATAGAATATAATCAAATTTTGTAGAATCTATATAGAATAAAGTATAATACAATTAAATTTTATAGAATCTGACAAAAATACCATAGAATTTATACTAAATTGGTAGAATCTATCTACAATAAAGAATTCTAAAGCATGTACAACATTGAAACAAAATCCATTATGTTGCTGATCTGTATTTTTATGAAATTATTTATTATGGACATATTCTACTAATTTGGTATAAATTCTATGGTATTTTTGTGAGATTCTATGAAATTTGACTGCATTCTACTTTACAGATTCTATGAAATTTGACTGTATTCTATTTTATTATGTACAGATCCTACAAAATTTGACTATATTCTACTTTATTCTGTACAGATTCTACGAAAGTTGACTGTATTCTATTTTATTCTAGACAGATTCTATGAAATTTGACTGTATTCTACTTTATTCTATGCAGATTCTACGAAATTTAATTGCATTCTACTTTAAGACTGCTTTGAGATTCACGTGCAACGAACCCTGCTTTTGATTGAAAGGTAGGGTCCCTGCGTAGGCCTTTTTCTCACAAGGGTTGGAGGAATTTGCGCATGCTTTGCTCACTTTAAGTAAATTTTAAGTAATTTTTAAATAAAAAATAGTAAATAATAAATAAATAAATAAATAAAAATTGAGAAAGTTATAATTTAATATTTTTGTTTTTTCTGCTTCTCAAAGAAATAATTTGCATAATTTTAGTTAAAAGTTTAAGTATTATTGTTCTAAATAATTTAAAATTTTAATAATAGAGAAGATTAAAATATATTATTATTTTAAATAATTTAAAATAATATATTTATTTTTAATTTTAAATTTTGATAATATTAAAATAATGATCTATTAAATATTTTATGAATTCTAACAATATGACACAATATAATACAATATAGTTTAATATAGTTATAAAATAATTAACAGAGGATCAAACATAGTTATAAATAACAGTGGTACTGAAGCCATGATGCCCCCACTTCAATGGCTTGGCACTGTTCTATTCTAAAAAAAAAGGCACCACATAGGGACTATGTGGTACTGATGCTATTTTCCCATGACTTGGTATACAATTATTTACTCTGTGAATGCTTGATCAATTATGTCATTTATGTGAGATGTATTGTAAAGGCTTTTGGTACATCAATTTCGCATGCTCTAATAGATTGTACTAGTAATATTTAGTTTAATTTGCTTTCAATACTGCATTATAACTTGAGACTTGTTGTGATTAACCTATAACATTACCAGACCTACTTAAGCTATTTGAGATTCCCCATTTCATCTCATCACTGTTTTCTAGACAAGTCAATTGCTTGAGGACAAGCAAAACTTTAAGTCCGATGTATTTTGATGACATGCAAATATATGATATATCGTGACTTATTTCTGTTATTATTTTGGAGTAAAATGCATATTTTGTTTCATTTTATCTACTTAATTGCTTCATATTCTTCAGAGTATTCACTTTTCCTTTGTTTTATTAAAATGTTGGGATTTGGCCCTAAAATTGATGGAATTTGGAAGATCTAAAAATATGAGACGAATTCTCATGATGAGACGAAGCTACACGTCGAATTTCAGCTCAAACGGAGTTCTCTGTGCTCTTCACGGGCATGGCCGTGTGTCCATGCACGACCGTGTATGAACCTGCACTTTCAGATTTTTGACGAGACATTCACGGGCACACCTGTGAATCCATGCATGGCCGTGAAGAACAATTTTTCCAAAGATTAAATGTCGCCGAGCCATACATGGGCATGATCGTGCATCGTCCCCCCCCAGTTCGACAGGCGTCCGTTTTTTGCCCATAACTTACTATTTTGGAAGCAGAATTTGCTAAAAATTTGTGGAGACCTTCCTAACTAGGAGACACATGTTTTGGGACTGAAATCATCAGATTTGATTAAGCGGTTGAAGATAACGAGCAAAAGGGGCGACAACTAGGGTTTTCGGGTGATTTCTTGGCGACAACACTGTTCCGGCATGATTTCTTCTCCGTTCCGACGAAGATCATCGTGCTGAACCTTCTTCCATCAAGGATCTACTCCTCCCTCTAGTTTGAATCAATTTGTATGAGAGATTTCATGTATTTCGTGATGAATCTTGTAGCATAAACTCTCTTTTCGGGATTTGGGCATAGCCCACTGTAAGATGTTGAATATTATTTTTTGATCTACATTTTATCCAAACTTATCTTTGTTCTTATTCATGTCTAGGAAGTTTTCATTCATGTTTATGTACTGTCCATATATGTTCATGTTTTAGATGTTGTGAGAATGACTGAGAGGTGAACCACAATCATCAGATCCTCTTAGACTGGACTGGAGATTTCGGCAACGAGAGTTGTCGAAATAACATGAGGAACCCTAATTCTTCACAGAACTCATTGGGTTTGCTTAACTCGGTAAGCCACGAGAGTAGGAGACTTGAGTTAAGTTAGACACCGGACCGTGTCCTGAGAGGGAGCGCATCTGTACCTTAGGAAGGATTACCTTAAGAACACACATGAAACTTAATCAAGATATCAAATTTTCATATTTCTTCATGCTTCAGTGCGGTGAAACCCAAAACCCCGATCTCTCTTATAGACTTCAAACCCCGATTGCTTGTCTTCTGCTCTGCTTATTTTTAATTTGCTTCAATTTAATTACTTGCACTAGGACATTAGTTATTTCCTATTTAATCATTAAACTAGCTATTAATTAACTGATTAGTTAGTATTTGACCCCTAGTCCTCGTGAAATCGATACTTTTTATTACGCGATAGACCGTGCACTTGCGGTAGCAGCCTATTAAGTTTAAGGCCCTATCAGTGGAGTGGGCGAAAACTCAAAAAATTTACCCAAATAAGGATAATAGACAGAAACGTTGACCAGCAGGTTAAATATTTCGTATACATTGACAAAACATTGGGTAATTTATTTTCGTGTGCGTTGACCCAGAGCGTATAACAAACTTTGCTTTAAGATTCTAAAATCTATGTCAAAAGTCGTGCCTGTAGGATCGCACGATCCCTGCTGTGATCACGCGCGATCCCTACTTTAAGGTTATATAAGCTTTGTTTTTCACTTAAGCAAAAGCAAGTTGGGAAAAAAGGCCTGCGTAGACCCTGTCTTTCAATCAAAAGTAGGGTCTGTATGTACGTGAATCTCAAGCAGCCTTAAAATAGAATATAATTAAATTTCGTAGAATCTGTACAAAATAAAATAGAATATAATCAAATTTCATAGAATCTATATAAAATAAAGTATAATACAATTAAATTTTATAGAATTTGACAAAAATACCATAGAATTTATACCAAATTGGTAGAATTTATCTAAAAAAAAGAATTCTAAAGCATGTACAACACTGAAACAAAATCCATTATGTTGTTGATCTGTATTTTTATGAAATTATTTATTATGGACATATTCTACTAATTTGGTATAAATTCTATTGTGTTTTTGTGAGATTCTACGAAATTTGACTACATTCTACTTTATTCTATACAGATTCTATGAAATTTGACTGTATTCTATTTTATTTTGTACAGATTCTATAAAATTTGACTATATTCTACTTTATTTTGTACAGATTCTACGAAAATTGACTGTATTCTATTTTATTCTAGATAAATTTTATAAAATTTGACTGTATTCTACTTTATTCTATGCAGATTTTATGAAATTTAATTGCATTCTACTTTAAGACTGCTTTGAGATTCACGTGCAATGAACCCTGCTTTTGATTGAAAGGTAGGGTCCCTGCGTATGCCTTTTTCTCACAAGGGTTGGAGGAATTTGCGCATGCTTTGCTCACTTTAAGTAAATTTAAAATAATTTTTAAATAAAAAATAGTAAGAAATAATAATAATAATAATAATAATAAAATTAAGAAAGCTATAATTTAATATTTTTGGTTCTTCTGCTTCTAAAAAAAATAATTTGCATAATTTTAGTTAAAATTTTAAGTATTATTGTTCTAAATAATTTGAAATTTTAATAATAGGGAAGATTAAAATATATTATTATTTTAAATAATTTAAAATAATATATTTATTTATAATTTTAAATTTTGATAATATTAAAATAATTAACTATTAAATATTTTATGAATTCTAACAATATGACACAATATAATATAGCGCAGCATAATACAACACAGTTAAATATAATTATAAAATAATTAACAGAGTATCAAACATATTCTTTATTTGTTATCCGTTTTCACCAATTTTTATTGTATAAAGGAGCTCAATGAACACAACTTAAAATTTAGGAAACAAGAAAACACTTACTTTCCGCTCTACAGCTATGTACACCTTAGTTGGAAGATCCATTCAAAATGTTTCTTTATTCTATTAATAAAAAGAGAGCCACCTTATCTCTATTCATGGTGATGATTCAACAATGACATTATTTAGAATTATATATATATCAAAATAAATTAATTTACATCCTTGAGTACCAATGACAATTTAGGTCATTGGTAGTACAAATTAGGTCACCCTTCATCATCAATTTCGGAATTTGTGGTAAAATTTGGAAAGGACATAGTTATATCCCTAGAAAGAACATATGTCATAAAAAACCAATAATATATAATGTAAAACAAGCAATAAAAAAACTCACTTTAGGTAAGGAATCGTCATGTATCTTATTAGTGAGCGTTTTTGTTTAACAAATTCTTTCCATTCCTCCTCATCTATTTTACCATCACATTTCAAATCTACTTGAGCAAATGTCTGAAAAAAGAAAAAAAATAATTATAATGATAATGATAATAATACTAATTAAAAAAACTAATATCACCTTTTCAACAATAGTTTCTACGACATCATCGGAGAGATAAAGTTCCGATTCCTCTAGAAGAGCAATCACCATCTCCTTCAACTATGAAACTAAACTCCAAAAGTCAAAAGTTTGGAAGAAAAATGAGTTGGGGAAATTAAAAATAATGGCAAATTTTACCTCTTCATGCTCGATGAAACCATTATGCCTCAAGTCATACAATCTAAATGCAACTTCACAAGGACACAAAATCAAATATATATGATTTGATCTATTACTAGAATCAAAATGAAGATCAATGGATGAATTTAGTCAATCTTACATGTCATTTTCTCTTCTAAGGGGGCATTTGGGTGAAAAATGCTCAGGGTTCTCACGAACTCTCCAAACTCAATCACCCCGTTGTGTTTGATGTCAAACGAGTCAAATAACTGCGTAGAAAGTGTCAAAAGTTTTCCTTTCGTGTAAAAGTCAGAGGGACTAAAATGTCAATATCTCTACTAAATTGCGAAAGGAAAACTATAAATGCTAAGGTCAACCTTGTCGGCGAAGAAGTTTCGCTTGGTGCTGCTCCTCAGCAAGGCGAGCTGGAATTCTTCCTGATCAAATTAATACATTGACTTACTGAAACAAAATTAAACTGTTGAAAAAAAGTAAAAAAAATGGTTTGGGTGATTGAGCATATATACTTTGTGAATAAGCCCGTCCTCGAATATCAAGCTGCTTAACTTTTTAAAAAGCTGGTACAGCGCTTCCACTTCGCTCACAGTAACTGTGAACAGATACAATGAAATCTAAGAACCGATCAAGCATTTGAGGAAAAAAAATAAATGTTAATCTCTTTTTTTTTTCAGTTTGAGCTTAATTAGAGTGAAAATACGAGAAAATATATGTTTCCTGAGGAGGATGCACGAGAGTCAACGGGGGAGGGGTGCGTGTGTTCGTGTGTTCTGGGAAGGAACCCTGAATACTCACACGAAGTCTCGGCGGCGAGGACATGCGGATCTTCGTATCCAGGTGTGCGCTTCTCAGTTCGTCTCGCCGATAAAACGCAACCCATGCCGCCGCCGCCGCCGCCGCCGCCGCTGTTGCTTTTATAACACACACAAAAGCAAGAGGCTAGAAACTAAGATCAGAAAACAACGGCACCCATGCGGCCGCCGCCGCAATTGTTGCTTCTGTAACACAGACAAAAGCAAGCGGCCAGAAACTAGGATCAGAAAGCACTGACAGAGAACGAACTGGAAACGTGGATTAGCTGCTGCAGATCGAGGAATTCCGATCAGTTAGCTTCTCTCCGCCAGTTCTTCTGGCTCGGGCCATTTTATAGGCAGCGAGGGAGGCATCACGGGCGCATTTTCTCGGTAAGTTAAATTTTTTTAAAATTTCTTAAGTGAAAAAAAAAATATATTTTTTAAAAAAATTATATTAGTAATCTACACATTATAAGCTATCTAATAATAATAATAATATTATCATAAAAAAATTTACACATAAATAAAAATTAATAAACATATTATGATAAAAAAAACTATCATATAAAATAATTTTTTTTATAAAATTATATAATAATATATTAATATTATATAAAAATAAGATACCTGTTCCACGCTAAAATTTTTTTCATCAAAATGCCCTTTAAACACCACAATGGATACCAAGATCACAAGGAAAAAGGAAGTGGAGGTTTCCATAGCTTTATAATCAGGACAGCCGCTGGCAATTCTATTCCAAACAAGCATCAAGCTTGCAGCAGATATTGCTGACAACCACGTTCATCTTTCAACTTACCTCGCACGTTTGCTCGAACCAGAAACCCTAGTTAGGTTTTCCATCGAGAATCTCTTTTAATTCACTGGGACGGATTAATCGATGATCGCACATCCACACGCAAGGCATCGATTCCAGCATCGTTTCACTGAGGGAGGCATCGATTCCAGCACGCAGTCTTCAGTCTTCACCATCCATTTTCCAATCCAAGAAGCTAAAATCCTTCACTGTGTGGCTTACGTGAGGAAAATTTTTTTGCCATTGGGTACCTCTACTGTTTGACAGTAGATTTCACGATAAAATTATTATAAAATTAATTACATTTTAAGATATTAGGATTTCACGATAATTTATTTTATGATGATCGTAAAATGTAGTCGATTTTATGATAAAATTATCATAAAATCTACTCACAGCAAGGGTACCCAATGAAAAAGATTTGGCAGTTGGGTATCCCTGCTGCCCGATCTTGCAGTTGAGTACTTCTATTGTGAGTAGATTTCACGATAAAATTATCGTGAAATTAGAATTTCACGACAATTCATTTCACGCGGATCGTGAAATGTAGCCACTTCACGATAAAATTATCGTAAAATTTATTCACAATTGGGTACACAACTGTAAAATCGAGCAGCAGGATACTTAACTGCCAAATTTTTTTCGTATCCAATTGCAAGATCGGGCTACCCAACTGCCAAAAGTTTTTATAAAGGAAAAAAAATTTTCAACGTGAAGCATGCACGCACGTAGTTACCTGCAAATAATTCCTAGAGAACAGGAGAAGCATGGTCGTCGCCTTCCCTTTCCCTGTTAGCTGTA
Organism: Costus lasius; assembly: GCA_027563935.2. NCBI lineage: Eukaryota > Viridiplantae > Streptophyta > Magnoliopsida > Zingiberales > Costaceae > Costus > Costus lasius. Next base: position 14,741,869 of record CM050449.1, read on the forward strand.
CTGGGCATAAAGCCCATTAATGTGAGAGTTAATGGTCGGCGGGTAGGGATCGAGCTCACCTTGCTGGCACAAGAGGCAGGCTATAGCAGAAAGGAGATGGCGAGCGGGGTAGTAAAGATGAAATGTTGCGGGTGAGTGCAGGGGGGCATGTGGACTTTGTAGGCAGGTGTAGGCGAGCTTACAGATTTTGCCGGCGGGTGCAGGGAGCTCGTAGAGGTTGGGATCCAAAGTGTGAGAGTTAATCATGCTAGTTGTTGATCTAAATTCCAATAAGTCGTCTAGTCTATCTAAATTACGATATGTCACACGTGCAGAGAAAAGTCAACAGTGGTTGCTCCAAGGAATATTCCTCGAATTCAAAAGTCAAACAAAAATTGAGTAAAAATGATAAAATGGTGCGATTATTACTCTGCATGACACAAACAACTAATCATATTAATACGTGAAAATACTACTCAATTCATAGAGAATCAATGTAAATACAAAATAAATAATATTTATATATATATATATATATATATATATTAACTTAATAAATAATAATTTATTTATATTTGATTTAGTTCAAACTTGTAAAAAAATTTCTATTTTCTCTCTCTTTCATGTCGTTTTCTTGGGTGGAATGTTTAGAGGAATGGTGTTATCCTTTCTTTCTTTAAAGGAAGGGAAGAAAAAAATTGACCTCATTTTTCGAACAAATTAATTCCGCTTGATTCAGACGAAAAAATGGATGAAAATACATGTACATTTCCTACCGCCTTCTCAGTGTCTACATAAGATCCTCTTTAGTGAGTGCTATCCTCCTCCACACCTCCCCCCAATCAGTGCTCCCACTAGCTATGTTTCTTTAGATGGACGAAAAAAGAGAGAGAAGGTGAAAGAGGGAGGAAAGGAAAAGATAAAGGAAGGAAACAAATGGCACGTGAAAATCACATGCTCAACTGATGAATGGGGAAGAAGAAGTTGCGTGGGGAAGAAGACAGTGGCAGCTTCTAGAGGGAACTTTCGGCAATGGCAACGGCAGAGGCTTCTGGCAGCGGCAACAGTGAGCGCTTCCGACGATGGCAATGGCTTCCAATGGCAGTGAGGGTGGGGGCTTTAGATGGGAAGAGGGTAGCAGTGACGACTTCAAGAGGGCAGTGACGGTGATGGGAGGCGAACTGGAGGCATAAGGCGGGCGCAAGCTCGGCAACGAGAAGAGGGTACCTAAGACGAGCAAGAGCTCAGCAAGAAGCCAGGGCGAGCTCGGCAAGAAGTAAGGGTGAGCTCGGTGATGGGAGGCAGAAGGCGGGCGCGAGCTTGGCAATGGGAGGTGACACAAGAGAGGAGGGAGGGGGAAGAAGGAGGTAGTGTCGGAGGTGAGCAACAAGTGTCGATGATAATGAGCAACAAGTAGCGTCGTCTAGCAATAACGGCAGCAGGATGTAGCATGGAAAAAGTAGGGAAGAATGTGAAGTGGAAAAAGTTTCTACCCAATTTGGGAGGACTCGAAAACTAGAAAAAAATATGTTTCTTTTCCTTCATATTTTCTATCTATTCATTCATATCCTTTCAAAGAATGAGCGAAAGCAATACTTTTTTTTTATTTTCTTCCTTATTTCTATTCAAGGAAACAAACCTAGTGTTCATCCTCCCTCCTCCTTCCCTTGTTGTGTCCCCCTCGTGCTCCCCTCATGTGATTAGGCATCCCCTGCCATGTGCCCTTCTCCTCCCCTTCCGTCGCGTGCAGTGACTAGGGACGGGCAAGAACGTCTTCCCACCCCCTAGCTGACTGTGTGCTCCCCTATGCGGTGAGCTCCTCTCCTCTCCCTACCATCGCGTGCAGCAACTAAGAATAGGGAAGAAGCCTAGTCTTCCTGATGCAGGAGCAACCCACATTGACAGACCTATGAAGACACATGAGAGCAGCCCAACCCCTCTAGAAGGCATGTGGGCAGACTCCCCATGACATGAGGAATTTTCAGCTCGATCAGAACCCTCCAGACCCCGACACAGCCAGGCTGTGACAAGCACGCAGACCACCAGCACACCCGTTCCTCCTGTCGTGTTCAATGCCGCCAGACCTAGCCAACCCAAACACGGCCAAACCGTGATGGAAGGCATGGCCGTGACACGGTCAAGGAAGAACGTGAATGCAAGTACGACCCTCGACACGCTCGTAACGAGCTCGGCGGAACGCGACCTCAGCGATCACGGCCGTGACAAGGAACACGGCCAAATTACGGCCCGTAATATTCATTTCAGTCCCACCGTAATCTTGGGCCAACATACAGCCCGTGAATCAGATTACAGCCCTGCACTAATCTCCGGCTGTTAGCCCCACCACGACCAGGCCGTGAAGACAAGCACGGCCGTAACACGGTCCAGTCAATACGCAAATGTGGACACGGACCGCGACACACCCATGCACGACCAGGCTGTGAAGACAAGCATGGCCGTAACACAGTCCAGTCAAGACGCGAACGCGGACACGGACCGCGACACGCCCGTGCCACCGACCTTATTCTCTTCGACGGAATCTGGGGCTTCCGAACACGGCCGTGTTCGCCAACACGGGCAGGCCGTATTCGCCCCTGAAGATCGAATGAAGCCCTGACAACCCCATTTCGACGTACACCACCCACCCTACCATGTTGCTCCACCTCATGATGATCTCACGGAGTCCAACAAGGTAACAATCCGATGATCCCAGCGCCAAAGCAAGCCACTGGACCGCTTTACGGGCGTCATCAGCACCCTTTCCATCCACACTGAGGTGACTCAGCCCAAGGACACCACAAGCCGGCCTCCGGAGGGCCCAGCTCCAAGTGGGCCGCTCAATCTCATCAGCAATATAGCCTGCGATTGGGCCACAACGGTGGTAACCCAGCCCTCAACGTCCAAGTTCTGCTGCTTGGTCACGATGTGCTCCGAGCGCATCTAAACCACCCTATACGAAGACGCAAGATCGTGCTACCAGCTTCAAGGAATATTAGTTAGTTTGTTATTTCCTGTCTTGTAGTTGCAGATTGACCACTTTAGTGACCTGCAAAGGTTGTTAGGTTGTTAAAGTAGGTTGTCTTCAGTAGCCTTGTCTTGTTCCCTCCCCTCTTGTTCTATAAAAGAGGAGGATAGGGTAGCTTCTTAGTTAGTTCTCTTAGAGTGAAGAGACCTCCTGGGAAGCTGAGAGCCTCCAGCACGTGGAAGTCGAGCCGTTGCCTCGCCTTCGTAATTGTTCGGGTCGAGGACGTCTCCTTGATTCCAAGTTGTTCTATTTCCTGCTTTACAAGAAGTAAATCCCACCCTTCAGGTGGGTCAGGTTCGTCTATTTTTCCCTCTCCATTGCATGCTTATTTGCTGTCGTTTCTTCTTGCCTTCACCCACGGCCGTCTGTACATCGGAGACGTGGTCGGATTACTTGTCTCTTTGGTGTATTTCAGCCCCATAGGCGCACAAGCCGAATTCTGCACAACCGTAATCCCCGATGCGTGCTGAGCTTAAAACGTGCTAAGTGAGCAGCTAATTTGCTAAAATTACTACAAGGTTAGTTCATTATATTCAGTAGTTGGGTGTCGTTCGCATTTGTGTTGCCCCGATCGAGTTCTACGTCGTTTAATCATGTTTCTATCGGTTTTCTTGCACTTTCCGACACTTTTTCTCTTCCCTCATCTCACGACCCTCTCCCGTTTTCGCATGCATCGTGTAGAATCCTAGAGTACGACATTAAGGACCATCCTTCCCATTAGTTGCTTCATCAATTTTGGTATCAGAGCTAGGTTACGCGTTCGATTCTTATTGTTCGCACGATCTCACTCCATCGCATTGCATATTTCTGCACTATTTCGGCGTTTTCAGCATCTTGTACGTCTCCCCCTATTTGGGCATGGTGGCTACAAGGTCACATACCATGTCTTCTCAATACCCGGAAACCATTCCCGAAACCCAAGAGGCGGTTCAACCTTCGGAAGGGGCTAACACCTGTTTAGAGTCTATGGCTGCGCTTGAGGCGCGACTTGATGCGAAGCTTGAGGTGTTGTCCGCGCACGTGGACGCCCATCAAGCAAGCACGCACACCATGGTGCAGCAGATTTTGGTTGGGATCCAACACCTCCTTGGTCAACCCGGGTCCGCGGAGCATGGACGCCCGAGCTCAGTTAACCCTCCGGTGTCCACAAACCCAGCCCCCACTAGAGAGTTACCTCCATTGGCCGCGCCCACCCGGCGGCGTGTCTTCGAGGAGGAATGGGGTCGCACACGGCCGTATGAGGACCATGAGACCAAGGCCGTCCATGCACTCATGCTACGAGAAGTGCAGAATCCCGTTGTGTGCTTGGACGAGGCGCCACCTGCTGAGCTGTCCGCTCTCCTTTCCGAGTTTAGCGATATCAGCCCCGAGGACTTGCCTCATGGCCTTCATTCGGACAGGGAAATCCAGCATGCGATTGACCTCGTCCCCGGAGCACCCCTCCCTAATTTGCCCCATCACCGGCTCAACCCCACGAAGCACGCCGAACTACAACGTCAGGTGGATGAACTCCTTGCTAAGGGGTACATCCGTGAAAGTCTCAACCCTTGTGCCGTTCCCGCGCTACTCACGCCTAAGAAAGACGGGTCGTGGCGCATGTGTATCGATAGCCGTGCTATCAATAGGATCACCGTCAAGTATAGATTCCCCATTCCCTGACTTGATGACATGTTGGACTTGATTTCCGGCGCGTCGTGGTTTTCCAAGTTCGACCTCTGTAGCGGATATCACCAGGTCCGCATTCGCGAGGGCGACAAGTGGAAGACCGCCTTCAAGACCAAGAACGGTCTCTATGAATGGCTTATCATGCCATTCGGTTTGTCCAACGCTCTGTGCACCTTCATGCGCTTGATGAGTCAAGTTCTTCGACCCTACATGGGCAAGTTTTTGGTCATCTACTTTGACAACATCTTGGTCTATAGTCGGACTCGCGATTAGCACCTAGAGCATCTTCGCTCCACCTTCGAACTCTTGCGCAAGGAACGCCTCTTCCTTAACACGAAGAAGTGTGCCTTCATGACGAACCGCGTATATTTCCTTGGCTACATTGTGTCCGACCAAAGTCTGTCCGTTGACCCTGCTAAGGTTGAGGCCATCCGGCATTGGCCCGAGCCTCGTACGGTTTCGGAAGTCCGTAGTTTCCTGGGGCTTGCGGGATTCTACCATCGATTTATCCGTGGGTTCAACACCATTGTGACCCCTCTAACCCAGCGTCTCTCTAAGGACGAGTTTGAGTGGACCCCTGCCACTCAACGCGCTTTCGACGCACTTAAGGATGCCTTGACCACTACCCCTGTCCTGCGCCTCCTCGACTTTTCGAAAGTCTTTGAGGTTGCATGCGATGACTCTGGCTCCGGCATCGGTGGTTCCCTTAGCCAGGAGGGCCACCCCGTGGCCTTCTTTAGTGAGAAGTTGAACGCTGTTCAGCAGCGTTACTCGACTTACGATAAGGAATTTTACGCGATAGTCCAATCATTGCGACAATGGTGGCACTATCTGCTTCACCGCGAGTTCGTTTCATATAGTGACCACCAAGCCTTGTCCTTCTTGAATGCCCAAAAGAAATTGGGTGCCCGCCATGCCAAGTGGGTTGAGTACTTGCAGCAATACTCTTTCGTGATCAACCACAAAGCAGGCAAAGAAAACGTTGTCGCGGATGCCCTGAGTCATGTCCGAACCCTCTTGTGTGTGATGCGTACTCGCGTCAACACCTTCAACCATGTTAAGGAGGAATACCCCGCTTGTCCTAACTTCGGGGCCGCCTACGCTGCCCTCTCCGAGTCTTCCGACCCCGAGTTGTCGTTTCAACTTTGTGAGGGTTACCTCTTCTTGGGAAACCGCTTGTGCATCCCCCGGTCATCCCTTTGTGACCATTTGCTCCTCGAATTATATGCGGGTGGCGTCGCTGGCCACCATGGCCGCGACAAGACCCTTGAAATGGCGGAGGAACGCCTATTTTGGCCCTCCCTCCGCAGGGATGTCGAGCGCGTCATGCGCCATTGCGGCACGTGTCAGCTAGCTAAACCCCGCCCTTCGAACACGGGTCTCTATACCCCACTGCCTGTGGCTGCCGGCCCATGGCGCGACCTGAGCATGGACCTTGTCCTCGGGTTACCACGAACGGCTTCCTGCTTAGATTCCATTTACGTGGTTGTTGATCGATTTTCGAAGATGGCCCATTTTATCCCTTGTTCGCGTACTGCGGATGCCTCCCACGTCGCACATATTTTTGTCCGGGAGATCGTGCGTCTCCATGGTCTTCCATCCACAATCGTGTCCGACCGCGACACGTGCTTTGTGAGCCATTTCTGGCACTCCCTTTGGGCTCTCTTAGGCACTACTCTGAAGTTTTCCACGGCCTATCACCCTCAAACCGATGGGCGACCACCCGAGGTCGTGGGATTCCATCCTACCCATGGTCGAGTTTGCGTACAACAGTGCTTCCAATAGGTTTACGGGTCTTAGTCCCTTCTAAGTTGTCATGGGCCATCAGCCCCGTAAACCCATTGACCTGCATGACCTACCCATGGAGTCTCACCTTTTCACACCGGCCTTCTCATTTGCCCAGCATATCACTAGCTTGCATGATGAGGTTCGACGTCGTATCTTTCTGGGCAACATTTACAATGCAATGAAGGCCAACGAGCATTGTAGGCCACACCACTTTTCTGTAGGTGAGCTAGTGAGGGTGCGTATCTACCCCTGAGCGTTTATCCAACAAGGCACATTCTAAGCTCCAGCCGCGTAACATGGGACCCTATGCGGTAGTGCGGCGGATCGGCTCCAATGCCTATGTTCTGGACTTACCCGTGGACATGGGGATCCACCCCGTCTTCAATGTAGCGGACCTCCTCCCCTTCCACGGTCCTTTGGGGGCACCTTCAGACCCCGACGATCCTTCCCCCCCCCCCCCCCAAATCTCCAGAGGAGAACCCATCAGAACACGCAGCGGAAGCTGATGCAGGAGCAACCCACATTGACAGACCTATGAAGACACATAAGGGCAGCCCAACCCCTCTAGAAGGCATGTGGGCAAACTCCCCAGGACTTGAGGAATTTTCAGCCCGATCAGAGCCCTCCAGACCCCGACACGGCCAGGCCGTGACGATGGACATGGCCGTGACAAGCACGCAGACCACCAGCACACCCGTTCCTCCTGCCGTGTTCGACGCCGCCAGACCTAGCCGACCTAGCCGACCCAAACACGGCCGGGCTATGATGGAAGGCACGACCGTGGCACGGTCAAGGAAGAACGCGAATGCAAGTACGGCCCTCGACACGCCCGTAACGAGCTCGGCGGAACGCAACCTCAGCGATCACGGTTGTGACAAGGAACACGGCCAAATTATGGCCCGTAATATTCATTACAGTCCCACCATAATCTTGGGCCAACATACGGCTCATGAATCAGATTACGGCCGCGCACTAATCTCCGGCAGTCAGCCTCACCATGACCAGGTTGTGAAGACAAGCATAGCCATAACACGGTCCAGTCAAGATGCAAACGCGGACACAGACCGCGACACGCTCGTGCACAACCAGGACATGAAGACAAGCATGGCCGTAACATGGTCCAGTCAAGACGCGAACGCGGACACAGACTGTGAAACGCCCGTGCCACTGACCGTATTCTCTTCGACGGAATCTGGGGCTTCCGAACACGGCCGTGTTTGCCAACACGGGCATGTCGTATTCACCCCTGAAGATCGGATAAAGCCCCGGCGACCCCATTTCAATGTACACCACCCACCCTACCATGTTGCTCCACCTCATGATGATCTCACGGAGTCCAACAAGGTAACAATCCGGTGATCCCAGTGCCAAAGCAAGCCACCGTACCGCTTTACGGTCTTCATCAGCCCCCTTTCCATCCACACCGAGGTGACTGAGCCGAAGGACACCACAAGCCGGCCTCTGGAGGGCCCAACTCCAAGTGGGCCGCTCAATCTCATCAGCAATACGGCCCGCGATCAGGCCACAACGGTGGTAACCCAGCCCTCAACGTCCAAGTTCTGCTACTTGGTCGCGATGTGCTCCGAGTTCGTCTAAACCACCCCGTACGAAGACGCAGGATCGTGCTACCAGCTTCATGGAATATTAGTTAGTTTGTTATTTCCTGTCTTGTAGTTGCAGATTGACCACTTTAGTGACCTGCAAAGGTTGTTAGGTTGTTAAAGTAGGTTGTCTTCAGTAGTCTTGTCTTGTTCCCTCCCCTCTTGTTCTATAAAAGAGGAGGATAGGGTAGCTTCTTAGTTAGTTCTCTTAGAGTGTAGAAACATCCTGGGGAGCTAAGAGCCTCTAGCGAATGGAAGTCGAGCCATTGCCTCGCCTTCGTAGTTGTTCGGGTTGAGGACGTCTCCTTGATTCCAAGTTGTTCCATTTCCTGCTTTACAAGAAGTAAATCTCACCCTTCAGGTGGGTCAGGTTCGCCTGTTTTTTCCTCTCCATTTGCGTGCTTATTTGCTATCGTTTCTTCTTGCCTACACCTACAGTCGTCCGCACATCGGAGACGTGGTCAGATTTCTTGTCTCTTTGGTGTCTTTCACCCCCATAGGCGCACGAGCCGAATTCTGCACAACCGTAATCCCCGACGCGTGCTGAGCTTAAAACATGCTAAGTGAGCGGCTAATTTGCTAAAATTACTACAAGGTTAGTGTGTTATATTCAGTAGTTAGGTGCCATTCGCATTTGTGTTGCCCCGATCGAGTTCTACGTCATTTCATTGTGTTTCTATCGGTTTTCTTGCACTTTTCGACACGTTTTCTTTTCCCTCGTCTCACGACCTTCTCCCATTTTTGCGTGCATCGTGTAGAATCCTAGAGTATATTAAGGACCACCCTTCCCATTAGTCGCTTCATCAATTCCCATCCCCCCTGACACCTAGGTGGTGCGTCCCTCTCCTCCCCCTTCTGTTGCAGTGCAGCGACTAGCATGTGCTCCCCCTTCTACTACACCAGCGAGGTCCTATTCCTATCCTCCCTCTTCCATTGCCATCGGGGCGAGGGAAGAAACCCGTCTCCCTTGCACCTCTCCTCCCTTTCCACCGCGTGTAGCGCTATCTTTCAAATTGTCATCACCGTGAATATTGAAAATAATTTTCCTTTCTTCCAACTTTACAACCTCACCTGATTTTCTCTCTTTCTATATTTCTCTCGTTTCTAGGAAACAGACTGCCGAAGGAAAGATTATCCCTTTTAAAATTTCAGGAAAAAAAGAATTTAATAAAAAATTCCCATTTTGGAATTATTCTAAAAACGCTCTTTCTGTTTCATTATATTTACTAATTCGCAATTTAGGATTCCAGGACTTTAGACGAGTCTTTTACTCATCGAGCCCGACCCCGAGCCCGAGTCCGAACATGGGCAGCAGCGGGAACCCCATCGCCGCCTGCGCCGCCCGTCTGCTCGCCGCTGCAAGCTCTCCGCGGCGTGCTCGGTCGCGGGTCGCCCCTCTGGCCGCGGCGGTGCTTCCGACCGGCCTCGTGGAGGAGGCCCTGATGCTGGCGAACGCCGTCTCCTCTTCGCGCTCGAAGGGTGACGGCGGGGCTGGCGACGAGCTCCTCTGCTTCGTTCGCTCCCAATCTCCGTCGCCAGTAGGGCGCCCAGACGTCTCGCCCTCCCCCCTTCTCTTCCATCCGCAATCCTCTCATACATCAGTATAAGGTACTTTTTTGTGAACATAGTTTCGTTCGCTGCCAATGAAATTTTGGTCTTGCACATTTACTTTTACTTGATTTACAAATTTCAATTAATTGATTTAGGGTACATGATTATGGAAATAATTCAGTGGTCTCGGAGTAAAAGTTCTAGCATTTTTCCCTATACAATTACTGGGAGTCGATATTTTTGCAAAGAGACCCGACGTTTTTGTGCTTCTTCCGTTGTATAACATTTGAATCTCAATCACAAGGACAGTTGTAATCATTGATCTGGGTATATATTTGAACTTCTGTACATAATTGTCCAGATCTGTTTCTTCTATACATGACATTTCGTGGAGTTAGGCGAGATGGGTTAGAACTTAGAATAAATAACAATAATAATAAACTATCCTTACAACATGAGTGTGGGAGACTTTGAGGATCTATATTTCAGAATTTTCATGAGATCCAGACAAACCACGCCTCGCACTTTGCTTTCGTAATGTCAATTAGGGAGCAGTAGAAGTGTTGTTAGGTCAGAGTAATAAAGCATTCGGTCATTAAGCTATCCTTGCAATGTTTTAATTCTCCCTTCAAAGACTCAAACTAGATTTACTTTGTTCATTTTCTACATAACTACATACACTGGCACCAAACTATTCCTTCTCAGGTTTTTTGTTAGGATCGGTGGTTGAATAGCATCAAAGTATAGGGTAGAAAGATCCTATATATGTGGTGTTACTGGTGTATTTATAGCCACACATGCATACATATACATTCATATACTAAGTAAATGATAAAATGAATATCGATTGAATTGTAGTGAACCCACTAATGTATTTTTTTCTATTGTTTTACTCTTACTAATTTTGAAATTAGAAAGTAAACTAAATACTAAATGAAGCAAGAACCAAATAGAAGCATAGTAATTATGAGTTACAACATCAGAGAAAGCTGCTATTAGTTTTGATCGCAAACATTTCAGCGACAGAGAGGCAAGATAGAGTGAATGGAACTTCCTTGCAACAAAGTGAGTTCATCTATTAGGTGATGAGATGGACCTTAAAGGCTGTCGGCGTTAGTGAGTGAAAGGTAGACAAGCATTAATTTTGAATAATTGTTGATGGGCAAATGCCACAAAACATGAGAAGCAAACAAAAGAATATTCTTGTTTTGCTCTAGTGAACAAACAAGATATCAAATTAGCAGTTAATGATTTGAAGATGTCAGTTTGGTAATATTCTGGGCAAGACGATCAAGCATTTGAAAGCACAAGACTGACTGCTGTGTACAAATGTTATTTCTCGTATCACATAGTGAACAATCAAAAGTGAATCATTAAGCTGATAGTAAGCTGGACAAGGTAAAAGATGACAGGAATATGGCCTCGCCTTTTCAGCTTCAATATACATAAATTTTCTTGTTTCACTTGGGTATATATATATATATTTTCAATTATATCTATAAACTTACATAAGTATCTCAATCAAATACAGCCATTTTTTTTATGGATTCGATGCCTGACTTATAGCTAACCAACTCGAGCTGTAGATTATCATGTGTCTCTTACATTTAAGCCACAAAACACTCCTCTTCTGGACTTCAGCAAGCTCTTTTAAGTTCCCTAGATCTCATGGATCTCAGCTTCTACAGTGCCATAATCTCATCTCCCGTCCCTCTAGTGGCATGTATCCACACCTGAGTTCCCAAGGCCTCCCATGATAACTCATCTCTCCACCTATGTTTGCTCTCTTGTATCCACTACCTCTAGGCTGCACCAGCCATGGGTGGCTCCCTTCCCTCGCAGTTACAGCAACTAAATCCCAGCATCTGAGCGACCTTACCTTGATTTTCAAACAAGCTGCTTCTCCCTCCCTTCTTCCCTTCCATCTTAAGTGCCCTGTGCACTTTCCCAGGATCAATAAACTCTAGGCTATATGCTCATCTTGGACAGATCAAAGGAGTTGAAGTTATGCCCTTGAACACATGAAGTGTTGTCAAATATTACTTTTAGCTAGCCTTTTCAGATAATATATAAACCTTTTCCTATGCTTAGTAAAAGATGCTAGAGCTAATATTCCTATCTAGTTAGGGGTTCTCCAACTAAAGTTTTCTATCTACCCTTGTCAAAAGTTGCCTACCACAAACATCTCTAAATCTCTATTGCAACACCTTTCGGTCTCTCTTTGAGCACTTGTTTATTTGATTATCCCTTTATCCTAGGTCTCAAGGCTTTCTCGGAACTTATTTTGCATGCTTGTTCTTAATGTCAGGATAGCTAGTTAGATGCATGTACATTAGTTTTTTTTGGCAAAAAGAAATGTATAAGTGATGTCTACAATGAGGAATGGTCATTTGTAACACTAGCTTTTCAATCTCCAAAAAAAGATTACATCCACTCTACAAGGATATTGCATGCACCTTTTTGCCTCATGATTCTCGAATATTATTTTTTCATTGAACTTTAATGATGCTAGCTTCTTGGGAAGGGAAGGGGCAGCCCTATAGCTCACCTAAGGGAGGAATAACTTATGAGGCAGTTTCATGTGAAGGGGATAACTCACTTGGATATGTGCAATGCTCATTCTTGTCTTCTTAATAGATGTTTCATATGCATCATTCTAGATTATACTTATTCCCTCCCTCTAAGGTTAGTTATCCTATTCATGGTCTTAGAAACTAGTTCGTACCTTCTGGTACATATACCATGTGTCACGATACACTTCAGTACTAGTATGTACCAGTTTGAAATTAGATTGGTACACTGGTATGGATGTCCACTTTTCCCGGAGTCGAAGGCATGCCCTTTGATATAAGAAATGGTTTGAGACATTCTTTTTAACTTAGTCATTACTTCTTCAAGAAGATATATAACCTTTTTGAAATGCTTAGCAGGGAAGAGCTAGAAATACTGCTCTATCTAGCCGAATTCTCTAGCAAAAGTTTTAGCCGCTATTATCATGTCAAAGGCCATCTACCTCTTAAGGCATCTCTTAGGTCTCAATTGCGTCATCTTTCCCTCCATTATGAGAACTTGCTCATTCGGTTATGATCATTATCCTAATTCTCTAACATTTAAGGATTCTCTTGGAAATTTTCTCATTAATGTTAAGAGAGCTAGTTAAATGTGTATATTAGCTATTTTTACAAAGATAAAATAATAAGTGTTGAATATAGTGAGGGTGAGTGTTCATATCGCTAGCTTTTCAATCTCTATTTAATTTGACTGGTGTGAAAGGATTTTATCTACCGTACTTTGTAGAATTACAAGGAATATTGCATCATTGTCATCTCATGATTCTTGAGCTATGATATAGTAAAATCCTCTAATCTGATTTTCACTATTTTATGCTATTGTTTTTCTACTGAACTGTATTGATAATAGTTTGCTGGGAAGGGGGAGAGCAACATATGGTTCACCAATGGGAAGGATAATTTAATAGGTAGCCGCCACATGTTTAAGTGTGTGTGCAAGTGCTCAACACAAAGTTCACTAAAAGGGAGGAGTAAGTAGATGCTTAAGGAAAGGTTTATGATACTGGTCAGTGTATTAGTCCATTGCGGGACTAGTACATATCGGTCCACATTACTAACTGTACCGATGCAAAGTCAAACCTTTACATGCTGCTCGTATTAGGCAATATGACGGTAGATGTATTAGTCCATTGTGGGACTAGTATATATCAGTACTGAACAGTACCAACACATTATTGACCATACTAATATATGGTCGAACCATATAATCATTTTTCTTTGATTCCTTGGCTTAAGGTTGATGACATAAAGAAGGACACATGGTAGCTCACTTGGTTCTGACTTATGCATAATGCTAATTGCTTGTCTTTAAGGTAGGTGTCCCCTATGAAGCATTCCAAGCTTTAACCAGCTCTTAGCTATATACTCAACTTGGACACCAAAGGATTATATCTACTCTATTAAGTTTGTAGAATGACATGGGATATTATATGCACATTGTTATTTCATGATTCTTGAGTAATGATTTAGGATAAGCCTCCTAAGCTAAGCCATAATATTATATTTCTCCAATTTTTTCTGGAACTAGTAAAGGGGGATCAACTTCATATGTCACTAGAGGGAGGGGTAACTTACGAGGCAATGTTTGTTGCATAAGATACAACACAAAGCTCACAAGAAAGGAAAGCAGTATAAAGCCTGGGGCACGTGGCATAAGGGGGTAACTCACCTCACCTGAGTTATAACTTATGCTCAATGCTTATTTATTGTCTTCTTAAGGGAGCTGAAATATGAGTGATATTAGATGTTTGTGTGGGTTGGAGGTGGTGTGTACAAAGCTAGAGGGGGTAAATATGGCCCAACGAAGATGAGGAGATTGGAATATGAAATCAATCCAAGTAGGAGATGAATATATTAGAAGCTCTCAGAAACTCACCATGGTCACTCTTGTGGCGCTAAAGGGAGGGTGTTTCAATTCGTACTAACCAGTCAAGCTGTTGGATGGAGTTTCTGTCCTATATGGAGAATGACAGAGTTTTTTGAACTTAATGTCTTCTTGGTAAATGTACCTATTTTAGGGGTATTTTAGATGTTCTCTATTGAAGTTAGGGTTGCTTTTGATGGGAAAAAGCAAACCTAACTTGGATTGAAATTTTGTTGGATCAACTTGAATTTTGCAATCCTACTAAGGAATCATTTACCCAAATTTTGGATGGTTGAATTATGATGTTTCAAATTTCTCTATGGTGGCTTTTGTTCAGTTCTTCTTAGTGTAGAATTTAAGTGAGATTTTTTTTCATCTTCTCTCTTCCATTGGTGTGAATGATGGCAACATTTTTTGTTTTAAATCCAAGAATATGTTGTTCTTGATATACGTTAATGTATTTGCTCGTGTGGCTAGAAATAACGATATATTTTCTCACTAATTAGTATCTTTTGCTATTGCGACTTCTTTGTTTATTTGGTTATTAGTTATTTGATTAGCGTTTAGTCTCACTAGGGAAAAGATTTATCGTGTTGTATATCAGTTCTGCTAGGCAGCTTATTTAATGGTTTTATATATTTTTTATTTATGTTCTTCCCCAGCACAAGCCATGTAAAATTAATGTTAAAAAAAAGGAATAAGTAAATATAAATGGTATAATTTAGTGCTTTCATTTGATGCTTGCATTGGCCAGCCTTTGCTAATTATATAAATGATATAATTTAAGGCATATACCAAATGATAAAAGCGTTGCTATTGCTCCTCCTATTCAGGCTTTTGCTAATTTGATTTCTTTAGTTTTCATGCCTGCATTCTCCCGCTCTGGGTTTCATCTTTGCGCCATATTGTAATGACTTCGACTTCTTGAACTGCAGGAAACCGGCAGCCAGGTACGAGATCACGAAGTTGCTTGGAAATTTCGGTGCTTAAAATCAATGCATGGACTCCAGCAGTTGATGAAATGTCGTTGTTACGTATTATTAACATCGATGTAGATGTGCGTGGGCAGAGTTTCGTCCTCAAGATCTCCACCTTAAGCGTGTTCACTTACCTCTACGAAATATTAGTTTATTTATCAATAAGTTGCACAATAGCAATGATCAACTTCTACCAAATCTCTTAATGATATACAATATTTAGACCATTATTTGCAGTATACCATTATGTGTATACTCCACTTTGTATTTCCTTTTGATTTCGTGGCTTATTGCATTCCATTAGCAGGTGTCTACCAAATTTGTGTCCCAAGGGTGGAGAAAAATAAAAGAGGAATTTTTTTGGGAAAGAAGATGAACGTATCAAAAAATACTAAGCTCGATTGCATGAAGATCCGAGAACCGGGATGAGACCTCACCACCAGTGCTGGACATAGCATGGCATCTACTAATTTTGACGCATCGATCTGGGCATTGCTCGATGACTACAAGAGGGCTTTGGTTGTTCCTCGTTGGCGACGTTGGAGCTCCAACCCACCTTCAAAAACACAGGCTCTAGTGGCTCCGCCTGTCTAAACTGCTCTAAGGCTCTAAACTCGTCACCTCATTAAGCATTCGCTTCAAGCGCTTCCATCCTACTAGGGGTGAGCATAATTCGGTTTTTACCGAATTTACCGATCGGTAAATCGGTAATTCGGTAATTCGGTTCGGTAAATCGGTAATCGGTTTTCGGTTCGGTATTAGTTTTAATGTAATTCAGTTTTTCGGTTTTCGGTACGGTAAAATATATTCGGTTCGGTAATTAACCGATTTACCGATATATATTAATATATAAATAATTAATCTCTCTTATCTTATATTAATCTCTCTTATCTTATATTAATCTCTCTTATCAAATATCAGCAGCTCAGCGACTCACTCAGCGTCTCAGCGTCTCCGTCCGTTGGCGACTGTTAGCCAAATCCAAATTCCCAAATCCACTTAGTGGCGACTGTTAGCCACTCCACTCAGCGACTCAGGCTCTTATGTGGCGACTGGCGTGGCGAGTCACGAGTGGCGACTGGCGACTCTTCACTCTTCAGTGGCTCAGTCGGTCAGACCTCTACTCCTCTCGGTCTCGGGCCTCTCGGCTCTCTTACAGCTAACAGCCCTAACCCTAAATTCCCAAATCCAGGCGACTGGCGACTCCTCTCGTCTCGGCTCTCTCCGACTCTCCGTTCGACAATCGACAGCGAGTGGCGACTGGCGACTACTCTCTGTCTCTCTCCGTTGTCCTCTCGCCGTGGTCCTCTCTCCGTTCGACAATCGTCGCCATCAACCAAGCACCTCATTGCGGCTCGCGTCTTCGACAGTTCGACTCTTACTGCTCCGGTGCTCCCAGCTCCCCGTCGGCCGTCGCCATCAACCAAGCCCTTGCGGCCTTGCGTCCTTCCCAGAATCCCAGACTCCCAGTTCCGGGTTCCCAGTTCCCACAGCAGAACAACTTGACAGCTCCAGCCTCCAAGCTTCCAATCGAAGCCATCGTGCATTCGTGCCCTAGCCCAGTAGCCCCTGCCTCCAAGATACAACATCACGGCTACTTCATCTGTAGCCTCAAATGTGAGTTTTTACAGCATTACATTTACGGCTACTTCATCCAAGATACAAGTATACAACAGAACAACAAGTTTTAGAAATAAATTCTGTTTATTACGCATATTTATAATTTTATTTACGTTATAAACTTATAATTCGTAGATGCTAGAAGAAGATATGGAAAATCATAACACATCTAGTGAAGATCTTACACAACAGACTCAGGATCCTACACAAGTAACACAACAGACAACACATATTGGTACTACAAAACAAATTGCATCTTCTTCAAGAGCAAAAAAATTTCGAAAATCTAGTATTATTTTGTGAGCTGAATTTTGTTTATTAACTACTTTGATAATTGTTGTTTATTGGTTGCAGGCTTATAGCATTATTGACTTATTGTGTTGGCTCATCAATTTTGCAGCTTGAGTGTTTGTATAAGGTATATACTAATATCGCATACCATTAAGGCATTAACTCATCTTTTATAGTGAAATCAAATGTAAGGATAATGTGGTATTGTGGTCTTACTAAATTTTTTAACAGGCTAAGAGGGAATGGCATGTTATCTTAAATTTGATGCTTGAAGGCTTGAAGGCTTGAAGGCTTGAAGCTTGATGCTGAATTGCTGATAACTTAAATTTGATGGGGTCATGTAATTTAATCATGTGATGTGATAATGTAAAACAATATGGTGAAAATATTTTGAGTCTGTGGTGACTGGTGAGATATTAGGACTCTGACAATGTGGTGATTAATATCTCTAATTTGTAGGTGATTAATATCGTTTACAGAGCGCACATATTTTGTAGGTGATTAATATCTCTAATTTGTGTGTTTTGAATGACAAGTTTATAAGAGTGCATGTTATATATCTTCTTGCTGTGCTGCTTGTGATGACTCAAATAAAGGAGCATCTTGAAATCATTTGAGAATGTGTTAAATATGGAGATGCAAATGATTGCATATTTGCTGAGTATCTTTTAGAAACTTTTGTTTATAAGCCTGGAATGTATGCTTGATATCCCACAGAGGCACAGACCCACACTCATGTTACGGTTGGGACTTGAAAAGCAGGGAGTGCTCAGTGCAGTTGTATGTATCAGTCAATTGACTGAGCAAACTTTTGTTTATAATCTTTATACAATTTTGCTTCTTATTTTGATGATAGTTAAAATGTTCAATGCTTAATATTTTTTTCTTAGCCTTTTAAACTCAAAGTCTCAAATCTTTCATCGCCATGATTATTTCTCACTTATTGTTCTGGCTTCTAAAGAAAAAATTATTGATCATTGGTCAGATATTCCATGGTTGGATTCTATTATTCATTGTAATATTGGGTCTATTTGGGTAAATTACTACGTCGTATTATAAATTAAAAGTATTGTGCTAATATGTAATAGAAATAAATATTTTAATAATAAAATATGTATGCTATTAAATGTAAAATAATTTGATTGTGGAGCATATTGTCTCAATATAATTTACTTGATCTTTGATTGCCCAAAAGCTCATTTACTTAAAAATCTTGAAAATTCTCTTTTGGAATTTGGAATGAAATTAGGATTAACATCACAGTTTCAAAAATAAATATCAGGCCACATATATTTTGCAATAGTAATAGCATAAATATGATAAATATTATTTTTGATATTTATACAATAGTAATATTTTTTTTAATATTTTTTAATCGGTAAATCGATAATTTACCGATCGGTAAATACCATATTCGGTTTCGGTTTCGGTATTCGAATTTTCGGTTTCGGTAAATCGATTTTCGATAATTCGGTATTCGATTTTTCGGTTTTTACCGAATGCTCACCCCTACATCCTACAATATCAAGCCGCTTCTAAAGTCGAGCACAAACGGAGCAATTGTAACAAACTGCAACATAATACTCGTCACCTCATCGAGCAACAATACAATGCACAAATGTTAGTCATTCCTCCAGCATATGCAAGGTAATTTACGCTTCTTTTAGAAAAATAATTGAAAGAACAAAATATAAATAAATTTGAATGCTCAGAATAACAAAATTTGAGGCAAATTACAAGAAAATTATGTCCTAAACATCCTTAGTAAAACCCCGGCAACACATTGCTCTGACGTACGAAGTGGCAAGGTAAAGCAAAGGAAAATGTCCATTATTGTCTTTAATTCTCACAACCATGAATGAGAAAGTAATTTATGATTAGGTTAATGGAAAGATAGGCGCATAATTTCTGGTCTCACTTAACCCTAAGCGTGGGGAACTGTGCAGGGTCCTCAATTGACGGGGCTGAAACATCTGTGAAGGATGAAGAAACCCAACCAGCAAGAGCACCTCCAAATTGTCCCCTAGCACCGCGCCCCCGTCCACGGCCACGACCACCTGGAGTGTAGTATCGCTCTCCCTCAGCTGGCTTCAGAAACTCGCTAATGCTCATGTTCTATCAAGGAAATGTTTCATCAGTCAAAAGGAACGAGAAGATACCGCTACTAGAAGGGAAACAACATAAACGTCTCCCCCCTCAGTAGAGACAACAAACCTTTTTGCTCCTTTCATCACGATCAGCAGATTCTTTCTTTTTTCCAGTGTCCTTGTCAGATCCCTATGAAGCAATGTTAGCTGAACAGTCTTGTCACTTAAAAGATAAGGAAAAAAGTGTCACTTACAAGCTTAACGAAAACCTCATCATTGGCCTTCTTCACTGAGAGTTGCTTCATGGACTGCAAATCCTTATCAATTTCAACCTTCCTCTCTTCATTCTTCATTGCAAGCAAGGCTTTTCTTTTCTCCTCTCTAACTTTTTCGTACTCTTCCAAAGTCATCTCCTACTCGATTGAAGTCAAAATGATTTAAAGCACCAACATCAGCAAAAGAAAAGTAAAAGGTAATTCACTCAAGCAAAAATAAGAAATTGAACTAATGATAGCCAAAAAAAGGTGAGCTCAGATTAAATGGCGCAAGATATAACATTGTATAAGCACCTAAAATCACCGAGATGATAAAATCTTGGACAATATTCAATGGGATCACGGCAGGTACAGTTAACTGGAACTCCTATAACATCAATTACTTAACAGGATAGTGAATATAGGATATTGGTTGGAAAAACCAAAAAGATATTCTCCTGAACTTGATTCGATCAACCATGCAACAGTGCAGAACTGCAGAAACACGTTTGAGTGGTTTGAAAACTTTATATATACAGTGTCTATATGTGGCAATCAGCTAGTAATTCAACTTCTACCAACTCTATTACAAGTGATATATTTGTACACTCACATTAAATTGCCAACTCAACTAGAAGACAACATGAGAGACACTAAATATAATTCAATCAACGAAATTCACAGCAAAACAAAGGCAGCAAGATTATAGAAAATTCTCAAATAGAAGTGACAGGGTTGAGAGGGATTGGGAAATTAGGATTAAAAATTATAGGAAAAAAAGGAATATATGGGCTCAATGCTTGTAACATACGCACTTTCGACGGGAAAGGCCATTGCTGTTAGCGAGAAGATGCAAATAAAAAAAATTATATCCTATCATTATTGTGTGCTTTTTAGTATACACGGTGCAAGATCATTATATACAATACATAGATGGCTATCTAAAATCATATTTGGTTTCCATATATGGACTTATCAACACTTTCTAGGATGCATATCCTAGAAAGGAGAAATGAACGAAATGAAAGAGAATGATTTTTCCCTCTTCATTAGAAGGGAATAAAAGTAAGGAAGAAATCCTATCTTTTCCCTATTGTTTTCCAACCATTTTGGATGGAAACCTGACATTTTTTTCTTCCATTTTATTTTTCATTTCAGAATTATTTTTCATTCTTTTCACTTCTCTTTCCTCTCTAGGAAACATAGTGCTAAAAGTCTTAGCCAATTGATCTAGTTCTAGCTAGCACCTTCATATGCAGTGAACTTGTAAAGCAAATATAAGTAGAGTCGTAGACTATTGTGCATACTGCTTCTAATGGAAAACCAGGATAAATATACAATCAAATCAATATTCTAAACAAATTCACCTTATCTTCTTCCTTCTCCTGGGCTTCAGTGGCAGCACCTTCCTTGTTTTCCTTATTAACCTCACTTGTTGGCACTTCATCCACTGCAGCCTGCTGCTCATTTGCAACAGTTTTATCAGCAGAGTCAACTATTCCAAACTTTTCCCTGACCAAACGAACGGCATCACATTTAATATCAAAACAAAACACGATGATCAATCTCAGAGGAACCTTACTGTGCAATAGTTTCGTCAGCTGCAGCTCCCCAGTTCCCACGGCCTGCACCATTACGTTTCATCTCGTAGCCACGACCCGTTCCACTCCTCCGTTCGTAAGTCCTCCGTGGAGGACGCTCGGAATCACCTCCTGCCTCTCCATTCGCAAATCCGCCACGGCTTCCATATCCACCACGACGGCTGCCACTATAAGGCTGCCGGGGTTCGCGCTCCCTCTCCTGAATCGTGCTGGCCTCACCATCCTCGCCTCTTACAGCACCATTTGCTTCATAGCCTCGTGAAGCTCCAGCAGAGTAACCATTTCCAAACTCACGATTTTGGCTCGCCCCACCCGCTCGCCCACCCCTACCACGGCCAGCGCCGCCTCGCGCTGCACCACTAGTGTTCCTACTCTCCCTTGCCTCCCTCACTGCATGGACAAACAAGCAGATTAGAACACAAACAAGCGTATATCGACGGCAAATAAAGAAGCATGTCCGATGCCAGACGATTCAGAAACCAAGTAAAATCCAAATTTATTGAGAAATCGCTAAAAAGCAATACGCTCCACACGAAAGGTTGCAACCCTATCAAAGTAACTAACCCGCTTGAGCAGGAGGCAGCGGCTTGGTCGGGAGCTTCGCCGGCCCCTGGCCCGAGGAAGCAGCTGCAGGGACAGCGGGTTTCTTCAAGGCGGCCTTCTGCTGTTGGGAGGCGATGAGCTGCGAGGGGTCCTCGCTGTCTTCATCTCCAAGAAGATCGAAGGGGTTGATCGTCGCCATTTCAGAAGAAGAAGCCTAAGACACCCGCCAACGACCGCCCAGAAAGAAACCTAAAACTAGAATACCAACCCTCGCGGCTCAACGATATCCACGGAACCCTAAAAATCTGAAGCCGGCCCTGGATCCAGACGAAATGGCTACACCTTTTTTTGAGTGGGAGTAACAAAAAACCCTAGCCGCCACGGTGACCCGACCGAATTATGGATGGTTTGTTATGTGTAATCACAAGTATTTGTGATGAATTATGGATAATTTATTCATGTTATAATTGGATATTATTTTATGTATTATGTATGCAGGGTTTCACACTTAAAATATAGAAAAAACTCTTATAATTTTTTTTTTAATTTGTCCACTTTAAATTATATTTAGTTATATAATAGTCTAAAAATTATTTATTTTCTGTAAAGTAATTTCAAATTTTATAAATAACTTAAAAAAAATTTTCTTAATAGAACTGAACAGCACAGCACAGCAGCTCACAATTGCTTATCAGACCACCAGCTCCACTCAGACCAGCTCTACTCAAATCAGCCACCAGCCAGAAGCTCCAGCCACCCCAAACCAGCCCATTATCGCTTCAACAGTTTCGTGGATGATGAAATGACCATAATACCCAGCCCTAGTGGATTCAATTACGATTCGAGGCCATTTCAAGTGAGGATAAGTATAGGTATTTTGGTCAATTCAGTTTCCATATCCTGGGATTCTACAGCTCGCTCTTGGAGTGGCCGATTTGCTGGGACCCAATTCCATAAATATCTCTTATTTCCATGAGTAATAAATCACAATATAAATAATTAAATCCCTTTTAGCTTTTATAATAAAAATTAATAATTTTACATATAAAAATAGTGACAATTTTTATAAGATCTCCTTCACGGATTTTCTTCCTTGTTTAGTACGTTTGATTCTCATAATATCTACAAACTTATAAAGAGACTTTTCGTAATTTTTTATGAAGAAAATCTTAATTACATATCTTCATAAATTATATTAAATTATACGTACGCTTTTGATTTTATCTCATATTTATATTGCTGATTAAAAAAAGAGGGATAAAGCTAACAAATAAGATGAAGTCAACGTATAAAAGAAAGGTTCTCGTTGAGAGAGTGGAGACAAAAATATTGAATATAAGTAGTATACCAAGTTACGGTTCTATGTTTGACTAGATGCCACTAGTTGGAAGTCAACTTGCAGAAATAGTAATTTCTCTTTATGATCTCCACAAGGTCAATCACAGCCTGCATTGAAATAGTATTCATTGTTAGGAGTCAATAAGCAAAATTTCTATATTTCCCCTGTTCTACAACAACACAAATTATGCAAATTGAATCAAACAAATTCACAAATAAAATTAAGCAACAAGAAATTTCACAAAATACAGAACCGACTGAAGAACAAGTTTGACTGAGCCAAACCTCACTTCTCTTTCGTTTCTTTCCGCAATCTCTTTGATTAGTTGCGGCCATCGCATCGAGGAGGAGTTGCTGCTACCAAACTCGTCCTCCAGTTGCGGCCATCTTCATTAGTCAAATATAATATTCCCGCTTGTGTCATTGATTCTCCCGATTCATTCGAGCAAAAATGGGATTTATTTGTTTTACTTGATCTTCGAATCCAATAGTGTTTGTTTTATAACAATGCAAGATCTGTGGAGGAGGCGATGCAGCAATCCCTTCAGTTCCGTCCTGAAGAAACTGCTGCAAATTCTCCTTGCTTTTGGAGCGGCAGCAGCTAAAGATCATGGCGAGGAAGTGCTCTCACTGTGGCCAAGGAGGGCACAACTCGAGAACATGCGCCGGCTTCAAGGGGTCGAGATTGTTCGGCGTGCAGCTTCGCGCAGCGGCCTGCATGAAGAAGAGCTTCAGCATCGAATGCTTGCCTGCTTCTACTTCTTCTTCTTCTTCCTCACCTTCAAATCTTGTTTCTTCTCGTCGTTACCTCTCGGGTGGCCTGATTGCTGCAGCGGCGGAGAAGAAGAAGGGTGAGCAAACCAGATTGGTTATCGTTTCATAGTATACCTTTTTATTTTCTTGTGATGTGATCATGATTTATACACTGGAGTAGGAGTGCCGTGGACAGAGGAAGAACACAGACTGTTCCTGGCTGGATTGGAGAGGCTGGGAAAGGGAGATTGGCGAGGCATCTCCCGCAGCTTCGTCCTCACAAGAACACCAACGCAAGTGGCAAGCCACGCCCAGAAGTACTTCCTGAGCCTAACTAGCCAACGCAAGAAGAAGCTCCATTCCAGCCTTCTCTTTGACAGAGCAGTCGAGGTCACTACTCTCTGTATCAATAAATTACGATCCATAACAAGAGAAGACCAGGCAAGATCATACTAATTTAACTCTTGCTTTGATCTCTGAAAGACAGGAAATGGAAGCCAGAGCCACTGTTCTTTCTCTCAGCTGTATCAGTAATTCTTCAGAGCAAGCACAGCTGGAAGCTCCAACTCCGGTGCTCGATTTACAGCTCAGGATTTAGCCTTCGGCCAAATGTATCTGATCGATTGATTATTTCACTCGAAGAAATAGCAGATCGAAGGTTAAGGTGGGAGTTCTCCTTCAGCATTACTGAATAGTGATCAGAACATACATTTTTATGATCCTTGATTTTTAATTTAATCAAAAGGTGGATGAATAATTCGATGGATTAGTAGTAGTTCTTCTCATCGTTGGGTTATTTAATATATATTCATTGAGATCGATTTATCAGTATTAATTGAGCATGTAGTGTTCTTCAAACATTCATAAATGCAATCCTGATTAATAAAAAAAAAGTATTTTAAACTAAGTAGAAAAACTCACTTATCTTAGTTTTGTTAGCATCTTACCAAGATATTTGACAGTACATGTGCAAATAAACACTACAAATTAGCTAAATAATTAAGAAAACAGACGATCGATTCAATTAGGAATTTGAGTAAAGAATCAGATTTAATATCCGTTCTTCAGTAGGAAGTGGAGAGGAATTGTCAAAGATGTCAATAAATTGGAAAGTAGTATCAAATTTGAAGTTCATATATAAACAACAGCCAAGATAGTAATGCATGAACTAACAGGAGCTACAACTACTCAAGCAATGAATATGCAGTTTCTATGAGCAACTTACGCAATCATTTACTTCAATCAATATAATTAGTTATATTTAAATTCATCAACATCTGAGAAAAGTATCAAAAGAAATAAAGAGCTTACACTTCCAAGCCTGAACTTTGCTTAGTCAAGTATGTGATGAAAATGAAACAAAATTTTTTAAAAAAAAACCGTGGCGCGTTATGTTTTGCAAATGATCACTTCAATCCAAACTTCTATATCTCTATGAAGAAAATGGGGAAAAAAAGATCGATTGATGAAAAAAAAAAATCTAAGGATGGAAAGAGAATGCAATGTGTTCGACTAATCACCTAGTTACACAAGCACAGCTTCTTTAGCCAATGGACCTGCTTGTTGCATCCATACAACGTAGGTTATTAAACAAAAAGGCCAACAACATTCTGGATCAGAATTGAATGGAATCCCATCTCACTTTTTCGAAATATAGATTCAGTAGCTAGCTACATATTTTCCGTTTAATCAATATCTATATCAGATTAAACAATTAGGTTTAAAGAGAGTTCAGAATATCATGTAAAGTACAATATAAAGGACGTTCATAATCAGATTTGCAGAACACTAACGTATAACACTCAAAACCAGACGACAGATGATCATATAATAGTTGCAATTGTTGAGAGTGGTAACAGTAAAGTTATGTTTACATACAATCTACAGAGATACTTCTATAACTGTTTCTTATTGTGTAAGAGGTTGCCGCTGCTGAGGATTGAAACCTCGAAATTCCTCGATTCTAGCTACTGCAACTTCAAGTCAGCCCAATCAGGCATGAGAGCTTAATCTTCCTAAACGACTATTTCGGTGGCTCTCGTGGTGTCTTTATTTCTTCGATGTATTCAGCGCTTAGAAAGCTGGGTTGATTGGTCGAAGACAGTAGCCTTGCCCACATTCTGTCAGTAATGATAACCTTGTTCCTCGTTTCCGTGATCCTCTGCAATTACAAATGTTTGCAGAAGAGAGATCAAGTTCGTTAGAGATTGGAAATTTAAGTATCATGAAGAAATGATGAAAACAAAGACTTGGCAAATTGATTATAATAACTGCTATTGACTATTACGGGTTGAATTTATTTCTGACAAATATTGACAAAGATGAGACATTCTCACATGAAATGGTATGTATGTGTGCCGACCATTAACCAGTCCGACAGTGAAACCCGTGTATCCTGCCATTGCGCCGTGAACAGCACTTTGTGCCAACAGTGTGCAGTAGACGTTGTCAGATGCATTGCTTGGGATTGCACGGATCATGTAAGTAGGATCTGCATTTCAAGCTGAATGTTAGTACCAGTTTTTTTTTAGAAAGAATTAAAGTGTGAATGGGCTGGTCCAAACATACCAATATATTTCAGATTAATGGTCATGTTTTGCTTCCTTGTAAAGTAGTCCTGCACGATAAAAGAAAATAAATTCAGCAAATTCAATTTAGGGTTCAAATCACAAGAATGTGTCGTGTCTACAAACTTCAACCAGGATACTGCAATACATGGAAAATAAATTGTCTAAATATCCATCACCAGAACCATCAAGAATCTCAAAATGCATAAGCAAATCAAGAAGTGGAACGTATCTCCATGAAAAAAATAATAAAAGAATTGCTATCACGGGAATTTGAAGTGGTAAGATATGGCTAAAAGAAAGGAAACTCATAGGCGGCTAATTTATAGAACTTACTTTTATCTTCTGAGATAACCAGAGTCCTACATCAAGCAGCAGCTTGTTACCAGAAGCATCTTCATGGCTCATGGACCGAATACTTTCTGCAATAAGTTCTTGACCCGCACCCTCAGCAACAACGATAACCATGTGACCATTATCTTTCAGCCGCTTTTCTATATATTCAAAAAGTCCACCTTTTCCTTCTAAATAAAATGGGGATTCTGGGATTAAGCAGCAGTCCTAGATGAAACAGTACATGGGAAGAAAAGGCATTTCACCTCCTTGGAAAAGAACAAATAATCACGAAGTGACATTCTGATATCAGAATCAGAGTCCACTTGAGATTCAAGAATCTATTAACCATGACAACCGAGAATTTATGGAACATACCACATCCCTGCTGGCAAGAGTAGCATACATTGCGATGAACCCTGCATTATGAAGTATCATTAGACAAAAACAGGATTACAGCAACAGTTACGTACATCCATATAATTAAGCACTGAAAAAAGTTTGACAGCAAGCTAATAAATGATGTTAACACTTCGTAAACAGAAAAAGAGTTGTCTATACAAAACTTCTGTACCCTGTGAACCATTCATGTTATCATTTTGATAGAAAGAATTAGAACCAAGGAACTAAATTGCAGCTAGTTAGTGGCAAAAAGGAGAAACAAGCTTTTTTTATCAACTAACGTTGAGTATTTCAATTATATAGTATGTAAATACGACCACTTTAGTTACATAGTGCAACCATATCATTTCTGTGAGTTGAAACAATTTGAACTTTACCACAGTAGCGACCCATTAGCTTCACAACACCAATTCCATTCTCAACACTATCAGCCTCTACATGTGCAGCATTAATGGCACGTTGGGCTTCTTCAACGGCAGTATCAAAGCCAAAGGACTTGTCAATAACCTGAATCAAATGAGTGCAACAAATAGCAAGTAACGAGTAGTTATAAATTTTGAAGCACATAGTATGGAAAAATGCAGTATTATTAATGGCAAAAGTAGAACTGAGAGAGAGAAGTACTGCAATGTCGTTATCTATAGTCTTTGGAATCCCAACAACAGCAACTTTGAGGCCACGTCTTTGGATTTCCTAAAGAAACAAAAAAGGTCGCCGTAAAGGTTTATGATTGTTCATCTCATTAATCCAAGAATCTACTATAAAACATCAACTCTCTACAACAAGTTTAGTATGAGATGGAATTCCCCTTTTTTATTAGAAAAGAGAGTTTTTAACAATTACCAAGTTAACTGGACAATGGAAGCACCACTTTTAGAGATATTACCTCAAAAATCACAGAGGCTCCTTTTTGCGTTCCATCTCCTCCAATAATATAAACCTGGAGATACAGCACTCAGCTATACAAATCTAGAAGAATGGAAATCCTTCAGAAAAAAATGTTAAAAAGAAAACATGTGTATACCTGATTAATACCACGATCCTGAATGTTGTCAACTATCTTTATAGCATCATGACCACCTCGTGATGTGCCAAGGACTGTACCTCCCCGTTTGTGAATGTCATTGACACTCTTTGGCGTCAATGATATAGTATTACGAGAATAGAACCCCCTATACCCACCCTAAAGATGCTAGGGATCAAGTTATTGCAAGTAACAAACAATATTAACGTACAAAAAAGCACAAATGACCAATAGAAAAAGACAGAAATTTTGTTTACATTTAAAAAAATCCATTTGTTTTTATCTTTGTCTTGAATGTATGAAACAGAAATTCATCAGAAAACTTCAAATAAGAGTAAAATCTTTAGCGCTCAATTCAGTGCAAATATAAACTCTAACTTTAGCCATTAGATCAGAATCACATTCTGTTCCAAAACCCCTAGGCCACGCTCACAAAGCTCAGTAGTTACGCACCATCATTGCAAAACCTGATGGAACAACTTATAAGTTTCCACAGTTCTACTGAACTTCAGGTTCAGATTGAAACATCTTCGCTTAAGTCCCACTGATCTAGCTTGTGCGTACGTGTAATAGCAATTCCAAGAGTGCTAAACGATCCTATTTCTTAAAAGAAGTGATGAAATCATAATAGCTGAAGTTAGATTAATCTAGACAAACAATTAGGATAAGAAAAACAAACACTAATTCATATTCACTAACAAACCATAAAAGGCTGGTGGAAGTAATGACTATATGTGTTTTCTCTCAAAGTTACGGATCCTTGAAGCATATACATGTTGATCTGTTTTGATCTTCACAGGAAAAAACTGCAACTTCTCTTCTTTTTATCAGATATCTTGTAATACTGTTCTTTTCCATAAAAATAAATACAATGCATAGAAAAGAAATCAAATTCATGATTCGGTAGAAGTTTGATTACAACGTATTGACATTGTGGTATTTGGAAAATGGAGATGGTAGGCTAGACATCAAGTGTTTGCACCTTAATTTCATGTCTTCCATTGGAAGGACTCAAGCTTTTGCTCAAAGAAACATCACTATGCAATATTTGAGCGTCATAATTGAGTTATTATCTCAATAAAGCAAACTAATTTAAGATATTTTGATCTAAAGCAATCCTCACCTGTATACCAACAATTTTCTTGACGCCATACATGTAGGACAATCCACATACTAATTCCCTGATCACTGTATTTAGCCCAGGGCAAAGTCCACCACATGTTACAATGCACGCATAAACGTCTTCTGACTCAAAGTGTACCTAGAATAAGATGCAAAACATACTGCTAATCAATATTTTTCAACAGCAATCAAATGTGCCAAATTAGCTTAACCTTGTTGATACAAGGTCTAATACAGCCTTTACCTCTTATCCTCTTAAAAACACCCATAGCAATTCATTGTTTGAAATCTACATGCACATTAGTCTAGAAACATACCCTCTGACGAGGCCCAGCTCGTCGAAAATGGACTCCCCTTGGGCTGGTTTTCTGGACCACAATCTACAGATTGAAAAAAAAAACAAACAATTTAGTCGCATTCAAGTTCTAACATTCATATTTTGCAGTAAATGTACAGAAAATAATAAAAATACCACACCTTCTGGGGAACAGTATCGTCCTCATTAACAAAATACTTCCTGGTAGAGGGAAACATTTCTACTAGTAAAATTCTGGTAAGAAAACAAGCTTAGGTATGATTCAAGTAAAGAAACGATAGCACACGCACTTCACGACTGAGTAGGCTGGATTATCTTGAAGTGGATTTGGGTACGTCTGCGACAAAGTAACAATTCAAAACGCAATTATAACTTGCAGAAAAAGAAACTCGAAGCAAAGAACAAAAAATCATCAAATCTGGACCGCCGCAGAAAACGAAAGGATCAGAAACAAGTGGATCGGCCAAGACTCACTGGCAAATCAGTGAGGAAATCGGCGAAATGCGGCACATCCTCAAGGACGTACCCGAACTCTGCTTCCACGATCTTCTTCTCGACCCGTGGAAGGCGCCCCGCGTCCCCCATGGGTCTAAGCCTCAGATCGGCGTAGCTCGCGTGGGAGGGGAAGGTTTTCCCACCGGCGGAGACGCTGAAGTCGCTTAGCTGCCGCCAAGTGGGCGAATCGCAGTCTGATTCGACGAATACTTGCTGGGAATCAACAGGATGAGCGGCCATGTGGAGGGGAGAAGGCGCAGTGTGCATGTACGCGGAGTGCCTGGTGCTGGGAGCGGAGGCGAGGGAGAACATGGCGTGTATTTATAGGTGGAGGGCGAGGGCTTCATTGAGGGCTTTGATCGAACGGGTGGCGTAGCCCGCGTCGAAGTGAAGCTACATGAAAGAGAGCAATAAACGCAAGCAGTAGAAGCTACGCGTGCTCATCTAGACACTGGAGATTGCTAACTGCGGCGGGCGGGCCTCCAAAACCGTGGTCGCGTCACTGTACTTATTTCTATTTTAAACCTTATAGTTGAGAAAATTTATATTAGCCACTAACATGTTACACTTCAGTCTTCGTTCTTTCAATTTGCGTTCTATTTTTGCGACTTACGGGTCGAACTGAAAAACGAAAACATGCCTTCGTTTCTTCTTCCCCTGTTTTCATTTTTTTCCCTTTGCGTCCACAGAATTCCTTTTCTCGTCCGCCTAAAAAAAATTCATGTAAAAGAAAATAAAAATTATTAAAATTATAATAAATATAACATTTTTGACATTTATAAAATACAAAAATTAAAGGCCCCCAAATTCCAGCTGCGCTGCGCTGATTGCTCTTAATTCGCTAGAGGACATAGATCATAAAAGCTATTTTATATGTCGGCAGATGACCTGATCAATTAACAATAGAGTTTCAAAGCTTTTCCGCGAGCAATTACAAAGCAGCCAATCGATTCCTCCTACCCACAATCTAGCATAATCAACATAAACAGTCGAAATCAAGAACAAGAACAAGAAACACACGACGCATCACGCAATTCGCAAGCATTTGCAGAGCAGACTAACTTGGAACTCCGATCGTAATCAGCCGACGGTCCGCCGGAGCGGTTGGTGCTGCAGACGCACTGTTTGCACTTGGCGCACCTGGAGCTCTTGTAGCAGGCGGTGGTGAGGGCGGCCGCCCCGTATTTGATGAGCTGCTTGCAGACGCAGTCGCAGCCCTGGGTGTTGATTCCGTCCGCTATCGCTCTGCAGCATTTATCGTTGCTGACGCCGGCCCGGCACGGATCCAGCGACCGGCACTCCGCCAGCAGCTCCACTTCCGCCTGCTGGCCCTCTCCGCCGCCGCCGTCCGCCATGATCAAGCTGGCAAGGAGGAGCAGCGAAACGATCGAGAACGGCAGAGAGCGGAAATTCGCCATGTGATCTTCCGCCGCCGCAGCCGCCTCTTCTCTGAAATCGATGTGCCAATTTCACAGCTTATGGGCAATCGTGCGGCAAAGTCAACCCCGGCAGGCATATGTGGCGCGTCCTTCTCGGCAGCTCTAGATGTTGCGGTGGGGTTGACCTCCAACCACCCCGTTTCAGTTGGACAAGCAAACTGAGCATTTTGGTTTCACTCAACTTGGGAATATTAATTGATTTGAGCTAAGCAATTTGAGATTCAACCATTCAGGATATTTTTTACTGCATATATGCAAGGAAAACCTTAAGCAAATTCTATTTTAACCATCTACCTCTTTAAAATTATGAATCTTTATGGTGTTTAAAGATTTCCATGTCTTAAAAGGTGAAGGGCACAAATCTAACCCGGAGCTGGTATCCAGTGCAGGAGGCGTGGTTCCCTCGGCCGGAGCAGCTTGGAGTTCGAGGTGTCATTAGCATGGTAAGATTTGAGGGTTCATGGTTTGGAATTTTTTTCAACTATAGTTGCATCTCTAGATGATCTGATTAATTAACTACTGAGTTCTAATAATTTTCCGCGAGCAATTACAAAACACAAGCAGCCGACCGATTCCTCCTACCACAAACTACACAATCTGCAGAACTAACGCAAACAGTCGAAATGAACAACAACAACAACAACAACAACAACAACAACAACAAGCATCACGCAAATCACAAGCATTTGCATTCTTTGCACTTGGCGCAGTTGGCGCACTTGGTGATGAGGGCGGTAGCTTTATATTCGCGGAGCTTGTTGCAGACGCAGGGGCAGCCAGTGCTGCCGATTCCTTTCTCTATCGCTTTGCAGCATGCATCGTTGCTGATTCCGCCCCGGCACGGATCCAACGACAGGCAGCCCGCCAGCTCCTCCTCTCCGCCGCCGCCGCCGCCGTCGCTGCCAGCCACCATGATCAAGCTGGCCAGGAGGAGCAGCGAAAGGATCAAGAAAGGGAGAGGGCGGAAATTCGCCATGTGATTTCCACCGCCGCAGGCTCTTCTCTAAAATCGACGTGCCAATTTGGCATCTTATAGGCAGTCGTCCGACATAATGGACATGGCATGTTGCGGTATTGTTGACCTCCGACGACCACTTTTCGATTTGTAGATTTTTTTTTTTTTTAATATAAAGGGGTAAGTAAACAGTATATTTTTGTCGTTCGTTCCAATTAATTTACTGAAAGGGAGATCAAATCCTGCTGTAAATTAACTAATTAGTGCTCACAGATCATTAACTACGTTGTAAAGATAGGGTCTAACATGAGTTTTCAAAAACCTGCCGCAAGTCTTCTGCGTTCACACCTTATGCTCCCGTACAGTGCTCCTTACCAATGACGTCACTTGAACGACGTCACTTGAACGACGTCACTTGGCTGCCACGTTGTATGAACGCCTAGAGGACCCACTGATAATTGGAAAGTCTGTGAGCACCGTGTTTGTTTTTTTTGAAATGCTGCTCCCAACTGCTGCAGAACTGCAGAAGCAGCGACATTATTGCCTTATTGGTGTACGCGTGCTATTCCCTGCCTTGTGGCGTCTTCCTCGCTGGGAATCACAGTCAATCTAGCAGGACAAGCTTCGCTGGAAAAACAGCTAAGGTAAACTAGCCGACAAAATTTCTTAGGCACGGTACCATAAAAAAGTTAATAAAAATTAAAATAGATATTGAACCAGTATATTTTTA
This sequence comes from Costus lasius, assembly GCA_027563935.2. Classification (NCBI taxonomy): domain Eukaryota; kingdom Viridiplantae; phylum Streptophyta; class Magnoliopsida; order Zingiberales; family Costaceae; genus Costus; species Costus lasius. The sequence goes on from CM050449.1 coordinate 14,774,759, forward strand.
TTATGAATAAATTATATCCATCTATTAATTTCATATGTATATTATGTCTTAACTTTTTTTTTATAACATTTGACATATTCTTATTATGGATGAGATAATCAAAGATAGACTGGTTGAGGATAAAGTAAAGGATAGAGAGGGGAAGCATGATTTGTGTGTACTTTGTTTAAGCTCTAATAAAATGTTGATTTATATCACATTTTTCTTTTGCAATTTAAGGACATAAAGTATTATATAATATTAGAAGAACAAAAAACACAGCTTGATGACTATATATCATGGGATCTAGTACTTTGGCATCAAGGTCACCTATGGAAGGTATACAAATCTAGTATATATCATGTCTTGTTCGGAGATTTAATTTATAGAGATATGAGTATAATCGCTTATATATTGTACATTTAAATAGTCAAATACCACATCTTATTACGCACTTATATTGTTTATAATATGTAAGTTATTAATGCTTATGTAGCTTTGATGCTCATAGAGTGCGGTGAAATAAGAAAAAAAATATATTTTTCTACTTATATATCTCACACTTGTTATATTGATTATTTGGCTAATTGGTTTGGTACTAGTTTCACAAAACTTGAGTACTTGACAAAGCAGACCATTAAATACACAAAGAATTTTCGCTCCAATGTATAATTGAAAACATTGATTTCTTTTACACATAAATATGAAGGAAATACATTTGTATGTATATAATTCTTTTAACATCTAGTGTAGCTCATAAAGCAACCCTACATAAATATATAAGTAAATTTGCTTATTTGTCTTATAATATTATCATCTCTCATACTTACCACTTATTGTTTCAATTTTATCATGTCACTATTTTGGAGGGTCCTTTATGATGTCAAAGCAATGAAAAAATTGATACCAAACAATAAAAAAATTAATATTAAAAAGTGATCAATAGTTTGGAATAAAGATTGCCCAAAGTAATATAATAGTGCAGATTGTGGGCCAGTAACCCACGGCGACCCTTAGTGTTGCATAGCCAAGTTAAGTTAGATCGCCGATTGAGGCAGGCCTGGGCCTTGATGCATCATAGCCAATTTCATTGTGTACAAGCTTTGTGAATTTGGTGATAAGCTTGATTTGGTCATAGGTTTGTAAATAGACAATGGTGGGTGATTATGTGATTAGTTTTTAAATATAAAATCGATCTCTATTTTAGTGAATTTTACTGTGTACAAGTTCGTAAAACTGACAGTAAGTTTGTAAATATAGTATGGGGTGATGTTTTAATGACAATATGCTAATATATAATGGTGTTTGGTTTATAAATATGTGAGTGTTTTAGTGATTTCAGTGATAATCTACACGTAAATTTAGTGATTGTTCATAAATTTGGTGATAATCTGCCTACCATCCTATAGAATTTATATATTTTTTACAATAATCTGTTTAAATTCTATGGTATTTAAGAGCATTCTATAATAATCTGTTAATATTCTATGTAAATTTGCTTGCATTCTACGATATTTTGCCTATATTCTACTGTATTTAGCCTGCATTTTATAATAACTTATCCGCATTCTATAAAAATCTGTCTCCGTTCTATTTTACGATAACTTGTCCATATTCTATAAAAATCTATCTCCATTCTACAATATCCTGCTCACATTCTATAGTATTTAGCTGCATTCTATGATAACCTATACTCATTCTACAAAAATCTGCATGTATTATACCCAGATTATACAGTATTTAGCCCCTATTCTACAATAGCCTTCCCGCATTATATGAAAATCTATCGGTGTTCTATGATATTCTGCCCGTATTCTGTGATAACCTAGTCGCATTATATGAAAATCTATTGGTATTCGCATACCAAAAGTTGACGGCCTCTCGAGTCTGCCAAGAGACGTCACACCGCTTTATGCGATCCAATAGCCGTGTATTTAAAAGGGTAAATACTGCTCTCAACTGCTGTAAAAGCACCGGTATTAGTGGTGTCTGAGATAATACGAATGCTCTAAGTTTTTCAGCGAAAGGCTCAACATAGAAAAATCTAGATTGGACCTTTAGTTTTTATACTAAAAATATTTTTTTAAAAAATAAATTATAAAAAAATCATCTATACATTCATAATTTTTTTATGAGAATATTAGTATCATTAAAAAGTTTAAAATATATAAATTATTTTTTATAATTTATTTTTTTTTAAAAAAATATTTTTAGTATAAAAATAAAAGACTCAACTTGGATTTTCATATGTTGAGTCAAATTTTTTTTGCTCTTGTTCCCTACCTGCGGCTTCGTCATGGCCGGCAATCAAAGGGCCAGTTTGGAGAGGCTGGAGCTTCTGGCTGGTGGCTGGTCTGAGTAGAGCTGGTCTGAAAAGCTGAGGTTGTTTGGGTGTATTAGCTGATCTGATAAGCAACTGTGAGCTTCTGTGCTGTGCTGTTCAGTTTTATTAAGAATTTTTTTTAATTTATTCTTAAAATTAAAAATTACTTTACATAACAATAAATAATTTTTAGACTATTTATATAAATAAATTTAATTTTAAAATAGATAAATTCAAAAAAAAATTATCATATAAATATAAATTTTTAAGAATTTTAAGAATAAACACCCAAAGGAGTCATCTAGCAGATAAAATAGACAATTTTTTTCAAGAATTTCCTAATTTTTTTAAAAATTTTAAAAAATAATCATATAAATATAAATTTAAAATTTAAAATTTTTTCAAGAATGTTTAATTTTTTTTAAGAATTCCCTAAATCCCCCTAAATTTATAAATACCCGGTAAAAGAATTAAAAAAAATTAAAAAAAAAACCAAATCCCATCTTCGTCGTCGCCACGCGAAGATGGGATTTGGGCTTCCTTGCCGTGTTCGGCGCCTTGCCGACGGCGTAGGCGACGGGCGAAGGAGAGGAAGCGGTGGCAGGCGGCGACCGACGGAGGCTAAGGAAGTAGGGACGGGCGAAGGAGAGGAAGCGGCGACTGGCGTAGGCGGAGGCTCAGGAGGCGGTGACGGGCGAAGGAGAGGAAGCGGCGACTGGCGTAGGAGAGGAAGCTGGCGACGGGCGAAGGAGAGGAAGCGGTGACCGGCTGGAGGCTTCGACCAACGGAGGCGGCGACGGGAGATGGAGTTGTTTGATCGCGTGCGTGGGAGGAATTTTACTGTGTGCAGGCAGTCGCTTCAGCGTCGAGAGAAAGCTACTCCAGCCGCTTCAGCCAGAGGCGGGGTGACAGCCGGAGGCAGCAACGACGGGCCGGAAGCGAAACTCCAATCGCGGGAGGGAGAGATCGGGTGGGCGAACGAAGGGCGAAGCAGCTGGACACTGTGCAGAGGAAGCCGAAGACATTTTGGGAAAGCGGGGTTATGGCGGCTTCCTTCTAACAGTGTGGCTTCTCAACTGAGAAGCCACGTTCCAAATGAGTTGCGTTTCAAAAAATAACTGTGCGCAAACGCAAACGCAGTGAAACGTTGAATCCAAACGGAGCCAAAGTCATTCAAAATAGCAGTACAAGCTTCGCTGCCCACTATCATTTATGCAATCGAGACAATCTCTCCCCTCCGAATTTTGATCCTTCCTACGCTCCCAATCGAAGTAACTTGTGTTGGAGTTTTGAGGGTAAAAACCCACGGCGCGCCCGCTTCCGTTATTGCGCCCATTGACAATTTGACATCCTCAGATTGCCAGGAAAATTTTTTAGGAATGATTCCCTCCCTAAAATTTTAGGCAGGTTAAATGTCAACCCTTTATTTAGTAGAAAAATATAAGACAGTAGAAATCTCATAACAAAACTCTCAGCAACGAACTTTTCACACGAGTAGGCGATTTTGCTATTTAAATAGTTAAAAAAGAAATAAAAAATATTACGGTGATCTATACAATATAAGCTATCAAACGGTATTAATGAAATTATTTATGATAAAAAAATTATAAAAAATTATTATTTTTATGTTTTTTTTTATTATAGAAGATTTTATTCGTGATGTACCGTTTGATAGTGTGTAGATTATTATAATATTTTTATTTTTAAAAAAATTATTTAATATTGATACCGTTCTTATCTTCTAGTGTGAAGGGTACTCTGCTCTGCGTTCAAATCTCAGCCATTTGATAGAAATTTCCACCATCTACCTAAATAGAGCGGCCGATGAGTTCCGGCAACTGATCTCATCTTGTTCTGCCTAGTGTTAGTGTCGCGGTTTGAGAGGAGGAATCGAGAAAGGAACAGTTCCTTGGGGCAGATAGAACAGAAGAGGATTTCCGCGATGTAGAGATTGGGAAAGTTAGGACAAAGCGAACATTGGTAAGCATCGGATCTTGGATTCTGTTCGATCCAACCCTTCTTTACAATGTTATTAGGAATAAGGTTCAAGCTGAATTCCATTGGTGGGACGAAATTGATCAGGTATTAAATTTCGTTCTAGCCATAAACTTCTACTAGCAGAGAATGTAGCATTAAAATTCTTATAATCTTACAATAAAATCTCGATGTCTAATTGAGTGAAGTTTTTATTTTACTGGAATGCGAAGCAAGTACAAGAAACTAAAAAGATTACGTTCGTTGTTTTTCCAGCGTGTACTGCTTGGTGCTGTTCCGTTTCTCAATAACGTTCCTCGGCTGGAGCAGCTTGGAGTTCGAGGTGTCATTAGCATAATGAACCATATGAGACTTGGTTCCATCAACCTTGTACAAGGTAAGATTTGGGGTTTTAGGGTTTGCAATTTTTTTCAACTATATGTGCTTCAAACCTTACCTCACACGAACAAATTATATCTCACATGGATTTTCTTGTCATGCACGATTACTTAGGCATTCAATTTGCCACTGTTCATCATTCTTCTATTTTCCAGGTTCCTGGGATCGGTTACTTAAGTGATCCCGACGAGAGATTACCTTTTGCCCCTTCATTTGACAACATTTCTTCTACATTACAACACATAAAACCTATATACATAATACAATAAAGTCAACAAAAATATAAATACACTATCACTAAAACATAAATATCATCAAGTTCAACACAATAATATCAAAATATAAATATCATCAAGTTCAACAAAACATAGAACATGTCCAACACAATACCATCTAGTATCCATCAAAATACAATAACAAAAGTCCAACACAAGTATCCATCAACACTAACAAAGTCCAAACACAATAAAAAACTATGCATTCATTAGGCAACTCAGAATCTCAACTCATAGCCCTTCTGAAACTGAGAAGAAGAGTTGTGTGTTTTCCTTGCTCGTACCCATTAATTTTGCAATTAAACAAGGTGAGGACCACCTAATTTCTGCTTGTTTTAATATCTGCTGATCCATGTGCTCCTCTGTTGTCATTAAACTGGTTTTGTCGTAGGGACTATGGCTGCGTTTGGCGCAGCTAGTCAACGACTTCTACTGGTCAAAACAGCAGAAAATGAAAAGCTATAGCGTTTGGTTAACAGCTTTTAGGTTTCAAACCTAGAAGCTGTAACGATGGGGAGAAGCTGACATTTACCTACTTCTCGGAATCGCTGCAGCTGCTGAAACACTTTCCTCTCTTGGTGGTAGAACAGCTGGTATTCGAGCATGTTCCCCGAGGCCTTCTTCACCTCCACCACGTAGAGCGTCGGCGTCACCTTGAAGATCTCCGCCTCCACCGCCAGCAGCCCCTTGCGCCCCTCCTTGCTCCCCTCCAGCTTCACGATCCCCTCCTTCTCCTTCCTCACCCGGAACCGCTCCGTCCTCGCGATCTCCTCCAGCTTCGACACGATCGCCTCTTTGGGCTTCTGCATCGTGAAGCCAGCCTCCGGTCGCTTCCTTTCCTCCTCCTCGAATAGTCCCGACAGGTCGAACGACGGCGACCGCGATATCAGGTCGGAACGTGTTCAGGCACGCGGGCTTGATCGCCTCCGCTGTCAAGGTCGAGGACTGCGAATCGATCAGCTCCATCTTCTTATGCGCCTCCTCTGACCATTGGATCTCTTCAGGCCCTGGGGACGTTGATCCAGGATAGCTCGCCTGCTAGAGGCGCCGCTATTGCACCAGTGTTGGATGTTTTGAGTTGGGGAACGCCGGAGTTGAAGGAGGAAGTTCTTGAGATGCTGGAGAAGTTGTTTTAGGTGACGGAGGTCGCCGATTGGTACGGTACTCAGGCGAGGATTCCGCTGATTGCTCTGTCCACGATGAGCAATGAGAACGGGGAGCTCGGGAGGAAAGCTGCACAAGTCCTGGCAGAGCTCGAACGATTCTCAAAATCTTGCACTCTAGAGGAACACTCACACGATCTTCGTCCTCAACACACCTTGCGCTCTCTTCCACCGCTGATCTGCCGACGCTATTGAAGCTCCTGCACGAGTTCAAAGCTCTCGCAGTTGTTGTGTGACGTCGGCGAGCATTCACAGCTCGCACGATCTTCCTCCTGCCGATGCACCTCGGAGTATGAAACTCCCTTCTACTGCTGATTTTCCTCTGCCGGCTCTCTTCTGTCGCTGATCTTCCTCCTCTTCAACACACCTCTCTGCTGTTGATCTTCCTCCTGCCGCAATCTTTGCTTTAAAGTTTGTCTTTTTAATCGATCCGATAGTAAGCAAGAGATTTGGGCAAAATAGGGTTATGCTTAGAAAATTTTTATCAATTTTTTTAAAAATAGTCTAAGCACAGCTGCTGCTGATAAGCACAGTGAGTTATCCAAACACCTTCTAGCTTTTTTAGAAAGTTATTTTTTAACTAGTGCTTTTTCAACTAGCAAAAGTTAGAAGCTACAGCTATGCCAAACAGACCCTATGAAAGGGCTGAAGGGCAAACTAAACCACAAACATGAGAAAGTTGGAACAAAATAATGAGTTCAACAAATACACATACAGATTTATTTAATCTAAAACTCTAGATCTTATTAGCATCCTAATTGGGACAATGAAGATAATAACATGGTATGAAAACAAGACATCATTTTAATTCTATGTGTAATATAAAAATGAAAATGTTTTCTACTTCATAGAAATATGCATCAAAACTGAAAAGAAAACTCTGTATCTTGTTAATCTAAAACTCTAGATCTTGTTAATCTAGTACAAATAGTGGTGGATTCAGGACCCAATGATATATGTGGGCAATAGGTATACGAGGATAATATTAATAAGATTAAATTTTTTTTAGTGGGGGCAAATCATAATTAGTATACATATAATATTAAAAATATGCATATAAACTTATATAATTTGAAGAATTTAGTGGGGGCATTTGCCCATACTCACCTCGATGTGGCTCCGCTGTTGAGTACAAATGCAGGTTATTAGACAGAGGAATTGACTAATTATCATGACCAAGCAAGAAGCCTCATTAGTTATGTCCAACCAAATCCAACATTTGAAAATTCATCTGGTATTTGTTATTTCTCCTTTTTTTTCATATAGTTTAATACTATATATTTAGATATTACTCTTTAAGGCTTGAGTGGATAACGCCCGTGGGTCTCTTACCACTTAAGTTAACCTATAAAGGAGTGATATAGAGATATATAGTATTTAACATAATGGCAGGAGAAATTCTACCGATAAACATTAAATTAGATGGATCTAATTATAACCAGTGGTCTATCTTATGCAAACCTTTTTAAAAGGACGTGGATTATGGAAATATGTTACTGATAACTGCTAGTGTCCTACTGATATAGATAAATTTGAAGAATGTGAAATCATCAACAATAAAATTGCTACTTTGATTGCCAGCACTGTAAGTCCCTCTATTAGTATGCAATTCAACAAGTTTAACACTGCAAGAGAGATAAGAAATTTTCTTGCCACAAGGTACAATTAAATCAATTTTGCTCTTAGATATAAACTTGAGATTGATATTCGAAACATGAAACAACAACCAGGACAATCTGTTTCTGAATTTTATAATAATATGTCTATTATTTGGGATCAACTTGCTCTCATGGAACCTAAATGGACAACGGATGCTGAACTCTATTACAAGTATAGAGAGGAAGGTCGTTTAGTTCAACTTCTTATGACATTAGAGGATTCTTTTGAAACTATTCGTACTGTAATTCTTTATAGATCTTCATTGTCTTATGTCGATGCTGCACTTTCTGAACTAATAACTGAAGAGACAAGAAGAATGTCTGTAAGTAAGTCAAATAACTCATTTGTTCTAACAGCAAATTCTAGAGATATGTTAAAGGTACAATGTTATAAATGTAAGAAGAATTGTCACATAGCTCGCAATTGTTCCATGAATCAATCATAGTGTACCTACTATAAGGAAAATGGTCACACAGTCAATAATTGCTCAAAACCAACTTCTAGAAACATGCGCAACAAAAAAAATGAGCTCACATATATCTGCAGCGACAGTCACTAATTCAAGTTCTACGTCTGAAACACTTATTGCTGAAGCTGTTTAGAAAATGATTAAATAGGCTCTTGCAATTGTTAATGTTAGATCAATTAATATGGACCACATGTATATTAATTAATAATTGTATATGACTATCTTAAATATTTTGGCCGTGCTGAAGTGATCGATTAATAAATAATAATTACGGTTTAATTATCTCAAATTTGTATGGAATATTATTATATGTAGAGACTTAGGTTTTATTTCTATTTTTATAATGGGTTAGAAATTGAAATAATATTAAATAAAATATCGTGGTCCCTACAGACTTGTGTTTCCTTAATTAATTAATAAGGAGTTTTATCTCCTTCGGTGATTCTCATTACCAAAACTAGTGACAAATATTTTATTCTGAGTCTGGAAAACACAAAGCCTCGGTGATTCTCATTACCAAAACTAGTGACAAATATTTTATTCTGAGTCTGGAAAACACAAAGCCTGAGAAGACCAAGACACTCAATCTCATGATTCTTTAGGTATATTTCCGCTACGATATTTTCTCAATTTCTATAGCTTCATATTGCATGCATATTATTCTCAATTTTATTAATCGCATGCATATTGTTTTCTGAAAATTATGCTTTTGCCCTAATTTTGTCGGTGTCCGTCGACACTTCTGTTGTACGGCTGCCATTTTGTCAAAACCTTCGGCAGAATTTGTTAGGGTCATTTTTAAGATTTTACCCTAATTTGTGTCGACGTCGTCCCTGACGTTAGATTCAAAATCATGCGATTTTCGGTTTCTTCCCTTCCCTATCTACGCTCGTCGCCGGTTTTCCGTCGCTTTAGGGCTGAAATCGCGTCTGCTTCAGTGCCCTTTTCGGTCAGCGGCATGCTTCAGGGCATTTGCCCTAATCATCGTCGACGTATTTGGCAACGTCGATCCACATCCGCTGCTCGTGCCGCTGATTCCTTCATCGGCTTCCAAACGTCTTCTGCTGCCATACGCGCGAAGACGGACGAAGGCAGCCTCGTCGATTTCAGCCCCAATCCTCGTCCGCTTCAGGCATATATTTCGTCGTTTGACGGATCGATGCCTTAGGCGAGGGTTTTGGTTCTGATCGACACCGGTGGCGCATCTGGGTTGGATCGCCGTCGTTGCTCCTGCGGATGCGGCGACCGAACGATCGAGGGCTCTTGCCCTGATTCTCGTTCGCTGCTAAGGATTGTCGCCGATTGGTGGAGTCATTGATTCGCGACAGCCGGTGAAGTTTTTCGGCTGTGGCGGCAGAGATTTCGCAGGCGGCGGCGGCGGCAGATGGCGAAGCCGACGGCTGCGGACGGGCCGCGGCCTAGCGACGTGGGTCGCGTGGAGTGCGGGCGAGCGTGCAAACAATGAACGTTCCGCCGTGCATCGCGTGCGAAGGAGCGGCGCCATGCGTGTCTCGCGGAGTTAGGGCAATCGCAGTGTGTCACGCCCCGGTCGGATCGGCCTGGAAACAGCCCTTAAACGCTGTCTCAGAGCAATCCGGCGGAACACCAGAACGTAACTCGCCCTAGGGTTTCCAACCCAAAATCGAAACCCTAATCTCCCTGAAGAATTTTTATCCCCAAAATACAATTCGCACGGAAAACCCTAATCCTAATTTAGAGAAATCCGATCGAAACCCTAAATCAATTACCTCCTCTGATTTTGACCAAAGCCAAAATCACCACCGTGCTGACGTCGGCGTGACGTCAGCCCTCGATGAGAATCTCGCCGCCCGCGTAAATCACCGTCGCTGACGTAAGCCTACGTCAGCCGCCCGAATTCGCTTTCGCCGTTCGATTTTGCACGCCGCCCTACGTCAGCGTCGCCTCGCTGACGTCAGCCTGAAATCGAAATCCAATTCGATTTCGTTCGATTCGAGCGTTGACTGCTCGTTTCGTTGACTTTCACCTCGAACGCCGAGTCGTCGTCTTCCTCGCGACGCCGCGAGCGTTCGACGCCGAGCGCCGCCTGCGCTCGTGATTCTCCTCCGTCCGAAGCCGATCGACAGCCGCCTGCTGTCGTCGCCGAATCACCACAGAGAACACGAACCAGAGGAAGAAGGGAGACGAAAGTTCGTTTCTTTTATTTTCTGAAGAAGATACAAGCTTCGTCGGCGACCCTCGCCGCCTGACCTCCCTCTTCCCTCCCTCACCGGCGAACCAATCGCCGATTACAATCTCTCGGTTCACTCTCGTCGAAGCTTCCCCAAGCTTCTTCAGTGGTCGTCAATGGCGGATGGCGTATCCCTTCCGATCCTCGTCCGCTCCCTTTTATAGAGGACGGCCGCCGCCGCCTCTCCTCGATTTAGGGCTTCCAACGCCCGTTTCTTCCGCCGAATCCGCCGGAGTCGTCGACGCACGCGGCTTCGTTCGCGTTCGCGTCCGATGCGCGCGGAGCTGACGAAGCGAAAGCTTCGTGTGCGTTGCTCGCGGTCAAACCCTGATTTGATTAGAATCTTCCTTGATTTGGGCTGATGCTTGGGCTTGGGCCGGACCGGGTAGACCGGGCCCTGACAATACTCCCCCGCCCAATTTGGACATCGCCCTCGATGTCTCTAGTGGACGGATCCTGTAGAACCATCGCTCCGATCCTCAAAGCACCAATCCGCGGTTGCTCGATTTCCTCAGCCTCCACGGCTGGTTCCTGTGCCACCATTGCCATGAGTTTCTGTTTGTTGGGGCAGTCCTTCACCCAGTGAGGTCCCCCGCACCAGAAACAACCCTGTGGCTTCTGCTCCCGTCGTCCCGGAGAACCCTTGTTCTGCCGGTAGAATGGTCTACCTTTCTCTGGAACTCTAGCTCCCGGTGGCGTGCGTGGGGAGCCGCGCTGAGGTCCGCGCTTTGGTGGTGTCTTGGATTTCTTTGGTTTGAAATTTCTGTTATCCACCAAAGATTCAGCCACTGCCGCCGCCGCCCTCCAGTCAACCGGCTCGCGACGTCGGACCTCTGTTTCTGCCCATGGCTGAAGGCCCCGGAGGAAGAAGTATCGCCTATCGTCCTCCGCCATCCCCGGAAGCTCCAGCATCAAAGTAGAGAAGGTTCTGACGTACTCCTGGATCGAGCCTGTATGCCTCAGCCGATCCAGTTTGCCACGCGCCTGATCCGCCGAGTTTCGGGGAAGAAACTGCCGCCGCAGTTCCTCACGGAAAGTCTCCCAAGTCCAGCCAGTAGTCCCCGAGGTAGAGCCGACTTTGGTTCGCCACCAAAGTTTTGCGTCGCCTGTAAGATAGGCGATGCACACCTGCACCCGATCTCCTGCAGAAATATGGTTAGCTGAAAACAGTTGCTCCATATCCCAGATAAAGTTTTCGACCTCTCTGGACGATCGAGCCCCCCCGAACGTCGCTGGGTCTGGCACGCGCACCCTCGGTTTGGGAGCCTCCTGCTCCACCGGTGCCGATGATACTTGCGCTAGGGCTAGGCACAGTACCTTTACTTCAGCGTGCATGTCCTCCTTCATGCGAACCATCTCCCCTGGCAGATGGATCAGACCCTCCACGGTCTGTTGCATAACCTCAAGCTGCAACCTTTGTTGCTCAATCTGCAACCCTTGTTGCTCGATTTGCAATCTCTGCTGTTCGATCAGTAATTCCTGATCCTCCACAGTCTTCTGAAGGTTTTCCACCTGTGGAATCATCCCAGTATCTCCACCACTAGTCATACCGAGCATTTGCTCGATGTGAGCAATGCGATCACCCTGGTTCACCATCTCCTCAGGATCAGCCGTCTCCTTGGCTTTTCCTTTATCCTGCCTGGGTCGAGCGTCCTCTGACGCTCCTCTAGCAGTATGGGTGATTTTCTGGAACTTCAGGCCTTTCTTCACCTTCGAGGGTGAAGTTGAACGAGCCGTGTTTGCTGGAACACGTTAGCCTCCTCTGATACCTGTTGTCACGCCCCGGTCGGATCGGCCTGGAAACAGCCCTTAAACGCTGTCTCAGAGCAATCCGGCGGAACACCAGAACGTAACTCGCCCTAGGGTTTCCGACCCAAAATCGAAACCCTAATCTCCCAGAAGAATTTTTATCCCCAAAATACAATTCGCACGGAAAACCCTAATCCTAATTTAGAGAAATCCGATCGAAACCCTAAATCAATTACCTCCTCTGATTTTGACCAAAGTCAAAATCACCACCGTGCTGACGTCGGCGTGACGTCAGCCCTCGATGAGAATCTCGCCGCCCGCGTAAATCACCGTCGCTGACGTAAGCCTACGTCAGCCGCCCGAATTCGCTTTCGCCGTTCGATTTTGCACGCCACCCTACGTCAGCGTCGCCTCGCTGACGTCAGCCTGAAATCGAAATCCAATTCGATTTCGTTTGATTCGAGCGTTGACTGCTCGTTTCGTTGACTTTCACCTCGAACGCCGAGTCGTCGTCTTCCTCGCGACGCCGCGAGCGTTCGACGCCGAGCGCCGCCTGCGCTCGTGATTCTCCTCCGTCCGAAGCCGATCGACAGCCGCCTGCTGTCGTCGCCGAATCACCACAGAGAACACGAACCAGAGGAAGAAGGGAGACGAAAGTTCGTTTCTTTTATTTTCTGAAGAAGATACAAGCTTCGTCGGCGACCCTCGCCGCCTGACCTCCCTCTTCCCTCCCTCACCGGCGAACCAATCGCCGATTACAATCTCTCGGTTCACTCTCGTCGAAGCTTCCCCAAGCTTCTTCAGTGGTCGTCAATGGCGGATGGCGTATCCCTTCCGATCCTCGTCCGCTCCCTTTTATAGAGGACGGCCGCCGCCGCCTCTCCTCGATTTAGGGCTTCCAACGCCCGTTTCTTCCGCCGAATCCGCCGGAGTCGTCGACGCACGCGGCTTCGTTCGCATTCGCGTCCGATGCGCGCGGAGCTGACGAAGCGAAAGCTTCGTGTGCGTTGCTCGCGGTCAAACCCTGATTTGACCAGAATCTTCCTTGATTTGGGCTGATGCTTGGGCTTGGGCCGGACCGGGTAGACCGGGCCCTGACACAGTGAGTATCCGACCCGACCCATTTATGGTGGGTTCGGGTACCCAATTAGCTAATCGGATTAGATTCGGGTTTACTGCCATGGGTACCCGCGGGTACCCGATACCCGATTATATATATATATATATATATATATATATATATATATATATATATATATATATAATATAATTTTTTATAAATATATTTATTATTATTATTATTATTTTATACTTATATTTTATAAAAATAATTTAAAAGTAAATATTTTAATTTAAACGGGTACCCGCGGGTACCCGTTTAAATACCCGACTCAGGTTTAACCGGGTTCGGGTTTGGGGCGGGTCAAGTTGGGTCGGGTTTGGCCAAAAAGGGCGGGTACCCGACCCGTTGACATCCCTAGGCAATCGTGGGCATGCTGCTCGCGTGCGGATCCTTGCACGAGGGTGAATTCGGGTCGGATCCAAATTTTGGATTGGATCCGGATTTGGGCAAAGTCAATAGCGGGTCAGATTTGGTTCTGAACTGGATTTGACTTTAAATCCACTGCTTTAACCGATTTGGTTTTAATGGGTTTCGGGTCTGGCTGTTGGGCTGGATTCGGGCCGGGTTTTTCTTGGTCTAGCGCCTGGGCCTGGCTTGCTGGGCTTAGGCCTAGGCTATCCCCTTTTGCTGTGTTGTGCGCATTAGCAATGTTACTGTGCATTTAAGCAGGCTGCTATGTTGTTTCTACTGTCTGGGCCTGGTTTGGGCCCAGTCATTTGAGCTTGGTTTTCTGCTGCGGGTAGAAACAGTAAAAAGCTGTTTGGCTAGCTATGTTGTGCAGCGGCTGCCTGCTGCCAATTTTCATAAAATTCAGAAAAATAATTTTTTAATAATTTTAAACAATGACATGATTATTTTTATTATTGTCTCAATAATAAAGTGTCTGACATTATGAAATATATTAATTGAAACAATATGACTACCAAAGTAGCGTATTGTGTAGATTAATTTATTTTATATTGTTAAGATAGTGTGTATGTAATTCATGCGAGTATTAATCGGCCCAAAGGAAAGTTGATATTTGGCCGATGTGCACACATGTGGTAATGACACGTGATAATTATTTGGTTTTCTTGTCAACATTAAGTCAGTCCAAAGAAAAGCTTAGTGTTAAATAAGACTTATTATCAGTGTTTGATTACTACAATGAGAGTACCACTTACAAGTTAATATTTATGTCCAAAGATGAAATATTAACGTTATGCTAGGTATCTTGTTATGCACCCATCATTGTTTGAATTTATTATTAATTAGTACTTAAATTTTAATTTAAGTATGATTTAGAAATAATGTGAGTTTATTCAGCTATTAATTCTGCTTCGAGTATTACTACTAATAATTTCATTCTTATTCTGAATGACACAAATTTTAAAGCATGACAAGAGAACGTTGCCATTATTCTTAGAGTCATGAATCTAGACCATGCTCAAGGTAGAATGTCCTACTGATCTTACCACTATAAATTCCTCTAATGATAAGAGGGAGTTGGAAAGATAGAACAGTTCAAATCGCATAAGTCTTATGATCATAAAGCGTGTCATACTAGAAGCATTTGGGGGGCACTCTACTAACAAACCTTATCTCTCTTAGGTATAATATAAGAGTAAAGGAAACATAAGAGTGCACATTATAAATATGATTCGTCTTGCTTCAAAGTTAAAGGCACTTAAGTGTTCAAGGGAGAAATAGACTCTTAATAAGTTAATTTCTCATTTTGCATAAGAGGAAGAGAGATTGAAGCAAGACAAGTCAGTGAAAGCTCATTGGACCTCTACCTTAAAACATATTAAATAAATAAATAAATAAGGGATAAAGAAACTGCAGTGTTTAGACCACAAAAGAAGAAACAGACTCAGGTATTCATATGTTTCTTCTGTAAAGATAGTGGACATACCAAAAGGATTACACCAAGTATCATACTTGGTGTGCATAAAGAAATATACACTTCTCACTTTGGTTTGTTTTGAAGTTAATTTATCTGATGTACCTAGACACACATGGTGGGTGGATTCGGTTGTCACTACTCACATAAGGGTCCATGCAGGGTTACATGAATTGCTAAAAGCCAATTGATGCTGAAAGATTCATCTATGTGGGCAATAGCAAAATAGTTGAAGTTTATGCAATAAACCTGTTTGGGTTATTATGTAAGGCTAGTCACTATTTAGATTTGAATGAGACATTTGTTATTCCGTCTCTTAGACAAAATTTAGTTTCTATTCCAATTTTGAACAAATCAGGATATTATTGTTCATGTAGGAATAGTAAATTTACTTTGTCTAAAGATTCAAATCTTAAGTAGTACTAGTTTATTAAATTCTTTAAATAACCTTTACATGTCATATACAATTGCTTCATTTGATGAAACTTTGCATATATGTGGTACAAAGTGAAAATTAATAAATGAGAATTCTTTATTAACATGACACAAAAGATTAGGTCATATGTCCAGACGGAGAATGGAAGGACTTGTGTCTAATGGAATTCTTGAGCCCTTTGATTTTGCAAATTTTGAAATTTGTAAAGGAGAAACAAACAAACATAAAGAAGAAATTGGGAGCCTACAGAACTTCAGATGTCTTAGAATTAATTCATATAGAAATCTGTGGTCCATTCCCTCCGGCTTTTTGGAATGGTCAACGGTATTTCATTATATTCATAGATGATTACTCCAAATATGGCTACCTCTATTTTATTCATGAGAAGTCACAAGTATTGGATGTGTTCAAAAGTTTTAAGGCTAAAGTTGAAAATCAACTTGGCAAACCTATGAAGAGCATCAGAGATCTGATTATGGTAGTGAGTACTACAGCAGATATGACGGATCAGGAGAACAACGTCTAAGTTCTTTTGCTAAATTCCTATAAGAAATACACTAAAGACTGCATTTTACATCCTTAAACAGAATTCCAACTAAAGCAACTAATAAAACCCCTTATGAGCTTTGGACAGGTAAGAAACCTAGTCTAAAGCATTTTCATACTTGGGGATATCCAACTAAAGCAAGACCTTATAGGCCAAATAAAAGTAAATTAGACTTCATAACTATTAGTTGCTATTTTATTGGTTATGCTGAGAGGTTTAGGGGTTATAATTTTTATATTCCTACTGACAAATCAATTCTTAAGACGAGAATTGCTGAATTCTTTGAGGATGATGAGTTTGGGAGGGAAAATAATGAAATTAAAGATTTTGTCTTTCAAGAGAAATTCATTACTCTTCTCTTGATCATCGGTGAGAATGATTTGATTTTAGTTCCTATATTCATGATATTCAAGTTTCAGTTCATGAGATTTCTCAACCAGTGAATTCAGATGAACCTCTTGATTTAAATCAAGAAGTTATTACAGAAGAACAAACTCATCATACTCAAGAAGAAATGTCATTAAGGAGATCCACTAGAGAAATGAGAAGTGCGATACCATATGTTTTTTTGTCACATTTCTCTATGAACATGATATTGGAATGGTGGAGGATAATCCAATCAACTTCCACCAAGACATAGAAAGTTCTAATTCTCAAAAGTGGATTGATGTCATGAGTGAGGAGTTAAAGTCCAGGCTTGACAATGACGTTTGGGATCTTGAATCACTATCTGAAGGTGTGAAACCCATTGGTTGTAAATGGATATCTAAAACCAAGAGGGATTCAATAGGTAGTGTTGAGAGATATAAAGCGCGTCTTGTTGCAAAAGGTTTTACTCAAAAGGAAGACATTGACTATAAAGAGACTTTCTCTCCGGTATCATTGAAAGACTCTTTCAGGATTATTATGGCATTAGTGGCTCATTTTGAATTTGAGTTACATCAAATGGATGTAAAGATTGCGTTTTTCAATGGAGACATTGAGAAAACAATATATATGGTGCAACAAGAAAGTTTTGTATTGAAATATTCAAAACAACTGGTTTGCAAACTAAAGAAATCCATCTATGTACTTAAGTAGGCTTTTCGTCAGTGGTGTTATAAATTTTTTCAAGTGGTCATCTCTTTTGGTTTTGAGATGAATATAGTAGATGACTGTATATACGACAAGTTCAGTGGGAGTAAGTGTATTTTTATGGTTTTATATGTCGATGACATATTGCTAAGGGAGACAAGTTTAGTCTCAAATAATGCCCTAAAAATAATTTTGAAACTAAGAAAATGCAAAGGATTCCTTATGCATTTGTTGTGGGGAGTCTGATGTATGCTCAGGTATGTACGCGTTTGGATATTGCATACATTGTTAGGATGCTTGGCAGATATTTAAGCAACCCAAGAATAGAGCATTGGATAGCAGTAAAAAGAGTTCTGCGGTATTTGTAGAAAACTAATTATCATATGCTCACATACAAAAAATCAGATCAGCTAGAGATCATTGGGTATTCTGATTCTGATTTTGCTGGATGCCAAGATAGTCACAGATCTACTTCGAGCTACATTTTCCTGCTAGCTAGAGGAGTTATTTTCCTGGAAAAGTGCTAAATAGACACTTATAACTTCTTCCACTATGGCAGCTGAATTTGTAGTATGTTATGAGTATGAGGCATCCAACCATAGGATATAATTGTGAAATTTTTGTCACAGGTCTGCTTATTCTGGATAATATTAAAAGAACACTAAAGTTATTATATGAAAATAAATCTGCAGTATTATATTCTAATAACAATAGGAGTTCGTCAAAGTCTAAGCACATTGATATTAAGTTCCTAGTTGTTATATAAAGAGTTTAGAGTGTTCATATATCTATAGAACATATTGGTACAAACTCCATGATTATGGATCCACTTACTAAAGTTTTACCACTCAAGGTCTTTCATGAGCACATTGCTCATATGAGTGTTATATCACTTAGTGATATATCAATTTAGTGGAAGTTTGTAATTGGATTATGTTGTGTACACACTAAAGAATAAAGTTTTTGGTTTCACTTTGAACATAAGGTTTTGGTTTGATCTCATAAGGAATAAAATTGGACTAGTTGGAAATAGGCATGTTATGATCACATTACATGAAATTTTCATGCTACATATCCATACATGATCTATGTCGTTGACTGTATTGACATACGTGACCATCGTTTGGGCTAGTCACATTACATATTGTGATGAAGGCTGCCTTGATCCTATGTTAATATATTCATGGACCAGATTGATAGAGATAATTTCAGATAAAAGATAGCATTAAAGAGCTCATTATGGTATGCAATTATATCAGGTAAAATATATGTGGCCCAAGTGGGAGATTGTTATATCAATTAATATGAACCACATGTATATTAATTAATAATTGTATATGACTATCTTAAATATTTTGGCCGTGTTGAAGTGATCGATTAATAAATAATAATTACGGCTTAATTATCTCAAATTTGTATGGAATATTATTATGTGTAGAGACTTAGGTTTTATTTCTATTTTTGTAATGAGTTAGAAATAGAAATAATATTAAATAAAATGTCGTGGTCCCTGCAGGCATGTGTTTCCTTAATTAATTAATAAGGAGTTTTATCTCCTTCCCCTATATATATAGGTGATTTCCATTACCAAGACTCGTGACGAATATTTTATTCTGAGTCTGGGAAACACAAAGCCTGTAGAAGACCAAGATAGGTGATCTTCTCAATCTCAGGATTCTTCAGGTACGCTTCCGCTACGATATTTTCTCAATGTTTTAACATACTATCATGTTGTGTTTTATAGTACAACCTTTAGTCGATCCAACAGTTAATTCTTTTAACATAGCTGCTACTTCAACCCACTCAAGTAATACATCTCATATGACTTAGTTTTTTTATTCTGGAGCATCAAATCATATGTCCTTTAATAACTCCATGTTTAAAAAATTATCTCATTTTCAATTACATCCACAAATTCAAACTGCAAATAGTAGTATAATTAGTGCACCTAGCAAAAGTAACATAGACTCCACTAGTCCAGAAATACATATCTTTGATGCACTATTTGTTCCTCAAATTTCTATGAATCTAGTTTTTGTTGGGCAACTTGTTGAAAAAAGTCTAACTATTACCTTTTCCTCTTCAGGATGTACTATGTAGGACTGCTTAACGGGGAAGCTCATTAGGATAGGACGTAAAGTTGGACGACTTTTTTCTATTGACAAACTAATTGAAGACCCTAAATCTCATCATGCTGCTTCTGTAATTTGTGATAATTCTTCATTTTTTGTTGGCATAAACATTTAGCACATGTTTCTTTTTCCCAATTATCCTTCTTAATCAATAAAAGTTCATTTGGTGTTGTGTCTTCAATAAAAGATCTATGTTGTTTACACTGCAAACTTTCAAAACAAACAGCCTTATCATTTTCTTCAAGTAATACTACCTCAACAACGCCTTTTGATATAATCTATTATGATATATGGGGTCCTACATCAATACCTTCAATGGGTGGTGCAAAATACTATGTTATTTTTGTTGATGATTTCACGAGATTTACTTAGATATATTTTCTTCATTCTCGTTCAAATTTTCTTTCAATATATATTGAATTTTCCACTATGATCAAAACTCAGTTCAATTCTACGATAAAAATTTTACGTACTGATTCTGGTGGTGAACATATTTCTAATGATCTACAAAAGTATCTTGTTTCTCAGGGTACTTTATCTCAATTATCTTGTGTTGAAACTCCATAACAAAATAGTGTCTCTGAACGAAAACATAGGCATATTATTGAAACTACTCGAACTATTCTTCATTCTTCATCTGTTCCTAAGAAATTTTGGGGAGAAGCTATGAATACAACAGTGTACATTATCAATCATCTTCCATCGCCTACTATTAATCAAACAACTCCTTTTGAACGATTGTATCAAGATCCTCCAAACTATCATCATTTATATTTTTTGGTAGTACTTGTTTTGTTCATTTGAATAAAAGGGAACATGATAAGCTATCTCCCAAAAATATTATTTGTGTCTTTTTAGGGCATGGTACTCGTCAAAAAGGTTATCGTTGCTATGATTCCCAATCTCAAAAACTTTGTATTTCAAGACATGTTATCTTTTGGGAACATATACCATTTTTTACTCTCCCATAAAAATAGCACCAAAACATATCTAGTCCTATAATTGATCCATTTCCTAATAATAATCCAAATACAATATCAAATTCTCATGCGACTTCTACTCAGTTTCCTGAAAACCAAAGACTTCATGTGTCTGATATTTCTATATATATAATGTTAAACTCTCCTGTAGTTCCTACTCAGCCGGATGATGTCCCTGATTTCAATGAAGCTTCCCCTTAAGGCAGTTCAGTGCATAAGATCATTCCACCTCGTTATCCTATACGATATACTAGAGGTAAACTTCCTGAATATCTTAATGATTATCAATGTCATTTGTGTACCATCTTATCTTATCATGAACCACAATTATATCTAGAAGCTTCATCCAAACCTGAGTGGCAGCAAACTATAACAGAGGAACTTGATTCTCTTCAAAGAACTAATAGATGATATCTTGTACCTATTCCTACTGGAAAAATGGCTATTGGCTCCAAATGGGTGTATAAAATTAAAACAAAAGCTGATGGAACTCTTGAAAGGTATAAAGCTTGTCGTGTAGCTAACGGATTTACACAAGAATATAGTATTGATTATGAAGAAACATTTGCTCATGTTGCTCTAATGACATCTATGAGAACTCTTATTGTTGTTGCTTAGTTGCCAACAATGGCCTCTTTATCAACTATATGTGAAGAATGCTTTCCTTCATGGAGATCTTGAAGAAGAAGTTTATATGACACCACCTCCAGAATTTCTTCATAATCCAAATCAAGTTTGCAAATTAAATAAATCTCTATATGGTCTCAAACAAGCTCCAAGATCATGGTTTGAAAAATTCCACACTACCATATGTAAATTTGTATTTCACCCAAACAAGCATGATTCTGCTTTATTCATCAAGAATTCTCTACATGGTATTGTTCTTCTTATTCTCTATGTCGATGATATGGTAATTACTAGAACTGGACTTCATAGAATTCAAGAGACAAAAGATTATATTCATACTTCATTTGAAATGAAAGACTTAGGTCAACTTCAATATTTCCTTGGCATGGAAGTAAACTACCCGTCAGATGGAAATTTTTTTATCTCAATCCAAATATGCTTCTGAGTTATTACTTCGAGCTGAACTAATTGATAATAAAGTTGCTCACACACCATTAGAGCCTAATATAAAGCTTTTGCCAACTAAAGGAACTATTTTAACTAATCCTACTAGTTATAGACAATTAGTCGGCAGTCTTAACCATCTTATAATTACTTGTCTAGATATAAGTTATATTGTTCATCTTGTAAGTCAATTTATGACTTTTCCAAGATCAATGCACTATTCTGCTGTCCTTAGAATATTGAGATATATCAAAGGAACTCTACATTATGGTTTACAATATACATCATCAACTCCAATCCTTCAAGCCTTTTCTGATGCAGATTGGGCAGACAATGCTTATGATTGAAAATCTACCACTGGATTTTGTATATTCTTGGGTAATTCACTTATATCTTGGAAGAATAAAAAACAACCTATTGTTTCTAGATCTAGTGCTGAAGCAGAATATAGAGCTCTTGCTCATACTACAGCAGAAATAGTTTGGCTCCGTTGGTTGCTCACTGATATGTGTATTAATATTTCTAATCCTACATCTATATTTTGTGATAGTAAAAGTATCATTCAAATTACAAAGAATGATATCTTTTATAAAAGAACTAAACATATTGAGATAGATTGTCATTTTACTCAACATCACTACAAGCAGCAGAATATCTCCTTATCACATGTCCTTACAAAAAATCAGATTGCAGATCTTCTTACAAAGTTGCTTACTGTGGATCGTTTTCAATATCTTCGTTCCAAACTGTATTTGCTTATAGCATCTCGAATTTGAGAGGATGTGTTAATAATAGTCCTTACTAAATATAAATTAGGATAGTTATATATATATATATAAAATCAATAGAGAGTAGTTGTTAGGCCCAGATTAAGCTAAGCACGCTTAATCAAGTTAATCCAGTGCCTAGTCGGTAATCCCACGCCGAAATCAAAATTTCCCTTGTTAGAGTTGACTTTGACTGAGCGCCTTGAAACGAACGCAGCTTCGTTGTTCGCTCGCACGCTGAACGCGCCGCGCCTACCCGCCGTCGCAGACGTCGCCGGAGCCGGGAAGAAGGGCCTGCAGGGAAGAGGACTCCTCGGGCCTCTTTACCCCTCAGCCTCACACGTTGGTGCTGCCTCGGGACGCCGGAAATGAACCGTCAACCGGAGGTGGAGAGGACGCTGCCGAAGCTAGCCGGGGAAGATGACAGAGACCCGCCGAAAGACACAGAGGACGAGGGGAAATTTTCACTGCTTTATTCCTCTACAAAGCCAGCTACATAAAACCCCTAACTCCCTCCCCCTATACACCGATCTCTCCGCTCAGAACCTCGCCTCTACGTCCGACCCCGCCGCCACCAGAAGACTCGTCGGCGTGGTCACTGGTCCCCACCTGAGGGGAGCAAGGATGGCGTGGTCATTGCCGCCGCTCGGGGAGACGCCGCTGAACGCCGCTGCCCCTTTCGCCTCTCTGCTCGTGCGTTCCGTTGAAGGTAGGATGGATTGCAAGGAGCCGATGTCCCTCTCCCTGTGTAGTCTCCCCCTTTTCCTCAAAAACATTTTTACGGAAGGGGGTCCATAATCTGCCTAGTACGAATCTAGAAGCAACTTTATACTATAATGCTGTGATTTATACTATCGCATTTTATACGATAATGTATTGATTTTATACGATAACAGTTTTATACGATAATACATATATGTTATACGATATTTTAATTATACAGATTATACTATAATACAAGCGTGTTATACCATATTTATCATATAATCTGTATATATTATAGTATAATCTGTATATATTATAGTATAATCTGTATATATTATAATATAATTTGTATAAATATGGTATAACATACTTGTATTATAGTATAATCTGTATAATTAAAATATTGTATAATAACATATATGTATTATCGTATAACATCATATCGTATAACACATATATATTATCGTATAACACTATTACCGTATAACATTAATACATTATCGTATAAACCTGTTATCGTATAACATCAATACATTATCGTATAAAATGCAATAGTATAAATCACAGCATTATAGTATAAAGTTGCATCTAGATTCGTACTTGGCAGATCCTCGATTCTCTTCTACGATCGTCGCAGAAGGGGGTCCTTCCGCAAAATTTTTTTCCTTTTCCTCTGCGCAACGCTGCCTATTGAACCTGCCACCTATGCCTGCGTATGCTAGCCACCTGCTCTCGTGCAGTCCGCTTCGCCGCCAGCCTCGGGAAGCCGCCTGATCCATTGCACCTCCATGCGCGCTTCGCCCCGCGCCCGATCGGGTCGTGCCTCCGGGCGTCTGTTGCCCGAATCTGCCTCCCGCGAACCTGCTCAAGCTGGAATCGCTGGGGCCTTAGGCTTCCGCCCGAGCCCAACTGCCTCGCGGTCCAGCCCAACGCCGCCTGGCCTAACAACTGACATTGCCTCCCTCTTATGTTAATAGATTCTCCTACCCACAATCTAGCGTAATCAACATGAACAGTCGAAATCAAGAACAAGAACAAGAAATACACGACGCATCATGCAATTCGCAAGCATTTGCATAGCAGACTAACTTGGAACTCCGATTGTTACATCTGGGAGCTCAGGGGACGGGGGCAGCATTAAATTGGGGGAGTTCAACGTACGCATTCAATTGGTATGAATGTGTACGTTTCTCTATTCATGGTGGAGGGAGCCCAAGGGCCCTCCCTCTCCCTTTTTATTTCCTTCCCCAGCCGCTCGAACGCTGCCTTCCTTCTTCAAGCAACGCTCGCTCCTCCTCCCTCACGCGCGTCCACTTCCATCTGGCGACAGTTCCGGCGAGACCAGGAAAGGCGGCAAAGCTTCTTCCTCTCTTCCACGCGTGTGGTGACGAGCGCGACCGGAAATCATAGATCCGGCGTGAACTTCGTCGTTGACGGCTCAGGCGGGCTCCCCTATCTCCGGCGAGCCTCCCACATCAAAGGCGGACGTTTCCGCTTCCTCCCAGCCTTGTTCTGGCACCTCCTTCTCCGGCTCCGGTGTGTTACGCGAACGCCGCCGCCGACCGATTTTTCTCAGGTCTCCGGCGATCTAGACCTCGTCCCACGAAACCGATCATACCGCCAGAATCCTCTCAACGCCGGCTACACTTTGGCTACCGGATCGTCCCAATCTGCCACCGGAAGCTACTGTTCCGGCGATCTCCAAAAATCGTGCTGACGACTCGGTTTATGCGCGTGGTTCGTTCTCACGTATCCTGGTGTTTCCGTGCTGTTATACGTTCGCACAAGGCTGCGAACTAGGTTAGTACTCGAACCCGACTCCGTATACGTATATACGAACGCATGCGGTTAACCCGAACACATGTATTAGATGATTAACTGTAAAACAACTTTGGATCTGATCGGATGGTATAACGAACACGAATTAGCATGATTATTGATAAATATGATTAAAATGGATTAAATGGAACACTGTAGCTTATACGATGCTTTAACCTGTTAGGTCCTGTTGACTAGTACCCGTGACTGTGCTGGTTGGATCTATTCTGTTGTTTGCTGTTTGAGGTAGGGATTCTACCTCTCTCCTTTGTTTCGGTGCCAACCACATGTGTAGATTAGTGACACTTCCTTATTGTTGATATTACTGTTGATTACTATCTGATTCCGTTCTGCTCTGAGTTATATTCCTGTTGACATAACCTGTTGCATCAAACACGATATGAGTATTTTGTTATTGCATGTTTATTGGTAGTTGGTAGGTGATATGATGTCATGTTATATATACACATGAGGGCTGGATATCTAGCGATGGATAGTCCAGTATACCTCGGATACTGCCTGTGATATTTTTGTCCGAGACGCTGTGTGATCGTCTCCTTGTGTTTGACCGAGAGAGTCCGATATTATGGGCTTGAGGTTTTGGATGGTTATCAGCCCAGTGAGGGGTTGATTGGAGTGTAGGAAGCTACACTAGCGGACTGTCGACGGACAGTCGTCTCTACCGTTCGGGGAGCCATCAGTAGGGACCACTCTATGTTTATAGAGCTGAGGGTCGTGGACCAATGTTGTATCAGCTCCCAGTTTTTCTACCTGTGTATGTTGACACGTATAGCGATACATATTTGAGATTTGATTATACTCTATATGGATCATGTAGAGTCTTGGTTGTAGTTCTGGTAAAACTTTATATCTGATCATGCACCATACAACTTGTGATATCCCTACTTAGCCTCCGGCTAACCCCCTTTGATTTGCCTCTAGGTTTTGGCGCAGCTCCTTCTGGAGCGGATTAGATAGATAGTCTGTGACCACCAGTCTGGGTGGGTTTGAGTTGCATATAAGTCAAGTTTTGTATGTTATTATATTCTGTCGTATCAGTCTTGCGACCGCTGCGCCGGTCTTGTTATCTGTTGGCCTGTCGACCTCTGCGTCGGTCGTATTACCTGTTGGACTTATTGACTGCTGCGCCGGTCTCGTTATCTGTCTAGTCTGTCGACCGCTGCGCTGGTCGCGTTGTTGGTTCTGTTGACCGCTGTGCCAGTCTTGTATCTATCTGTGGTTTGACTTATGGATATTCGTGGCCGGGTTGGCCTTTATTATAATATATTATTTTGTCCTGTACCTCTTGGGTTCTGTGCTATCTTGTCAGGTATAGTTATTGTTGCGTCCCGAGGGCCGGGATTCCCGGCGTAGATCCCGGGTGGCGCTCGGGGGCGTAACAATTAGTGGTATCAGAGGGGTTTGGTTTAGGATCTTGTGTCTGACTTAAAGACTTAAGATCAAACACTAGGATTTAAGATCGCGTTAGTATTACTCGCATCTGATTTCGATAAACCGTGATCTTACTTAATGTAGTCCTTTAATTGTTGTTGGTGCGTCACAGGAAATGGCACCAAAAAGGACTTCTCGTCTCGGGCGTATGGCAGGATTGGCCCGCGAAGCATTAAGTGCCCCACTTAGTTGGATGCGGAGGGCGTCCAGTTCTGACAGTGAGAGAAGGGTGGAACCTTCTGTGGCCGCTCCGCGGACTCTGTACGATGACAATGTTAGTGAGGTTGGAAGCAGACGACGTGCTCAAGAACCCCCGGTCCAAGAACCACCTCAGCGTAGAGCACGTGAAACTCCCTCAACTTCAGCGTTGGAGTTAGCGTCTCGCTTTACCACGATGGGGAGCGAAGATTTGGGGTGTTCTCTGGGCAACCGGACCCGAAGGAAGCGAACCAATGGCTGCAAAGTGTAACAGAGACTTTGAACATATTACAGTGTCCTAATGATCAATGGGTTAGGTTGGTTGTCTATTTCTTTTCTGACGACACAAAGGATTGGTTCGAGGGGCTCGAACACACGATTGACGTGGCTCGTTATGATTGGGAGGTCTTCTGCGAGGCTTTCCACACTGAGTATTTCCCAGAGACGGTACGGGAGACTCTACGACACGACTTTATGACCTTGGAATAGAACAGTCGTTCGGTTGACGAGTACTTAGCGGAATTTCAGCGACTGGCGAAGATGTTTTCGGATATGGTACCTACTGTTGTGGCTCGGTCGAGTCACTTTATTTGTGGGCTGGATCCCCTTATTGCTCGGGGAACTAATTCAGCGCCACCTGAAGATTTCCGGGCCGTTGTTGCTATGGCCCGCCGCACTGAGAAGAATGAGAAGGCCATTGAACTGAAGGGCCGTAAGGGCAAGGCGCTCGTATCTAGCCACACAAGGGATTCTGGTTTTTCTACAAGCCGGAATCCACATATGCAGCGATCTGGTGCTCGTTCGATCCAACCGGGCCGAAAATCATGGGCCCCTGGGTCCGTGTCTAGGCGATCCATCCAGTCACCTCCGCCAAACATTGGATCTTCTCCTGACCTAAGGGCCTGCTATCAGTGTGGGGAGGTGGGCCATATCTCCCGGAACTGCCCAGTCCAGTATATTCAGTGCCATTAATGTCATGAGATGGGCCACTACAAGAGCCACTGCCCAAATAGGGGTAAGCAGCCTCAGGTTGCCCCTAGTACATAGAGATCTGCTCCACCTACTAGACAAGGACAACCTCGACCTCCTCGCCACAGTCACACTGCACCGATTCCCCAGGGCAGACCGCAACAGACCCCCACGACTGGCCAGGCCTATGCGCTGACTGAGCAGGATGCCCAGCGCGAGACAGACAGCGTTATGCGAGGTATAATTTCAGTATTTGATACACCTGCATGCTTACTGATAGATACTAGTAGCTCGCACTCCTTTATTTCATATGCTTTTGTGAAAAAGTTGGGATTATAGCCGGTTTTCTCTTAGTATGATATGACTATATCTGTACCCTCTGGTGGTACATTACGTTCTTACTTAGAGGTACAACAGTGCCCTCTGAGTTTCAACGGACTGATTATCTACTCGAATCTGATGTTACTAGAGTTCTTAGATTTCGAGATCATTCTTGGGATGAATTGGCTTTCTTATAACCGTGTGGTGGTTGATTGCGATGACTACACGGTGGTGTTCAAAAGTCATGATTATAGGACATTCACATTTACTGGAGTATCTGGTCAGATTGCTCCTATTATCTCTGCTATGCAAGCTAGGAGATTACTTAGCCATGGATGTCATGGTTTTCTAATGTCTATTATGGATACGGGTGGTTAGACCTCTATTCCTATAGAACGTGTGTCAGTTGTCAGGGAATTTCCTGATGTATTTCCTGAGGATTTGCCTGGATTGCCCCCAGGCAGGGCTGTTGATTTTACTATTGACCTCCAGCCTGGCACGGCGCCTATCTCCAAGACACCTTATCGGATGGCGTCACGTGAACTTGAGGAGTTGAAGGTACAATTACAGGAGCTTCTTGATAAAGGATTTATCAGACCCAGTGCATCTCCCTGGGGTGCTCCTGTCTTGTTTGTGAAGAAGAAGGATGGATCATTCCGACTGTGTATTGACTACAGACAGTTGAATGCAGTTACCATGAAGAATAAGTATCCTTTGCCGCGGATTGACGATTTGTTTGATCAGCTCAAAGGTACTTGTGTATATTCGAAGATTGCTTTGAGGTCTGGGTATCACTAATTGAGAATTCGTGGTGAGGACGTACGGAAAACTGCTTTTCGAACACGTTACGGGCATTATGAATTTCTTGTCATGCCCTTTGGTCTAACTAATGCTCCGACAGCTTTTATGGATATGATGAACCGGGTCTTCATTAACTATTTGGACCGGTTCGTGGTGGTTTTTATTGATGATATATTGATCTATTCTCGGAGTAGAGCAGAGCATAAGGGACATCTTAGACTTGTGCTTGGAACACTTAGAAGAGAACAATTATATGCTAAGTATAGCAAGTGTGCGTTTTGGCTAAGTGAAGTTACCTGAAAGTCCCTTGTATCTAAGGGGGGGGCGAAACCCTAAGGTGGCGCAAACATAATATGGGCAGCGGATGCTAGGGTTTCATAGGATCGAAAACATGTCACATGATTAACTTTTAATAACAAGTATTCATGATAAGAATTCATACCATAACCATTTCTAGATGGCGCCTTGGAAGCAAAAACGCAAATGCCTTTTCTCCAAAGATGACGCACACAATGAGAAGGCGACTACTTCCTCGGAGACTTTGTGCTAGCAAATCTTCAAGGAGTCCTTCGTATGGAAGAGATGAGATCTCTTGCGGCTTGGTCGAACAACCTCTTGCTCCCCTCTTTTGTGTAACCCTTTTACCACACGAGAGCGAGAGAATAAAGAGGCGACGAGTGCAACGTTCTGTTGAACGTGGGAGCGTGGCTTCTAAAAATAGCAAGCCAAAAAAAACTCGCCTCATACTCTCATGCGATCATGCGTTCACTTCAAGTGAACCAATCGCTCCTCTTTGAACCGAGCCATGGTTCAATTGCATTTGGTTCAAAGACCAAATCAAACCAGCCCAAGCCTTTAGTCCAGATCAAATTAAACCCCTAAGCTTAAGATCTGACCGTTGATCTCTTGATGCTCTTGATCTCACCAATCTAGCATCAATTCTCTCAATCGAAGCTTACCGATCTCAAGCCCTAATCAATCAAACATGATCAGACCAGATCTCACTTTCAATCAGAGATTAAATCCCTTTAAAACTGAACCTAAATAATTCAGTCCATACGATCTGACTTAAGTAAGCCATATCATCAAATTGTGTGACCCTGAGGGTTTCCTTTAAATGTCGGTAACGATAACTCACGTTATCACGATCAGTGAGGGGTATCTAGCAACACATCACTGTCTCCCGATATAAAGGAAAGAGTCTTCCAAGACTACACCCAAAACACAGCACAAGTGTGAATCCAACTCACAAGGCATACATGCTTCCTCTGCCACTGGATGTTCTTTATTGGACAAGCCTGTCAAGCTCGTAACTCCAATATGATGAGCATGATTAGATCAGATGAACACAGTCATCTGGGTATGGCCATACACTTTCTCAATCATCTCATCCAGGGGGCCCCTTTAGAACATCACACTCCTTAAACAAGGAGACGGCAATCCTATGTCTATCACTGGTGCCCTAACCTGATTCAAGCTCACCATCCAAGATAGTCTATAATCATTATGTTTCAAATGATATTGAACTACCTCAAAACAATGACAATCATCATTTAGAAACACAAGTGATCTCAAGTCAAAGGAAATGTGCCACTTGTACACATACAAGGATCATTCACATTGTGACAAGCAATTGAATATCCTAGTAGGGTCTGTCCAGTACATCCAATGTACCCATGAGTCTACATCTTATTCCATGCTCGAAGCATCCTATAAGATTAGAGCACATATTAGTCTCAATCATATCAAGGCTGTCTCATGTTCACCAAGATATCTCGACTAAGGACTTTATAGCATGTCAGCCCACCTGAACAGCTTTGAGACATTATTCAGAAGTACAATTATTGCAGCAGACAATGTAACAACCTTGAATAATAACCATGCCTTTATAAACATAAGAGTTTATATATGATACTGTTACAATCCCAAGGCCTCAAACATTAGCCTTAAGGGCATACCCCAACAATCTCCCACTTGCACTTAATCTAATGGTTGAGAAATCTCAAACCCATATTATTACAGTGCTTCTCATGCTTCTGCTGCGCCAGAGGCTTTGTAAGCGGGTCTGCCAGATTGTCATCTGTATGTACCTTGCAGACTTTGATCTCGCCACGATCTATGATCTCCCTGATCAAGTGAAACCGTCTCTGTATGTGCTTGGACTTCTGGTGCGACCGTGGTTCCTTTGCTTGTGCGATTGCTCCAGTGTTATCACAGAAGATAACCAAAGGATCTGCACTCGAAGGAACAACACCAAGTTCTCTCACGAACTTACGAATCCACACTGCCTCCTTGGATGCTTCCGAGGCTGCAACATACTCGGCTTCTGTTGTGGAATCAGCAACAGTTGACTGTTTGAAACTCTTCCACACCACTGCTCCTCCATTCAAGCTAAAAACATAGCCTGATTGCGATCGGAAATCATCCTGGTCAGACTGGAACGAAGCGTCAGTATATCCTTCTATACTGAGTTCTTCCTGACCACCATATATCAAGAACATATCTTTGGTCCTCCGCAGATATTTTAAAATGTTCTTGACTGCAATCCAGTGCGCCACACCTGGATTACTTTGGAACCGACTGGTCACGCTTAACCCGTAAGCGACGTCTGGGCGAGTACACAACATCGCATACATAATGGACCCAATAGCCGAAGCATAAGGCGTATTGTCCATTTCATCTTTCTCAGTCTGTGTTTGTGGACACTGACTCTTCGAAAGATTCAGACCATGTCTGACTGGAAGATATCCTCTTTTAGAATTCTCTAAATGAAATCTCTCCAGGACTTTATCGATGTAAGTACTCTGGCACAGCCCGAGAAGCCTCTTAGATCTATCCCTGTAGATCTTCACACCTAATACATAGGCTGCTTCTCCAAGATCTTTCATCTGGAAACATTTCCTTAGCCATGCCTTAACCGCATGCATTTCAGGAATGTCATTTCCAATGATCAAGATATCATCAACGTAGAGGACTAGGAAAGTAATCACGCTCCCACTAAACCTCTTATATACACACGGGTCATCCTCGTTCTTGATAAAACCAAATTCACTGATTGATTCATCAAAACGAATATTCCAGCTCCTAGATGCTTGTTTAAGTCCATAAATGGACTTCTTTAACTTGCATATTTTATGACGATCTGATGGATTAGTGAAACCTTCGGGTTGTGTCATATACACATCCTCATCCAGATTTCCATTCAGGAAAGCTGTCTTCACATCCATTTGCCAAATCTCATAATCGTAATATGCTGCTATCGCGAAAAGAATCCGAATAGACTTAAACATAGCTACAGGTGAGAAAGTTTCATCATAATCTATCCCGTAGATTTGTTTGAAACCTTTCGCAACTAGCCTGCCTTTATAGGTAACCACGTTACCATCCATGTCAATCTTCTTCTTGAAGATCCATTTACAGCCTATAGGGATAACTCCCGGAGGCGGATCAACCAAATCCCAGACTTGGTTATCTGACATGGAGTCCATCTCGGCGCGCATAGCTTCAAGCCATCTCGCTGACTCCGGTCCACTGACCGCATCCGCATAAGTAAGGGGTTCATCATTATCAATGATGTAGACTCCGTCATAGCGCTCAGGCTGTTGACGGATCCTTCCCGATCTTCGCGGTTCCCGTGATATCTGAGCCTCAGGTTGTTCCGTAACCTGATCAACTGGCTCAGGCTCATCCAACTGTGCTTGACTACTTTGTCCTTCCTCTGGATTCTCATCCAGCTTTATTTCTCTCCCACTGGCCTCTTGCAGAAGAAACTCCTTCTCAAGAAATATGGCCGTCCGAGCAACAAATACCTTGTTCTCCTTGGGATCGAAGAAATAATAACCCTTAGTTTCCTTAGGGTAACCGACAAAGATACATTTTTCAGATCTGCTCTCTAGTTTCCCAGAGGCGAGCTTTTTGACATAAGCCTCGCAGCCCCAGATCCTGATAAATGTCAAGCTCGGCTGTTTCCCATACCATAACTCATATGGAGTCTTAGAAACTGCCTTAGATGGCACTCGGTTTAGTACCTTTGCAGCTGTCTCCAGTGCAAATCCCCAAAAGGAGTAAGGTAGAGTAGCCTGACTCATCATAGAACGAACCATATCAAGTAACGTTCTATTTCTCCTCTCGGACACACCATTCCATTGCGGTGTTCCTGGCGGAGTGAGCTGTGAGATAATCCTACACTCCTTCAGATAGTCAGTAAACGCATGACTCAAGTATTCTCCACCTCGATCAGAATGAAGTGCCTTGATATTTCGGCCTAGCTGATTCTGTACTTCATTCTTGAACTCTTTGAACTTGTCAAAAGATTCACTTTTATGTCTCATCAAATAGACATACCCATATCTACTGAAATCATCAGTAAAGGTAATGAAGTACTGATAGCCACCTCTGGCATGTTTACTAAATGGCCCACACACATCACTGTGTATAAGGTCAAGTAAACCTGAAGCCCTTTGACCTTTGTTAGGAAAAGGTGACTTCGTCATTTTACCCATTAAACAAGACTTGCATGTATCAATCTCCTCATAGGAGAATGATCCCAGCAGTCCATGATCATGCAACCGCTTAATGCGCTTCTTGTTAATATGGCCTAAACGACTATGCCATAGCAAGGTGCTGTCATCAGCATACTTGGCTTTCTTAATATCAATCTGCTGTATAGAACATTCCATGTCCAACATGAATAACCCATTATTAATTGAACCAGTAGCATAAACTATATTATCAAGAGATAAAACACACTTTGAAATATTGCATTCAAAGGAAAATCCCTTCCTGACAAGAGCAGGAATGGAGATAATATTCTTAGTAATGCTGGGAACAAAGTAACAACTGTTTAGTTCTAATACAAGCCCAGATGGCAAAGAGATGAAATAGTCTCCTACAGCAACAGCAGCAACCCGTGCCCTGTTTCCAACTCGTAGGTCCACCTCATGCTGTCCCACCTGCCTTCTTCTCTTGAGTTCCTGTACATTTGAACAAATGTGAACTCCACATGCAGTGTCCAACACCCATGAAATAGAAGAAGATGAAAACATGACTTCCGTCACGTATATACCTGAGCCAGAAGCGACGCTTCCCCTCTTGTCTCCTTGGAGCGCTTTACAGTCCTTTTTCCAGTGACCCAGCTGGCCACAATGGAAACATCTGTATTCCTTTGACCGCTTAACTTTTTGCTTCAGAGCCTTGCTGTAACTCTTGACAGGGGCCTTGCCCTTCTTCCCCTTCTTCTTGTTCCTAGAAGGAACCATTAAGACAGAGGTCGAAGGCTTTCCCTTCAGAGTCTCCTCAGTAGTCAAGAGCATATTCAGCAGCTCTGCCGGAGTGCAATCGATTTTGTTCATATTAAAGTTAATGATGAACGCATCGAAAGAGGGCGGGAGAGACTGCAGAATAATGTCTACAGCAAGCTCCTGGTTGATGGTATGACCCAGTTTCTCTAGAGCCTCCTTGTGCCCAATCATCTTGAGCACGTGAGCTCCCACTGGGCTCCCTTCAGCCAGTTTGCTCTGAAAGAAAAGCTTTGTCAGATTATAGCGTTCTGTCCTCGCCTGTGCAGCATACAACATCTTGAGGTTTGCTATCATGTCTATAGCAGACATATCCTCATGCTGACGCTGCAGCGGTGGCGTCATAGACGCTAGCATCAGGCAAGCGACATCAATGCTATCATTGACGTGCTTTTCATAAGCTTCCCGAACCGCCCTTGCGGCGTTCGGAGCAGGCTGAGGCGGTATCGCCGTCTCGAGGACATACAGTTTCCTCTCTGCCTTAAGAACAATCTTAAGGTGTCCGAACCAGTCTGAGAAGTTTGGCCCAGCAAACTTCTCCCTTTCCAGTAGGGATCGCACATTGAAGCTCATGGTGTTCGTTGCTGCAGGAATCTACAACAATGCAAGAACAGCAAGGTCAGTATCAATGTAAAGAATCAATTCAGGACTTAAGAATGATTCTTTTTCTCACTATTTTATCTGGCTGAAAAATCCAGCAAAACAGCCCGAAAGAGTAGAACTCTTTTAGTGAGATGGGATCCAGATTTCATACTTGGTCTCCGCGTCCCGCTCAGGCGAGATAAGATGCACAGAGAGTACAAGCACTAATCTCTGGTAGGCTATCCCAGCCAATCGCCAACCCGTGTGATTCCCCTTCATCTGGGCAATCCAGCAGACTGTGCCAACTGAGTTGGTACAACACAATCTCTGACCCCACAGATGGCTGCCTCCATGCACTACCATATGCGCCACATATGTAGTCTACATGGTCAAGCTGACCCGACCTACTCCCTGGACCACCATGTGCTATGCTGAGCAACGAGAAGCGATAAATCCCTTCTCTGTAACACGCAGGTGTAATCCCGCACCGTCTGAAGATAGATGGACGTGCCCACTGAGTGGGTACAACACGGCTCCAACGATAATCAGAACAGTGAGGTTTCGCGTCAGAAGGCTTACGAGCTTGATATTTTAGCGTTGGATTTTAACGGTCTTTTATCTTCTTCACTATCATGCAATTCCTATGGTGATAGCAGAAGATAAATAAAACATGCTGTTCTACTTATTGAAACAATAAAAGAAAGCATGGATCTTATGTGGTAAAAGCCCATAGCCTAAGTAAGACCTTAACCTAACTTAAGTCTTCACTTGCTTTTCTTCATGGGGCTTTTGCTGCTCATCTGGCCCAAACCAGGGCCCAAGCGCCATCTGCAGCTCTGGTGCGCCTACCAGGGAAAATGCGCCTGGTCCCAGAGTCGAACCCTGGACCTCCCTCCTGGTCAAGCCACTGCTGCATGCGCCTCTGCCAAGTGTGCTCAGTGCTCTTGTCTGATTAATATACAAATTAATCTATCTAGACAAGATTGACTCGCAGGTCAATTACATTTTATAAATTAAATGCAATGTGATGCGCAGATCACAATATAAAAATAATTTACAAAATTAACCAGGCACGCAGGCCCCAGCACAGCACACATTAAAAACGGGCAGCCCACATAAGATTAAGTAAACAAGCAAATGGCATCAATCAGCATGTGATCCAAACAAGAAATTAAAACTTTTGAAAACCCCATTGGCATCAATTTTAATTTCCTTATTTGCCCTGCTGCCTTACAACGGTCCATTAATAGGAATCCACTCATCAATCTAGTCAGATCCATTGCCCTTGCATGCACCAAGTCCTAACTGACTTGAGTCGACCAAATGGTCAACCATGCATGCGCCTAGGGCTGAACGACCACAATGAGGTCTGGCAGGCGGGTGTGACCCCGGGCCTAACTCATGTGCGTTCAAGGTTGTCCCAACCAGACATCGCTACACGCCGTCTGCAGTCGACCTATAGCCACCTCATGCTTGCGCCAAGGTGCTATCTGGTCGACCCATCTAGGCTGTCAGATAGTCTGATCAGACAGTTTGGATCTATTTAGAAGATGACTTCAACCCTAATAACCCGTCTAAGGGTTTAAAGCAGGCGCTAGTTAGATCTAATGTGAGTCGCGCAAGAGTTTTGTTTTTTTGTTTTTAGAAAAACCAAAGCATGCGCCAACTAAAGGAAACAAATATTGAGTTTCGACATGCTGAAAGCATCATGTAAACTTTCGCATAAACTATAGATCTAACCCATAAGCGCAACCAAAGAAACATCATTCATGCGCCACAAATAACTAAACATGCGTCAAGACAAGCATGTAAAAATTTCGCATGAAGATAACCCTAGGTCTATTCAGCTTGCGCAAACATGGATCACAATACATAACATAAAGTAATCATATGAATCATGCATCAAACATGGCTCTGATACCAATTGAAAGTCCCTTGTATCTAAGGGGGGGGCGAAACCCTAAGGTGGCGCAAACATAATATGGGCAGCGGATGCTAGGGTTTCATAGGATCGAAAACATGTCACATGATTAACTTTTAATAACAAGTATTCATGATAAGAATTCATACCATAGCCATTTCTAGATGGCGCCTTGGAAGCAAAAACGCAAATGCCTTTTCTCCAAAGATGACGCACACAATGAGAAGGCGACTACTTCCTCGGAGACTTTGTGCTAGCAAATCTTCAAGGAGTCCTTCGTATGGAAGAGATGAGATCTCTTGCGGCTTGGTCGAACAACCTCTTGCTCCCCTCTTTTGTGTAACCCTTTTACCAAACGAGAGCGAGAGAATAAAGAGGCGACGAGTGCAACGTTCTGTTGAACGTGGGAGCGTGGCTTCTAAAAATAGCAAGCCAAAAAAAACTCGCCTCATACTCTCATGCGATCATGCGTTCACTTCAAGTGAACCAATCGCTCCTCTTTGAACCGAGCCATGGTTCAATTGCATTTGGTTCAAAGACCAAATCAAACCAGCCCAAGCCTTTAGTCCAGATCAAATTAAACCCCTAAGGCTTAAGATCTGACCGTTGATCTCTTGATGCTCTTGATCTCACCAATCTAGCATCAATTCTCTCAATCGAAGCTTACCGATCTCAAGCCCTAATCAATCAAACATGATCAGACCAGATCTCACTTTCAATCAGAGATTAAATCCCTTTAAAACTGAACCTAAATAATTCAGTCCATACGATCTGACTTAAGTAAGCCATATCATCAAATTGTGCGACCCTGAGGGTTTCCTTTAAATGTCGGTAACGATAACTCGCGTTATCACGATCAGTGAGGGGTATCTAGCAACACATCACTGTCTCCCGATATAAAGGAAAGAGTCTTCCAAGACTACACCCAAAACACAGCACAAGTGTGAATCCAACTCACAAGGCATACATGCTTCCTCTGCCACTGGATGTTCTTTATTGGACAAGCCTGTCAAGCTCGTAACTCCAATATGATGAGCATGATTAGATCAGATGAACACAGTCATCTGAGTATGGCCATACACTTTCTCAATCATCTCATCCAGGGGGCCCCTTTAGAACATCACACTCCTTAAACAAGGAGACGGCAATCCTATGTCTATCACTGGTGCCCTAACCTGATTCAAGCTCACCATCCAAGATAGTCTATAATCATTATGTTTCAAATGATATTGAACTACCTCAAAACAATGACAATCATCATTTAGAAACACAAGTGATCTCAAGTCAAAGGAAATGTGCCACTTGTACACATACAAGGATCATTCACATTGTGACAAGCAATTGAATATCCTAGTAGGGTCTGTCCAGTACATCCAATGTACCCATGAGTCTACATCTTATTCCATGCTCGAAGCATCCTATAAGATTAGAGCACATATTAGTCTCAATCATATCAAGGCTGTCTCATGTTCACCAAGATATCTCGACTAAGGACTTTATAGCATGTCAGCCCAGCTGAACAGCTTTGAGACATTATTCAGAAGTACAATTATTGCAGCAGACAATGTAACAACCTTGAATAATAACCATGCCTTTATAAACATAAGAGTTTATACATGATACTGTTACAATCCCAAGGCCTCAAACATTAGCCTTAAGGGCATACCCCAACATTACCTTCTTAGGCCATGTGATTTTTGGCGAAGGCGTGGCAGTTGATTCTGAGAAAATTAAGGCCATTGTGGAATGGGAAAGTCCGAAGACTGTATCTGAGGTTCGGAGTTTTCTGGGATTAGCTGGATATTATCGAAAATGCGTCGAGGGTTTTTCTAAAATTGCTGGTCCACTCACGAATTTGACGAAGAAAGAAGTGAAATTCTTCTGTGATGAAAATTGTGAAAATAGTTTCATGGAATTGAAAAGAAGACTTGTCAGTACACCTATACTGATTCTTCCAACGGGTGACGAGGGGTATACGGTGTATACAGATGCATCTTTTCAAGGTTTAGATGCTGTATTAATGCAGTATGATAAGGTTATTGCGTATGCCTCACGTCAATTGAAAGAGCATGAGAAGAATTATCTAGTACATGACTTGGAGTTAGCTGCCGTGGTATTCGCCCTCAGGATATGGCAACATTATTTATACGGCATTACCTTTGAGGTATTTACGGATCATCAAAGTCTGAAATATTTATTTTCACAGAAGGAATTGAATATGAGACAATGTAGATGGGTAGAATTCCTTAAAGATTATGATTGTACGATTAATTACCACCCGGGAAAAGCCAATGTGGTAGCTGATGCCTTAAGTAGAAAGACTGCTGGGATATTAACTCATTTACGGGTGACTCCGACGGAGTTGGCCAGACAGGTGGAAGACTTAGGAGTTGAAATTATATGTCCTACTGAGCGCAGATGCTTGGCAGTTATGAGGGCACAATCCTTAATTGTGCAGAAAATAATTGAGCCTCAACCCAATGATTGGTATTTGTAGTCTATTATTACGAAAGGTAAGAGAACGGAATTTACCCAGGATGATCAGGGTGTGATCAGATGTCAGAACCGCCTATGTGTGCCTGAGATAGTTAAAGATGAATTAATGGAAGAAGCACACAAGTCCAGATTTGCAGTACATCCTGGTGCCACAAAGATGTATAGGGATCTGTGAAAATTTTACTGGTGGGAAGGAATGAAAAGGGATGTGGCAGAGTATGTCGGACGATGTCTGGTATGCCAATAAGTGAAAATTGAGCATAAGAACCCTTCTGGGCTTTTACAGTGTATTCTTATTCCGGAATGGAAATGGGAACATATTACTATGGACTTCGTGACAGATCTTCTAAGGTCATGCTCTAGCCACGACTCGATTTGGGTGATCGTTGACCGCTTGACCAAGTCAGCCCACTTTTTACCTATAAGAAAGAATTACTCTATGGATAAGCTGACAAGACTATATTGTCAAGAGATTGTGCGACTACATGGGGTTCCTGCCAGCATTATTTCTGACAGAGACCCATGGTTCACGTCTAGGTTTTGGGGCAGCTTACAGAAAGCTCTGGGAACTGAGCTACAATTTAGTACTGCGTATCACCCACAGACGGACGGCCAATCGGAGCGAACTATTCAGACACTAGAGGATATGCTCCGAGCTATTACCTTAGATTTTACGAACGGTTGGGAGTTACACCTGCACTTAGTGGAATTCGCTTATAACAATAGTTATCATTCGGCGATCCAGATGACACCTTTCGAGGCTTTGTACGGTAGGAAGTGTAGATCTCCGGTGCTATGGGACGAAGCTGGTGAGAGTCGTGTGTTGGGACCAGCTATGATGGAATTGGATGCTGAAAGGGTCCAAATCATTTGGCAGAGATTGCTAACTGCCCAAAGCCGACAGAAGAGTTACGCGGATAAAAGACGACGTCCTCTCGAGTTTGATGTCGGCGATCACGTGTTTCTTCGGACGCTGCCTTCCTTCTTCAAGCAACGCTCGCTCCTCCTCCCTCACGCACGTCCACTTCCATCTGGTGACAGTTCCGGCGAGACTAGGACCGGCGGTGAAGCTTCTCCCTCTCTTCCACGCGTGTGGTGATGAGCGCGACCGGAAATCATAGATCCGGCGTGATCTTCGTCGTTGATGGCTCAGGTGGGCTCCCCTATCTCCGGCGAGCCTCCCTCATCAAAGGCGGACGTTTCCGCTTCCTCCCAGCCTTGTTCCGGCACCTCCTTCTCCGACTCCGGTGTGTTACGTGAACGCCGCCGCCGACCGATTTTTCTCAGGGCTCCGGCGATCCAGACCTCGTCCCACGAAACCGATCATACGGCCGGAATCCTCTCAACGCCGGCTACACTTTGGCTACCGGATCGTCCCAATCTGCCACCGGAAGCTACTGTTCCGGCGAAGTTTTGGCGATCTCCAAAAATCGTGCTGATGACTCGGTTTACGCGCGTGGTTGGTTCTCACGTATCCTGGTGTTTCCGTGGTGTTATACGTTCGCACAAGGCTGCGAACTAGGTTAGTACTCGAACCCGACTCCATATACGTATATACGAACGTATGCGGTTAACCCGAATACATGTATTAGATGATTAACTGTAAAACAACTTTGGATCTGATCGGATGGTATAATGAACCCGAATTGGCATGATTATTGATAAATATGATTAAAATGGATTAAATGGAACACTGTAGCTTATACGATGCTTTAACCTGTTAGGTCCTGTTGACTGGTACCCGTGACTGTGCTGGTTGGATCTGTTCTGTTGTCTGCTATTTAAGGTAGGGATTCTATCTCTCTCCTTTGTTTCGGTGCCAACCACATGTGTAGATTAATGGAACTTCCTTATTGTTGATATTACTGTTGATTACTATCTGATTCCGTTCTGCTCTGAGTTATATTCCTGTTGACATAACCTGTTGCATGAAACACAGTATGAGTATTTTGTTATTGCATGTTTATTGGTAGTTGGTAGGTGATATGATGTCATGTTATATATACACATGAGGGCTGGATATCTAGCGATAGATAGTCCAGTATACCTCGGATACTGCCTGTGATATTTCTGTCCGAGACGCTATATGATCGTCTCCTTGTGTTTGATTGAGAGAGTCCGATGTTATGGGCTTGAGGTTTTGGATGGTTATCAACCCAGTGAGGGGTTGATTGAAGTGTAGGACACTACACTAGTGGACTATCGACGGACAGTCTCTACCGTTCGGGGAGCCATCGGTAGGGATCACTCTACCTTATAGAGTTGCGGGTCATAGACCACTCTATGTTTATAGAGCTGAGGGTCGTGGACCAATGCTGTATCAGCTCCCAGTTTTTCTACCTGTCTATGTTGACATGTATTGCGATACGTATTTGAGATTTGATTATACTCTATATGGATCTTGTAGAGTCTTGGTTGTAGTTCTGGTAAAACTTTATATCTGATCATGCACCATACAACTTGTGATATCCCTACTTAGCCTCTAGCTAACCCCCTTTGATTTGCCTCCAGGTTTTGGCGCGGCTCCTTTTGGAGCGGATTAGATAGATAGTCTGTGACCACCAGTCTAGGTGGGTTTGAGTTACATATAAGTCAAGTTTTGTATGTTATTATGTCCTGTCGTATCTATCTTGTGACTGCTGCACCGGTCTTATTATCTGTTGGCCTGTCGACCGCTGCATCAGTCGTATTACCTGTTGGACTTATTGACCGCTGCACCGGTCTCGTTATCTATCTAGTTTGTCGACTATTGCGCCGGTCGCGTTGTTGGTTCTATTGACCACTGTGCCGGTCTTGTATCTGTCTGTGGTTTGACTTCTTGATATTCGTGGCCGGATTGACCTTTATTATTATATATTATTCTGTCATGTACATCTTGGGTTCTATGCTATTTTGTCAGGTACAATTGTTGTTGCATCCCGAGGGCCGGGATTCCCGGCATGGATCCCGAGTGGCGCTCGGGGGCGTAGCACCGATTGTAATCAGCCGACGGTCCCCCGGAGCGCCGAGCGGTTGGTGCTGCAGACGCACTGTTTGCACTTGGCGCGCCTGGAGCTCTTGTAGCAGGCGGTGGTGAGGGCGGCCGCCCCGTATTTGATGAGCTGCTTGCAGACGCAGTCGCAGCCCTGGGTGTTGATTCCGTCCGCTATCGCTCTGCAGCATTTATCGTTGCTGACGCCGGCCCGGCACGGATCCAGCGACCGGCACTCCGCCAGCAGCTCCGCTTCCGCCTGCTGGCCCTCTCCGCCGCCGCCGTCCGCCATGATCAAGCTGGCAAGGAGCAGCAGCGAAACGATCGAGAACGGAAGAGAGCGAAAATTCGCCATGTGATCTTCCGCCGCCGCAGCCGCCTCTTCTCTGAAATCGATGTGCCAATTTCACAGCTTATGGGCAATCGTGCGGCAGAGTCAACCCCGGCAGGCATATGTGGCGCATCCTTCTCGGCAGCTCTAGATGTTGCGGTGGGGTTGACCTCCAACCACCCCGTTTCAGTTGGACAAGCAAACTGAGCATTTTGGCTTCACTCCACTTGGGAATATTAATTGATTTGAGCTAAGCAATTTGAGATTCAACCATTCAGGATATTTTTTAGTGCATATATGCAAGGAAAACCTTAATCAAATTCTATTTTAACCATCTACCTCTTTAAAATTATGAATCTTTATGGTGTTTAAAGATTTCCATGTCTTAAAAGGTGAAGGGCACAAATCTAACCCGGAGCTGGTATCCAGTGCAGCAGGAGGCGTGGTTCCCTCGGCCGGAGCAGCTTGGAGTTCGAGGTGTCATTAGCATGGTAAGATTTGAGGGTTCATGGTTTGGAATTTTTTTCAACTATAGTTGCATCTCTAGATGATCTGATTAATTAACTACTGAGTTCTAATAATTTTCCGCGAGCAATTACAAAACACAAGCAGCCAACTGATTCCTCCTAGCCACAAACTACACAATCTGCAGAACTAACGCAAACAGTCGAAATCAAGAACACAACAACAACAACAACAACAAGCATCACGCAAATTACAAGCATTTGCGGAGCAGACTAACTTGGAACTCTGATCGTAATCAGCCGACGGTCCCCCGGAGCGGCGGGCGATTGGTGCCGCATTTGCAGACTTTGCACTTGGCGCACTTGGAGCAGTTGGTGGTGAGGGCGGGAGCTTTGTATTTGATGAGCTGGTTGCAGACGCAGGTGCAGCCCTGGCTGCCGATTCCATTCTCTATCGCTTTGCAGCATGCATCGTTGCTGACGCCGGCCCGGCACGGATCCAACGACAGGCAGCCCGCCAGCTCCTCCTCTCCGCCGCCGCCGCTGCTAGCCGCCATGATCAAGCTGGGCAGGAGGAGCAGCGAAAGGATCGAGAAAGGAAGAGGACGGAAATTCGCCATGTGATCTTCCACCGACGCAGGCTCCTCTCCAAAATCGACGTGCCAATTTGGCATCTTATAGGCACTCGTCCGACATAGTTGACCTGGCATGTTGCCGTAGGGTTGACCTCCATTGACCCCTTTTCATTTTGTAGATTTTTTTTTTAATATAAAGGGGTACGTAAACAGTATTTTTTTCTGTCGTGCGTAACGTGCGTTCCAATTATAAATAATAATAAAAAAAAACCGTGCGTTCCAATTAATTTACTGAAAGGGAGATCAAATGCTGCCGTAAATTAACTAATTAGTACTCACAGATCATTAACTACGTTGTAAAGGGCAGATAGGGTCTAACAACATGAGTTTCCTAAAACCTGCCACAAGTCTTCTGCGTTCACACCTCATGCTCCCGTTCACTGCGTTTCCTTACCAACGACGTCACTTGGCTGCTCAGTCCAACTTGAACAACTCCCCTTAAACAAAATATCTATAATCCTAAAAGTTATGAAAAAATCACTGTTGTGTAGTACACGACGAGAGCTTTCCACTGATACTAAAATCGTAGATTTTGACTATGTCCACAATGAGATATCGTGGATATAAAGATCATAGATTTTTCATACTGTAAATAATACAAAAATTCATGATCTTTGTGTCTACGATATCTCATCGTGAACACAGTCAAATTCTACGATCTTGACACCATTGGAAAGCTCTCGTCGTGTACTACACAACAGTGATTTTTCTATGATTTTTAAGATCGTAAATTTTTTATTTAAGGAGTCTTAGATTTTTT
Organism: Costus lasius; assembly: GCA_027563935.2. Taxonomy (NCBI): domain Eukaryota; kingdom Viridiplantae; phylum Streptophyta; class Magnoliopsida; order Zingiberales; family Costaceae; genus Costus; species Costus lasius. The sequence goes on from CM050449.1 coordinate 14,818,691, forward strand.
ATTTAAGAGGGTTACTTTAAGTTCAGCTAGGGGTTGCTTAAAAAATTTTTTCCTCAAAGACTGCCACGTTGTATGAACGCCTAGACGGCCCACTGACACCGTGGGATCCCTAAACGCTGGCTGACCACTTTATCCGACCTTATCCGATCCAATAGCCGTGTTTTTTTTTTGGGAAATGCTGCTCTCAACAGCTGTAGAAGCAGCGGCATTATTTGGTGTTTGTGATAGTACGAGTGCTCTTCCCTGCCTTGCGGCGTCGTCCTCGCTGGGAATCAAAGTCAATCTAGCAGGACAAGCTTCGCTGGAAAAACAGCTAAGGCAAACTAGCCGACAAAATATCTTGGGCGCGGTACCATAAAAAAGTTGATAAAATTCAAATAGATCTTGAAGTATATTTTTATTATAAATAAATTATATCTACTTAATCTATTCATTTTAAAATATTTAATAGTACTAATATTACTATGGATAAGGTAAAATATCATAAGAATAACATTAGCTTTGAGGAGTATGTCATGGCACTTGAAACTTTGGCATTAATGTCACTTATGAAATATATACAAATCTAATATATATCATGTCATTATTTGGAGATTTAATTTATAGAGATGTGAGTATTAATACTTATTTATATATTGTACATTTAAATAGTCAAATACCAAATCTTATAACACATTTATATTGTTTATAATATGTAGGTTATTGATGCTTGTGTAGCTTTGATGCTCGATAGAGTGCGGCGAAATAAGAAAAAAATACACTTTTTTTTTGCTTAAATATCTCACACTTGCTATATTAATTATTTGGCTGATCGGTTTGATACCAATTTTATATAACTTGAGTACTTGACAAAGTAGACCATTAAGCACACACAAAGAATCTTTGCTCCGGTATATAACTAAAAGCATTGGTTTCTATTACACATAAATATGAAAGAAGAACATTTGTATGTACATAATTCTTTAACATCTAGTGCAGCTCATAAAGCGGCCTTACTTAAATATACATGTAAATTTACTTATTTGTCTTATAATATTATCATATGTCATACTTACGTCTTATTGTTTCAATTTTATCAGGTCATTGTTTTGAAGGTTCTTTCCGATGTCAAAATAATTAAAAAAAAATTGATACCGATGTCAAAGCAATGAAAAAATTAATATTAAAAAGTGACCGATAGTTTGGAATAAAGATTACCTAAAGCAATACAACAGTATTGATTGTGCAATTTTTGTGATAAAGTATATTAACAAAGTTTCTAGTGATAGAGCATTTGATTTCACATATGAGGATATGACCAAATTACATGTGCTAATTAGTTTGAAACTATTTAGAGGGCATCTAGAATGTGATATATGATAGACTTATATATTTGGTAATAATTTTCAAGTATATTCATTGGTTGGTGATCCAACCAATTGCATTAAGTACAAGCTTGTGAATTTGGTGATAAGCTTGATTTGGCTATAAGTTCGTAAATAGACAATGGTTGGTGATCCTTTGTAAGTATAAAATGGATCTCTATTTTAGTGGATAGACGTCAGACCGCTTTATCCGATCCAATAGCCGTGTATTTAAAAGGGGAAATACTGCTCTCACCTGCTGCAGAAGGCAGAAGCAGCGGCATTAATGGTGTCCGTGATAGTGCGAGTGCTCTTGTTCCCTACCTTGCGGTTTCGTCCTCGCTGGTAATCAAAGTCATTCAATATGGCAATACAAGCTTCGCTGCCCATGATCATTGATTCAATCGAGACAATCTCTCCCCTCCGAATTTTGATCCTTTCCACGCTCCTGATCGAAGTAACTTGTGTTGGAGTTTTGAGAGTAAAAAAACCCACGCCGCGGCCGCTTCCGTTATTGCGCCCAATGCCCATTGACATCCTCAGATTGCCGTCAGTCAGATCCTACTCTTGGAGCGGCCGATGAGCTCCGGGAACTGATCTCATCTTGTTCTGCCTAGTGTTGGTGTCGCGGTTTGAGAGGAGGAATCGAGAAAGGAACGGTTCCTTGAGGAAGATAGAACAGAAGAGGATTTCCGCGATGTAGAGATTGGGAAAGTTTGGACAAAGCGAACATTGGTAGGCATCGGATCTCGGATTCTGTTCGATCCAACCCTTCTTTACAATGTTATTAGGAATAAGGTTCAGGCTGAATTCCATTGGGGGGACGAAATTGATCACGTATTAAATTTTGTTTTAGCCACAAACTTCTACTAGCAGAGAATGTAGCATTAAAATTCTTATAATCTTACAATATAATCTCGATGTCTAATTGAGTGAAGTTATTATTCTACTGGAATGCGAAGCAAGCACAAGAAACTGAAAAGAGTGCGTTCGTTTTTTTTTCCAGTGTGTACTGCTTGGTTATCGTTCAATAGAGAATGCATCCTGTGGAAGAACCACATATGTTCACTGCAAAGCTGGAAGGGGCCGAAGCACCACAATTGTTTTATGTTATCTGGTATTGTACAGTTCTTAATCTCATTCATTTCTGAATGTTGTAAGAATCTGATTTGCATCTGGGTTTTTTTTCCTAGAAACAGAACAAGGTAATAACATCTTTGATTTTGTGGAAACCTCAGGTGGAACATAAGAATATGACACCAGAAGCTGCTCTAGAATTTGTTGGATCAAGAAGGCCTCTCTGTTTCTTATTGGCTCCTTCTCAGGAAAGGGTATGAAATATAAACTGCAATTCACTCTGCTTCATAATAACCATGATGTTTTACTAGAGGATCTTGCATTCCTCTTTTTTTTCCCATCTTTACAACTAGCTTTGCTTTTCCTGCCCCTTGGAACTGACAAAAATGTTGTAAAGGGGCACTATGTACCATTTCTTATGAAGGTTAATCTGAGTCATGAAACATGAACCTGATCCCAATCAGTCATAAGTCGAAATGAACCGTTTGATCAAGTGTGGATCATGGATCTGGTAGATTATCAAGATTAGATACAAGTTTCAATCCAACAGCTCAGTTTGGATCTTCATAAGAATATTATAGAGTGCCCTTGATGCATCATCTCATATAATAATATTTGTTTCGTGTTCATCTACAACTACCATTGTTGTTGGTAACCTTATTTTCTTTTTTGTTTTTTTGTCAAATTCATAATCGTCAAAGGAATATACATCACATATATGGTATTGGAGCTGTTGGGATTCTTGTAGGAAGCTTTTCATAAGGTTTTAGAGATTTGAACTATGAAACCTTGAGTTTGTATGTATGGAGATGGAAAAACATAAACAACTAAGTTGATATAATCTTGAGTTTGACAATTGACATTCTAATGGACAATAACTAATCAATGTAAAATTCACTCAAATACTCGCTTTAAGTTTTTAGAGTGGAAGAAAAATGAAGCTCTTATGGTAGGCTTAAGTTGCTCAAAACTCTAGTTTGGCATATGTGTGTGAAATCCTATTTTTACTAGTATTCAACAAAGACCTAAAGGGTAGAGACATAACTCAAAACACCTATATTGAATACGTTTGAGGAAAGAAGTTTTGACTTCAATTCTAAATATTTTTGGACTAAATAGTTCTTTATCTTGTCTTGATTCCTCCAATCATCTAGAGATGCACTGGCTTTAGGATTAATGCCATTAGAAAAATTGAAAGTCTAGAATTATTAGAACAAGAATTGAAAGATTTGAGCATCGAAACATAAGCTCTAAAGTAGAGATATTGCATACTAGATTTCCAAAATAAGAATTTTGGCTTGTGAAAGAGTTTGATGACAAAATTATAGTCGTTGTGATCACATAAAAGGAATCCAAGAAAATAAAAAAAGTTTGAATTTAGCATAATAAACTCCAAAAGTCAAAGCATATTAGAAGTTGCATTGAGGGGCACCTAGGACTAGAAGGTATGTGCGGACAATATAAATGAATGTAATTGTAAAAATACATAAACATAAAATTAAATATGAATATGTATGAAAAATAAAATTTTATATTAACATGTTTGAATGTACATCCAAACATATTACAATTGCTCTCAATATATTTCCATAAAGTGAAATATTTGAATAATTAGTTCATTATCAATAGTATTAAAAACATTCTTCCCAATATAAGTAATTAAATAATCATTCATCTAGTGATCTTCGATTTGATTTTATAATCTATTTTTCATAATTCACATTAAAAAAAAAAACTCTTTCCACTATAGTAGTAGCAATTGGAAAAAAATTCAATGCCAATTTCGCAAAGCATAAAAACCAATGGGTAGTAATATTTCTCTTTAATCAAACTAATTTTTCTACAGGGCTATAATTCCTTTAGTGGGTAAGAATTCATCTCTTGTGTGCATATTAATTATATAATCATTAAGTTTGCCTATAATTCTATAGTAGAAATTAGAAAACTCAATTGGTAAATTGGAGCAAGATAAATTATTTTTTTTTGTTATAAAAGTAATAAAAAAGTAATCCAACATGATAGTTGTCTATATTAAGCACTTAGTTGAGTTTCACATCATCTCCCCTTTCTCTTAGATTATATCATAGAGACCTCATCTAATAATGATTTCCAACCAAGGTCCACATCATTTGTAAAAGTTGTTAATAAATCTTCACTATTGTCATGAGATTAATAGTATCTTGATTTTATCATTGCAAAGATTGTGATAATTCATTTGTAATTACCAAAATATTTTTTATTAATTGTAAGGTATACACAAAATCAGATGCTTGTATTGATTCTAAAAGCTATTTTGCTTTAGCTCTTTTGAACATTAGTCATCTTCTATAATTATCTCAAGCACATCATAATAGAAGAATATATAATAATTATATTTATTAGTGTGTTGTAATGTGGGCTCTAATGAGTATTACTTGATTATGTGCACTATTTAATTATTCTTTCGTTAGTCTTTTTTCTTTTTTACTTTAGCAAGTTATTTTTCTCAAATCATGTGTACATGTTTACATAAGCCACGAACAATATTCAATAAAAGTATATACTAAATTAAATAGTGAAACAATCAGAATTTCATTATTTAAAATAGTAATAAATGTAATATGAAAAATAATGAATATAGAATGTCGATGAATTCCTTTTAAATATTAAACTTTTTAAATCATTTAATGCACATTGCACAAAGCTAGCACTTTCATACTCATGACCACGAATTCTTGATTAGTTAATGCTTATAAGAAAAGATTCTATTGATATTCTTAAAGATGTAACACTTATGTCACCAACATATATGATAGCAATAAATCTTTCCAATGACTCTTCCTTTTTCTCCACAAAATATAAAGTAACTGTCATTTTCTCTTTTCGATATATCTCTTGATTAATGTACAATAACTATAAATAATTTATCTCCGAACTTGGCAAGTATAACATTAATAGTTTCATATGTAGTGTATCATTTATAATACTCATTGTGACCACAAAACTCTAATCTTGACACAAAATAAATCCTATATAATCAATTGATGTATTTATATAAAAATGATATATGTTACGCCCTGAGAGCCACTCGGGCCCACACTGGGAATCTTGCCTTTGGATGCAATAATAAGTACCTATTAGACATCTCAAAACCTAAGAATGCACAGAAAACAATAATGCATAAACATGAGGCCAACTAGAGGGCCACAACATCTCAAAATACATAATAACAAATATAAGACCGACGCAGCAATCAACAAAGGCCATTGGTTCGAGACCAGCATACAAATTGTCAAATAACATAGTATAGTAACAATATAAACAAATATGCATACCAAACCCACCCGATTGGTACTCAACATACCTATCTATATACTTCGCTCCAGATAGAGCCGCACCCGAAGCTAAAGGCAAAGCAAAGGGGGTTAGTGATACCTCGCATTTTAGTACTGTTTTATGATATGATTTTATCTCAAAATAAGACATATTATGTTACTTTTATGTCATATTTAGATTTATTTACTTATTTAGTTTAGAATCTTCACTTTTCTTTATTTTTATAATTTCATATTAAATCACTCATTTCTAGAGCTTATTCGATGATTCTAAGGCAACTGAGTGATTCCGAATGAAAAGATGAGCAAGCACAATAAGTTTGAAGTCAAATAGAGCTTTCTGTATCCATCAAAGCCATGAATAGCTTGGAAAGAATTTTGATAAGTTTTCTACCAAGACGATCACGACCCAACATGACCAAGATCACAGCCGCGACTAAAAAGTCCAAAATCCACAGAAAGGCTTGACTAAAGTCACAGCCATGACCTGAAGACCTATTTTCCATTGAAGACTTCACGGCCTGATCGTAACTAGCATCACAACCATGATAATTATCGACCAAACTTATAGAAGAGTTCACAGCTTGGCTGTGATGAACATCACAGTCGTGATAGTTTTTGCTAATCTCAATTCCTCACATTTTTGGTGTGAATCTGAACGGATTTTCATCCGGGTCGAAAGGGAATGCAAAGGGACAACCTCCAGGAGAACAAAAGGGAACTCAAAGAGCCATTTTGAAGGGAGATTTGGTTGGAAACAGAGAGGAGGCAATGCGCAATGACAAGGGCTAACTAGGGAATAGCAGTAATATGATGCATGATCAAAGTAACGAAGTTCACAATAAACACAACCATAACTCTACATGATCAATATAGCATATAATAAATCTAACGTACGCTTTCAACATAAGTGTCTCACAGACAATAAAATCTAAAAGCTGATAAAGGGTGGTCCAAGACCTACAATTCTGTGATAGAGTAGTCCTTACTGACAGCTCCTCAAGCAATAGAGACAATTGTCCATCGATGACCCACTAGTATATCATCTTGTACTCACTCAACCCGTAGCACCGAAGCAACTATCGAGGTGACCATAAATCTGAGACCTCAAGCCCTAGATCAACTTGCTATCTTGGTCCTGGCACTAGTACCCTATCCGTCGACTAGGCCAATGAAGAAGATCACACGTCTCGTAAAAATAACACACAATAATACGAGATACATTGCGTTGCCTAGCGCTAGACATCCAGCACTATATATATATATATATCAACATCATAATATTAACCCATATGCAAATCACAATCTACCATGTTACGTCACATGTACAAATAATAGGAAATCTAGGGGCTGGCCTTGTAACAATAATAATAAGCAATAATAGAAGGTGTTAGCTAACTACACATGCGGCTGACACTGTAACAAAGGAGTAAGGTACGACCACGACATCAAAACAGTAGAATTGCTCTACGATCCGATAGCCACGTGAATCCAATCGACAAGTCCTAGGTAGAAAAATTATCATGTAACTCTACATATGTTATTTTTAGTTATCTTATTATTATCACTTTAACATGTTAATATAGTTCTAGTACATTTAACAAATATTCATTTAACATGTAAGTATGTATCTCATGATTTATGTCACATGCATCCAAAAATACGTAAGGAATAGATAATACGTGGATACTAATCTCGTCCACAACCTATGTGCCAACGTAAACTCCACGCAGTCTTCGGAATACCCAGAATAGCCTCACACACATATCGAGGAATAGAACCGTACGTCGGAGTTTGCTAAAATAGTACTTCGCCGGAACTTCGCTAAGAGTGCCATGAACATGCCAAAAGTCGAAGAAACATTCTGTTGTACACCGCTACGACTCACAGGAGTCACCAAAGGAAGTAGCACTACTGGTAATTGCTGATTGACGTGCCTTCATCCAAGCGCTAAAAGGGAAAGCAACGATGACGACGCTGGAAGAGGAGTGTGCGCTTGACACTAGAAGATATGAACACAAAGAAATCGCGAGTAGGTAATGGAAATGATGCCTGAAATAACTCTGAAGTTATTTATAACTATTTGTCCCAATGGAACACACTTGTGATATAGTAGTCCTTGATTATTAGCAAGGTACGATTACCTCTAAGAGTCCACTAGTCCATACCTAATCACTCTGAAGGTACTTATAACAATTTTTTAGAAATAACTTAGTCCAAAGATTTATATCATGACTATAATTGTATCCAATATAAGAGAACCTATAGTCTATACCTCATCACAATCATGCAAAAAACTAAGGGCCTGTTTAACCCCGCATCAGCATGGAATCCGAGAGAAGCTTCAATTTGGAGCTTTAGAGTTTCTGCTTTTTTGTTATAATTTTATTTCGGCTTTTGTGCTGATGCGGGGCCAAACACGGCTTAAGGCTACGTTTAGATTTACCGTGCTTCATGTGGAGCAAAGAAAGGCGGGAAAGAGGTAGAAAATTCACTGCTTTTTATAATGTTGCACTGTGGAACAGTGCTCACAAAAGCACTGTTCATGAAAGCAGGGTAACCCCTGCTGCCCGCTACCATATTTTTATAGCATCACGTGCTACAGTATCAACATGTAATTTATATTAAATTAATTACTATTTACATATTTATATTTTATAATTTTATATAACAATTAATTATATTATTACATAAACTTATATAATGTATAATATTGTATTTGTATTAAAATTTAATATATTAATATATATTTAGTAATATAATATATTAATTTTAAATTAATTACTTAAAAAATAAAATTCATAATTGAATTTTTTATTAAAATTAATTATTTGATATTATAAAAATTAATAAATTTATTAAAATAATTATTTTAAATTTAAAAAATAATTTTATTATAAAATATATAATTTTAATTTCTTACTTAAAAATAAAATTAATAATTGAATTTTATATTAAATTAATTATTTGATCTTATAAAATTTAATAATTTTATTAAAATAATTTTTTTATTTTATTATAAAAATATATAATTTTAGTTTTAATATATTTTACTAAATTAATATTTATTTATTTATTAACCATACTAATTACACAATATATCTACCCGATTCAACTTTAACAATAGTTACTAAAATAATAGCATAGTTGGATCCATTAAACACCTTTAACAGCAGGTACTACAATGACAGTGCAGCTATCACAGCACAGCTACGACAGCGTAGCATAATAGTAATTATGATACTTGTAAACAAATTTGCAATAAGAAAAAAGGGAAAGAATTACATGTAGACATAAGCCTGATCCAACTAACGGATTAAGCGAGCAATAAAATTATTATCAACTAATAACAAAATGAAAACGAACGATGAAGTGTCACTATAGGATTATTAAAATCAACCAATCAAATTAACAATAAAGTCTTACTATCCTACACATTTTAACTTAGCACTCAGCACATATTAACTTGATAGTGCTAGCCATTACATCTCCTCCATATAAGTAGAGGTATGCAGACGACTTAAACATACTTCACATCTAATATGCTTCACTCTCCTCTGCTCTCTAAGCTTCTCTCTTCTTTGTCTGTTCGATATTGAAAGTTTGCTGTGGCTATAGATAGACTCCTAACTAATGCACCGACAAAGAAGTAATACTAGTTGTATCTTGGGGCATTAGATCAAATTCAAACTCACATGAAAGGATCGAAAATTGACCTTAGCGCAGACGCTTATCACCTCTAGTAATTTTAGTCATTTTCTTGTTTTATTGTCATCGGTTTTTTTAGAAATACATATAAGATTTTTTTGTTGATTTTTGTATTAGATCTTAATTACATAATAATATAGTCGATAGAGATTTTCATGGTTTGGTTAACTGAATGTAAAACATTTTTTGGAACCAAAGATCTTATCAAACACAATATCATAAAGCTATTTTATACGTCGGCAGATAGCCTGATTAATTAACAAGCGAGTTCCAAAGCTTTTTCCGCGAGCAATTACAAATACAAAACACAAGCAGCCAACGGATTCCTCCTGGCCGCAAACTACACAATCTGCAGAACTAACACAAACAGTCGAAATCAAGAACAATAACAACAACAACAAGCATCACGCAATTCAGAAGCATTTGCGGAGCAGACTAACTTGGAACTCTGATCGTAATCAGCCGACGGTCCCCCGGAGCGGCGGGCGATTGCTGCCGCATTTGCAGAGTTTGCACTTGGCGCAGTTGACGCAGTTGGTGGCGAGGGCGGGAGCTTTGTATTTGATGAGCTTTTGGCAGACGCAGTTTCACTTGTTATTGTCGATTTCTTTCGCTATCTCTTTGCAGCATTGATCGTTGCTGATTCCGCCCCGGCACGGAGCCAACGACACGCAGTCCGCCAGCTGGTCCTCCCCGCCACTGCCGTCGCCGCCGCTGCCAGCCGCCATGATCAAGCTGGCCAGGAGGAGCAGCGAAAGGATCGAGAAAGGAAGAGGACGGAAATTCGCCATGTGATCTTCCACCGCCGTAGGCACCTCACTGATCGCTTCATCTGATCCAATAGCCATGTATTTAAAAGGGAAAATACTGCTCTCAGGTGCTTCTGCGGCAGCATTAATGGTGTTTGTGATAATACGAGTGCTCATCCCTATCCTGCGGCTTCGTCCCCGCTGGGAATTAAAGTCGTTCCATATGTTTAGCTGAAAAAGTAGCCGAGGCAGGGTATGATGTTTGTGATAGTACGAGGGCTCTTTCCTACGAATCAAAGTCGGCAGTATCAGCTTTGCTGGAAAAATAGCCTAGACAAATACCCTACTTAGGCAATTGTCGGCAGCTCCCATTTGTCTATAATTCTATAGTAAAACTCATATGAGTAAAATTGAGCAAGATAAATTAATTTTTATTATAAAAAAATAAAAAAGAATCATCTAGTTAAGACATAGCATGGATAAAAGTAATTTAGTATTTAGTTTATTAAATATATGATTAATTTTTTGAAGTTGCAAATCTAAGGGCTAGTTTGGTTCTGCTCAACTACTGTCGCAGTTGCGCTATGATAGCTGTGTTGTCACTGTAGCACCTGCTGTTAAGGGTATTTGGTGAATCTAACTGTGCTGTCACTGTAGCTGCTATTATTAAAGTTATTTTGTAGATTTATTGTGTTATTAGTGTTGTTAATAAATAAATAAATATTAATGTAATAAAATATATTAAAATTAAAATTACATATTTTTATAATAAAATAAAAATATTAATTAAATAATAAATTAATTATATAATTTTATATTATTAATTATTTTTAATAAATTATAAAATTATTAAATTTTATAAAATCAAATAATTAATTTTAATATTAAAATTTAATTATTTTTAATAAAATATAAAATTTTATTAATTATTTAATTTTTATAACATTATATATGTTTATGTAATCATATAAAAATATAATATTATACATTATATATACATTACATATGTTTAAATATGAAATAGCTTTTAATGTGTAATCGGTAGGAAATGGGAATAGCTATAAAAGAATAAACAGAGATAATGGGTAAGGGGTGGGATTCGAACTTGAACCCTTAGAAATTAATTGCACGCGCATCGAGGCAACACGGCAACAGGAGAAGCGGGGGATACCCTGCTTTGGGCTACAGAACTAATTTTATCACTATTCCACATCAACGCAGTTAATAAAGTAGGGCAAAATCTTGCTGCTTTTGCTGCCCATCTTAGCGCCACAGGAAGCAACGCAATACCAAACTAGCACTAAAACAACATAAAATAATATAACATGATGGTTGTTTATATTAAGCACTTGTTCAGTCTCACTACATCTCCCCCTCTTTTGATATATAGATTACAACCATATTGGGGAAGTAAATTTTATTAGTTTTACAAAAGGAACAGACCTCATCTAACAATGATTTCCATCCAAAGTAGCACATCATTTGTAAAAGTTGTTAATAAATCTTAATTAATGTCATGAGATTAATAGTATCTTCATTTTACGATTGCAAAGCTTGTTATAATTAATTTGTAATTCTCAAAAATATTTTTTTTTATTAAATGTAAGGTATACACAAAATCATAAGCTTGTATTGATTCTAAAAACTATTTTGCTTTAGCTCTTTTGAACATAAGTCATGTTCTATAATTATCTCAAGCACATAATAATAGAAGAATATATATAATTATATTTACTAGTGTGTTGTAATGTGGGCTCTAATGAGTATTACTTGATTAATATAAATTAGGTTCTTGATTCAAACAACGATTACTTTTTTTTATTATTTTTTCTTTTGTCTTTTTCTTTTATACTTTAGCAAGTTATTTGTCTCAAATCATGTGTACATGTTTACATAAGCCTAGAACAATATTCAATAAAAAGTATATAATAAATTAAATAGTGAAACAATCCTAATTTCATTATTTAAAATAGTAATAAATGTAATATGCAAAACAATGAATATAAAATGTCGATGAATTCTTTTTAAATATTAAACTTTAAAAATCATTTAATGCACATTGCACATTGCTACTAGCACTTTCATACTCATGACTACGGATTCATGATTAGCTAATGCTTACACGAAAAGATCATACTGCTATTCTTAAAGATATAACACTTGTGTCACCAAGATAATAATAATCTTTCTAATGACTCTTCCTCTTTTATCTAATAATAATCTTTCTAATGACTCTTCCTCTTTTATCTACAAACTATAAAGTAACAATCATTATCTCTTTTTGACATATCTCTTGATTAATGTACAATAACTATAAATAATTTATCCCCCAACTTGGCAAGTATGACATTAGTAGTTCCATATCTAGTGTATCATTTATAATACGCATTGTGACCACAAAATGCTGATCTTGACACAAAATAAATATTATACAATCAATTGATGCATTTATATGAAAATAATATATGTTACGCTGCGAGAGCCACCTGGGCCCACATCAAGAATTCGGTCTCGGATGCAATAATCTATACTTGTTATATAGCTCAAAACCCAAGAATGTACTAAAAATGATAATGCATAAACACGAGGCCAACTAGAGGGCCACAACATCTGAAAATACATAATAACAAATGCAAGATTGACACAGCGATCAACCAATGATAATTGGTTCAAGATCAACATACAAATCATCAAATAACATAATACAATAATAACATAAATTGATATGCAAACCAAACTCACCGCGAGTGGTGGTCAACATAGCTATCTATCTACTTTGCTCTAGATGGAGCTACGCCCGAACCTGGAGGCAAAGCAAAAGGGGTTGGCCAAAAAGGGCTAAGTAGGGAATATCAATAATATGATGCATCATCAAAGTAATGAAGTTCATAATAAACGCAACCATAACTCTACATGATCAATCTAGCATATAACAAATCAAAAATACGCCTTCAACATAAGTATCACACATGCAATAAAATCTAGGAGCAAATAAAAGGTGGTTTGAGACTCGTAACTTTGTGATAGACTAGTCCCTCCATGAGTAGTAGAGATAACTGTCTGTCAATAGGCCACTAGTGTAGTGTCCTACACTCAACTCATCATGCCAAAGCGACTATCGAGGTGGCAGTAAATCTAAGATCTCAAACCCTAGATCAACTAGTTATTTTTGTCCCAGCACGGGTATCCCATCTATCGACCAGGCCTACGGAGACGATCATACAACGTCTCATAAAAATAACACACAATAATATAAGGTACACTATGATGCCTAGCGCTAGGCATTCCGTCCTTAATATACACATATCAACATCATAACAATAACCCATATGCAAATCATAATCTACTATGCTACGTCACATGCACACATAATAAGATGGCCAAAGGGTTAATTATGGGGCAAAATGATAACAGAAAGGTAATCAATAATAATGAGCAGCAATAAAAAGGGGCCGCTTACTACACATGCTGTTAACACCATAACAAATGAGTAAGGTATAATCTCTATCTCAAAATAGTAGAAGTGCTCTAAGATTCCATAACCATGTGAATCCGATCAACAAGTCTTAGGTAAAGCAATTATTGTGTAAATTGACGTGCTTTATTTTAAGGTATCTTATTACTATCCCTTTAACATGTTAATCGAGTTCTAAAATATTTAACACATAAGTAAATATCTCGTGATTTGTGTCACAAGCATCAGAAATATGTAAGGAATCGATAAAACGTGGATACTAATCTCGTTCTCAGCCTACATTCGTTTTATTTAGAAGATTACTTGCCAGGAGTGGTGCCTGTCAAAGCAAGAGCTCGCTAGCACAGGACGCTGCGCGAAGCAAGAGACTCAGCGACGAACAACAGCAGCGAGGAAGGAGCCAAGCTCCCCGATGGACAGCGGTGGGGAAACTGCCAGAGCAGAGGACGTCGGCCCGAGTTTGGTCGCCGGAAACAACAGAGAATCACTGACTCTGCGTCAGGTTTCTCAGAGAAAGACAATGGGGTCGCCGGAGTTTCATCGTGGCCCAAGCGAGATAGCGAGCTTGTCGGGGGAGCAATAGGGATCGGTGATGAAGTCGTCGCAGACGCGAGGGGGAATGTTGGGGAGTGCCGAGAGCCGCCGGCTGCCGAGTCGAGACCTAATGCAGATTAACGAACTGAGGGCAACCTGATGTCATATGCATTTCAGCAAAGTCAAGACAAAGAAACTTTTTTATATTATGAGATATAACCCCTTTTCTAAGTGAGGCATGAACACGTTGCATGTGCCATATTAATATACGAGACTGAACATGAGCTTGTAATGTGTGTTGGCCAACCAGAGCCTGATAAACATAGGTTAATCATAAATAGGTGTAATATAAAAATTATATTATGAGTGATTTCGAGGCCTATGGAGAGGCTTCTTTGTCACTTGATTTGTTATTTGCCATAATTGCAGGATGAATGTATCGGGGTTGAACACATCATATTCCAGTTGAAGTTGAAAAAATTCTTAAAAAAAGAAAAAAAAAAAGCAGAATTTACGATTCCTCGTATCTGTGCGTGTATAATTTAAGAACAAGAAGTTGGCAAGCAAGTATAATTATCGATTCCTCCTATCCAGAATCTAGCAGAATCAACACAAAAATCGAAGCCAAGAACATGAAGAACAAATACACGACGCAGTTGGCAAGCATTGGCAGAGCACACTAACTTGGAATGCTGATCGTAATCAGCCGACGGTCCTCCGGGAGCGGCGAGGGATTAGTGCTGCAGACGCAGTGTTCGCACCTGGGGCACCAGCTGGTCTTGCTGCAGGAGGTGATGAGCGTAGCTGCTTTGTAATTGATGAGGACCTTGCAGACGCAGCCGCAGCCCTGGTAGTCGATGCCGTGCGCTATGGCTCTGCAGCAATTCTTGTTGCTGACGCTGGCCCGGCACGGATCCAACGACGGGCACACCGCAAACAGCTCCGCTTCCGCCAGCTGGCCCTCACCGCCACCGCCGCCGCCTGCGTCTGCCATGATCAAGCTGGGAAGCAGAAGCAGCGAAAGGAGCCAGAAGGGAAGAGAGAGGAAATTCGCCATGTGATCGTCCTCCTGCCGTTGCGGAACCCAGCTGCATCGATCTGCAGTTGAGTATCGGCTGTGTATAGGTTTCACGATAACATTAATACAGAATTTTATAAAATGACACGTATTTTAAAATTTTACAAAATCTAGAATTTCACTTCACGAAACTGTAGCGTTTTGCAGCTGGGTATGCAAAATTTTTTCCCGCCGCTGCCGCTTCTCTCTAAAACAGATGTGCCAACTGACTGCCAAAGGGGTCATTCGGCAAAGTCAACCCCGACATGTATATAAGATATATATGGCCCATTCTACGTGTGATGGAGTTGACTCCCAACCACCCTTTTTCTATATAATTGTTTTGTGCTCTCCCGCGTGTGTATTAATTCGCAATATTTTTATATTTAAAATAATTTTTCGACGTTAGACATATATACATCTTAATAATTAGGCGAACAAGTATATAATGAATTTAATGTAATCATAATATACAAATTAATTATTTATGTAGATAATAACAAAATTTATCCGGAAAATAACATCGACTAACAAAAACTAGATTTGCTCATCAGGAAGAACAATTAAAAGCTTAGTTATTAAATACAAAATTAAAAGTCATATTAAATTTAGATAAAAATTTTATAAAATAACAAGTACATAAGTACAATATATGTTGAAAGTTAAGGGAAAAAACTTAAAATATACATATTATTTTACTAAATATTTAATATAAATTTTTTTATATTTAACCTATATTTATTTAACCGATTATAAACTATTTTTCTGAATCAAAAGGAGCTTATCAACTCAGGAAAACCTAAAATCGGTCGTGAATTAATATAACTAGTTAATTGGTTTTTTAGTATATATATATATATATATATATATATATATATATATAATAATAATAATAATAATAATAATAAGCAAATCTTTTCATCCAAAATGGAAGGCTTAGTAAAAAGCAACATTAATTTATTTATATAATAAAAAATATCATTTAGTGCCTATTAAAGAATTCATTCATCTAATAAGAACCACTATTAATCTGAAAAAGTCAATGCTTGATTTTTTATTTAATAAATAATAAAACAATAACTTAAGAACAATTTAACAAATAATATCCATGGAACAAAGTATCATCAACAGCATATTCCTAAATCTCTGATCGTAATCAGCCGACGGTCCCCCCGACCCGGGCGGGCTATTGTAGCACGGCGGGCACTCTCTGCACTTGGCGCAGTTGGCGCACTTGGTGGTGAGGGCGGCCGCCCCGTATTTGCGGAGCTTGTTGCACACGCAGCTGCAGCCCTGGCTGCCGATTCCATGGAACAAAGTATCATCAACAGCATATTCCTAAACCTCTGATCGTAATCAGCCGACGGTCCCCCGGAGCGGCGGGCGATTGGTGCCGCATTTGCAGAGTTTGCACTTGGCGCACTTGGAGCAGTTGGTGGTGAGGGCGGGAGCTTTGTATTTGACGAGCTGGTTGCAGACGCAGGTGCAGCCCTGGCTGCCGATTCCGTTCTTTATCGCTTCGCAGCATGCATCGTTGCTGACGCCGGCCCGGCACGGATCCAACGACAACGAGCAGCGCGGTTCAGACCCCAACAACTTGCGGTTCGGCCGCTCGTTCTCTTCGTTGCCGTTGCCACTGCCGCCGCCGCCACTGCCAGCCGCTATGATCATGTTGGCCAGGAGGAGCAGCGAAAGGATCGAGAAAAGAAGAGGGCCGAAATTCGCCATGTGATCTTCCACCGCCGTAGCCTCCTCTCTAAATTCGACGTGCCAATTTGGCATCTTATAGGCAGTCGAGGGGTGAGGAGACGAGTCAGCGACGCGGCTTCGAAAGAGGGGACGGAGGGAATGAACGCGTGGACTTGTTCAGTTAGTGACGTGAGCAGTGGTCAATCTCAGCTTTCCAAGTGGCACGAGGGAGCGGTCAACGATGCTTCCACGCATGGACGATCCCCTGATTAAAAAAATTATACGTACGCTTTTGATTTTATCTCATATTTATATTGCTGATTAAAAAAAGAGGGATAAAGCTAACAAATAAGATGAAGTCAACGTATAAAAGAAAGGTTCTCGTTGAGAGAGTGGAGACAAAAATATTGAATATAAGTAGTATACCGAGTTACGGTTCTATGTTTGACTAGATGCCACTAGTTGGAAGTCAACTTTCAGAAATAGTAATTTCTCTTTATGATCTCCACAAGGTCAATCACAGCCTGCATTGAAATAGTATTCATTGTTAGGAGTCAATAAGCAAAATTTCTATATTTCCCTTGTTCTACAACAACACAAATTATGCAAATTGAATCAAACAAATTCACAAATAAAATTAAGCAACAAGAAATTTCACAAAATACAGAACCGACTGAAGAACAAGTTTGACTGAGCCAAACCTCACTTCTCTTTCGTTTCTTTCCGCAATCTCTTTGATTAGTTGCGGCCATCGCATCGAGGAGGAGTTGCTGCTACCAAACTCGTCCTC
Organism: Costus lasius; assembly: GCA_027563935.2. Lineage (NCBI taxonomy): Eukaryota > Viridiplantae > Streptophyta > Magnoliopsida > Zingiberales > Costaceae > Costus > Costus lasius. The sequence continues at coordinate 14,836,427 of CM050449.1, forward strand.
CAGTTGCGGCCATCTTCATTAGTCAAATATAATATTCCCGCTTGTGTCATTGATTCTCCCGATTCATCCGAGCGACGGTGCTACTCAAGCTCGCTGAGCTCACAGCTAGAGCGACTGGCTCATCGATGAGCACAACTATAGCTGCTCGCCAGCGGTGTCAGAAAAGAATTTGGGTACTTTCTTATGTTACCGCTACTGCACTAGTAGTCGGTTTCACATCATCTCTACTCTCGTTCGAAATCTTCTATGTCACTTGCTCCTCTTCCTTTCTTTTTCTTCTTGTTCTTCTTGTTCGTCCCTCTATTGGTTTCTCTTCGACGAGTCTGTCGTCGGGATGATAAGACCATCCACGATATGAGTGAGCATGTATGGTCGGAACAAGAGTGTTTTACTTTTGATTTAGATGAATAAAATTAAATTTGTTGAGATATGAAGGGCCAAGAAAATTTTCGTTCTTGTTTAGGAATTCATGTTTGAACCGTTCATATCTGAATCTTAAAGGTAGATAGATGGGAACCTTGCCCTATGATTATTAGGAAGGCCTCCAATTTCCAGCCAATGAAATTGTTTGGACTTAAATGAAGATATACTGGAATCCATGACTTGCGGCGAAAAAGATTTGTCTCTTCCACTAGGGATCACACCTCATATTTATAAAGAAAACCTTATACCGAAACATAATATATTATATACATGCATCGTCCTCCTATTTTAACAAACACAACTTCATAAAAGCTATTTTATATGTCGGCAGATAGTCTGATTAATTAACAAGCGAGTTCCAAAGCTTTTTCGGCGATCAATTACAAATACAAAACACAAGCAGCAACTGATTCCTCCTGGCCACAAACTACACAATCTGCAGAACTAATACAAATAGTCGAAATCAAGAATAATAATAACAACAACAACAAGCATCACTGCTGAGCAAACTAACTAGGAACTCTGATCGTAATCAGCCGACGGTCCCCCCGACTCGGGCGGGCTATTGTGGCACGGCGGGCACTCTTGGCACCTGGCGCACCTGGTACAGTTGGTGATGAGGGCGGGCGCTCCATATCCGAGGAGCACCTTGCACACGCAGCTGCAGCCCTGGCTGCTGATTCCTTTCTCTATCTCTTTGCAGCATGCATCGTTGCTGACGCCGGCCCGGCACGGATCCAACGACGACAAAAAGAGCGGTTCAAGAGGAGCAGCGAAAGGAGGAGCATTCTCGTTCTCTTCGTTGCCGTTGCCACAGCCGCCGCCGCCACTGCCAGCCGCTATGATCATGTTGGCCAGGAGGAGCAGCGAAAGGATCGAGAAAAGAAGAGGGTCGAAATTCGCCATGTGATCTTCCACCGCCGTAGCCTCCTCTCTAAATTCGACGTGCCAATTTGGCATCTTATAGGCAGTCGCGGGGCTTCGTTTGGCGCCGCGGGCCGTGCGGCCCGAACGACCCACGGCAAGTAGGATATTCCTGCTTTTTACGCGGGTCGCAAATACAAAGAAAAGACAAACGTTGACCTACGATTGACTGGCAGCCCACGCGACCCGCAGGTCAAGCCGCGGCGCCAAACGCAGCCGACCTGGCATGTTGCGGTAGCGTTGATCTCCACCGACCCCTTTTCATTTTATAGATTTTTTTTTTTTTAACATAAAGGAGTAAGTAAATAGTATATTTTCTGTGGTGCATTCCAATTATTTTCCTGGAAGAGAGATCAAATCCCCACCTAATAACTGGCAAGCTGTGATCGTTGGAGGCCTAAATGCTGACTGATCGCTTCATCTCATCCAATAGCCATGTATTTATAAGGGAAAATACTGCTCTCAGTTGCTTCTGCAGCGGCATTAATGGTGTTTGTGATAATACGAGTGCTCATCCCTACTCTGTCTCTGGAAAACTGTTTTACCGAATCAGATCCGAATTAATCGGTTCAATTCAATTTCGAATTTAATCAATTTGATTTGATTCGATTTTTTAATGATAAAATTTAAATCGATTCGGTTTCGATTTGTTTGCGAAATACATGTCAGGCATTTAAATCTGCATTAATTGCTCTGGTAAAATCTGGTGACCAAATCTTATAATAAAATTTTATAATATAAAAAAAAATTTATAATATGCTTTAATTGCTATTAGACCAATTCTTATAACGAAAACTTGTAATCCACTTGGTCGAATTCGTTAAGGCTTTCAGTAAGTCGGCGATGTTGATTAGGCGGTCAGTGAAGCTTCGACGCGTGGATGATCAGTGGGAGCAGAGGGGTGAGGAGACGAGTCAGCGACAAGGCTTCGAAAGAGGGGACGGAGGGAATGAACGCGTGGACTTGTTCAGTTAGTGACGTGAGCAGTGGTCAATCTCAGCTTTCCAAGTGGCACGAGGGAGCGGTCAACGATGCTTCCACGCATGGACGATCCCCTGATGCGAGCAGATAAAGGGTTCGATTTTAATCGGTTTAAATCGAATTGAACCCATATTTCAGTTTAGTTTAAATCGATTTTAAAAATGCCCGATTCGGTTTTTAGTTTAAAAAATTTATAAAAAAAATCAGATTAAGTCTAATAGTTTTGGTTCGATTTGGGTTGAACTGATTAGACTGACCTATATTTTGTGACTTTTAAAATTAAAGTCGTTCCATATGGCATTATATGTTTAGTTGGAAAAGTAGCCGAGGTAGGGGTATGATGTTTGTGATAGTACGAGAGCTCTTTCCTAGGAATCAAAGTCATTCAATATGGCAGTATCAGCTTTGCTAGAAAAACAGCCTAGACAAATACCTACCTAGGCAACTGTCGGTAGCTCTGCCATTTGTCGATCCCGAATCTTGAAGCAAATATTCAACGCTAACCTCAAAACTTGCCTAACACCCTTGTACGTGGGAGAGAAAGGGAGTTAACTATAGTTAGTGCTTAAATACCAAAACCATGGTTATCCTAGACACAAAACAAGGTAATACATATTTGATTTTGTGGAAATCTCTAGTGGAACATAAGAATATGACACCATAAGCTACTCTAGAATATGTTCGATCAAGAAGGCCTCTTGTGTTTTATTGGCTCCTTTGGCCTTCGGGTATGAAATATAAACTTCAATTCACTTTGCCTCATAAGAGATTTTTTTAGGAAGAAACTATATATGTTTCATTTTTTTGGATCTTAGGCCCTCATATAAAATTTCAAATATGTGTAAAGAAGCATCATTAGTGTATACTAGAGTTATGTACGAGGAGGTTGTTGTCCAGTATCAGCTTTATTTAGATTGTTATATTGAGTTTATGGGTTGTCATGATTCGAGATCCTCATTTAAGATTACCCTATCAAATGGTTCTAGAGTTGAAATAGTTACATATAACTCTTATACTGTAACACTAAACTGCACCTGCAAAATATTTGAGAGCTATGAAATATTATGTATGCATGCCATAAAAGTGCTAACTGCTAACAACGTGCATTCAATACCACAACATTACATATTAAAAAAGTGGATAATTAGTGCTAGAGAAAAAAAGCATTCCAATACTTCTGCACTTGAACTTGATAATACTGGAAACGAGATTCTCACAGCTATTCACAAGAGAGTATGTCAGGAAATTGGTGAAATTTCTACCATGAGTCTACACTCAAGAAATGCGCTTGAATACTTGGAGATTGCAGTGAAACAACTAAAAGTAAATGTGCATGACATTTTGCGCACCGACCATGAGAAGGAACAAGAAGAAGATTTACCTAGTCCAAACCCCGTCATCAGGCTGGCCCCTAATATTACTATAAGGCTGCCAGTTGCTAAGAAGGGTCCAAAAGAAAAAAGAAAAAAAGAGTGTACTGGAGAGAAGGCCTAAAAGGACAGTAGCAAGAAAGTCAATCTCAACCATTTCACAGCAATTCACATCTCTTAGTTCATAAGTAAATCCAAACAAATGTCATAGAAATATTTGAGAACATGGTGAAAATTGATATTATATCATGGAACAGCTACTGGGTTCATAAGAAATTCCATCCAAATGTCATAGAAAGATTTGAGAACATAGTGGAAATTCAGATTATATCATGGAAAAGCTATTGGGGTCATAAGAAAATCCATCCAAATGCCGTAGAAATATTTGAGAACATGGTGGAAATTGAGATTATATCATAGAAAAAGCTACTTGGTTCATAGGAAAATCCATCTAAATGTCATAGAAATAATTGAGAACATGGTGGAAATTGACATCAAAAGTGTACTTACATCACTAAACATATCAAACAAAAATAAGCTACTCACATCTTGAATGATATGTACACCAACTAATGCTGAAGTTGACTCAACAAGCATTTATACACATTATTATCCGAGCTTGACTCAGCCTCGGATAGCTCTGGGTGTTCTCTTTCAAGTTCTTGTATGACCTGTAGAAAAAGACAATCGCATTAATAACATACTTAAAATGAAAGAAATTAATACTTAAACAAAAAAAGCATACCATCACTCTAGACATCGTGAAGAGTTATCTAAAATAATTATTTCTTCGAGGTAATTTAATCCCCTGCCAGCGAAAAAGCCGAGGGTAAACAACCTCAATCTTCTCTCCCTTGAATATTAAACAATGTTCATACAACTATACCTGTAGAATTTTCAATCATAGGATTAGGGATCTCGCATAAGGAAAATATTACCAAAAAATAAATAGAAACTTACACTTAGCAGAATCGCACATCCGGAAAAGCTACTTGGTTTTTTCTTCTTAAAAATTCTACTCAACTCATCCGTCAGGTAATGGTGCACTGCCTCAGCTCAATTGTATTCTTTTATTAAGGCCAAGTCTTCAACATACTTGACCCAAAAAGCATCCATACTATAGCTCACTCGGCTAAATAAAAATGTATAAAAGATATAGAGAATGCAGAGTTTGATCATCCTCTCATTATCCACATTTCCACTATTCTTAAGGTCTAATAGCTTTTCTTCAAGTGAAGCGCGACTGATTAGATTTTGGCCATTAAATTCCTGTGCATAAAACATAGAAGTGGGCAGCTCTCTATCATCCAAATCCACTAGACGGCCCGCTTATGGAAGCCCTAAAATCAGGGATACATCGCCTACTATAAAGTGTACTAGGGTTCCATTTATATTGAACCTATTTTGTCTACTGTCCCACCTTAGCAACATATAACTGATGGTCAACATATCCAAAGGAATAAGTGAACCATGTAATAAGTGGCCAAAAGGAGTGACAAACATTAGTTCATTTAGATTATCGCCCTCAGCCACTTGTTCTAATATACATTTAAGCTTGGACATAGAACATCTATTATACACAGGTCGGCTGGGTTCTTTGGGTTCTTTCTTCTTCACTTTCTTTTTCCCACATATTGGCCTTCCTGGTTGACAAAATGAATTGATCAGCATTTTTCTCTAAAAAAATTCCAACTCTCGGAAGAGCTACTCATTTTCTGTTTTAAATTTCCCTAGGTTTCAAAAGGATACCAACTAAATTTCCACTATACATCATGAAATTTCCACAATACAGCACATAATTTTCACTATGTTTACATTAATAAAAAAAATTTAACAAGGATGCATAAATGAAGGAAATTGATGATAAGGACTTATATTCATTCGAAACTATAGAACAAAAAATTTCCACATTACAGAATAGAATTTCCACTATGTTTAAAATAATTAATGTAACTTACGAATGAGTAAGCTAGAGCTAACTTGCCTTTAAAAGAAATTTAAGCTATATACACTAGGATTCAATGAGATTCGACCTATAAGTCTATTATACAGTAGAAAATTTGCACGTTACAAAATAGAATTTCCACTATGTTTAAAACAATTAATGTAACTTACGAATGAATAAACTATCTTCTTTTTAAAAGAAATTTAAACTATATTTCCACCATGTATAATTGAATTTCCATGAAATTAAAATATATCTAAACAAATTGGTAAAAAATATAAAAAATTAAATGATAACTTTACGTGAAGGTGGACGCCAATGAAGATATCTAAAGCTTGACCTCTCCGACAAAATTAGGGTTCCAGCGAAGAGGAGTCGGCTTGCTTTGAGAAGTCCTCCTTCTAGCAATATAAGGGAGTTCAGAGGACGGGTGTGAGAGTTCCAACAAAATTAATTACGGCTCAGGAGAATCGGACGAAAAAATTGACAGGGAGAAGGAGCAGGAGGTTACCTTGAAGCAGCTGGGCGAGTTCAGCGAAGAGCAGCCTTGCTTTCAAATGGAATCGGGCGAAATTACAACTTACTTTGGAGGAAGCCGGGAGCTCTCAGATGATTCCGAAGTTAGGGCTCGCTTCTTGGAATACTTCGCTTGCAGAGGAGGACTCGATTAAGAGCTCGCGGAGAAGAGCAGGTTCATCGGAGGACCAAATGTTGGCAAAGTATGACTTCCAGTGAAGTTAGGGCGAGAAGTATCGGAGAAGTCAAGAGAGAGAGAGAGAGAGAGAGAGAGAGAGAGTGGAGGTGGGTTTTGGGGGGGAAACGGTGAGAAGGAAGGTTACGTGTAAGGGTTCTAGAGTTTTGGGGGGAAAACATGAGTCTAGGCAAACGGCTTGAACGGCAAGAAAATGGGAGAGAAGTTGATAACAGCTAAATTTGATTGCATTGAGATGCACATCGAATGGATTTAGATGAACAGCGATTACGGGGCTTTCTGAAGATGGCTCAGAAAGAAGCTTTCCGAGAAAATGCGTCCTAGACAAATACTCTACCTAGGCAATTGTCGGTAGCTCCTGCCATTTGCCGATCCCGAATCTTGAAGCAAATATTCAGCGCTAACCTCAAAACTTGCCTAACACCCATGCACGTGGGAGAGAAAGGGAGTTAACCATGGTTAGTGCTAAAATACCAAAACCATGGTTATCCTAGAAACAAAACAAGATAATACATATTTGATTTTGTGGAAATCTCAAGTGGAAGATAAGAATATGACACCAGAAGCTGCTCTAGAATATGTTCGATCAAGAAGGCCTCTCGTGTTTTATTGGGTCCTTCAGCCTTCGGGTGTGAAATATAAACTTCAATTCACTTTGCCTCATAAGAACCATGAGGTTTTACTAGTGGATCTTGGATTCTTTTTTTTTCCATCTTTACAACTTTGCTTTTCCTACCCCTTGGAACTAATAAAAATGTTGTAAAGGGGCACTCTGTACCATTTCTTATGAAGGTTAATCTGAGTCATGAAACATAAACCTGATCCCAATCAATCATCAAGTCAAAATGAACCGTTTGATCAAGTGTGGATTATAGATCTGGTAGATTATCAAGATTGAAAACAAGTTTTAGTCCAACAAAGACCCAAAGGGTAGGGACAACTCTAAACACTGATATCAAATATAGTTGAAGAAAGAAGTTTCAACTTCAATTCTGAACCCTTTTGGACTAAATAGTTCTTTATCTAGTTTTGATTCCTCCAATCATCTAGAGATGCATTGGCCTTAGGATTAATGCCATTGGAAACAATTGAAAGTGTTACACACCGATTTTTCTCCGTTGACCGCAGGGTCAACAGTTGCACTAAACGACAAATGTGAAATCAGAATTAAATCTAATTTCCGTGTCCAATGCAGTGTCGGTAGAATTTACTATCCTTTATCTCCCCTTTATTTCCCTCAGCTCAGCCGTCCCATCCTCTCTTTCTCTCTTCCCAATTCATTACTCCCGCCGCCTATTTTTCTTCTCTCACGTGAAGCTTCAACACCTTCACGCCATCTGCTTCCTCACGCAAACGCCTGCATGACCCCTCCTCCTTCACGCGATGCTTTAAGGCGTCGTCGCCCTTGTCTTTTCCCAAACTAGTGGGTGATGCTGCGACATCGAGTTTCCAAGTCGACCGCCGCCTCCCCGTGCTGCTTGTCTTCTTCCCCCTCATGTCTGCCAGTTCCAGCCGTCGTGATGCATCCTCACCTGGCATGGCCATCCGGCCCTCCTCCCGTCTCCTCCCCGGTTGCGTTATCTGCATGCCATCGACGTCTCCCTCCTGCTGCTGCCCCGTCAGGCGTGTGTGTGACGAATCCGGTGACTTCGACGCGCCTTCCTCTACTCTGACTAACCCCCTTCTCCCTTCCAGCTTGGGTTCTGTCGAGTTGGAGGCTCTGGTAGCACTGTTCTGGCGGTGCGGTGGTTTCCGGCAGTATATTACCTTCTCCGGCGATTCTCCAATGATCCTCCTGTGACATACAGAAGGTTGTCGATGGGATTTCCTTGATTTCGGGCAACGCGGCATATTCTGGTGAACTCGGTTACTGTTCCGGTGAACCCCGGGATCCGTGCTAATGCGTTGATCTAAATAATCGGGTTAGTTCTTAGTGCAGACCTATGGATTCGAGGTAGGGTCTTCTTCCTACCTTTGTTACGGTACCAAATGCATGCTTAGATTAGTGGCACCTTACCTTAAACTCAATCCATTGATTAGTATTTCGTTTCCGTTGCATTCTGATCCTGCCCATTGAGCATACATGTGACTGCATGATTTCTGGTTTTGTTATGTTGTTTATTTGATCGGATGATATGTTATTATTATTGTTATCTGTGGCTGTATATCAGCGTTTGTTGAGCTCCATTGCGTGTGGATTGGTATGTTTATACTTTGTTGCCAGTCGGACTGAGGTGAGGGAGATGTTCCAATCGACCGATGATTTGTAACCGTAGCTTGGTGGGGGTGTGGGCTACGCGTTTTGGTATATGGGCCTTTGGGTTATAGTCGTGGTCTGTGGACCATTGGTACTATTTGTGGTCGACTTGGAGTAGCCCCGATAGATCGTGTAGCGATTTCAGGATGATGGTGTTGGCCACTACACCAGCGAACTGCCGACAGGCAACTGTCCCCCTGTTCAGAGCTGACATTGGGGACCACTCCTCCAGGAGTGCGTGTCCTACGGGACGATTGACCTTGCTCGATTTACTTGGTGCTTGCTGCTTTATTTTCATGTGCTGTTTAGTTATGTTATACATGCACGTAGGACTCTGGTAGATTTTAGAAACTAAACCTATCTGTTCTACATGCATCATATCTTGTATATCCCTACTTAGCTCTTCTGGCTTACTCCCCCTACTCTCCCTCTCTCTTCCAGGTTCTGGCGTTGTTCCTCCTGGAGCTAATCTAGATAGTTAGTTGTAGTGGCTACCACGGGGAGGTGCATTTCTGCTTTATGTGCTATTTTTAGTAAGATTTTATATTTCTATAGTTGTTTATGTATTTTCTGACGGACTTGTATTTATGTATGCCTGGTCGTGGACCGGAAGACATTGTATTATGTGATAGTATGTTGAGTTGTATTATGAGATGTATTATTTTATTTGTTGCATTGGGTTTTGGTTACTAACTCATCACGCAGGTTGACCCCGTCGCACCTTGACGTTTGATTCTTGGGGCGTGGGCCCGGGTTTTGCGTCGGGGCGTGACAATTTATGGTATCATGACCGAATGATCCTAACTTCAACCCTAGGATTGGCCTTAAGGACTTAGGAACAATTTAAGGACTTAGGACGCTACTCTAAAGATGACTATTTCATATTACTCTAAATCTTCCTTTAATGACCTTCTTGTTAAATTTGGGGATCAAATTTTTTTAGGTGGTAGTAATTGTTGCACACTGATTTTTCTCCGTTGACCGCAGGGTCAACAGTTACACTAAACGACAAACATGAAATCAGAATTCAATCTGATTTCCGTGTCCAATGCAGTGTCGGAAGAATTTACTATCCATTATCTCCCCTTTATTTTCCTCTGCTCAGCCATCCCATCCTCTCTTTCTCTCTTGCCAATTCATTACTCCCGCCGCCTATTTTTCTTCTCTCACATGAAACTTCAGCACCTTCACGCCATCTGCTTCCTCACGCAAACGCCTGCACGATGCCTCCTCCTTCACGCGACGCTTTCATGCATCGTCGCCCTTGTCTTTACCCAAACCAGCGGGTGAAGCTGCGGCATTGAGTTTCCAAGTCGACCGCAGCCTCTTCACGCTGCTTGTCTTCTTCCCCCTCATGTCTGCCAATTCCAGCCGCCTTGATGCATCCTCACCTGGCAACGCCATTCGGCCCTCCTCCCGTCTCCTCCCTCGATTTTGTTGAAGTGTAAACCGTCGAGCTACGTTCGGCGTCGTCTTCCTCCTCCCCGGTTGCGCTGTTCGCATGCCATCGACGTCTCCCTCCTGCTGCTGCCCCTTCAGGCATGTGTGTGACGAACCCGGCGACTTCGACGCGCCTTCCTCAACTTTGACGAACCCCCTTCTCCCTTCCAGCTTGGGTTCTGTCGAGTTAGAGGCTCCGGTAGCACTGTTCCGGCGGCGCGGTGGTTTCTGGCAGTACATTACCTTCTCCGGCGATCCTCCGGCGACATACAGAAGGTTGTTGACGGGATTTCCTTGATTTCAGGCAACACGGCATGTTCTAGTGAACCCGGTTACTGTTCTGGCGAACCCCGGGATCCGTGCTAATGCGTTGATCTGAATAATCGGGTTGGTTCTTAGCGCAGACCTACGGATTCAAGGTAGGGTCTTCTTCCTACCTTTGTTACGGTGCCAAATGCATACTTAGATTAGTGGCACCTTACCTTAAGTTCAATTCGTTGATTAGTACTTCGTTTCGGTTGCATTCTGATCTTGCCCAATGAGCATACATATGACTGCATGATTTCTGGTTTTGTTATGTTGTTTATTTGTTTGGATGATTTGTTATTATTATTGTTATCTGTGGTTGTATATCAGCGTTTGTTGAGCTCCATTGCATGTGGATTAGTATGTTTATACTTTGTTGCCGGTCTGATTGAGGTGGGGGAGATGTTCTAGTCGACCGATGATTTGTAACCGTAGCTTGGTGGGGGCGTGGGCTATGCGTTTTGGTATATGGGCCTTTGGGTTATAATCGTGGTCTGTGGACCATTGGTACTATTTGTGGTCGACATTTGGAGTAGCCCTGATAGATCGTGTAGCGATTTCAGGATGATGGTGTTGGACGCTACACTAGCGAACTACCGACGGGCAACCGTCCCTTTGTTCAGAGCTAACATTGGGGACCACTCCTCCAGGAGTGCGTGTCTTCTAGGAGTGGTGTTTAGTTATGTTATACATTTATTATTATACATGCACGTAGGACTCTGGTAGATTTTGGAAACTAAACCTATTTGTTGTACATGCATCATATCTTGTATATTCCTACTTAGCCCTTCTGGCTAACTCCCCCTACTCTCCCTCTCTCTTCTAGGTTCTGGCGTTACTCCTCCTGGAGCTAATCTAGATAGTTAGTTGTAGTGGCCACCACGGGGAGGTGCATTTCTGCTTTATGTGCAATTTTTAGTCAGATTTTGTATTTCTATAGTTGTTTATGTATTTTCTGACGGACTTGTATTTATGTATGCTTGGTCGTGGACCGGAAGACATTGTATTATGTGATAGTATGTTGAGTTGTATTATGGAATGTATTATTTTATTTGTTGCATTGAGTTTTGGTTACTAACTCATCACGCAGGTTGACCCCGTTGTACCTTGATGTTTGACTCTTGGGGCGTGGGCCCGGGTCTTGTGTCGCGGCGTGACAGAAAGTCTATAATTATCAGAATAAGAATTGAAATATTTGGAGGTATGAATATCCAAACATAAGCTCTAAAGTAGAGATATTGCACACTAGATTTCCAAAATAAGAATTTTGGCTTGTGAAAGAGTTTGATGGCAAAATTTTAGTCGTTGTGATCATATAAAAGGAATCCAAGAAAATAAAAATGTTTGAATTTTGCATAATAAACTCCAAATGTCAATAGCACAGTAGAAGTTGCATTGAGGGGCACCTAGGATTAGAAGGTATGTGCCGACAATTGATGACTTACATTTACATCATATTTTTTTCCTGTATTTTATATAATATTTTAGGCTTATTTATGATTTTGTACTAATTTTTAGCGTTTTTACTTCCTTTGGTATGAAATTTTTACTTTTCTCAATTTTTATGAAAATACAAGTAAAATCACCCAAAAATAATAAATTTCATGAGTTTTGAAGCTATGGCACAATCCCGAGGTAAAGACAAGATCGTATGTCAAATTTAGAGTGAAACAGGAGCCAGACACAAGATTCACGATCACTGGCCGTGAGTTTCACACTTAAGGGAGCAGTTTTGCGGCTAACTTAAAAAGTGCACAAAAACTTTTACGGGTGAGGCCATTAGTCCTTCATGGGCCATGAGTTTTTTCTGTGTACATAACTTTTATGCACAGAAACATTCACGACCGCAGCCGTGAATGATTCACGAGCCGTGAGTTTTTCCGCCTCATTCGGTTTATCACTCGATTCGAACTCGAATCAAGTTAAAACTCAACTAAACTTTGCAGAAGCCTTCCTAGATGAGTTCTAGACCGATTAAACTATATATAAAAAATTTTTGGAGAGTTAAGAGAGCTTGTGGCGGCTTGGGCAACAAACAATTTCTGGGCAAAATTCGAGTAGGACGATCACGCAAAGGAAGAATTGGACACTCCATGTTCATCTCCATATCGAGGATAAGGATTTCCAATTACCTTTCTAGTGTTATCTTGTAATTTTATTGAGTTTTCATACAATCTTCATCGATGAACAAGTTGTTTGTTTTGAACATGAGCATGTAAACTTATTTTCGGGATTTGGGAAGTAGCCCGTTGATTGATTTATGAATTAAATCTTTTGCATGAATCTTATTGAGTTGATTTGATTAGAATTGTACACATTTCGCTTTAATACTTTGGACAAGTTTTATTGCGTTTGAGACATCGCGAGAAGGACCGGAAGGTGAATCGCGATGTCGGATCTATTCTTGTCAATTCTATGAATTCGATCACGAGGGTAGTTCAGATTCGCTTGAAGGATTTACACGATGTTTTTCACAAAACTTAATGGGTCTACTTACGGTAATTGTCATGAGAGTAGGGAATTGATGTAAATAGATATCGGATTATACTTCGGGAGGAGGTAATCTGTACATTAGAAAAAAATCCCTTTCAACGCTTTAATTTTCTGTTGAAAGGTTTATTTTTATTAAATTCATAGTCTTTGATTTTCAGGAAACTAAGTAGAAGTTGCATAAGAATCCGATGTTGTACTTGGATCATCATTCGAGAATGGATCAATTATAGGACTAGATATGTTTTGGTATTGTTTTTGTGAGAGAGTTAAAAATAGTATATATTCCCAAAAGGCAACATGTCTTGAGATACGAAATTTTTGAGATTAGAGACCATAGCAACGATAACCTTTTTGACGAGTACCAAACTCTAAAAAGACACAAATAGCATTTTTTGAAGATAACTTGTCATGTTCTCTTTTATTCAAATAAACAAAACAAGTACTACCAAAAACATGTAAATGATGATAGTTTGGAGGATATTGATACAACCGTTTAAAAGGTGTTATTTGATTAATAGTATGCGATGGAATAGGATTGATAATGTACACTGCTGTGTTCATAGCTTCTCCCCAAAATTTCTTAGGAACAGATGAAGAATTAAGAATAGTTCAAACAGTTTCAACAATATGCTTATGTTTTTGTCCAGAGACCATTTTGTTGTGGAGTTTCAATACAAGATAATTGAGATAAAGTACTCTGAAAATAAGATACTTATGTAGATCATTAGAAATATGTTCACCACCAGAATCAGTACATAAAATTTTTATCATAGAGTTGAACTGAGTTTTAATCATAGTGAAAAAATTTAATATATGTTGAAAGAAAATCTGAACGAGAATAAAGAAAATATATCCAAGTAAATCTAGTGAAATCATCAACAAAAATTATATAGTATTTTGCACCACCCATTGAAGGTATTGGTGCAGGACCCCATATATAAGAATGTATTATATTGAAAGGTGTTGTTGATATAGTTTTACTTGAAGAAAATGGTAAGACTGTTTGTTTTGAAAGTTTGCAATGTAAATAATGTAGATCTTTTATTGAAGACACAACACCTAATGAACCTTTATTGATTAAGAAAGATAATTGAGAGAAAGAAAGATGTGCTAAAGGTTTATGCCAACAAAAAAAATGGAGAATTATCACAAACTACAGATACAGCAAGATGAGATTTGGGATCTTCAACTAGTTTATCAAAAGAAAAAAGTCGTCCAACTTTACGTCCTATCCCAATGAGCTTCCCCGTTGAGCAGTCCTGCACAGTACATCCAGAAGAGAAAAATGTGATAGTTAAACCTTTTTCAATAAGTTGCCCAATAGAAACTAGATTCATAGAAATTTTAGGAACAAATAGTGCATTAGAGATATGTATTTTTGGACTAGTGGAGTCTATGTTACCTTCACTGGGTGTACTAATTATACTACCATTTACAGTTTGAATTTGAGGATGTGATTGAAAATGAGATAATTTTTCAAATATGGAAAAATTAAATATCATATGATTTGATGCTCCATAATCAAAAAACCAAGTCATACGAGATGTATTACCTGAGTGGGTTGAAGTAGCAGCTATGTTAGAAGAATTACTGATGGCAAGAGCATGTTTAATCATTTCCTGAACAACCCCAGCAGTAAGTGTTTCAGATATAGAACTTGAATTAGTGACTGATGTATGTGATCTCATTTTTTTGTTACGCATGTTTCTAGAAGATGGTTTTGGGCAATTGTTGACTATGTGACCATTTTCCTTACAGTAGGTACACTGTGATTGATTCATGGAACAATTGCAAACTACATGACCATTCTAATTACAATATTGCGTACGCCGTACCTTTGTGGCAAGAAAATTTAAAATCTCTTTTGTAGTGTTAAATTTATTGAATTTCATACTAATAGAGGAACTTATAGTGTTAGCAAACCAAGTAGTAATTTTGTTATTATTGATTTCTAATTCTTTAAATTTATTTATATTAATAGGACACTAACAATCATCAATAACATATTTCAATAATTCACGTCCTTTTAAAAAGGTTTGCATAAGATAAGACCACTAATTATAATTAGATCCATCTAATTTAATGTTTATGGGTAGTATTTCTCCTGCCATTATTTTAAATATTATATATCTCTATATCACTCCTCTATAAGTTAACTTAAGTGCCAAGAGACCCACGGCACTCAAGCCATAAAGATTAATATTAAATATATTATATTAAAGTATATAAAGAAGGAGAAATAGCAAAAACTTTGAGATGAAAGGAAGAAGACAAGAGACTTCCCTGTATAAACAGTAAGAGAATCTTCAACAGGAGCATGTTGGCTTTCACGACTTCACACGGATGCTATTACTATCAATAAGGGTGACGTGTTTCAGCTCGACGGAAAATAGGGCTGAACAATGGAGTTGCGGCTAGCAGACAGAGACGGCGTTCGTTGGCAACGAGCGACTCCCGACTTCGAACAGTGGCAGCAATTGGCGTCAGGTGGTCAGCAGTGAGAAGTTTTCAATCAGGCATGAGGAGATTCAATCAGGCGGCAATCGGGCGACGGGACTCAGTAGCAAGAGGTTTTCGTGTTTGTCATCGACGTTTGTCAAGCAGAGCAGTTGCCGGCAGCAGGATTCAGATTGGCGAACAGTGGATTCAGCCGCTGAATGATTAGCGACTCTTCGAGCAGCAAATTTGAGTGAGATCCTTCGTGTAGTGCGCTGGCACGATGGGAGGGAGAACCGGACGTGGCGCGGGCACGTCAGGGGTGGAGGCGTTGTGCGAGGGCAGCTGCTCCATATGCTAGGACTTTATCCCCTGAAGACATCGTCAGTGCCACACAGTCATCTCGCCTACATAGAAGTGACATCGTCAAGGTCGATCCACCCGTCTGCATCTTCTTCCGACACGACATCTCAACATCAACGGCGGCGCTCGATCCGCTCTTTGTCGTCCGCTATCGCATGAGATCCACGACCCCAGGCATCGCACAACCAGGGATATCATAGAGAAAACCTTACCTCTGATATCATATTAAACATAAAAATATGTCTTTATTTGATATCTCATATGTTTATAATGATATGTATATATACAAGAGTCTTAGTCTATATTTAGTACCGAGAATATTAATATTAATATTAACCTCTTGATTATTCAAATATAGTTTAAAGAGACAATAACAAAAATATAAAAGCAACATATTTTGAAAACTATATTTTAATTAATTAGTAAATTCATTAAGCCTAAAGAGAAAATCTTCTAAATAGATTTCTAATTTTCTTTTAAGAAAAATTATGTTTGTAAGGTTGACATAGTCTTTTTTTTATATATACTCTTTATATCTTATCTCGATCAGGATAATATTAAAAAATTTTAACTCATAATATTATATTAGTAGAAAAATATTTTATATTAATTTTAGTATATGATTACTTGAATGGTTTATTTGTTAGCTTTATAATTTTCTCTCTTAAGATATAATGAATTTTCTATGGTAGATTTTCTTTTCGAAAATTGAACCATATCTTATCAAAAACTTTAATTTTTAAATAATAAAAAATGAACAAAAACCTAGAATAAAAAGTTCTACAATTAAATTACAAAATTTTCTATAAGATTAGGAAAGAAACTTGTAAATTAAGTTTTACTTGTAAATGGCAACAACCATCCTTCAAATGCTTCACTTTTTTTTCTCGTCTCTTCTTCACTATATAAGTTAAATACCAGAATAATAATAATAAAATATAGATAATAATAATTATAATGATAATCTTTATTAACTCCTCAGGCAGGTCGCAGGCAGCACTTACCCTACCCCTCTCACGCCTTCTCGTGCTTGCCCATGGCATGCACCGATTGGAGAGATAATAGGGTGGCCATCAACGACGTAGACAAATAGTGCTAGGAAGTGGCCCAGTTTCAGTTTGGGATTGTTTTTATTTTTAGCTTCTGCTATTGGAAAATTATTAGTTAAAAGATTGTTGCGGGAAGTATCAAATTATTTGGTTTAATAATTATACTGTCAAGCAGAATAAATGGATGTGCTGTAATATTAAGTAGAGATTAGAAACGACACTAAATGTGATTACACCCAATGTAATTTTAATAACATAACAAGTGCATAATTATGTAGTGCCATTATTGTAATTATAATTGTCACCTATGTTGCATAAGCAAATAAAGATATGTCTCGTAATATATCCCATCTTTTTTTTCCTGCTTTATGCAACTTCGAAGTAAGAAGTGTGCCTTATTAAAAGCTTCCTTAAGTCTTTATGGTGGACGCCCTTGTTTAATAAGGCAACACTCTAAAACATCGCATCATGGAAATTGTCACAGCCCATGTTTACTTGGACGGAAAAGAGGAAGGGAAGGATAGATTATACCTTTTTCCATCGTTTACCTCTGCGGATGGAAAACTGACAGAGGAAAATGGGAAGAAAAAATATGGCAATTTCCTTCGTTTCTCAATCGGGCGGATTGCTCACTGCTTGCTTCGCTAGAAACTTATAACATTTTAAGAAAGTTATGTGTTGTGTTTTTTTTTATATTTGAATTTTATAATTTTAATAGTACTAAATAATATTTAATAATTTTATAGTATTTAATAATATTTAGTAATTTTTATAATTTTTAATAGTATTAAATAATATTTAGTAATTTTCATATTATATAATAGTATCGATAATAATTTTATAATATTAATAGTATTTATGTAATATGAGTAAAAAAATAAAAATTAAGAGTGTATATATAAATCCATCAAATTATTCATCCTTTTAAGTAAACATAAGAAAAGAAAACTTATAATATATTCCATCTATCTATTTTTTATTTCCTTCTTTTTTTTTTTTCCTTTACATAATCCATCTATCCAAGTAAACATCGCCTTAAAACAGACTTTTTTTAAGTGTGCCTCAACGTCGCTCTAACCCAGCCAACAAATTGGCTTTGCAGCAAATTCACATCACCCAACCTCTCCTACCAAACTCACAAATATCCTTTTTTTTCTTTCAACCTCACCTCTCTTCTTTTTTTAACCCACCCTTATATTGGCTATATGTCTCTCAATCCATGCTCTACAAGTGAGCCTCACAACCACTCTTTCTCTTACAAGCACATAGGCGAGGGCAGATGAGATTAAGGAGTGTTCAAGCACTCCATTTGGATAGCAAAGGCAGCGTTGGCTGCAACATTAAACTCAGCCAAGAACACGAAAAGTCCCATTGGAGGGCATGAGGTTCTGATTACTAAGGCAGACCTTGAAGGGTATGAAACTTGTATGAATTCTTGCCAATATGGGAACATCTCAGGACACAAGACATCTCCAATCATAACTACGATAAAATGGCTTTCTTGCCAGCCGGTTCAACGAGATCGGTGCTTGCTAGAACTGAGCTCTTCTTACCTGTGCATTTCAGTCTCTGCGTCTGAGATTTCCATCGTCCTTGTAGCATCATCAAGTTCGAAATTGCTGTAGACGAGACCAGTTGATGCAAATTCACCTTACAATTACAGTCACCGCAGTTAGTTTTGGATTTCTCAAACATTTTTGTTCTCAATAAAGAAAAGCATTAGGTACTTAGTGGCGAAAAAACAAATTTAATCGAAGAGGTACTCTATATCGCACAATTCAATAATTTAGGTTTTGTTCCTTGCGGGACTAGCTCACTGCCTCAGTAGAGCTTTGAATTAAGGAGCAGACCAGGTGATATTTCATTATATGTTCTCAGTATAAACCGATTTGAGACGCTGACTGCGGGGCGAGTAGGCATACCGGCGGGTGTTTTCATTCCCCTTACCGTTGTAATGGACACGAGGGGACCCACATTCTGTAAAGCACGCTGAGGCATGTCTGTCCCTTCCCTTCTCGGGAGACAAAAAATAGTATAAAATATCTCTCACCTGCAAAAATATGTTCCAAAACATACCCGTTCTCTAATTGGACTATGGTGGGGCCCAGAGACAAGTGAGCGCTCTACTCATCTAGATCATGAGATGCTTTCCCTCTACGCCAATCCAGTTAAACCTCCAACTAGCTCGACCTCACTCTCTCACAGGCTCACAGTGGCCAGTGTCGAAGCCACCGCTCGTCGGGCTGCGAATCCGAAAGGCTGAGAGGAGGTGGGGAAGATCAAGGCCAGCCGCGGAGGACTCCGGGGAGTGCTAGTGGTGAGGAGGAGGGTAAGATCAAAGCAAAGCAAATATTCTGCTAGGTTTTCGGTCAGGAAATCAACCGAGGGCCAGGGAGGATTCAATGGAGAGAAAGCTGCTGTTGCTTCGTTCGGTCCTGCTCCTCTCGCTCTTCGCGGGTTAGTATGTTTGATGTAGACTGTGCTCTCCTTGCTTTACTCTTTCCATCACCCTTTTTCTCTTGATTCTGCGTGCGTGATCGGGGAAAGAGGTCATCTTTGAGGCTAGTTTGGGGTTTATTGGAGACTTCTAGTTTGTGTCCTTTTTTATTTTAGCTGTTCAGTCCTTGGATGATGAAGAGTCTAAGAAATACAAACCCAAAAGAAAAAAAAAATGAATGCACCTTTTTGTTGTTTTGTTTTGAGTTTATATACGCAAATGGGAGAATTTCTTATAACCAATGTTTGCAACAGTCCAAAGCAATGGAAGCAAGATAGGAGTCTGCTATGGCCGGAACGCTGACGACCTTCCGACGCCGGACAAGGTGGCGCAACTGGTTCAGCTCCACTCTATCAAGCACGTGCGCATTTACGATTCCAACATTCAGGTAATCAAGGCCTTCGCCAGCACCGGCGTTGAGCTCATGGTGGGCGTGCCCAACTCGGACCTGCTCCCCTTCTCCCAGTACCAATCCAATGTCGATACTTGGCTCAAGAACAGCATCCTCCCCTACTACCCCGCCACAACGATCACCCACATTACTGTCGGTGCCGAGATCACTGAAAGCCCTGATAACGTTTCGTCGCTTGTTGTTCCTGCCATGACTAACGTCCTCACAGCTCTGAAGAAGGTTGGGTTGCACAAGCGGATCAAAGTATCCAGCACTCATTCGCTTAGAATCTTGTCCAGATCATTTCCGCCTTCGGCTGGGGCTTTCGACAGCAAATTTGCTTTCTTTCTAAAACCAATGTTGGAGTTCCTCGTGGAGAACCAATCCCCCTTCATGGTGGATCTTTATCCTTACTATGCTTACAGAGATTCTCCTAGCAAAGTGTCCTTGGATTATGCACTATTTTCTTCATCCTCCTCTGATGTCATTGATCCAAATACTGGATTAGTTTACACAAACATGTTTGATGCCCAACTGGATGCTATCTTTTTTGCATTGATGGCGCTAAATTTCAGAACACTGAAGATTATGGTCACTGAATCAGGCTGGCCTAGTAAGGGTGCTGCCAAGGAAACTGCTGCAACACCGGATAATGCCCAGACCTACAATACCAATCTTATTCGTCATGTCATCAACGATGCAGGGACACCAGCAAAGCCCGGGGAGGAAATTGATGTTTACATCTTTTCATTGTTCAATGAGAACAGAAAGCCAGGGTTGGAATCAGAGAGGAACTGGGGACTGTTTTATCCTGATCAGACTAGTGTATACAGTCTTGATTGGACCGGTCAAGGAAATGTGGATATTACCACCGGTGCAAATATTACAAGTTCTAATGGTACCTGGTGTGTGGCTTCAAACAATGCTTCAGATTCAGATCTGCAAAATGCACTGAATTGGGCTTGTGGCCCAGGCAATGTTGATTGTTCTGCTATTCAACCTAGTCAGCCGTGTTATCAGCCGGACACATTAGCTTCTCATGCATCCTTTGCTTTCAATGGCTATTATCAGCAGAATGGGGCTACTGATGTTGCTTGCGATTTTGGAGGTACAGGAGTGAGAACTACCAAGGATCCAAGTAAGTAACAAGTCTATATTATATGTCATTACCCATATAGACACGTTCTTCTGGTCCTATCTTCTTTTTTTTACATAATCTCTTGTTTTTTTACCATCGAGAGGACTCTTAAATCTTCCTTGTCTGTAAATTAAGAAAGAACAGACATTATTACACCTAATGTTATTATAATAAATGTTTCAATTTAGGAGAACAGTCTAGTTTTTAAAATGTCTCTTTGGAGGATTTAAGTTAGTTAAGAATGCATGGATCAGGAGCACAAGTATTATTCCTTTTAATCTGGATTTTTCAATTTTTTTACACCTCATTCTAGTTGGACATGGAGAAAATTGTCCCCTTGATAATTTAGCAGCATATGGGTGCTTGACATAAGTAAAAAATGTTGGCAGATGACTTGTGTCTTTGACATAAATGCCTACTTGTGAAAATTATCTGGCATCAGAGCTGCTTATTGTATCGTTTATTGAACAGAACAGAGTAGCACGCACTTCATGATAGTTTAACTTCATCTTAGAATATGCCCAATCATCTTCGTATAGTGTTTTGTGCTTATGTCAGTATCTGCTTAACAGCTTGTAACATAATTAAACAGAAAATCCTGTTAACTAATTCCCAATTTGGTTCTTATTTGAAGTTAAACACATAAGCAAGTATAGTTGATGAATTTGTAATACTTCAACATTATTGGATCATTTAAGAAAACCATATTCTCATTTAAAACGACCCCATGTCAAATACTGCTCGATAATATCCTCTAACACATCATATGAATATAGAATCTACCTTCATCTGAATATTACCTGAACAGGTTTGCTGTTTCTGATAAAACAAGGACCTTTCTTAAATGGGTACATTGAGAAGTTTCGTCTATGCTAAATGTCAATATTTATGTAGCACTACTTGTAAAGAAAGTCAGTTAGTTGCTATAACCGCGCCTCACTTATAAAAATTTCTACCCAAGTTTATAGGCCTAAATGTTTCAATACTTTTGCAGGTTATGATGCATGTATTTATGCAACCTCGAGGTACATTCATTGACCCTCATTTCATATATTACAATTTTGTAAACTATTTTTATTAATATTATTTCCACGTTACTTGACCAGTAAAATGGGCACTAGAAATTCTACATCTGCAGCTTCAACATCAACATCACCTGCCGGGGGTGGTTCACATGTATATTTCAGTGAAGGTCTTCCTTTTCTTTTAACTCTTCTACTGATTTCAGTGTTGAGCATTTCCTTTTAGGTGGCTTTCAAGCTACTATCAACATGGTAAGCTCCTTGTGGGAGGGTGTTGATGTACTAGTAAGGAATTTTCCTTGAAAAGTTTTGGACTGCCGTAGTACCAATGTGTATTTAAACCTAGTATTGCTTAGATGATCGTATTTATGTTCTCTTCTATTAGCTTTCACTGATATTATTCTTCTTTATAGCGCCAAGTTGCAAACTGTTGGATTATATTTAGAGGATTATATTTAGAGTCCTTTCCTGGATTGTATGAAAAGAGCCTAAAATGGGGCTATGATCAATTATAAGTGTTTGGTTGCATACAATTAATCCTGAAATGACTCATCATTGACACTCAACATATTTAGCTATATCAAATTTTATTATACGGGCCGATTGATTTTTTGATTGGTTGAATTATTATACCATGTTCTAGATTCAAATGGTTATCTTTGTTTGAACACCTGTCAAATGTAAATGCAGGTCTCTTTCATGTTTTCTTAAAGCAATGTATTAGCGTCAAATCATAACAGTTGGATGTAAGAGCAAATTTGAAACCTACTTAAGTTTGTCCTTCTTATTATCTTTTACAAATTTGAGCTCTTTGCGAAAAAATTTACAGCATTTGTCTCGCTTTGTTTCATAGCACTACATTTGGGGTTAGTTTATTGTGTTCGGATTATAATTGGGTTAATTTATTTTTAATCTGATTAATTTTAGATCTAGTCAGGTCCAGTGGACTTGATAGCTCAAGAATAAATGGTTACTAAGTGGGTTGACTCAGTTAAATATGGGTCATTTAAATTAGACTTTTTGACCCTAATTTCTTCTATGGGGTATTCTAGGAAAAAATTCTTAAGCGTCCGGGGTGCTTAAGTTGGAAAAATCGGGTTGCTCCATTTTTTCATAAAATTTTTTTTTTTTTTTTTATTTTTAGAAATAATATACATCTTGTAAGCTATCTAATGGTACTAATATTGGGATATTTTAGATTAAGTATATATGTAAAATACGCTAATCAACTTTAGATTTCTTTATAAAGTAAATAGTATTTTTTGTCGTATATGTGATATTAGTTAGGATATTTTTTTACGTATACATAATTTAAAATACCTCAATATTAATACCATTGGATAGCTTACAAGGTGTACATCATTTCTAAAATAAAAAATAAAAAAAATATTTTTGGGGAAAAACTTAAGCGTCGGGGGCGCTTAAAAATTTGGTTCGGTATTCTAGGTAGCTTAATTGATTCACACGTCACAATAGATATGATCTATTTATGATTCATTGACTCAAATTGCAAGATCTACACATAATTTAGTCTATTCCTTTTTATTTTATTATTATTATTTATTTATTTTTTGCAATCGTAGAATAAAAAAGCTCTCACTTTTTTCCTTTGTTTGTTTTCTTTATTTTTCTTTCCTTTGCAACGAGGTGCATGAATTGCCTTAAAACCTGAATTTGACTTAATATTGTTCCATTTAACAATCTATTATATAACATGAACTTGATCTGAGTATTTGAACAGGTGACATGGCCTCATCAAATTAAGATTTTTATTTCAAATTATTAAGTAAAATATAAATTTATAATTATATTATATTCTTATATATTAATTAACTTCAATGTTAGTTAATTAAGGATTTAATATTCATTTTTATTTTTATTTTTAACCCATAAATCTAAATTGGATGTTTAAAATTCAAACTTATCACATTTATATAATTAGTTATCTAAATAAGCTATAAACATGTTAAGTTTAGTTGAGTACTTATTATTCTTTCTTTTTTTTATTATTCTAGCTTCTTAGATTTTCTACCTATATATGGGATGCAACTGTCACATCAACACTGGCGGTGTTTTTTTGGACGGAATTCATAACGAAAAATAAAAAAAAATATATTGAATCTAGATATATTTTTATTTTTATTTTTTTTCGCTGTAGATTCTGTCTAAGAAAACACAACATTAATATACTCAGTATTAATTAGTCTTGTATTGCCAATTAACTAATTTAACATGTATCTAAGTATTAATTAGTCTTATGTTAACAAGAAACTAATTATTAGTCTCATCATCTCTTCTAAATTTGATATAATTCGTTTATTTCTTTTTTAAAAAAAATAGATTTTTTTTAACACTCGCAAGTTAAATAATAAAAGTGGGATTAACCCGTGGGATTATATCGACAACTTGCAACCATACTTTTTTCATACCGCAGAGCGCATAATAATTCTTATTATATAATATAAACTCGTTTCAAATACTCAAATAGGTACTTGTATATTTTAAATTTATATTTTATTTTAAATTATTTAATAAACTATAATTTTTAATTTTAAATGATATTATATTTTTATATAATAATTATTTTAAATGTTACTTGATTAAGAATTTATAATAAATTGTTATTTTAGATATTAGATATTCATACTCATAAACCTAAAATCAAACTAAATTAGACATTCAAAATGTAAACGTAAGAAAAGTGCAAAATTAAATGGTTCTTTCAAAAAGACAATGATTTAAATCAGTCATGAGCATTCATAGATTTTCTCACAAAAGTTCGTGTAGCCCAATTTTTTATAGATGAATTAACCTCCAATAATGTTTTTAGAGATGAAAATGGTCAGGTACCTAGCTTTTTACTCAACATCTAAATTGACTCAAGTATTTAAATAAGTCTCTGTATTAAATAAAAAAATTATTTTTTATTTTTTTTATTTTTTTATTTTAAATCATTCTATATAATATAAATTTATAAATTATTATTATTCTAAATATATTTACCATAATTTATATCTTTAGTAATAAAAATATTTTTATATTATTTTTAAATCAGTACTCATACATATAAGCTCAAACTTAACCTATTTAGCTAATTCAACCACCCAAGTATAATTATCATTTCTAGATATCTTTAGGTTATGCTACCAATGAACTTGCAAGAAAGAGGAAAACCTTAAGGAGTTTAGGACAATCCTTTCTCCAAAGATAAAAGTCAAATTTTGAAAGATATGTGAAATGAAAATAGTAGAATTTCTTACTAGTGAATAGTGTATTTGATCCTTGTAGATTTTAAAATATATATACTTGCAATATGGAGGATTTGTGAGTTGAGCAATGCTTAGTTATGCCACCTTAATTATTAATTAATTTTTAAAATTAAATTTTATTCATTTATAAGATATATATATATATATAGAGGCTATATATATTGATTGCTTAATATAATATTAATTAAATTAATAAATATAATATTATAATATATATTTAATTAATATAATATTTATTAATTTAAATTAATAATTTTATAGTTTTAATTATTAATTATAAGAAATATGTATGGAGTCTCACGACTCACATGTCACTGTTAATGTGATTGTCTTCACTACTATTCTTGAGGTATATATGTAATTCAGTTAAATCAAACAAATAGTATAATAAATTTTAGTCCATAACAATAATAATAATAAAATAATAGCTCTATCAAATACCTCTAGAAATTTAGAATAACATATGCTACAGGCATATGATATGATATTAATTAATTAATTCATATAATATTATAATTTATATATTAGTATATTAGCTAATTTATTAATTAATAATTTATAAATTTGTTTATTTTAAAAAAAACTTAAATTTTATTTAATTATAAAAAATATATATTACATGCTCATATGTGTCACGACCGTATAGGCCGCCCCATCCACCATCATTGCCTAAAAATGTTGCTTTGAGATGCCTACAAGCTCAAATCCCAATGAGCATTGATGATGAATAGGGCCACCACTAAAAACTAGGGGTGGCAATTCGTGTTTCACGTGTCATAACGTGTCGTGTCATACTTGACACGTGACACGATTGTGCTTGACACGAACACGACCCGTTTATGTATACGTGTCAATATACGAAACACAGACACGACCCGCTTATTTCACAGGTGACACGACACGACACGATTAACACGTTTAATAAATAGGTCGTGTCACATAACATGACACGACACGACACGATTGACACGATTTATAATATAAAGTTATTAGATGACACAACACGACACGGTTGACACGACACGAATAACCTGTGTAACTCACTATATTAAAATTATCTATAAATTATTAATTTTATATAATATATATTATATATGGGTTAGACGAGTCAACCCGCGACACGACACGACACGATACGAATTTTAGCGTGTCATAAACGGGTCGACACGATAATGACACGAAACACGATTATATTAAACCCAAACCCGCAAAAACTCGTGTCGTGTCGTGTCGTGTTGGCGGGTCGTATAATTTTTTGCCAGGCCTACTGAAAACGGTGCCCCCCTTCCTTAACAATTTTCTGTGTCTAAGGCGGCTTTTATTCGGCTTCTACATTTGCCATGTTTAATAAATCTGACCACTCCCAACTCTTCTCCATACTAGCCAATTAATTAAACACAATTGTAAATTAATCATATCAATGCCATGTTTAATAAATCTTAAACCAATCCAATTAATATACTAGCTCGTGTTGTGAGCAAAATAATTAAAAAATAATTATTAAATCTGACGTGAAATGGAGCCATATTTAATTAAAATAATAAGTTATAATGCTTGACTTAAACCAAGACTTACACATATAATTATTCTTAAACTATGGATCATCTTGAGACAATCTCATTACCATCAAATAGGTAACTTCCTAAGCTTTCTATTGAGCACTTGAAATTTCGATTGAAATCAAACTGAATCAATCCAAATACTTCAACTAGGGTCGAGACTTAAATTGGGCCAATCAACCTTTTGACCAAGACCAAATCAAATCTCGGCCTAGACTAGAGATCCACTGGTGGAATCTCCGGTTCAACTCTACAAGACTTCTCCGCTTGCCATGCCACTCGAGTACCATCGCACGCCATACCCAGGGTCCATGGCTACTCCCGCGAGCTCTCTAGGGCCCATCGATCGTCTGTTCGCCATCGAACTTTCGTGAACGATTACTGGTGGAGAACCACAGCTTGAACTAGACTCGTGACGAGCTTCTAACCTTTGGTCGAAGCTTTTGTCATGGACAATGAGCTTAGACGACAACGCGACCACGCTGCTGCTGTCGAACTCCAAAGCGACTCAGAACAACACAGAAAGCAAGAGAAGAATCACATACCCTGAGACGATGCTGGAAGAAATTGCAAGCGAAGGAAATCATTCGTTGACCACGCTGGAAGACGAATCACTGCTTAGCAGTGCAACTACTATGGTGACCAAACTCGAGCTTCAAGGGTGCTACCTTCCCTTGCCCGACGGACTGGGCCAGTTTGGGACTGATTCTACTTCTAGCTTTTGCTGGCTAAATAATTGCTGGTTGAAAGGTAACTGGCTGAAAGAAGCAGAAGCTGTTTGGAAAATTACTTATGCTGGATGACTCTAATTTTTTGGATGGCTTTTTTAGTAAAATTATTGTATTTAGTACCATAGATTAAGAAATCACATAAAATAAACCCATAAATATATTAAATTTTAAAACATGATTAACAATTATAATAATCAACTATAATGCATCCAATGAATCTTTTTTATTCACAAAGATACCAAAAAAAATTCAAGCACGCATTTTTTTTATTAACAACTACAATAATAATAAACTATAACTCATAGAGATGATTAACATTGATTAACAAGTAACAACTACAACATGATTAACAATGATCCTTGTGCTGGAGAAAATGCGAGTTCTGTCTGGAATCGAGATGCATGTTCTGAGTAGCGGAGCTGGAGCTCGGAGGCGGATGGACGAGGAGCTGAAGCTGAAGCTGGGAGGTGAAAGGAGCGTCGGCTGGAGGTTTGGTGAAAGGAGATGGAACTGGGAGTTGGAAGGAGCGTCGGTGGAAGGAAGGAGATGGAACTGGTTTTGAATGCAGCCAGGCGCAGTTTGGAGGAGGAGGAGGTCGCCGGGGGCTGTTTCTGAATGCAAAGGAGGAGGTGGCGGAGGTCGGCGGGGGCTGTTCGGCAAGTGCTGGATCTGGACGCAGAGCAGGAGGCGGCGGAGGTCGGATCTGGACACAGAGGAGGAGGCGGCAGGAGATGGATCTGGCAGGCGCTGGCGAGGAGCTCGTGAGGCGTTGGCGAGGAGCCGGAGGCGCTGGAGGGGAGCGCTGGCGAGGAGCTCGCGAGGAGCCGTGAGGCGCTGGCGTGGATCTGGTCTGGCAGAAGGGGAGTTGGCTGGCACCAGAGTAGCAGAGGAGTTGGCCGGCACCGGAGGCAGGAGCTGGACGATGGCGGAAGCGGCGCTGATGAGGCGGAATGCTACACGAGGAACAGGAACCAAATATAATTCTGCGAGAATCATCGAATTAGCTGCTTCTGCGGGCCAGCAGATTTTCGCAGGTGCGGCCAGCAGAAGCAGCCACAAACCATCAATAAATCTACTGTTCCTACTGGCCTCACCCGCATAAGCGGCGGCCAGCAGTCCCAAACTTAGCCTCTATTGCTTGGGGAGAGCGAGGCGAAGGAGTTTGCTTATTAAAACTCCCCTGAATAACGTTACTCGCCCAGAACACGATTGCCAAAAAACAGCGGGTGATCATGGCGAGCTGGGGACGAAGCAACAAGAGAATGCTTAACAACAGTGTCCTTGCTTCCTTGCAAAGATCCTAGCGCTACATTGGTCAGTTGCATTCGTAAAAGCCGAGCTCCCGCGGCTGCACGTGCTTGAATTTTTTTTTATAAATATAATTTACTAATTAGAAAATCCTTAAAATTTCAAAAAGATTAAAAATTCTCTAAAATTTTCAGAAAAATCCTATATATTATTTCTCATTCTACAAAATATTTTGGGCATTACAGCCATGGCGGAGGCTGCAGGGGATCGAGTTCTCATCGTCGGCGCAACCGGTTACTTGGGGAGGACGCTCGACAAGGGCAGCCTCGCTATGCCACCTTCCTCCTCTTCCACCCGGAGACCGTCCACGACCTTGCCAAATCCCAAATGTTCATGCATTTCATGATGGGAAGGCGCAAAGCTCCTTCATGTAATAGAGAAATCATTTGTTTCTTTTTCGATTTGTGTGCCTCCGCTAACAACCGCGAACGTTCACGATCGCCACTAGAGGTCGCCGATCGTCCTTCCGCCTTGCCTGAGAACGAATTCTCAGCAGCCAGGCTGCCACCCTTAAATTTAGCATAAAAAATATTTTTTTTAATTTTTTTTTTAGTAATGATCTACACGTTATAATCTATTCAATGGTATTAATATTGAAATAATTTAGATTATACATAATAAGAAATTACCCTAAATATTATTATATAAATTTTTTTTATCTTTTATATAATAATATTTAAGGTAATTACTTATTGTGTATAATCTAAACTATCCCAATATTAGTACCATTGGACAGTTATAATGTGTAGATCATTTCTAAAAAAAAAAAAAAATTTAATTTTTTTTATACTAAATTTAGGGGTGGCTGCTGAAAAAATTTCCAGCAGCCAGGCAGCCGAGGATTTCTGTGCGCCTTGCCTTACCTCATCAGACACCGCCCGGGGACAAAATCGGGTGCGTGCTCGATGTTTATGCCGCCAACCCGTTTCGGAAACGGGTCATGGGATCGCCAACAGTTCAATATGAATATTGGGTCCAGACCTATAATTACGCATATGTTAGGGTGAGCGCCTACGTCTCTCTTGCGTATCCTTTGCTCAAGCCCCCAAATTAGAGTGACCAGTCGGGTCAACCCATTGGTGAATTTAACTCAATCAACTAACCCGAGCTCAAACGATCTCTATGTTGGTCTACCACACTGGATGATCAGGAATCAACGTCATCTATTGTGCTCAATATGTTTTGGGATTTATGCTAAATCCTGAGGGCATTACAGTGTGGATAGTGGTAAGATGTACCCGGACTACAGGTATGTGACAGTGGAAGAATACCTTAGGCGTTTTATTTGAAACAATGAACTTTGGCTTGTGGAATAAAATTAATCTGAATTGTCATGAACTTTTAATTGTTGTGTATTAAGAATTTGCCTTGTCGAATAGATCTTAGTTGGAATGCTTCTTACAATTAATTGATGTTTATGGAGATTTAGATTGTCAAGCATTACATTAGGGTGGCAGCCTTCACCTTAAGCTCTCTCGTTAAGGGTCTGTTTTATTGGGGAGAAAGAAGAGAAAAATAGAAAGAAAACTTTTTTTTCTCTTGATTTATTGAAAGAGGTGATTTGGAGGAAGAAAAAAGGGGATCACTTTTCTCTCCTTTTTTGTTCTCTCCAAAAGAGAGAGAAAATATTTCTCTCCAAAAGGGGACCATTTTTCTTCCCACTTATTTTTCTTCCTTTCCTCTTTACTCTTCTCTCTTTTTTTCTTTCCCCCCCCCCCCCCCCCCCCCCCCCCCCCCCCCCCCAATAAAGCAGGCCCTAAGAGTTCAAATCACAATGCATAAGAATTCTTTAGCAAGATGGAAGATTAAGAAATGTGAGATACTTCAGTTTTTAGTTTAAACATTTCAAAATTGGGTATGTTGTCATTTTGTACTCTAAGATAATGTGTTACTTTGCTTATTAAGCATGTCATAAGAAATTATATCAAAACAAACTCAATTCTAAGTACAATGAGAGACCAATATAAATGAGTTATGGAGGATGATGAAGTTACTATTGGACTTACATATTATTGACTAAGGGATGAATCTCATACCTGTGTTGGGTTTTGGGTTGGATGAGACTATTAAATTTTAAATAGAGAAAATTATGACACCCTAATTTAGTTCATATAGAAAATAAAAAAAAGATAATATGATATATAAGTGAATGTTTATAGCAAGAGCTTTAACTTATTTAAAATATATTAAATTGGTTAAAATAATATATAATAATTTTAAATTTATTACTTTAAAAATAAAATAAATCATTGAAATTTATATTAATTTAATTATTTGATCTTATAAAAATAATAATTTTATAAAAATAAATTGTTTTAAATTTTAATAAATTTTATTTAATTATAAAATTATAAAATTCATATATTTTGCTAATCATATTATATTATTATAATTTAATTAAATACTATTTTATTTATTAATTAAATATAGAATTTAATTAGTTAATATAATTAAAATTAATTATAGAATTTAATTAGTTAATATATTTAATAGCAAAATCTCATTGTAATTAAATGATAGTATGATGTCCAGAACATTTTACTTAATAAACATAATATAATAATTTCTCTATCCTATATAGTATTTTTCAATAATATAACTGCAGGAGAAAAAGATGTTCAACCAGAAAAAATGGGTGTGAATGACAATTTTGTCGGCCACTTGAGAAAATTGCCTCGAAAAGACCCTGAACAGTAATTGTAGAGAAGAGAATTTTGTCGCCCAATTGATGCTGCCGGGCGTAGGCGTAGCTAATGGCACTCCGTAGATCTCGATTTTTTTTTTTAACATAGTAGATTTTAGTTACGATGATATTAATACTGTTGAATATAGATTTGAGTCGTTGTGAATTTTAAAACGACGCTAGCGTGAACCACTTAAAATTCATACTTTAGGGAACATGGATAATTTCAGCGATCACTGGTGTCAACGCTGAAGTTGGTATTCACTGTAATTAGAGCGATTTTTTCTCTCATTGATCGTCATAGAAACCTCTCTTTGAGCGGACGTCTCTGGTCGGCTGTTTCCAGACATGCTTATCAATTCAATATTGTTACGTCCGTGATAAAAAACGGACGAAAGAGTAAAGTAAAATAATAGTAAAGTAATTGGGTGATGGGATGTTGCTGTAGACGGTGGTCAAATCCATTCCTTCACCCATCACCCATTGTCGCGCGCTCCTTTTCCCCTCTATTTCTCTCCCGTTGCCGCTCGCTTTCTTCACCGAACGAACGAACGAGCTCTTCGTGTGAGCTGCGCTCGCCCTCTTCCTCTGTTCGCGTCCCCATCTTCGTCCGGCGTGATCTGGCGTCGCGCCCCAACCAAGGTCTGCTTCTTGCGAGCAGATTTCCGACGAAGCTCTCTCTACCTTCTTCTCCCTCGCGTCCGACGGGAAACTCCAGATCCGACGTCCAACGCGTCTCCGGCGACTCCAGCGACCTTCCTCCGGCCTCGGCGGATCTTTCCGCCACCTCCCGAAGTATTTTTGGGCGTCTTCGTCTCCGGCGCCGGCGATTTGCGCGAGTGGCGCCGCCAACTTCGAACCCAGATCTCCGGCGACCCCGACCCCCTTTCGCAAAACGGACTGTACGACCGAACTCACCTCGCCGACGGCTACCTTGTGGCACTCCGGAAATTCCGATCGGCCACCGAAGTTACTGTTCCGGCGATCACTGTAGCGGCGGCGCTACTGTTCCGGCGAACTTTCCGGCGAACATCGAGTTCCGTGGTGATGACTCGGTTACGCGCGCGTGGTTGGTTCTCGCGTATCCCGACTTCCGGTGGTGATTATTGCGTTCGCACGTGGCTGCGAACTAGGTTAGTACCCATACTCCGTCTCCGTACACGTATTATACGAACGCATGCGAACATAACCCTGGACTCACGTATACTTGTCAAACTTGATTTAATAACTTGGTACAACCTAATTAGCATAATGAAACCGGATTAGCATGTTAATTGGTGTTAAATGGATTAAAATAAAATGGTGTGACTTATACATGATTTACCCTGTTAGGTCCTGTTGATTGATACTTGACACTGTGTTGGTTGGATCTGTACTGTTCGGCTACTGTTGAGGTAGGGATTCTACCTCCGTTCTTTGTTACGGTGCCAACCGCATGTGTAGTTAGCGGCACCTCCCTTATTGCTTATTAACACTGTTGATTACTGTTCTAATTCCCGTTCTGTTCTGCGTACATTCTTGTTGACATAAACTCTTGCATGAAACACGGTATGAGTATTTTCGTTTCTTGTATGTTTATTTGTAGTTGATAGGTGGTATGAGTTCTGTATATGTACATTGAGGATTGACTGTCTAGCGATAGACATGTCAGTATACCTCAGATATTGCCTGTGAGATTTCTGTCGAGACTGTATGATCGTCTCTGACCGAGAGAGTCCGATGTTATGGGCTTGAGGTCTGTTATCAACCCAATAAGGGGTTGTACTGAGTGTAGGGCGTTACACTAGCGGGCTGTCGACGGACAGTCGTCTCTACTGTTCGGGGAGCCATCAGTAGGGACCACTCTATTTTATAGAGTTGCGGGTCGTGGACCACTGCTGTACCAGCTCCTAGATTTTATCTGTGTATGAGGATACATATATATTGATATATACATTGAGATTTGATTATACTCTATATGGTCATATAGAGTCTTGATAGTGTTCTGGTAATTCCCTGTATCTGATCATGCACCATATCATTGAAATATCCCTACTTAGCCTCCGGCTAACCCCCTTCGGTTTGCCTCTAGGTTCAGGCGCGGCTCCACATGGAGCAGAGTAGATAGTTGATAGTTGGCCACCAGTCTGGTTGGGTTGTGATGCATTTTGGTCTGTTGTTATTTTTATGTTATGTTGTTGGACTCTGTTGACCGCTGCGCCGGTCATGTTATCTATTGGTTTGTCGACCGCTGCGCCGGTCCTGTTGTTGTTATTTCTGTTGACCGCTGCGCCGGTTTATATTTCGTATCTGTTGGTGTTGTATTATGGATATTTAAGACTGGGCTGGCCTCTGTTTAGACTATTTTATTTCAGTTTGTACCTTTCGGTTGTCAGGAGTGATTGACAGGTACAATATTGTGTGTACCGAAGTCCGGGATTCTCGGCGTGGGATCCGGGTGGATTTTTGGGGCGTAACAAATATTGAAGTCTCGTTAGCTGCAGCACTCAGCTACACAGCAGACGCTCCGGAGTGCTCGCTCCCCCATACCTGATTTGGATCCAAAGTTTCGCCCCTCTTGGGCGGCCATGGCGGAGGCAAAGGATCGGGTTCTCATCATCGGCGCAACCGGCTACCTGGGGAGGAGGCTCGTCAAGGCCAGTCTCGCCCTAGGCCACGCCACCTTCCTCCTCTTCCGCCCGGAGACCGTCCACAACCTCGCCAAATCCCAAATGTTCATGCATTTCATGATGGAAGGCGCAAAGCTTCTTCATGTAATCAAGAAAATATTTGTTTCCCTTTGTCGATTTGTGTGCCGGGAGTTGATTTTCTATTCTCCATCTTGGGGGGTGCTCAATCGATCGCAGGGGGCGTTGGAGGACCACGAGAGCTTGGTTTCGGCGCTGAAGCAAGTGGACGTGGTGGTGTCGGCGATCGGAGGCGATCAGATCCTGCAACAACTCAAGCTCATACAAGCCATCAAAGAAGTCGGCACCATCAAGGTTTCTTACTTGTTTCCCGCATCCCTAATTCCCTATTCTGTTCGATTGTGGTCGGTCCAGTAATAGACTAATAATGGCTTGCTAAGATTTAATTGGGAGCCCGAGGAACATGGGAAACGAATATTATCACCCTTTCTTTTCTTTTCCACCCTGGTTCTTCTGTTCTCTTCTTCTTCCTTCCTACTTCCTTCCAATTTATCCCTACACAAGATTTACTTGAAGTACTTCTGCAAGCTATAAATGCCCGACTTCAAATCTGATCTTAACTTCTAGATCTAAAGTTAACCTAAGAGGAGGAATCATCCCGACTAACAACCCCAGATCGACTATAAGCAGACATCAAATAATTCAAATGATAAAAAGAATTTAACATCGCCAATTATGTTTATCATTCATATATTCACATGGCAATCATGATTGGCGTATTTTTTATTAGCATATCCCTCACATCTGTGGATTGTTAAAGTCGTTTGTCCTGTTTACCTATTGTATGTGCATTACATCTGTAGATAGTTAGAGTAGTTTGTCCTGTTTACCTATTGTATGTGCTTCGTAGTTCCGCCACCAAGAACATTTACAATTTCAATCTTCTTTTCTTGTACGTTGATGAAAGAATCGGCGATTTGGTTCCGTTAATATTATAATGTCTCTCTATAAAGAAACACACCAATCCTTCATAATGATCTGTTGGCCTCAAAAAATGTTATCATAAATGATCTGTGCTAGTGACTTGGAAAACAATACAGAGAGAGAGAGATAATTTTTTTAAGTAATATCGTGTATTTAAATAAGGCTTTATATCTACTCATAGTTTAGGATATGATGGTTTCTATAATTAAAAATTTTGGACTATGTTTGCTTAAGCTTCTTGGAACTGTTGTCCATGCAAATTTGCTTGTGCTGCCTTTTCAGGATCCCTTTGAAATGCATATCGCTATTTTCGTTTACGTGCTTACTGATCTATGTTCAATCTACAAAAAATTGGATTGATCCTTCTCATTCCTAAAGTTGAAGTTCAGCAATTCACATTTCGATTTGTTAATGCATCAAAAGTTTTTACAACTTGTACACAGAGGTACCTCCCTTCTGAGTTTGGCATGGACGTCGGCCGCATGCACCAGGCTTTTCCCCCCGGCGGTGAGCTATTCAAGGACAAGCGCATCATCCGGCAAGCTACCGAAGAGGCTAACATTCCATATACTTACGTCTCCGGAAATTGCATGGCCGGCTGTTTCACAGCCGGCTTGGCTCAACTAAAACACTTTATGCCGCCGAGGGAGCATGTAAACATCTGTGGTAATGGGGACAAACGAGCTATATGGGTGGCCGAGGAGGACATTGCAATGTATACCATGCTAGCGATCAGTGATCCGAGGACACTGAACAAAGTTCTCTACATTCGTCCTCCGGCGAACATCCTGAGCCAGATGGAGGTTGTCAACATATGGGAGAAGCTAATCGGCAAAGAACTCAAGAAGACATCTCTCTCAGACGAGGAATGGCTCTCCCCCATGGATGGTGAGTTGGAATTCTGTGGCATTCCGCGAGGTTATTTATTGGGTAAAGAGGCTAATTTGTTACAATTTGCTAATTTTGCTGCAGGAGAGTCGCTTTATGAGCAAGTAGGTATTGCACACTTCTATGATATCTTTTATCGTGGCGTGCTGGACTTCGAGGTGGAAGGGCCGAATGGTGTGGATAGTGGTAAGCTGTACCCGGACTACAAGTATGTGACAGTGGAAGAGTACCTAAAGCGTTTTGTCTGAAACAATTAACGCTGGCTTGTGGAATAAAATTAATCTGAATTGTCCTGGTAACAATTAACCTTGAATAAATCTAAATTGGAATGCTTCCTACTGTTAGTTGATGTGTACGGAGATTTAGAATGTCCAGCCGTATTATGTGCTTCCTACTGTTAATTGATGTGTACGGAGATGTAGAATGCCAAGCATTACTATGGAGTGGTTGCCCTCACCTTAAGCATTAGTATCGTGGTGTAATTGGAGGAAGTTCGTCCGAAATAGGTTGATCCTTTAGTAACAGATGCAACCCCATAGATTTTAATTTTATTTTAATAGTAACATTATAATTTTATTCCCATATAGACTAGGGTTTCGATTTCCACTAAATTATATAAGAATATATGAAGAAAGAATAATAAGCTATTTATCAATTCGCCCGTCTAGCTCAGTTGGTAGAGCGCAAGGCTCTTAACCTTGTGGTCGTGGGTTCGAGCCCCACGGTGGGCGATTTTTATTTTTTTTTATTTTATATATATAACCCTTTTTATTTTATATCATAACCCTATACTCGCAAGTTTTAACAATGTCACGGCCCAATCAATGTCAAGGCCCGATTGGGCCATTAATCCATGTCTGTGCCAAGCAACATCATGCATCACCACCAAACAATGTTGAGGCCCAATTGGGCCATTAATCCATGTCTGCGCTAAGCAAGATCATGCATCACCACCGGCCCGTGCCATTCGTCGTTGTCCCTGTCAACAGCTGCGGAGTCGATGTTCCCGTTCCGGCGAAATCAGTCGCAGCCCTCGAAGCACGTAAATCTCTCTCCCCTCACCGCTTCCCTGTTCTTTATGGCGCTTCCTAAACCCTTTGTGTTATTGTTCTCTACCTTATCCTTCTCTTTCTCCTTGTTTTGCAGGATGAGGAACCGTGGCTCGCCCGCAGTCTCAAGCCGGAGAACTTCCTGCCGGGGCTCTTAATTGGCTTCCTCTTGGGCTTGCTTGTGGATGTCTCAGCGCCGCGCGGTGCTGGTGGTCCCAAGGCCAACTCTTCCTCACGCACCAGGAAGCACCAATCTTTAGGGGCGGCCGGTTCTTCGACTCCCTCCGCAACCGGAGAAGAGCTCAAAATGGTAGGTTTTGGAGTTGTTCATCTTTCTCAATGCGCTTTTGTTAGATTATTTCTGCACTCTTCTGTCCTTTACTTTGGTTTTCGTTTCTTAGATGGAATGACTTTACCTGCATTGTTTGCATCGTTGATTAGAATAACACTCGAACAGAAAGTAGAATACGGAAAGCGTTTCCCTTAACGTAGATTAGTTTCCATCTCTAAAAGATGCGATTTTTTGCAATTTGTGGACATTTCAGATTCATAGGAATGTGCTATCATAATTACGTATGATTGATCAGTGGCCACTTCTAAATTTAGGTAGCTGAGAAACAATTTATCTCTAATGTCTGTTGTAGCAAAAGTTTTCAGGAGTTTATGAACAATTTGTTGAACTTATTCAGTCATGTTTGCCATAACTCGATGATGTATTGTTGATAAATTTTTTAGGGTAATATTGAAAGGTGGATGTAAATTAAAAATTGATTATTATTTTAGGCATTAATGAAGCTGGTTTTCTATTTGTGACCAGGTATTGGGTGGTTTAATAAAAAAATCATATAGGTGGTTTTCTGAATACGATCTAAAGGCCAATATCTTTAATTTGATGTTTATGTATGTTTTCTTGTGGAAGGCACAGTATATTTTTTTTTAATTAATTGCATTGTTCCATAAGAGGTTCTTTGCCTTTTACCATTGTCCTAGTTCGCATGTGTGTTCAGTAAACCAGGGAAAAGACAATGTTTGGTATTACACAAAAGCTTGACTATATCTTCTGCACTCAATCTTAAAAACTAACATTATTTTAAGATTTCCTTTTGTGTATCTTGTCTCCAACCATGAGGATGTTTATTCGTTTTGATGTTGAAACAAAGAAGAGCGAATGTCAACAATATTCTATTATTGGATCTGCTATATATTCTTAGTATCATGTCATAACCTAGAAGATGAGCGTCATGTGGCAAAACTTGTTTGACAAATTGAATGGTAACTCATGCAGGTTCTAGTTGTTCGGCAAGACCTGAAGATGGGTGTTGGAAAAATTGCTTCACAGTGTGCCCGTGAGTTCATCTTTATGTTTGCGATATTAATTTATTCTTTCATTATTTATTTCCTCGGTATGCTTTTGCTAATTTTGCTATTGGTAACCATATGACTTGTGGGTAGTTGTTGGATTTGACTACCATCATGAAAGTCTAGTATACCCTTACTTGAATGTGACTGGTGAAAAATTTTATACCTATTTTCAGTATTTTAAAATAAGCTGCTTCCAACTATATAATTGTTTTTACTGACTAGCAAACCCTAAAGGACATGACGGTGCCTATTTTTAGTAACTACGAAACTCTGAACCCTCATTCAAATAGATTATCACACTCATGATTCCACAGATCCTGCATGGTTTTCCTTGTCAACTAATCATATTTTGTTCTGAAAAATGGCAGATGCTGCCACTGGGATGTATGCTGATTTGCTTCAAAGGTATTTATGCGCTTTAAGATCTTGTTTTGTCTCAACTGTCTATGTTGTTTTTATTTGTGATTGTTGTGCATACTTTATTCAGCTCTATTTCTTTTTAATTTACATGCTGTAGTTCTCTTTGCGCTTGGGCCATTATTTGTTTTTATATGTTTCTCTGGTATATGTAGATAAGTTCATCTTACACTAGCAGCTTAATTGACCACAAATGGTGAATCATCTTTTGGTTACAGATGAGTTAGTCAGGGATTTGATTGGTTACATACGATGGAAGGCTACGCTTAAATAATATTTGATCAGTTGAAATGCATGGATTACATATTTAAGGGTCAATATATGCTTGAATAATATTTGGTTCACTAGTTGATTTGGCTATTGCTGATTCTATATTATCTATACTCTCCTTAATGACATGATTTAAGCTGTTTAGCCATATTTATTGCTCCCACCTGTTATAAGTTCTGTTGTTATATGAAGATAATGCTCTGCATCAAGTGCGTCTTATAGGTCCTTTGGTTGCTTTTTAGTTGGTATCTATGGATTTTTAATCCTCCCTAACTGCTTTGTTTTTTCTTAAACTATATCATGTTTCTAAGCCTGTTTTTCTATGAAACAAGTTTCTTAGGAGGCTAAAGGTTATGCTTCTTCCTTTCTGCAGCCATCGTGCTCTTTTGAGACAATGGGAGCAATATGGGCAAGCAAAAATCGTTTTGTCATGCAAGAACCAGCAAGAGATGTAATTGTTTCTATTATATTATTCTTTTGGTCAAAACACATTATTCAGACCTTTTCAACTTCATCTACTAGGAATAAGCTGAAGGAAGCAGCAGACCGTTGTGGCCTTCCAACTTTTCTTGTTGCTGATGCTGGACGAACGCAGGTTCATCTTCTTGATGGATAATTATTAATTTAGATATAGCCAACTCTTTGTAAGAATAATAAACCTCATTATAAAAAAATTCTCGGAATCAAGATCGTGAAACATGCTTTCTTACCTAGGAATGTTTAGAGGTAATGAGAACTTAGATTGTAGGTCCAGAATATAAGATTATAATAACCTACAAATTGAAAACAAAAAAATTATTTTAAATATAAATCATGGTATGCCATAAAGCATAAACATTCTATACTTATAAGATGTTTCCAAATTATGACATTAAATCCTAGAAGTGATCATACATGAAGCATTAAGTTTTAAACAAGGTTTATAAAGTTGTTTCATACCGTATGTATACCCTGTACTGGTGCCCATATAAGATTGTTACCATATGCGTTATATACATATATTATTGGTATCAACCGATACCTTTAGTATTGTGTATCGATACCGACCTGTACACTAGTACATATCGGTACTAGTACATATTGATCCGTCTGAGGACTAGATTTTAAAGATGAAGGAGAACCTCACAAGTCAAAAATCATGATATAATAATACGAGTATATAACAATATCAACATCTATACTAAGTTCTAAACAAGCATATAAGACACTATAGTATGACATTACAATTCACATCCATGAAGTATAAAATGAACATCACATAGTAAGTTCTAAATAAACAAAGCCTAGGATAAGTTTTATGTAGCTTTAACATCAAAATCTTTGTTGTCTTCTTCATCCTCTTTGCTTATATCTAATCCTTGTGCAAATATAAGACATTCTCTTTTAACTTTTAAGGTTTTTGAAGTATCTACTTGCTCATTTTTTTAGACTTGCCATTTATTTTTATGACATGATCATTCATTTGTACATGACATGAGTGGCTTTTGACTCCTCAAATATCTTGTAATTTTTAAATAAAAAAATAATTTAGGTTTATGTGCCCTATTCACGAAAATGTATGTTAAATACAAAAAGGTCTTCCTAAAAGGTTGTGTTTTATATGTAAAAATTTGGACTTTGTATACTCCTCTTTACCTTATGTTTTATTTTCATCATTTTTCTTTGCTGTATCATCATCATCATGGTTGAACTTGATTATTATCTCCCTCCAGATTGCAGCTGGGTCAAGGACTGTTCTTGCCATTGGGCCAGGTTGATTTGTTTCTGAATTTTGATCGCTATACTTTTGATTTTCCTAGACCATTTTATTGCTTTACGGTGTTTACATGATACTTGATAGTATGAAGAGTTGAACCAAATGATTGGAATTAGGCCTGCCATGAAGAGTGCTTGTAATATATATGGAAAAGATAAACCCAAAAGATAACTTAAAATTTTCCCTCAAAACAGTTGAGCTCGAGCATATATGCCAAATGCATAGCTTGTTATATAATAGATAAAACATGAATAAGAGAGAGAGTTGGGTGAAGATAATGACAATTTGACTCTCAATGTAGGTGTGATGTATACTAATTTGTTTAGATAAGTTATATCTTATGTTCATCTCTCTTATAAAATACATGATTGCTAGTACTATAGATGATAAATTGATTATTGTAATGATAATGAGTAAACATATATTCGGGACAAGAGAGGTCAAAATCTTTTAGAATTCGAATAACTACATCATTTCGTAAGTACTGTATCATACGATTCCAAACCCTATTTCACAACTTGATTGCCACAACACTATTTCTTGCTCTTCCAATTGACTATTTTTTTCCCAACATATTGCAAAATCTTAAAATAGTCCTCATGTCTAAAACATTATAAATCATAATCAGTGTTAGTATTAAGATTCAATTTTTTCATGTCCATGTTCTTGTACAACAAGCATCTTCTAGGGCACCTTCTAGATAATACATGACATGTAAACAGCCTGCCAATGATATTATATTGGCTCTTGTATATGCCTACTAAGAACTTCCGTTTATTAATAGTAAAATAATGAATTTTCCTACTGCACGATAAATCATTCACATGAACAACAAGATAAAAATATCTAAAGGTCTTTGACCAAAAATATCAAGTGATTAGATTTGTTTCACTAAAAAACAGCTCTAATAAGTGAAAATTTGTGGAACTAAGCTCATGGATGAATTTTAAGTCCATGGATTGTTTTGTGAAGTTCACAATCATCTCTCCTTGAGCAACATACATAAAGGTTGCTCCATGTAAAGTTTATCAAATAAATCACCATTTAGAAAACAATCTTAACATCAAGGTGATAAAGTTCCTGTCAAGATTAATTGCAAAGGAAATAAATAAGGAAAGCATTAAATTAATCAACACCATAAGTCGAAGTGAACTTTTTCAATAAGTTTGGCCTTATCAAGTTTCAACAATGTCTTTCGATCAATACGGAACTATATACATCAATTCAAAAGCAACAAGATAACTCTTAGGAGACACGACCAATCGAGTGCCTCATATATCTAAGATAACCATTTCTTTAACAAATGCCCACGTCCACGCAATAATTAGTATAATCTATGAAAATATTTTAAGAATAATAAGGGAAAAATGTAGTGGAAAAAAAAAATCAAAAGTTGAAGTAAATAAGATAATGTGCAGTAAATATAGTCTCATCAAAAGAGTCTGATCTACACATGAAATAGAATAATGTGAGAAACATCAAAAAGAAGATGATTATGCTATCCTTTTTGCTATGAAATGTAATGACAAATGGTTTAATATATAATGCCAAAACACTAATTGATGAAATGAAAAGCAACCCGCACATACTCCAAAGCATTATCATTATGTAAATTCAAGGTTTTAAATTGACTTTCAGTTTTTCTATAAAAATGGTTTGAATACATCAAATACTAGAGAGAAACTATTAAGAAGATAAAGCTAAGTAAGCCATAAGAGAAATCATCAATATAGATGACGAATATATCTCCAGATGAAATAGGATTCAAGTCATAAATATGTAAATGAACCAAAGAAAATATTTCATTCTAAGACTACGAGTCGAGAGCTTGGTGAAAAGGAGATATGACATGCTTTCCTAGTTGACAAGCATCATAGACATAAGACAAAATCAAGGATTGAAAATTTTGCATTGGCCCGAGATGGGTCCGGTTTTACTGTAGGGCCGAGGTAGTCCATCAGTTTCATTGTAGCATATGGCCAAGACAAGATTGTAATAAAAAATATATTGGAGAATGGAGGGTGGCAGATGACATTGTTGACTGCGTCATTAGGAAGGTGTAAGTTTATGGAAGATAAAATAGATAAACCATGTGATAGCCTGATAACCACACTCTTTTGCACTCATGACTTCTATCAAACATCACATTCGTCTCTGGAGCCCAAAAGATGCAATAAGAAGAACAAACGGTATTTGAACAATTTAAAGAATGAGTCAGAGGGCTAATAGATAAAGTTAACATATAAATCATTAGTTAAAGAAAGAATTGCTTTAGTGTAATTTGATCTTTGTAGCTCTAACATTGACACAAGAACCATAGTTAGAAAGGAGTATTAGATGTTGAAACAAAAATACAGTTACCTGTCGTACGAGTAGAAGTCGCTCAAACCGAGATCTAAGAAGCACTAGAAGAGATTGAGGCAACACCAAATGAATGTGGAGCTGAGCTGATAAATATTTAAGTAGATACACTGATGCGCTAAGGACAAACTATAAGGGACCTTCATACTTAATAGTCAAGATCATCATAATAGAAGTGACTGTAGGTGAGAGGTTGCAGAAGTAAGAGTAGTGTTGGAGGCTAACTGCGCTTGAAAATTGTACCTAAACTTCTAACATTTGTCAGAATGATGATCAGAGGGACTGTAGTAAATACTGGATGTTAGAGAGCTACAATTGTGACCACGACCTGGAC
Organism: Costus lasius; assembly: GCA_027563935.2. NCBI lineage: Eukaryota > Viridiplantae > Streptophyta > Magnoliopsida > Zingiberales > Costaceae > Costus > Costus lasius. The sequence continues at coordinate 14,879,772 of CM050449.1, forward strand.
CTGACAATGCGTGTCTACCCCTGCCACAGGAACTAGTAGTTAGAGTAGTCGCTTCATTTGACATCAAAATAGAAGTAAGGATAGTAGTGGCTGGCAAAACATAAAGGAGATGTGCGAAGTCACTCTGAATGGATGGGAACAGAGGAATCCATGAAAAGCTTTGTACGAGCAATAACACAAGTATCATCAAGTGCCACAAAAAAAAAAAAACCTCGATTACCTGCAAATCTTTACACTGCTTCAAGAGATTAAGATTTTGTCCATGAGGGATGATGCTTTATCAACACATACCACTGGCCTCTCAGGACAACATACTTCTTATGAAGCAAACGTCTTTGTTGCTAAAGACTGAAGAAGTTGTCTTCATTGATCTTGTAGTCATGACATACATTCTGATGTCGGGGGTAGGTTGAAGTAAGTGAGTTCCAAACTTTGACAATTTTGAAAAGTATAATTATAACTATGGATTCCGGGTTGTTAATGAAACAAGAGATGATGACATAGTTAGATCATGACCATGAATGATATGCATCACCCTTGGAGGCTGGAGGAGGAGAACGGGAAACATCCCTTCTCTTAGAGTTAACAAAATAAATAAAGATCTGGTCCTTGTGATAATAGCATCAAGTGTAGTAGTGATACCGAAGGTGCTAGAAAGTGGATTGACTAGTATTAAACAATCCATAAGGTCCATAGAAAGGAAGTTGGACACCTAGAGCTAGGAATTTAAGAAGCTTGCAAATGTATTACTTTATATTAGAGGGAAATACCCTAGAAAGGATTAGAGATGGTCGATAATGGGTTGTAGAGTAGGGGCAGACAGGGGAGGAATGTTGACAAATTAGGAGGGAGGGTGGATGCGACAAGTGAAAAAGTGAAGGGCCACGATGAATGGTGTAGCAGAAACAGAAGGAGGAGGTGGCAGTGGCAAAGAGAAGAAGAGGGGAAGAATGTCTTCTCCGATAACCAAGATTATCAATATTAAGGTTTTACATAGGAACAGATGATCAGAATGTAAAACAGGAGTAGGATTGTAAGATCCTACCAAACAGCCTAGAAACATTATTGAACAAAAATAATTCATATGCTAAGAGTAAATTGAACACAAATATTTCTAATATGTAACGTGCAAGAATCAACATGTCATTTTGTATCAATTACTAAATTCCATATGGCATGTAAGAAATTTACTGTCTCAAAACCTTCACATACAATAACCTTAAAAGAAGACATGAAATTGCATAATCAAAAGTCAAACTATCAAGTATTAACTACCATCTATTATGCAATTTCAGCTCAAAGGTAAAAGTATCAAAATATTAGTCTGTTATGATCGTACAATTGATCCCACTGATCTTTCGATCTGGAATAATGGTTCTATCTATCCTGCATCTGTTCCAATTTAGAATTAGTTTTGAAATGGTTGGTCTAATTTATAATATTTTTCTTGACGATATTGCTTATATAAAATTGAATCAAACGATTATAATTAGATTCAGCATGAAGAGTACATCATAATATCTTAAGATGTATAATCCCAATGAAAGAACACTCACCTTCTAACTTAAGATATCTAGCCAAAAAAATAAAATCCATGTACAGTATTGCAGTACTGTTTTTTGCTCTAATATGCTGAGACAAAAGAATTATTAGCTATATGTATTTATGTGTAATATATTTTACAAAAGTATGGTGTTGCGAAGACATACAGAAGTCAAAACTTCCTCAACATATGTGATCCATTCGTCAATTTAAGAATGGATTAGTATTTATAGGAACAGTCACTGAACATCCTGCTTCACATATCAGGTAAATATATTATTTGTTATAAAGGAATTATGTTTTATACTGTAGTGCGTTATAACAATCTAATAACAAAGTTCTACTAAGTTATTCACGGTAGGAATATTTGCATATTTGCATATATATACATGTATACTACATGTGTTAAAATATGACTGCAACGAAGTAATGCTGATGCTCGTTAGAGAGTAAGAAGAAATCACATTTTAACCCCTAATACTCCTCTATTCTTTACATTCGTTGATGAATATCAGGGAGGAAGGCAGACATTGATTCAGTAACAGGGAAACTGCGGTTGTTGTGACAATCTGAATATTTTACATTGGTAAGCGCTGCAGATTACTTGTTCCTCTGTCAATGCCTCAAATATAACTTAGTTGCAGACTTTTGAATGCCTGCATTAGTTGCCATCTTGTAATCTAAATTGTTTGAATGATTGGAAATTTCACATTATTATTTTGTGTATTGTTGTTTTCTCGCTGCAGATTATTAACTTCTTGGTTACATCCCAGACCATCTCTGCTTGATTCGCTGTTGTTCAGCAAGTCGTTGTTGTTGATACAGATGAAAAAACTGATGCACCTATAGTTTAATGGGCCAAATCTTAATACCACAGTTCTTCCCACATCCTTGGACGGATGCAAGTTCTTAGAAGCTTCCAGGACTGCATTTTCTCTGAATCTGAGCCACAAGGAATTTCATGTGTTGATCTCCAACAATAAATACCTCAGTTTAACGATATCACTAATCATTAAGAAGCCGGAAATTTGATATTCACATGCACATGCAGTTTCTACTCATTCTGGGATTTGCAGCCCATACAGTAATGTGGTGTTAGTGAGGTTTCCTACAGAATTGTTGTACTGATACTTCTGATTACTGCTTTATATTCTTTTCCTCATATCGTCGAGTTGGGGCCTCTTGCATGTATTTATATACACATTTGATTTAAAAGTGGATATCTGCAGATTTTTCCCTTTGAGATGAGACCTTGTCTTTTGTTCGCTTATTTTCTCTGTTGCTAGTCAGAATTTCAGTCTGTATAAACAATCTCCCTCTGCATATGTAGGAAAAGTTTTGGAGAATTTATTATTTCCTCGCGAGGTGTGACGTTGGTTTTATGAGGAGCCAATGATTCCGGAGGAACCTCGCCGGAAGGCCAAGAGCCCGTGAGGGCTCCGGTGGTTGCAAAGTTGCTGTCGCAGAATCCACGGCTTTATTCATCACCGCATCTTCTTCTTCCCACCTTCTGCGCTTTCCTTCGTCCGCTCACTTCGTTCGAATCTATTCCGTTTCTTCGTCAACGCGCATGTAATTCCGTTGTCTCGTTCGTCTGCCAGGCTCGCACTGCAAGGTTCTCCGCGAGGCTCGATCAAGATCGGCAGCGAATCTTCCGACGAAGCCGAGACTCTAGATCACACCGCCGCGAATTGCTGAAAACCTTGTTGCCGCTCGATTGGTGGAAGTCTCCTCATTCCTTCCTTCGGCGGCTTCTGTGAGCAAGATCAGACTGATGGATCTTGATGAAAACTTCAGCCCTGCCTTCCCTCCCAGATCCGGAGAATCACCCCTTCTCCGGCCATCAAGCTTAGCGCAGACGCCCTCCTCGCCGAGAACATTCGCCAGAAGCATCCATGTCGCTGAACGACCTCTGGATCGCGACGAGGAAGGCGGGTCTAGCGGGTGGATCGGTTCAGCGGCACGTGTATTGATCCATCCGAACCGCCAAGATCCGACTAGCTTATGTACCTCTTGGGCCGAGCCCAAAATCTTATCGCTACAACCCAGTTAAAGGTGGATTAGGCCTTGCTTCATTCGGATCCACTTGCGTGTCTACATATGTTGGGACGAGCCCAATCCGACCCAGCCACTGAACCAGATCCTGCCGGACCACCAGTTAGCCTGTTTGGGCCAAACCCAAACATGGAGCCAAAACCAATTTAAAAACTGGTCCAAATATTCTTTTTAAACCTCATTTTGCATATGTAAATACATGCATTCTGGAGAGTATTGTCGTTCTAATAAAGTTTTTTTTTCTTTGATACAGAGAAGTAATGAGAGCGGGATTTGATCCAAGACCTAGTTATCAATAACTAAGATTCTTATCAGTTATATAATAAATTAGGGTATAAAAGTATCAAGTCGTATTAGATTAATGAGAGATAGATATAATTGTATTTTTATTCAAATCATAATTTAGATATGCATACCAGCCAAATTGATTTTTTAGAGATCTGAGATCCTTTACTCACTTTGAATATTTACAAGGATAGATGTGATTTTCAGCTGCCCAAACGGCGCGTTCAGTAAACCCCGCTGTCCACTTCAAATTTGTCCAAGCCACTCTAAAATGTTCAAATTGTTTTGCGAAATTTAATTTCCCCACCATCCTCCCGTCCAATTGCTCGGTGTTTTAGGGTTGCAAGGAGGAAACAGGACGCCGATCGAGGCCATGAGCTCCTCAGTGCGGCAGAGCGCCAACTCCAAGCCCACGCGACTTTCGCCCTTCTACCGCGATCTTGCCTCACCGGTCTCCCTACACCGCCCCGCCGGCCGCTACGCGACTCCCGATCATGCCTCCTCCGCCATCTGGAAAGAGTCCCTTGCTGGCGCTGCCCCCGCTGCCTCCGACCTCCCACCGCCACCGCTCTTTACCCTCGACGATCGCGCCGAATTATCGCCCGAGGCCGGCCTCGGCGAGCTCCCATCGCCTTCGCCAGTCTCCCCGGCCAAGGCCAGGAGCCGGACGCCTCCCTCTCTGGCCGATCAGATGGGATCACTCTTACCTCCCCCCTCTCCGTCTCCGTCTTCCTTAATAGTGAGAACCGGGGTCGAAGCTGATGGATCTGGCGCTGTTAGCGGGCGAGGTAAGAGCCCGGAGCGATCTTTCTGGTTGTCCTCACCGCAGGTCGACACGGGCAGGCGGGATTCTGATCGGGGTTCGCCAGTAGACGGAGTGGTCGAGACGGGGGCGCTGATCACACTTCCTCCGCCACCGTCAATGGAGATTGCGAGGGTTCAGCTGCAACGACATAGCGCGCAGAACGGAGGGCATGACGGGGATTCATGGGTTACTGTATTTGGGTATGCACCTAAAATTGTTGCTTTCATGTCTTCTGAGTTTTTGCAATTGCTCTTTACCTCTCGAGCTACTGTTTATTTAACTTCTTTTTTTTTGGGCGTTGAAGGCTATGTTTTTAAGGTTGAACTGAAAGTGGTGGCAAAAAAATCGTAAAATTGGTATCATATCTTAGAGTATTAGTAAGTACAAGAAAAATTATAGGAGGTTATTGGTTTTTTGTGAGGCAAAGAATTATGCAATCACTTTATTCTATATATTTTTTCATTCAGAATGCTAGCAAAATTTGTCATCTTTTTTTTGGAAAATTAATAATGTTAATCTCGAGAAGTATATGGGAGAAGATGTTGAGCTGCTTGAACATGAACGGAAGAACTTTTGATTTTTGTCAAAAGTTAACCTTGTTTAAAGGATTGTACAGGAATTCTGATACTCTTGAGCTGAGACGGTATATTCTGCAGATTATGTACTGAGTATGACATACCAACCTGGATCCACTTTATTAATAACCACTAATGATAATTGGGCCCATAACATACTCCTTCCGTTACAAGTCTATAAGAATAATGCCTAGTTATAATATGAACTAGAATTATTTTAGCTCATCGCAAGGATATGTCTCATTATAGTGATGTATCCAAGGTCTATGAAACTAGTGCCAGTCATTCGTTTTACATATGTTTTATGGTTCATTTTGTACTTAGACAATCTGTATCTCTTCTGGCTATCCTAAATATACGCATTTGATAGTAAACATTTTTTTGCTATTGCCTTGCAGATCAAAATATTGCCTGAGCTTTTACTACAAGATCTCAAACAGAAAAGTTCATTTAGTCCAAAAAAAATAGTAAATACCAATCTCCTTAAATCATTTAGCTGATATGGTCATCTAGTTTTCGATTAATCTCTGGTTTTCTGATTGTCCATTTAAAGTTGGTTGGATAAGAGGAATGTTGCGTAGTATATCATTATCACAATATAATCTCCTGAAGATTCTTAAGAACTTCAGTTATATGTGCTTCTTTGATATTGAAATTATCTCCTTGTAGGTTCATTCAGATGATCTATGGCTACAATTTAATATGATAATTAGTTTCTTTGACGTATCTGATCAATTAACACTTATACATGATTTCATACGCTCACGTTGTAGTAGTGCTTGATTAATAAGTCATTTGTCTTTTAGGTTTTACCCTGGTGATACCAATTTGGTTCTCCGTGAGTTTGAAAAATGTGGCACAATTGTAAAACATGTGCCTGGCCCACAGGATGCAAATTGGATACACATACTGTACGAGGTAATTGGTTTTTCTTATTTCTGCAAAAGTGTGTTTGCTGATTCTAACTTCCCATCATAGTGTAGGATCCACTCTCATCTCCGCATGGTTGACTGACACAATGATCCTTTGTAAGAACAATGGAGAACATATTTGTTACAGAGTTACTGAGATTGTGTATTAAGTTTTTTTTTTCTCATGTACTAGATCAATTGTCATTAAAAAAATTGTTTGATCTTTCATCTTCCTCATATCTGTTGTTCTTTAACCCACTCGTTTCTTATGCAGAATCCCTATGATGCTCAAAAGGCACTTAGGAAAAACGGTATTCAATTAAACAATTTTTTGATACTCGGTGTGAAACCTGTTGACCCAATTCATCGCGAGTTTTTGACGGGAACAGTAAACAAATTCAATAATGGAGGCTTCATACCTTTAAAGCCAGGAGCTTCAACTAGCTCAACGACTGCTCTCCAATCAGGATTCCTCGCTCGCTCCAATCTTCCAAAGGCAAGCTCAACTTTTACTTCTGGTGGGTGGCAGCACGGAACAGGATCTCTCGCAAGTCCTTCCAAATCAATTGTATCAAAAATAATCGACCTGATGTTTGGGGTTTAACAATGGAGGCTTGATGCCCTTTAAGCCAGGAGCTTCAACTAGCTCAACGACTACTACTATCCAATCAGGATTCCTTTCTCCAAGGCAAGCTCAACTTTTATTGCTGGTGAATGGCGGCACGGAATAGGATCTCGCAAGTCCTCACAAATCGATTGTATTAAAAATCAGCGACTTGATGTTTGGGATATGATTTGGACATGGATTATTACTTAGGCCCTTGATTCTTTTGCTATGTTGTGGGCCTTTCGATGTTGTCTAATGTAATGATTTAACCTGCATTGTTGAACTATGTCTTACAAGAGTAACCGACAGTTCTACAAGTGCCAACCCCTTTTTTCTTGCTTTCCAGACAGGATTACATGCATTTGTAAGTCTTTAGTGAATTGATTGTTTTGGATGCCTGCATCTGCTAATGAGAGTTTGGTGTTACTTGTAGGAAAGAGATAGTGCTAATTGATTTGTAACATGAAACGGTTAGAAATTACGTTGCTAATGCCAATCCAGCCTATGAAGAATAAAAGATGTACGAAGAGACTCGTCAGCTGAGTGCATTCAGTTACTGTACTATGGGCTTCGTACTGATGGATGAAGTCTCCATTCTTGTAATAGGTTTTTTTTCAGAGACTTGCAGCAACTTGGTCGTTGTTTTCATGTGCTTATTAGAGACAAGTTGAGCTGATGGAAATTTAAAAAAAAAAAAAAGAAAAAATCTTAAGCTCCCGTGAATGCTCCTCGTATTGTCGTACTTGTCTCTAATAGTCAATGCAACTTCACGGGCCTTTATAACGCTAATGACAATATTTTTAACATATATATATACTCCATATGGTTCATCTTTCGCTGAAAAACGAGCAACGCCACCCTGCTCGCCGTCGAAGAGAAGGGTGGCGATTTTGCCACCCTAATAGTTTTAAAAATAATAATAGTAAATATAATAATAATCTACACATTTTTATCTATTTAATGGTACTAATATCATAATGATTGAAATCTTCTACGATCAAAAATAAAATCGTAGAAGATAGTAGAATTTATATCTTATTACTATAGTAGATTTTTTTAATTATTTTTTTACGATTTTATTTTTGATCGTAGAAAATTTTAATCATTATAATATTGGTATCATTAGATAAATAAAAATATGTAAATTATTATTATATTTTTTATTATTTTTTTTAAAACCATTAGGATGGCAAAATCGTTCTCTTCGTCGGCGAGCAGAGTGGCGCTGCTCGCAAACATTTTTCTCTTTCGCTGAGGCCTGAGACTCTGAGGGCCTGAAATAAGCTCAAGTAGTTCCAACTTCCAATGTCCGCAGCTCAAATAATTGCCGCAAATAAGCTCTCTGCAGGTGAAGTGCATCCACCGTTGAGTTTGAAAAGTTTTCGTATTCAACGGTGATAACAGCCTACCGCAGAAATGTAGTATGCATGACGACTTTGAGAAACCGTGTCAGCAAGGTTTCGGTATCCTCTCCAAATCCTGTGACATGCTCCATCAGAGAAGTCCGGATCCCTGAACTGATCGCCGGGACCCACCGACACGAGAGGTGCCACGTTAATATTCATTGGTCGGTGCAATAGTGGCGTTGGAGCGGATCCCCCGCATGGTTTATAACTTGTGAGGAGGTCTTCTCTGTTTTCCACAGTCGCTTACACGGCAGCAACTCCAATATTCCATCTCATTCCGCCACGTGTAACTGCTTGCTTCCCTTTTAAAAAGTGCTGTGTGGAAGAGAGAGAAGAGTAAGAGAGAGCTCAGTGGAGATGGACATTCCGTCGTCTACGGAGGTGGGGATCGAGATGCCGGAGGCGGCGAAGCCGATTTGCCCAGGAACAATTAGAGGGTCCCCTGCGCCCGCGGCGAGGGGGAAGGACCGACGAGCGGCGAGCGTGCTGAGGTGGGACGCTGTGACCCTGGCCGTGCGTCTTGCCACGGTGGCGTCCTCGGTGCTCTCGCTGGGAATAATGCTGACGGCGGAGCAGCGGGGCAGCTTCTCGGTCTTCGGCTTCCAAGTCCCTCTCTACTCCAAGTGGTCCTTCTCCGACTCCTTCGAGTAAGCCTCTGTTACTTCACTTTCCTCCAAAAGCAGCAAGGATTTGGGTGGTTAATCAGTTTTATTACTTCCACTTGCAGATACTTGGTCGGAGTATCAGCGGCTGCGGCGGCGCATTCGCTGCTGCAGCTGTTGCTGAGCGCCTGGAAGCTAGCGCAGGGGTCGCCCGTGATCCCATCGCGCAGCCACGCGTGGATCATTTTCGCCAGCGATCAGGTACTTGATAAACAATTGGCCACTGTATTTACTTCAGATGATGCTATAAATTATAGATTTTTTTTTCTTAATGCATCTTCATCATCATCTTCTTCGTTGACAAATAACAACGAACAGATTGCAAAATTTTGCCTATAAATATTGCAGGCATTCGCATATGCGATGATGAGCTCGGGATCTGCTGCAGCTGGAGTGACCAACCTGAACCGAACTGGGATTCGACACACGCAGCTCCCAGACTTCTGCAAGCCCTTGAGTCGCTTCTGCAACCGCACGGCCGTCTCCATAGCCATGGCTTTCCTGACCTGCTGCTTGCTTGCTGTTTCTGCCGTTCTTGATGTAGTTTGGTTGTCCATTTACTGACTTGTTACCCTGGCAAAACCTTTCTTACTTATTTACTCGCATACAGAACAACTATAATTGCAGCTCTGTGGTTTATGCAAACTTTGCGATACCACTAGGTCGGTTGCATAATATTTGTTGATGGCATTACTATTACCATGAGAGCTTTGGGTTCTTAGCTCCAAGAAGGTGATTCTCTTAATTCAGAAAAAATAAATTGGCTTTTAGCTTTGTTAGTCATCTTTTGATTTATCTAGATTAACTGTACTATTGTTTGCATTATGATCTATTGGTCTTTTAATTTATTTAATATATTATATTTTTATTCAAAATATTTTTCTTCCGTGATGCCAACTTGTGTTGGGTAAAAATAGAAAACTCTCTAAAAATCCATAATTTGAGGTGTAGAAAGCCCCAACCCAAAGACAACTAGAATTAGGTTAAAGAAGCAAATGGGGCATCATTAGCGTGAGACACCTGAGGATACTTCTGGGAGATCCTTGTTAGATAAAATCATTCTAGTGCTAGAGATCGTGTGCTAGAAATCATTCTGGGAGATCCTCATATAGGAGCTAAAGATATTAGTGGATGAGATATGAGAGCTAGGAGGTTGTGGCCCTAAGGCAATAGCCCAAAGTGGTAGCTGATAACACTTGGCTTAGGGACAACAATATGGGGGAAGGGTGGAATAACTAAGAGAATTAAGAATCCTATGTCATGTGAGGTAGGAGCAATAGAGGTTTTGCCTCTTATGTTAGCGACAAGTAGTGATATAATCCTTGAGGAATGAAGCCATAATGGTTAGAGTCAAGATACATGCTCAATAAGTGAGTGGCTCTCAATTATATCAAGAGTGTAGAAATTTTCGGGAGTCTGCCTTAAATTTTCTTTAAAAATATATATATATTTTATTTTTTTTTAATAAATGATCTACATACTATAAACTATCCAATGGTATTAATATTGAGATAGTTTATATTATACACAATAAGAAATTACCCTAAATATTTCTATATAGTAAAAAAAAATTTTACTATAAATGTTACCGGGATTACAATTATCGACTTTGGCCACCACATCATATAATTCTATCAAAAAATTTTAATGAGATAGTTGAATTCGAACATGATTAATTAGCCACGAGCCTAAGTATAATGCAGGAATCATTCATATAATTTGATCCTATCAGATTTCTTTCGTAATCAAATTGAACCAAACTTCTTCAGGACTGTGTGGGTTATAAAGCTTTTAGTTACAATTAACTCATTGACTTCTAAAAGAATGCAAAGTAAAGATATAAATGTTACGACACTACACTAAAATTATAAAGCTTCACTTCACATTGCACAATTAATTTCACGTATGTTAATGTAATAAAATTTACGGTCTTACCGAACACACCCTGCAAAAAGTCGATGTTAATGACAGTGGGATTTTTTTTTCTTTCAATATAATGTATGTGTAAACTAAATTGAACTTCTTTATGGAATGTTCACAGCCTAATTTATTCTCCCCAAATTCTAATTCTCAAAATGATCGACAAACCTACGAGCCTGAATACTACGTTAAACATAAGCAAGTACAAAGCAGCAACTTAGTGCATTCAAATCAATCTGCACGCAGGCGAAAAATTCTGATTACAATTTCAGTCCATTGCACAACTGACGTAAAGAGGATACCATTATTGAAGAACACACATCTTTTATTTATTATATAATACAACTGGAGCACATGCAACACTGCCGAAGTTATAGTAGTTCTGTAGCCTTTCCATTAGAAATAACACAACTTAATAAACCTAACACACTGCGACTGAAACAAAGAATGCCTTGGATCTCCAGGAGAAAAATGGACCAAAAGCTCATATTTCTTTCGCACATGGAATTATACACCAACAGCTGTTAAGCGTGCAAATGGTTATGTTAGCAGAATAAAGCCTTCTCAAATAACTTAGAAAACATATCGTAGCAGCAGGAATTGATACTTTCCCGCCAACTCCATCGAACTGTGCCAGAACAGCCAATGACAGATTTTCATTAACCAATTCCATTGGAAAGTTTCAGAAACTTCACAGTGCCAAAGTGTGATCAGAGAGGTAGTCATTGATCGATCTGCCAAGTTTAGGAACTTCAAGCTGCTACTTCTTGTGAAGATGAAAAGTCTTCTTTAGGAACCTAGAAGCAACCACATCATTCCGATGGCACAAAACATGTAGAACCGTGAATGGCTCATTCGGGCTCCAGTGTCCTGGATTCTTAGGTAGTGGATACTTGGATTTGGCTGCAGAATCATACGTCTCCATGGTCATATGTTTCAGCCGTTCTATGAGGCTTGCACTGTCAATGCGTAATAGGGGGAGGACATCGTTCACTTCTGACGCTGCCTTCTCAACCGAATCTTCAGGTAACCCATCTCCATCAGCTAAGTATAAATCTCTAAGAGCTTTGAAGTCCTCTTCAATAATCTGAGAATCTTGCGAAGAGAAAGAACGCGCTGGACCTCCAGCAAGAAGCACTAGCAAGAAACCGTCAAAAGAAGCTTTCATTAATGCAGTAATTGCACGACATCGGACTCTGTTGTGCACTGTTCTTGATACCAACTCTAGGGTAGGGTCGAGTTCTTTTAGGAAAGGACCTATTCTTGAAGAAGAAGTTTCGCCAACATATAAAGAATCCCATAGAACATGACATAGGTCATGGAAGATCACCTTGTAGGCTGTGGTCTCACAGAGTTGCAGAATTCCTTCTTGACAAGCATTTAGAGAAAGCTCAAAACTGATGCGCAAGCCACTTGATGCATCTACTTGAGCTGATTCAGCATTCTTTAAGCACGCCTTTATTTTTTTTTCCGAGCTCTCCAAATGTTTGCGGATATGATAAAGTGAATTAATTCGTACACATAACTGTGATAAACCCATAGAACTATCTGCAAATGTCAACCCAACTTGTGATCCAACTTGTGATCTTTTTGCAAAGCTTTGCGACTTTTTCTTCCATAATTTGTGACCAGCTCCACATCTGGTTAATGCAGGCAATGTAGGCATGAACGTATTTGGAGTTCCTGAAAACAAAGATTTATTGGTCATATGATATTATCTCCCGCACATATGAATGAGGAAACTTACCACATCCTGATTTTGCCATAGTTACATACTGTTGCAGATTCCTGTCAAGTCCTAACAGCAATTCAGGAAGCATGGCAGAATGCACGGGTACTGGTAGTTGAAAGTATGCATCCAATGTCTCATCAACTTTCATTAATACGTTAACAGAAGAAAGAGCAAAATTTTCCTTGTTATCCTGCGGGTTCCATGCCTACCAACATGATAGACACAATATTACATTTTCTAAAATAACTGCAGTGACCAAAAAGGAAAAGCATCTTGAATTAGAAAGACATGTCAGCTCTCTCTACAGATGCCTCAGATTACAAAAAACCCATAGAAGGTTAAACGATACAATCATAAATCATAATCAGATAACAATAAATAGTGATTTAAGCCAACATATGAAATACATAAATCTGATGCTTAACAGAAACTAGTATGAAAGGAATGTCTTTTGACCAAACTTTGAATCTCTTTTGATGATAAACGTTGGTGATAAAGATAAACTGTTTACATATATGGTCATGGGTATAGGCACATAAAAGATGAGGCAATTGTAAGTTTCAAGATATATACAATGTAAATTTTAGAAGGTAAAACATAAATGTAACGGGAGCATAATAAAAAATAGTTTGTAAGGAAAAGAATGATCATTATCCCACTATCGAACACACTATAAGTTGATAGTCTTTAATCTCATTAAAATATTAGAAAACAAACATAGATGGCTTGCAGTTAGCTACCTTTTCCTGATCATATGAAAAATTAAAGCAACCAGGATTTAAAAAATTTTGAAGTTGAATGAAACATGAGGTAGGAAAAAAGCATTTTAGGTAAGAATTCATTAAGCAACCACATATGATGTATGGAAGTTTGCCTTAACCTGTGTAAAATAGAACACAAAAAGAAGTCACAATATAAAATAATGAAACCTCTTGCTGCAAGTTCTGCTCGACGCACTCCTTCAGTCCATCCACTCTAGTCTTTACCCAAGCTCTTACAAGGTTGGCGATAGCAGATTCAGCCTCATAAGGAGGCATCTCCCTGATTAATGATTTACCCCCATCATCACTGTCAACAGATTCTTCGACTGCAATGTTAACTAGATCTTTCTCCAACTTTTCTGAGTCTTTAAGAACTTGGACAACATCTGGTGTTAGCTCCAGCACACTAGAAATAAATTGCTTTAACTGTATGCCATAACAAGAATGAAGAGTTGCAACAGCAACACCTGCAGCAAGGGGATGCCATTTCTTCAGTACTGGACTGAACAGTTGTCTTTCTTTGCATGCTAAATTTCCAATTTCCATTGCAAGGATGGAGAGAACTGGAGTACTCTGATGTGAAGGCGATAACTTTCTTGAGCGTGTTTGTTGCATTTTCTGAATCAATTGAACTACTGAGTCAAAATCACATTGAGTTTGAGAGCTAAGATGAATAATCACAGTGGATACAAAATTGATTTTTTTCAATAACTCAAGCAAAAGGCATAATACATGCCATCTCAGAGTCGCACACTAGTACTACTAACACAAGTAACTACTACTAATATAAGTGACTAATTAAATTCGGCATATTAATGAGAAAAGTTCAAACATTCCCACATTATTCATACGTATCTTGTTATAAAGTGAACAAGAATTAGTTGATGAAAGTGGCCTGATGAGGATGATGTCCACATGTTGAGTTAAACTTGAGAAACAAGTGTAAATCTTATTGGACATCACATCTATAATGCCAATCTCAATATTCTTCATGTGCTCCGACAAACAAGGTTACCATTGATTTAGGTAGATAGCATATTGATTATCAAGTATATTATCATAAGCATAACATCAGGCATACTTCAACAATAGGATTCAACTTTCACATTTTCATACTATTTGATTTAACAAATGTCTACAAGAAAACCCACTTAAGATAAAACAAGATTCCAAGAATGACTTCCTCGTAATAATATTTGGGTTCATGACATCAACAATTTAAGAAATATAGTCTACTACTACTAGACTGTCAGTTGGCTAAAACATTTCACCTGATAAAGGTTGGGTCAAACATGGTATTCAATCTCAGCCCAAATAGGTTCTTGTCTGAGATTTAGACCTTCGTGCATTAGATTTGAAACCAAGTAGTATTGTATACTTTGCAAGGGCTAAAGACTTTCAGCTACTATTCACCATACCGTTGCTACACTAAAGATGTTAGTTGTTGATAACAAGATTGCAAGTTCAAATCTCAGCTTTACCATCATCACTTGCCTTGCCCTAAAAAAAAAACTGCACCCCAAAGATTGCTACAGTAAAAACACGAAACTAGTAGCTACATGAGAAATTCTAAAACCACATCTTAAGAATCTACTTTAGTCCATAAATGGACTTCTTAAATTGCAGTATTGCAGACATGAGCAACCAATAAACATTCACTTAAGTCACAACAAACGGAGATACAAAAATAGGATAGTACTTCAAATAATAGATCTAATAGCCAGTAACAAGTCGTGTACTAGGTAGAGGCGTGATTAATGCTTAAGTACCATGAGAATGAAAGACAACCTAATAGCTTAGAATCTAAGTCCTTACCCGTATATACCACCCATACGGCTTTCAAAACCTTGATAGCTAGCAACAAGCCATGTTTGATAAGAGATATGAGCTTATTGACAAGTTTTTTCCCATGATAAAGTTCAATTAATACAAACTTGCTTTAGTTTATAATAGATTACAAGCTTTTACCATTTAAAATTTGAACTATACATTGTGTAATGCAAATTAATTATTACATATTAATAATCTTTTATAATTTTGGAGATATGTGCACACTTCAATATATATTTAATTGGTATTATTAACATCAACCATATAATATCAAAGTGATTTAATTACATTATCAAACATAATTAAATATGTTTTAATTAATTAATTAATTAAACTTTTCATTGTCTAATAATTCTGTATTTAATATTTCATAACTTTTATTTAAAATTAATTATTTTTCTTCATGTATAATCAATAACCCATTATTCTTTCATATTATATAATTTAAATGTAAATTAGTAAATAAATAATATAAATCAATCAATTTTGTTAACTAATAATATAATTGCATTAACCATTCTATGGTTAAGGATTTGTCTAACATAATAGTAATATAAAATTTGACAAAATTAAAGAGTTGGAAACTTAGGAATTGGATTTAGAATACAGTTGCTTTGAATACATTAGATCATATGTTTGACAGGTCTAAAGGAAGGCGTTCATGGATTATTTTTTTAGTCCTTTTCTTTCAGTTAAATTCTTGAATACTCATGCAAGAAGTCCTCGCCCCTCGACACATGCAACTATGCAAGCAATTGATTAAGCGAGTTGGGAGATGGAGCAATCAGTAACCAAGCAAGTCTTTGTTCAAGAACGATGCAGCAACCTCACACTAGCAAGCAAAAACATCCATGTAAGTGATCAAATATACAAAACTACCTCACGTCAGTACAAGACTCCAACTTTAAATCATCAAAAACTAACTTCCATGGAGAATTCTAACTAGTACAACTAGAAGGAAAATAAAGCATAATAATGTTTGCCAAGCTGCCAAGAATCATAGATTAATCTAGGACACAAATATAAAGAAAAAAATTGTTGAATCTTGGAGGGTAAAAAAAAGGTCCTAACTGGCAAATGTCACTTATACATTGCAAGCATAATAGATGGGAAGGCAAAAAGGACAACTACACTAAACCAAAACATAAATGTTGCAAGATTCAAAATCCTAAAATGGCTTTCTTAGGTTCTAAAAAGTACAATACTTAGGAAAATAACAGAGCCAATGTAAAGAACTAATAAAGGAGCTTATTGACAAATGCTAAATACAACAGCATGTAATCCAAAGGACATCAAATAAACGAAGTGTTGATGTCATGGGAATAGAACCCATGTCCCTATCAAGGACATGAAAACCATCAACACTTCAACAGTAATGGTTGGGAACATATACTATTTAAGGTGAGACGATTAAATAAACTGAGTATCTATGAATAAAAAGAAGTTCTAGAATCTAAGGTATAAGCTCTCGCCATAGAAGTCATAGTAGAAGTAGTAGGACTTGGAGTCTCCAAGTTGTGGTTAGAGCATGAGTGATGGCCTAGGAGTAGGCTCTCATACTCAATCATGGATACAGTAATAATAAGTTCTATTTGTGGTGCAGCAAGGGTTCTCAGAACTAAGTTAAGGTTCATAGGTCAAAAAGTTGCCATTGAGCATATGTGGAGCTACTAAACTTGTATCAACAATCTTTTAGCGGATGATTGGAGCAATTACAACGAACATATGGTGGATTTGAAAAAGATATGAGAATGCTCGGTAACAACACATTCCAACAGGAACGTCCTACACCACCATTAGCAATAAGTAAAAGAAAAGACTTCCACCGTATTCAACAATTGGCGCTTAATTGTTCAGAATTTAAACAAAAGGCTTTTCTCATTCAAACTTTTCTCTTTTATGCGGGTTACATCTTTCATTTCT
Organism: Costus lasius; assembly: GCA_027563935.2. NCBI lineage: Eukaryota > Viridiplantae > Streptophyta > Magnoliopsida > Zingiberales > Costaceae > Costus > Costus lasius. The sequence goes on from CM050449.1 coordinate 14,896,786, forward strand.
AACAAAAATGATCTAGGATAGAAGAATTAGAACCTCCAAGAAATGAGAGAAAAGTTAGTAGCCTTGCGCTTGGCTACACTCCATTTTTCCTAATGCAAAATCAAAGCAACAAAGGAAATGGTAGAGGAGAAGGTGCTGGTAGAGGTACCAAAAATACTCTAAAGATCACAATGAATGATGGCATCAAGAAAATACACATGGAATTCAAGAACAATATACGTTTCATTGAGGCCACAAAGAAAACCTTGGTACCCAAAAATCCTCATGTTGCTTTGGAAAGTAAGAGATCTTATTCTTAGTGGATGATACTCAATCAATTCATCTAATATACCCTTGAGAAAAACATAATAGTTAGAGAATAATCATATTGTGTCAAAGTAAAAAATATATAGAAAACAAGGTTTTAAATACTACTTTATACTAACGCATGCATGATACCATATGGTACTGATGTCTTGCATTTATATGATATTTTTAGTATGTTTTTACTGCAAAATATCTTTTTTTCTATTATGTTCTTACTTAAATTCTTGTTTTTGTTCGGAATCTTCACCTCTATTCACTTTTGTAATATTTCAAGGAAAATGACCAATTTTTGATGAATTGTGAAAGATCCGAGCATACGAATGAATTTCAAACGTTGAGATAAAGTCACCCATAAAATTTCATACAAATCAGAGTTTTGCAATAAATTTATAGCCCGCTTGTGAAAATAATCATGGTCATAATCTTTGGACGACTCCAGAAGAAATTACAGTGGGTAGTGATAAATATCATGGTCATAATTCTCTCAACGCGTTTTGACGAACTTCAGCGACAAGATTACGACCGAATGTGATTTTTATCACGATCGTAATTCTCTCGGATGCTCTATGCTGAAAGTCACTAACAAGATTACGATCTGCGATTTTTATCACAGCCATAATTTTATCCGCCTAGCATGATTTCTACTCCGTTCATTGCCCGATTTGGCTTGTTTTCGAGCCAAATTTTGCGGAAAACATCTTTGGAAGGGTCTGAAGGTTATGAGCAAGCTTTGGAAAGATTTTGAGGAACTTTTGGCAAGTTTTCGAATGGATTTTGTCAAGGAGGCAAAAGCTAAGGTGACAGGGTGGTGAACACGATTTTCTTCTTCTGTAGAGCTTCATTCTTCGTTTTGTCGGACCAATCTTCACGAGGGAGCCTAAGTTTTATCATCTTTGTCAATTTCATCTTTTATTGTTATTTTGTAATTGAGATTATGAATTTTTCTAACGCTGAAATGATGAACATGTTTGTGTAAACTCTTTTTCAGGACTAAGGCATAGCCATCTGTGTTATCTATGATTTGATTAGTGATTTTCATCTTTTGAAGTAATTTAGTTGTTTCTGATTCAATTATTGTCGTGCTTGTTAGTGTGAAAATGATTCGCATGTTATTAGACATCACAAGAAGTACTAAAAGGTAAATTGCGACGTCGGAACTATAATTTTTGGACAGATCAATTGTATCACAAAAGTAGATCCAATTGGTATGAGGGATTACATGATTTTTTAAGAACTTGGTTTATTTCGAGTTAATAACCACGAAAGTAGAGAATTACTCGGGCAAACACCGAGTTGTCCAGCTGAAAGAGGGCAATCATTCAGATAAAATCTCTTTCAACACAGTAAAAACCCTTCTTTAAGATGCATTTTGCTAGTCTATTTAGCTTTTTAATTTAGTTAGATTTCAAATCTCATATCGTACTTGACTCATCTAGCTAATGATTATAAGGTTAGTTGGTACTTGGCCATTGGTCCTTGTGGGACGACATTATTATATTATTTCGATTGGCCGTGCACTTACAGCGAGCCCATCAGGTACCAACTTGTACTAGTTTCGGTACAAGACTGGCACCACCTATATTGAGCAATATAAGAGTGATTTTTAAATCTTTCATAAAAACTAGTGAGGCCACCATAGTTACAACATTGTTAATAAGTACAAGTGCCATTTTGGAATCAAATAATAATTCAAATTCCCATGTGAATAAATAATGAATTGATCTAGCCTAGAGAAGACAATTGCAATATTAAGTTTGATAGTATTGCCACGAGAAACAAAAGGCTTGAAGTGGGTATAAGTAGAAACATCTATGTTGTTACATCGGAACCTGTGAGAAAAATATTGAGTCGATGGAAAAGAAAACGAACAGATGCCAATAGCCTTAGTTACGAAAGAAACCCTCCTCAAAGGTTATATAGAGTAAAAAGAGTATTTGAACCTTAGGTTGTAGAGCATAAAATCTAATGTTTTAGGGGATGGAGGGAAAGAATAGTTGGCGTAAGGCAATGGAAGAAGAAAGAGAAGAAAAATGAAGTGCTAGAAGATTAGCCAGAATATGACGGTATTGCTTTTAGAAAAAAATGGGCAATGAATAAAAGAAGGAATGAAGGTGGTTGTCAGCATGAATAGTGAAGTAAGAATGCTCAAAGAGCATGTATCCAATACATACCGATGCTAGCAACAGCTGATCCAAACTGCATACTTGACCCGACCTAACACAAAATTAGGCAGGTTTAGGTATAATCAAGTCAACCTATTTTTGACCAGATTAATTTTTGGTCAGATCAAGTCTACCAGCATAGCCCAGTTAAACTAAACCCTCTTTCTCCCCTCTCTACCTACCACCCTCAACCCTTGTTTCTATCTATCTCTCCAATCCCCCCCCCCCACTCCAAGCCCTCCCCACCTTGCCGCGAATCATCATCTTCTCTCTCTTTTCTCATGTTGAACTCGTGAACATTGTACTCGTATACATTACTATATAGTTTAACCTATACCCTTGTTTTATTATTAACCCTATTAAGATAGTTTTTATTTTTTTTTAACTTGGTATCAAGCTTAATCTTCTATTGCCTGCCGCTCAACCTAACACTATTGTCGCTCACCCTAACACCACCGCTGCATCTTGCCCACTAGCTTCACACCATTGTGGCCCCTCTTGCTCTACCCTCCTCCATTCATCTCCTCAACAAGTGGCGATGGAATAATTCCTGCCTGGCTAGAAAATCCTTGCCTACTGTTAGGTTTAACATTTAGAGAATCTTTGGCTTCATATTCCTCACTAGTAATCGAATCCGATTCGACACCATGTTGCTACTGCTATCATCATGTGAAGCTGCCATCTCTACCTGTGATGTCGTGTGCTGCAATCATTGTACACCAATATCGCCTTGCACTACAGTAACTTCTAAGCCTTTCCTTGTTGCTGTGATTTTTTTTATTGCTTCACTATGAGTATCTTTTTATCGCCTCACAACAGAAATATTTTTTATCCTTCAGACATATATTAACCCAACCCAAGTCCTTAGTTGACAATTTTTCTTTTTTTCCTTTTTTTCCTTTTTTTTCTTTTTTGCCTTCTTGGAGTAGATCTAGTATTTTGTCAAAATTCATTTTTTTTAACCCTTGAGAGGGTGTTGTTTGGGGATTGTGTACATCAATACATTGCATAAGGCATAATTCCTAAGTGTATTTCTAGAGGTTAAATTTCATATCCTTTTTTTATCAACACATCTTATTGAAATTTAAGGAAGGCAAAAACTCTAATTCAAGATGAACCCTAGTTTTGGAGAAACTAAAGCTATCCCTGCTTCATATGGAACCACTCTTAAACTAAGTGGTAGTGACAACTACACACTATCGACACAAGCTCTGAAATTTTTCTTAGGATCACTAAGAAAGACACATCATTTGACCACAGATCCACCTTTACCTAGTAACTCATCTTATGATGCATGACAGTGTTCTAATCTGCTTGTTATCTTATCAAGGAACATAACATTGTGATCACAGTCATTACTCAACTGCAAAAGGTTGTCTGGGACGCTCATAGTAATGCTTATGCTCCTCAAGAAAATGTTTGTCATATACGGAGATTACATGAAGATTTTTACTCTTTAAAACATGAAAATTGCTCTCAAGAATACTATAGTCTTATTCAAGTCAAGTGAGAAGAATTTACATTGATACTATATGGAAATTATTCTCAAACAACAAGAAAAAAGTTTTAGTAGCCAAATTCTTAGGAGGTTTAAATGATAAGTATTATCCAGCCAAATCTCAGTTATTAGTTGACAAAATAATTCCCAACATCAAAAGTACATTCTCGAGACTATCTAGGTTCTCATATCAATCACATGAAAGTCAAAAGTGCTCTCATTACTTCTCAAAGTGGGGGCTATGGTAGAGGCTCTAGATCTAGTAGAGATTGAGAGATTTTATATTTTCTATATGTACTCAATGTGGTCATACTAATTATACTCCTTTACAACATTTTAAGTGCCCTCCGAATGCAAAGGTTGTTGTTGATAATTCTACCACTAATTATGGATCAGCAGTTACAATTTCCGAAGATAAATATGAAAAATATTTGAAGTTGTCATCCACCATTGGGGCAGACATTCCTGAAATCAAAGTTGCTACTTCAATTACTGGTACAACATTTTTAGCCTCTTCTAATAATTCTTAGATTCTTTGATTCCGATGCATCTTCACATATGATAGATAATTAACTTTTTTTTCATTATGAATTGATTATAATCGTCCCCCGATCTCTCATTCTTGTTTTAGACATTGACTCTAACTATCTCACACCCATTATTACTCTTCATAATATGCTTTATGTTCCACAATTTATTATCAATTTATTACCAATATATGCATTTACCAAAGAATTCAATGGTTTTATAACTTTTACTTTGTTGTTTATTCCAAGACCTCAAGATGAAGGCAACAATTAGTGGGGGCATAGACATAGAGGCGTCTATATTTTTGACACATGATGCTTATCATTCCAAGAGGTTCATCCATCTACTGGATCCGATGTGTATCAGTGGCATTGTTGTCTAAACATTTTTTATCTTTATCAAGTTATGTTTTCAATTGTGATGCTTGTTAGCTTGGTAAACATCACCGTGCAACTTTTCAATGGAGTCAAAATAATATAAGTCTGAGTCCTTTCCAATTAGTGCACTCTGACATTTGGAGTTCTGAGTCCCGTAAAAGTGTGGTAATCGATATTTTGTCACCCTTATAGATGACCATTCTATAATGTATTAGTGCTTTATGTTAAAAACTAAATCAAAAGTTTTCTATACATTCACATATTTTTTTGCTCAAATAAAAAATCAATTTACTGTCCCTATAAAAGTCCTACATATTTTTTTGATTATACTAACTCTAATTTTTAAAATTTTTGTCAACCTTAATAGTATTGTTCGTCAAACTACTTGTCTATACACTTCATCACAAAATGATATAGCTGAAAGAAAACACATTCCTAACGTGGCACACACCCTCATATTTCATACATACTCCACGTTCCTTCCAGGCTAATGCTGACCTCATAGCTACCCTTTTTTAACCGAATGTCACTATATAACCTTCATAGTCTCTCTCAATTTTATAAACTATTTCCGTCTCAAACTGCATTCTCACTAACACCATGAATATTTGGGTGTGTGTGTTATGTTCATGCTTTTGGCTCTAGGGTGAATAAGCTAAGTTCTCATGCTATTAGGTGTATTAATGTTTCTTAGGTAGTTATGAACTCAAAAGGGTATCGATATTTTGATCTCATTCAACGATGCTATTATATCAGAGTTGATGTCACCTTCCATGAGTCCATTCTTTTTTTTTCATAGTTCCACTAATTGTTCAGACCAAGAGACTTTCTCACTTCCTTAACCTACTCCAAACCACTTAGAGTTCATCTACCACTTCTTTACGGCTTGTACCATCTTTGTAGGTATATAGTCGATGCTTATATGCCTCACCATTAGTTGAAATGCCTATGTCTAAAAGTCTAAAACAACACCTATTTCAAATAATTTACCTATTGCACTAACCACATACTCTATTTCTAATTTTGTTTCATACGACATATCATTTAAGTATTGCAAATTTCTTAATGCTCTCTCATGTTTTAATATTCCTCATAGTCATATTAAGACTATGCAAATACAGGGATGGAAGACAACAAGGGATGAAGAGATGAAAGCACTTCAATTTAAAAGAATTTGGACATTAGTTTCTCTTCCACCAAGGGCACAACATGTTTCTTGTCACTGGGTATAAAATATTAAACATGATGGAACCATTGAATGACACAAAGTTCGATTAGATAAAAAGGGATTTTACTCAAGTTTATGAAGTAGATTTCTTTAACACCTTTTTCTCATAAATTCTGATTCGTGTTCTTTTCTTTATTACAATAAATTTTCAATAGCACTTACACTAAATGAATATTAAAAATACTTTTCTTTATAGTGATTTATTTGAGTTAGTTTTTATGGAGCAATCTCTAGAATATATTGCTCAAGGAGAGTTAGTGTGCAAACTCAATAAATCAACATATAAACTTAAAGAAAGTTCACATGCCTAGTTCCCTAAATTCTCTTCGGTGATGTCCTTAGCAAGTTTTGAATAAAGAAAAATGAACTCTCCAGTATTCATGTCACACGAAGAAGAGAATAATTATTCTAGCAATATATGTGGATGACATATTATTCATTGGAAGTGACACTATTAGCATTATTGAAATAAAAATTTTCTTAAAATCCTAGTTCACTGTCAAAGACCTTGGAAGACCAAAGTATTTCTTAGGGATTGAAATAATATATAAAAATGATTATATTTTATTATCACAACCGGTCCGTGCCGCTCGATACATGCTAGTCCGAGACCGTACCGGTGTCGGTATGAGCAGTATTTCCGGATTGAGATTTCAAACCTTGTCGCAACAAAAAATGTTTTAGAATTTGGATTATTGAAGGAAACAAAATTGGAGGATTATAAACCTGCTAATAAACCAGAAGTACAAAGCCAATATAGAATCTTCATTCGTGGATGCCACAAGATATAGATGATTAGTGGAAAAGCTGATTTATCATCATTACCATATCTGACCTATCCCATGTTATGGGGTATAGTCAGCCAAATTATACAACAAAAACCTCAGTAATGTTCTTTGAATGTTGTAATGAAAATTCTATAATATATCAAAGGATCCCTGAGAAAAGACCTTGTGTATAAAAATAATAGACATATTAAAGTTTAAGTCTACATAGATGTTGATTATGCTGAAACGTTAACGATAGAAAATATATATCTAGTTTTGTCCTTACCTAGGAGGGGACTTAGTGATCTGGAGTTAGTAACAAGCAATTGTGAGAAGCTAAATATAGAGCTATAACACAAACTACTTATAAAATAATGTAGCTAATCAATCCCAACAAGCATGTACTATGATAAACAGTATGTTATTTTCAGAGTAAGCAATCCAATGTTTCATGAGAAAACAAAATATATTAAAGTTGATTGTCACTTTATCAAGAAAAGAAGAGTTTACCAACATGCAGTGTTATTTAATAGCCGCTATAGCATTTTTTTTTTCATATTAGTTTCTGAGCAATCCGTAAGAAAGGCTATGGCACTACCATTATGATGTTTTGAAGTTTATAAATGGAACTTATAACTTGAGTCGAATTAGTAATTTATACAGCCTATTTTATTTTTATGTTGCTTAATTTTTTAGATATATAATATGTATTTCAACTGTTATGCTTAATTTTATATATATATAATATATATTTCAACTGCTATATGAATTATGTTATTTGATTGTGACACTATCTGCTATATTATATTACAAATTTTTAGCTTTATACTATTTTTCTTGATCCGCTACTAATAACATTGCCGACATGTTCACTAAGGCCGGAGGTTCAATAAGAGTGAGCATTTTGTATAACATGCTAGGTTTAATTGATATTTTTGCTCCGGCTTGAAGGGGTGTTAAAATTATATAGTTAAAATATTAACAGGTTGAAATTGTTAACATTATACCCATTTGCCTTACTATATAATTGAACTTATACCCTTATTTTTTATTAACCCTAATAAGGAAATTTTATTTTTTAACTCTCTCTATCTCTCCTTTCTCCCCCTTTCCGCCCACCCCCGGTGTCTCTCTCTCTCTTGCTCTTCTGTGTGTGCACTCAAACGGAACATTCGGCGGACACTCGCACATAACCTTTTATCCACCAAACCATCTGCCCCTCTCTCACTCTTGCTCCATCTGCTAGTTCAATGCTCGAGCACTTGGCTCTCTCTCTTTCTTTGTATGCCGATTCGACTCTTGGCACTCAGTTCTCTATCTCACTCTTGGCATCGGGTGATGCCAAGATACCAAATGCCCTAATCTTAAATGGGTTAGTAAGTTGTGCCATGGCACAGCAAGTAAGCAGTTCATGATTGGGCAAGTTAATATACAACTAGTTTAATAAACGGTTTACTTAACTTGTATTGGGTTAACTCGGTTATACGGTCATGTTCGAGTTAGGCCACTTAATCCAATTAATTAAATGGATTATATTCGGGTTTGCCTAATCGGGTCATCTGGTGATTCAACTCTGAGGCACTTGGCACGCTCTCTCTCTCTCTTTGTCCACCAATTTGGCTTTGGTTCTCAATTCTCTAACTCCCTCTTGGCATCACCTAGTTGCCAAGATGCCCTAATCATAAATGGGTCAGCGAGTCACGTCACGGCTAAGCAGGTCAACAATTCATGATTGGGCTAATATACAACCAATTTAATAAATGGGTTACTTGAGTTGTGTCGGGTTGCCCCAGTTATATATCAGTTATGCTCATGTTAGGCCTTTGGACCCAATTAATTAAATGGGTCATGTGTGTGCATTTCAATGAGTATGAAGTGGAATGTAAGATGCGGATAAAGACAGGGAGAACCAAAGAATGAACTATAGCTAGTCCAGGTGCTTTGGACTTTCATTCATAAATTCCAGAAGGTAACCAAAAGTTCCCATAAAGTTCTACATGCGTGAACTTTGGGAGGAGGTATCACCTAATCCAACAATAATTGGCAACCAAGTAACAATTTTACAAAACTAATTAAGATATTTAATACATTGAAAAATAAAAGAGATATTTTGGCCATAATGTTCTATGAAATGGGTTCAATTTGACAGAAAAAAAAAAAACTTTCGTTCAAATAATGACCTTAATGACGGCTCTAAGAACAGATATAATTAACACAAGTTGATATAAACAGATATAATTAACACAAATCAGATATTTTACACAAAATAACTTATGAATTGAATCAAAAGACTTATTGCAGGAGATAATGAAACGGAAATGTATTTAAACTGGAATCAAAGAGCACAATGAAAGAGAGTAAGCAAGGTTGAAGGTGCTCAATTTGACAGATAAAATTAACTACCTGAGAAAAAGCAATGCGAAGGGATGATCGAATATAGGAATCAATTTTTCCACAAGCTACATCAAATTCGTCTCTCTTCTTATGGAAATTTTCATTGAGACTCTCTTCATGTAGTATTTTTGCAGTTATTGCTCCTAGGGAGACAATAATTTGCATAGATTCAATATTGATAGGGCAGAATGCATCATGGTACTCCAGCAACTTTTTCTCTGCCCAACTCATAATACAGCTTGATATTGAACATAAAATTTTTGCATAAACTGGATCTTGTGTTACTTTCGCATCTTTAGCAACTTCAGCTAATTGATTATCAACAGCAAATAGCAGATCAACTTCAGTTTCTCCAGTTGTAACAAATTTGTGAAACAAGATCCAAGTAAAGCAGAGATTATGAAGTGACTGATTTATTCCAAGGATAGCCCACGTCTTCTTAACCACTTCTAGAATTTCATCGATTTCATCAATTATAGATCCCTCCTCAATACTGCTGTTGAAACAAGCTTCCAAAAGCATTTGGTAAAGGTGGAGATTAAGTGGAGAACCATCAGCCCAGTGGCATGTATCTGAACCAAATCCATCTAACGATCTGCTAGCAAGTGACATCACAGCACTTCGTAGAACCTGCATTGCTTCTGAATTTTTTCCAGTCTCGATGAGCTTGTCTGAAGCTCCACGGATGAATTGATGAAGCCTTTGTGATGCAGCATCAGACTGGTCCAAGGGTATGAAAGTATGCAGTAGAAGTCCAGCCTCAAGAACTTTCAAATTTCTAGCTTGCCAGCCTTCATATTCTTGATGGTCTGGAAAATCTTCAGCCCTGAACTGCTGCAGCAACTCTAGTGGTAGAACCATCGACTCCATGCGCTTCCCAAGCTGTTTACACAGATGAAAGTAGAAATCTTTTTTTCAATACAGACAGGAATTCAGAAATGTAAAATATATTTTTTTCTCTGGCAGGGAGTAACAATAACTTATTAGAGTTTTGTTAAACAGAAAAGCTGTCGTTTCATAACAGTGAAACCACTTCCAAACTTAAGATCCAAGTTCCTTGCAAATTTCAGAGTAATGACTATAAGAATGTAAATCAGTCTCCATTAGCCTTATCTGATTGGATTAAAGAGATAACCCCCTCTTCATCAGTAAAATGAGAAAGTCTCAAAGTAGATGAAGAAACTAATGTTCCAGATGCAAAATTAACCGATGATATAGGTCAACTGTGTAAGAGATGACTACCACTAAGGGTCATACCCAAGATCATATTGAAGCTGCACTGGTTGAATGGGAAACAATAAACTCAATGTGGCTAAAACTTCTGTAGAGATTATAATATGTAGTTGGGACTTGGGGATATCTACAAACTCTCATGTAGGAACAAAGAAGATACTATCAAGTGCAGGAAACGTTGAAAACTTGTTTCCTGGTTAGAATGATATTACAGGTCTAACACAGTAAATGCACACCAAACCAAACAACAGATCCCAGAAAAGCTTCTCAGGATCAGCTTTGGTATTATGAAGCAAATAATCTCCCTTACCTCTTGGATAAATGAAATAACAGTTGCCTAAGACTGGAAGTAGAGAATGAATTGGAATCACAATAGGAAAAGTACAAAAGATGCCATTTCTTTATATTCAAATTGTTCTTTGTGACCTTAATGCTAAGTTAGTGATGGCTGCATAACTTGAAAGAAGCAACCATAAAACCATTTTTTGTGATGAAACTTGAGTGGAAATATGAATTAGCACGTCAAATTATCTAGTGGTTGACAGAGACCTCAACCAACATCCTTATCGCAATAGTGAATTATTATTTTGATGATGACACTTCACTAACCGGAAGAGGCCTCTTCCGCCAAACACTGGTATGGTAATATGGCATTATTTCTTCCCTGCACCACAGGTTGATTATGACTACATAGATACAAAATAAGATATCAATATTTAAGCGTAAGTGCGTGCTTTGTGCTTTAGTGGACATGCTAGTAATGGCCGTCTACATCCACTGAATCATATAGCAGAGGGAACTAATAGAATGGCGGTTAACCTAGAGAATTGCCTTGAGAAAAAGTATTCAAAAAATTAAGGTAAAATAGATCTGGGGGTCAAATTGAGAATCACATTTCCAGCAGCAACTCGAAGCAAGCCCCTTCGAATTCGGGAGTCCAATTGTTCGGATATCCCCATCTGAACCCTCATCAGCTCCGCCACCGATAGCTGTTTCCTCGCGCAGGGCCTCTCCATTTCGAAACCTCCATCCTTCCTCGAAAATGATCGGATCCCAAGGGCCTTCTTCATCGTGCTGGCCGCCGTCGAGGTCAGCGATCGCTGCAGCGACGGCGAGAGGCCGCGGTCCACCTGGGGGATGTAGGTGAGGGGCTTGCCTCCGGTGGCGCGGCATGCGGCGACGAGGATCTCGTAGGCCGCCTCGCGAAGCTCCGAGGGCGAGAGCGCGACGCCCAGCTGGCCGAAGGGGGAGAGGAGATCAGATGCGTTTGTCATGGAAGCGGCGGAGGAGGGGGGAGGGGAGAGGCGGAGAGAGGCGGTGCTTTGGGGCTCGCTCTCGGAGTCGGGGTCGCCGGGGGATACCCCCTCGCGGACGACGCGAGCCATTAGCGCCGCGAGGAGCGCCCTTTCGAAGTGGAATTAAAGAGCTCTTATTTTGTCCCTCGGCTTTATGGCATTTGTTTATAATGTTTTCTCTCGTGGGGGAAGCATATAGTTGCGATGGTGACTCGTCTCCTCCCCATTTTTATATGGCGATGAAGTGGAATAATAGGAAGGAAAAGACAGAGAGTGGGCAAGGTCGGCTTCGTTAAGAGCTAAATAGTTTTCTAATTTATATCTTCAACCAAAAAAGATTGTCAAATTAAAATTCTAATTTTAATATTTTTTCTTAGAAAATAACATTTTGATAACTAAAAGTTTGAAAATATTAATTTTTATTTAAGATTACATTACTTTAATGCTCATGATTAATCATCCACTTAGCATACCTATTTTTTTTTTAAAAAAAAGTGTTATTATAATAAAAATAGAATGGAATTATGATAATCAAATTTCTATATATTTAATTCAAACATAGAGATTTTAAATTAATGTAAGTGTGCCAATTTTGTGCGAGAATAAATTAATGTTAGGTGGAGCGTTCCACCACATTAGTCAATTTTTTTATGATCTCTAAATAAATGCATGTTGATTAGTCACGCTCGCCGTCTCAATCCACTGACGAGAGTTTAGCCTATCTATGTGCCACGAATAATTTCACTTTTGCACCCTTGGTTTTTCAATATTTTTATATTAACCGTCAATTACATGCATATATATAATTATACATATACACACGAATCCATTAACCGATTAACGGCCATCAAAAGGCTTGGGTTGGGCTATCCAACATACCACCATAAAAGGCCTTGGGCTACATAGCCCATGCACGAGAGTCTAGAGAAGACACTCTGTCACACTAAATACAATTATAGTGTCAAGAGTACATCATCACAATGATACAAATTATATTTAATTAAATAATTATTTGAATTAATACAAATTCTAGATCAACATTCTGACAAATAGGATATTTTCAAGCAGCAGCCCAATTAATAAAACAATTAATTTATATAAAACATTATTGTCTCCTTCACCTCTTCATCTTGCTCCGAGAGAAGTCAATTCTCTCCACGTCACTCATTCAATCAAGAACGTATCAATTTCAACTTTTTAATTATTCAGTTTAAGCAGATCAAAGCAGAACAAAGATGCACAATAATGTATCATAAATTCACGTAACTGCAACACTTTTTTGAATCTAATAGATACCAATAATCCAAGGAACCACAAGCGCGAGCCAGAGTTTGAAACTTGATGAGCAGGAGGTTGGAGACGGCGGCGCTGTTCCGGTGGAAGATCCGCTGGAAGAGGAAGGAGAAGGTGGAGGAGTGACGACGGACGGAGTCGGAGAGGGAGTAGGCGGCGGGGGCAACACGACCGGCTTCTTCTTGTTGCGCAAGGCCAGCACGACCACCACCAGCTTCTGACCTCTCCGGCAGTTCTCCGGCACGCCGCTGATGAAGAAGAACGGGCCGGAGCGATCGAACCGGAAGACTGAGTCGCCGCCGTCCAGCTTCTGGATCGGGTGGCTCCCGTTGCACGCATCGAAGTCCTGCTCCGTCACCACCAAAACGGAGTCCGCTCCCTTCCTGTACTTGAACACTGCATTCACGCGAGAATCCATTGATCAAAGAAGAGCAAGCTCGCGAGGACGAGGAGCAGAGGGCTTTCTGTACCGATTGTATCGTTTACTTGGAACCGGTTCCTCCCGGCCCAACTGGCGTAGCTCTCGCTCGGATTCGTCACCCAGCCGTCTCTCTCGCCTGCGTAGAAAACGTAAGCGCCGGAGGAAGACACCAGCGCCGACAAAACCGACGCAAAGAGAAGAGTGCAAGCCATGATTGTTGGAAGCTTCATCTCTCTCTCTCTCTCTCTCTCTCTCTCTCTCTCTCCCTCGCTCTCTCTGGCATTAAATTAAGGCGGAGTCAGTTTCTGTCCTCAAGATTCACATTTGGGGAGGTGATCGGACGAACCGGATCGTGCTGTGGGTTTCAAGTTCGCCGTCTGTTGCAGTCTAGGACCGGTCTAATGCGGTGGGTCAAATTTGGTGGCAATTTAGTCAAACTAACATGGAACTCATATTATGTGCACATTAATCAATATTGACCTTTTTATGTGACAATTTTTCCATCAAATAAATTAATTATCTCATAAATTCTATCGTTAAATTAATTACCTTTTTCTCCTAACACCGATGAAATATATTTTCTTAATTTTAAATTAGTGTTTAATTATTTCCATTTTACAATTTTTTTTACTTCTATTTTCATGTGGTAAAAGTTCCCAATCAGAGCAAAATAATTAGTAATTAACCTAAATAACCAGGGTAATCACGTAAAAAAAGGGTTCATTTTTGTTCCCACGGCATTGTTTGATTCCTCCCCGTTTCCCCTTTATGCTTTTCCGCTCCGCGTTCTGCGCCATCCACGCGGCTTTTTAAGTGTTCTCCATCCACGCGGCTTTTTAAGTGTTCTCCATTCTCTCTCCTGTCGTCGGCCAAGAAACTTCTCAGTTGGGTTTCTCTGCTTCCTTCTCCCTAAATATCAAGCTTTGGCATTCAATCGATCCGTCGCAGTTTCTAGTCGACATTTCTACGTGTTGCTCGTTGCTTGATCACTGCCTTTTCGTCAAAGGTATGAAGTTTCTCCAGTGGCGAAAAAATTCTTTCCGTTTCATTTAGATCTGGGTTTGGAAGTCACAAGAACATGGTTTCTTGAACTCGATCTGTGTACTTTTTGTATGGTTTATGTTGGATGATTTACCATGAATAGCGAATTGTTGCTCGGTGATCGATTCTTGAAAGCTGCGATTAGCTATGTGTTGGTTGCTGAATGTTTCTATATGTCATGGCTATGAACAACTTTGATTCAAGGTTTAGTTGAAGACTAGACGTTGTTGCTTCTTAGATCTCTTAAATTTATTAACTAATTTGATGACCTAGCATGTAGTAGATCTCTGAGCTGTCAGTGAATTTGTCAATTGCATGGTTTCTGAGATTATTTACTCTTTGGATCTGACTGGTCTGAGCGATTTGCTTTCTATTTTTCAGGTGGTGTTTAGTCTATAGATGGCAACGTATAAGCCCAAGAACATCCTCGTAACTGGGGCTGCTGGCTTCATTGCATCCCATGTCGCCAATCGTCTTGTCAGGAACTATCCCGAGTACAAAATTGTGGTGCTTGATAAGCTTGATTACTGCTCCAACCTGAAGAACCTTAACCCTTCCCACTCCTCCCCCAACTTCAAGTTTGTCAAAGGCGACATTGGTAGTGCCGACCTTGTGAACTACCTCCTGATCACTGAGTCGATTGACACCATAATGCATTTTGCTGCGCAGACTCATGTCGACAATTCTTTCGGTAACTCGTTTGAGTTCACCAAGAACAACATCTATGGCACTCATGTCCTCCTTGAGGCCTGCAAGGTCACTGGAAACATCAGAAGGTTTATCCATGTTAGCACTGATGAGGTCTATGGAGAGACTGATGAGGATGCTGTGGTTGGAAACCATGAGGCATCTCAACTCCTACCGACTAACCCGTACTCAGCAACAAAAGCTGGGGCCGAGATGCTTGTAATGGCTTACGGCAGGTCATATGGCTTACCTGTGATAACCACTCGTGGAAACAATGTGTATGGCCCTAACCAATTTCCAGAGAAGTTGATTCCAAAATTCATTCTTTTGGCGATGAGAGGGCTTCCACTTCCAATTCATGGCGATGGATCTAATGTTAGAAGCTATCTGTATTGTGAGGATGTTGCAGAGGCATTTGAGGTTGTTCTTCACAAAGGAGAGGTTGGGCATGTTTACAATATTGGGACAACAAAAGAACGAAGAGTGATTGATGTGGCAAAGGATATCTGTAATCTTTTCTCACTAGATCCAGACAAGGTCATTAATTTCGTGGACAATAGACCTTTCAATGATCAGAGATACTTTTTGGACGATCAGAAGCTGAAGTACCTAGGATGGTCTGAGAGGACCACATGGGAAGAGGGACTCAAGAAGACGATGAACTGGTACATGATGAATCCTGACTGGTGGGGTGATGTTTCAGGGGCACTGTTGCCTCATCCTCGAATGCTGAGGATGCCTGGTATTGGAAGGCATACTGATGGATCTGATGAAACTCACGCCATAGTTTCTCATTCAACCAACATTAATAGCCAGAGGATGGTCGTGCCTACCCCAAGGAACGAAAAAGTATCCTCTCCAAGGAAGCCACGTATGAAGTTCTTGATCTATGGTAGAACTGGATGGATCAGTGGCCTCCTTGGCAAGATATGCGAGAAGCAGGGCATTCCATATGAGTATGGAAGGGGCCGTCTTGAAGAACGCTCCCAGCTCATACTGGATATTCAAAATGTGAAGCCAACTCATGTTCTCAATGCCGCTGGTGTGACCGGTAGACCTAATGTTGATTGGTGTGAGTCTCATAAGCAGGAGACAATCCGCACAAATGTTGTGGGGACTTTGACACTTGCTGATGTCTGTAGGGAGAATGGGCTGTTACTGATTAATTATGCTACCGGTTGTATATTTGAATATGATGCTGAACACTCTGAAGGTTCGGGCATTGGATTCAAGGAGGAAGATAAACCAAACTTTACTGGTTCCTTCTATTCAAAGACTAAAGCTATAGTATGATCTTGTCTGTTCTGCTTGCAAATCATTTTCTTGTCTTGCACACATAATGCTGATGCTTTTAGTTGTTGATTCATAATGCAGGTTGAAGAGCTTCTGAAAGAATATGACAATGTCTGCACACTCAGAGTTAGAATGCCAATATCTTCTGATCTCAGCAATCCTCGCAACTTTATCACCAAAATCACTCGCTACAGCAAAGTTGTGAACATTCCAAATAGCATGACCGTTCTAGATGAGCTTCTGCCCATATCAATTGAGATGGCGAAAAGAAATTGCAGGGGCATATGGAACTTTACCAATCCTGGTGTGGTCAGCCACAATGAAATCCTTGAGATGTACAAGCGCTACATCGACCCCAACTTCAAGTGGGTTAATTTTACATTGGAAGAACAAGCCAAAGTCATAGTCGCACCTCGAAGCAACAATGAGATGGATGCCACGAAGTTGAAGAGCGAATTTCCTGAGTTGCTCTCCATTAAGGATTCTCTTATAAAGTATGTTTTTGAGCCGAACAAGAAGGTCCATTCTAACTGAGAATTTCCATCGAGGTCATAGTTGGTTTTCAAGTTCTACTAAGCTGTAGGGCATTACTCTTCATTTAGTTACCCATGTTAACACATATATTATTATTTCCACATACGCTGTTTTGGCATCAGGAAGGCTTTTCCCAGATGAGATTTCTTGTTTCAATTTTATTAGTTATCCTTTTCTTTCCTCTGCCTAGTTTCATGATTGGAGGCCTTCATTATTTTTCCTTCTCCAGTACAATTATTCTCAAATTTGTATTGAATCTACTTGGAACATTTTGTTAATGCAATCATATATATGCTATTTCTAAATTCTGCCCTTATGTAACTTTGCTTACACATATGCTCATTTTATTTCTCAATCCAGTAAAATATCTCGAGTATGGTGCTCTATTATTCGAGAAGAATAAGAAACCAGTTTCGGTTTCGTTGTTGTCATGATAATACACTTTGTAGCGAAGCATTTAGAATACAAATTTCAGTAGAAAAACTTATAGTAATTGTGGCTCAAACGTAATCAATATTTTAAAACGTCTGGGCACTTTTTACATTTAGCTGCATAGCTTGGCCCAACAAATCGCCTTTGAGCAAACATATCCAGAATGGCTTCCATGAAGCATCATGGTATCGACCAAGGGAAATAACCGTGATAAATTAAAGGAATAAACGCGTGATATAAAGAAAACATAGATCAGTAGGTGATTAATAGCAACTGATAATCTCATGTTTCTCATTTTTACTACATTCTTTTTGAACTAGATTAAATCAAATTATACTTGATTAATGGTTCATTATGATTTGCACCATGAGCCAAGTGCATGAGTGTTGGTTCTGTCTGATAAATCTCATTAAGGTAAAAATGATGTGCATCTCATTTCACAATATTTTAAAGTATCTTTCAAGAAAATGTTCTCTAATTAGAAATGCTTTTGAAGTAACATAAATTCATTGCTTCGTTTCTCTTTAGAAACATCAAAAAAACAAATTTCTTGAGATCAATCAACATCTTTTATGGCTCACTGTAGCAGTGTTCTGAATACGCCAGAGAAGAGCCTGTGGCTGACTGCACTTTTGTTGATACATCAACCTCAACAATCCGAGAGCACTCCCTCTTCTTGGGCCGCTCCATTTATTTTATTAATCAAGTGCTTGTGTCTATTATTGTAGAAAAGTAAAGGCCATTAATTAGATCCATGCAGATAAAGCCTGAGCGTTCTCCATGCACGTGTGGCGAGGTGAAATGGTACCCCAAAGTTGCAGAACGAGTCATTTCTGCTACTTCAGCGCCAGTCCAAAGAATCTCCTCCCCAATCTCTGCTGCCCTCACGTAGCAGCATAAAATCCCAACTCTAACACTACTTCAGCCACCAACTCCATCTCTCTTCTCTCATGATCCACAGCAATGCCTCCACTCCACTACCTCCTCCTCCTCTCTGTCTCCTGCATAGTCACTGCGTCCATGGATCCCCTGGAGAGAGACACCCTGTTTCAGGTCATGGAGCTCATGTCCTCCGACAGAGACTGGAGGGCTTCCTCCCCCGACCCCTGCGTCCCAGGTTCCTCCTGGCCCGGGATCGAGTGCAAGCGCGGCTCCGACGGCCTGCTCCACGTCACACGATTGGATTTCGGCGCCGCTCCAAATCCAATCTGCAACAAAAACGCCACCTTTCCCTCGCAAATCTTTCAGCTCCCTCACATCCAATCCATCTTCTTCATCGACTGCTTCAAGGGGACTCTAACCAGCCTTTCTCTTCCTGCAGCACACGCTTCTCTGCAGCAGCTCTGCTTGCGATCCAACCCATCTCTAGTTGGTGGGATTCCGCCCAACATATCTCTTCTCGCCTCTCTTCAAGTCCTCACCCTCTCCCAGAACCAGCTTCATGGCGCGATCCCTGATGCAATCTTTGAGCTTGATTCCCTTACCCATCTTGACCTCAGCTACAGTTCGCTTACAGGCAGCATTCCGCCCAAAATTGGCAGATTAAACAGCCTGATTGAACTCGACCTGAGCTACAATTCCTTCACTGGGCTGATTCCTCCGTCAATTGGGCAGCTTGGCCTGCTCCAGAAGCTTGACCTCACGTCCAATTCCATCAATGGCAGCATCCCTGACGCCCTGCAAAGCCTCATCTCCATCTCTTTCCTGGCCCTCAGCAGCAACAAGATCAGCGGCGAGTTCCCAAAAGGCATTGCCAAGCTCCAGAACCTCGAGTACTTCATCATGGATGACAACCCAATGTTTGTGCCGCTGCCATTGGAGCTTGGGAGGCTGGGGAAGCTTCAAGAGTTGAGGCTTGCTAACTCGGGCTACTATGGGATGATTCCGGCGAGCTTTGCTTGGTTGAGCAACCTCACCACTCTGTCACTCGAGGGTAACCAGCTCGCCGGTTGGATTCCAGCTGGATTGAGCAGGCTTGGGAAGCTGTATCACCTCAATTTGAGTCAGAATTTGTTAACTGGTGCAGTTCCCTTCGATGCTACCTTCCTCGAGAAGCTGGGCAGCAACTTGGACTTGAGGGGGAACTCAGGCCTTTGCCTCAACGGGACTGATCTGGAGCTCGAGAGCATTGACCTCGGCCTTGATGTATGTGGATTTAGTAGAAGTGGCGGCTCTTCGAAGCCCAAGACAATGGAGAAGTCTGGAGGAGCTCCATTTTTTATCTGCTACTTTTCCCATCAGCTCATGCGAAGTGCTTTCCTCTCTCCTTTAATACTACCTTTCTTGTTCACTATCTCTCAGGCCATAACTTTTTGACTCTCTGCCTCCATTAATGTCCATTCGACTCTTCTTTTGTAGTTTGCACGTAAATTTTACTAGTAAGGAAAGTACAGTGTACTGAAGCGGACTCCAGTTTAATTATATATTAGTTATTGTCTTTTGATTTGAATCACTAGAAAAAACCTAGATATGCATTTTGGTCCATGTCAAAGAATTAATGCCAAACGTCTGTTTCCACGGAGTCAATCTCGATTTTCATTTTAATATTAAAAATATAACAATTTATTAGAAAAAAAATCACCTTTTAGGTTAGATTTCAAACTATAGCTTTGCAGAGAGTTTAGTTGTTTTAATGTGATTTGATGGCTTTAGATACCAATTTGATATTGTCAATTACATGGCAAAGATTTCTCCAGTGGCAGTGAGCGCTCCTGCGTTCTGCCACTGCAGAATGCAGAGAGTGAGAGAAGACTTGAGATAGAACACATGCATGCAGCCACGAAAGCACAGTACAGCACAGCTGCGGAGCAGGTGGGGCACGAGCAGCTCACGTGGGGGATACAGCAGCAGAGCAAGTGGACAGTCCAGGAATCCAGGGGCAACACATGTAATCTTGATTTGCTACTGTCATCTTCAAGGGTACACAGCAAGGGCGAGCATGCGCGGCCTGTATCGGCTTGGCTGAAAGCTCACTTTGGGAAGACCTTTCACAATCAAGTTTGAAGCCTTACATGCAGTGATGCAGAAGGGCGGAGGTTTGTCCAGATGTTAAATGATGAAGGCAAGTATTATCAGACCATAAGCATATGAATTATCTATTTTCAAGTCACTGATACCAAGGAAAACTTGTGTTTTTTCTCAATATAAAATGATTCACTTCATTCACAGTCATGTAAATTTAGATACAGTAAGATGACTTTGTCATCTCATCAGTGGTCTCTAAAGATTAGCATAATAGAAAATTATGTACATGAGAGTTCTGCTCAATGCTCAAGGTAGTGTTTTTTTGAAGATCAAAATTTGAAATCACTTACTTTAAAGAGATGTGGTGTTGAAGCTACTATATCAGGAGCTGCAAACTCACATCATCCTCTGGGTCGAGTTCACAAGAATCTCCCCCAGAAGTGTGGACCAAGAGGCTTTGGCTTTCGCCAGTGTTCTGCCAGAAGTGTCTTCTGGTTCCACTTGAGCTCGATGCGATCACATTCATAAGGAATGGTTGGAGCGAAGCTTGCCCCTCGAGCAAGCTGACCGCCTTGGACATGGTTGGTCTGAGAGTGGGTGATGAGTTGGTGCACAACAGAGCCACATTCAGCATCAGAACTGCCTCCTCCTTTGAATACGCTGATCCAAGATCTGGATCTACCAGTTCCAAGAGGGTGCCACGCTCTTGAAGAACACATGCCTGGAATGGCATTGAAGGAAACACATTATAGCAGTTAGTTCCTGTGTAAATGATATACACAGCCGAAATGAACTTTACTAATCAGTGTTAAACCGAAAGCCTAGCTTGATCAAGAAAACCAATTCGAGACTTAGAATGACTTTTAAGTTTATTTGGTATCTAGACATTACCCAGTCAAGAAGATAAACAAAGTCATCCTTTGGCCTGTAATTTGTATTGCTTTTTCCACTCACAATTTCCAGAGCAACAACACCAAAACTGTATACATCTGCTTTGTCAGTCAAATAACCTCTCATTGCATATTCAGGAGCCATATAACCTCTGCATGCATTAAAAGAGATCAGATTATATAGTATAAAGATGAGGGCATGTGTTACCAGATTAGCATTTAACAAAATTGCAAATTCCTACACCTGTGCTAAACAGCATCAACATCCAGAACAGTATCCGTTAAGACATCACAATGAAATAGGAAATCTGGACATCACTTGTAGTTTGTTTAATTTTTTTTCTTTGAGAAATAATTCTGCCGATTTATCTAGCACCACTTCCTTCTATATGCCAAGAACATCATTTCCACTTCAAAACTTAATTCCAGATAATGTGGATATGAAAATATCAAGACTGAAGACCGGCACTAGTTCTTGCTATTCATGCTACATTTGTTGTTGTTTAATAAATATGCTACTGCATGAACGGTTTCCCAGCTCAACAAAAAAGTTAATGACAATCCACGGTAACTGGTAAGGAACTACCATCTCATATTTGAAGTGTGTGGCTACCAAAATGATCAACTTATTTAGGAAAAAGGTTGAAAAATTAATAAACTGTAGACTTACATTGTTCCAGCTACCCGAGTACTAATATGAGTGTGCTCCTCCTCATTAAGCTTAGCAAGACCAAAATCAGATATTTTGGCATTAAAATCCCCGTCAAGCAATACGTTACTGGCTTTGATGTCACGGTGGACAATCCTCAGTCTGGACTCCTCATGCAGATAAGCCAGTCCTCTAGCTATTCCAAGGCAAATTTTGCATCTTGTAGGCCAATCCAATTTTTGTTTCAATTTCTCATCCTTACCTGCAGAGTTCTTGGTAATTATTCTTTTGACTTTTGCCAGATATCTGAAGTTTATACTTGAGTCACTAAAAGCAAACGATCATGCATACCAAATAAAGCACGGGAAAGACAGTTATTCTCCATATACTCGTAGATCAGTAATAGTTGGTTGCCTTCCGCGCAGCAGCCATAGAGCTTCACAAGATTTGGATGTTGCAATGCAGAAATCATCCCTATTTCATTTATGAACTCACGATTTCCTTGTTTAGATTTAGATGAAAGTTGTTTTACAGCAATTATAGTTCCATCTGATAGTAGACCCTGCATACAGTGGAAGCACTTTGAGATTAACCATACAGTAATGAACACTAGTCATTGATAAGATTGTATGGCAGCTAGTTTTGATAATACCTTGTAAACTGAACCAAATCCACCTTCCCCTATCTTGTTTGCAGCATCAAAGTTCTTTGTTGCTGCTTTAATTTGTCGCAAGGTGAAGATTCCAGTTTGCAGGTCAAGACCCCCAAGTTCTAGTTAAAAAACAGAATGCATAAATTCCACCAAAATCTGGTAGGGTCATATCTCTTGAGTGAAAATTTTAAATTTTGGTAGCAATAGGCAACTGTTAGTGCAGTATGCAAACCAAAAGTAATAAAAAAGTTCAATAGTCTGACTAGTGGTTGGAAACCTAGACCTACTGCAATTGGGTCCATGTATTTGTTCAATAGTACAAGTTGATACTGGTCAGGATCAATACGAATTGTATTGGTACATACATTGGTACTAGTCTATCTTAACCGTTGGAAACTTTGATCGTTGGCAAATGACTAGATTCACTTTAGCCATTTGTAAATATTTATTTTATAGGATGGGTGTTTATCTATGTAGACCCGAAACATTGCATGTTTCACTCACAAAATTCTCGATCCCTCTCAATTCTCAAACTTTTTCAAAATTCTCACTGTCTCACCTAATCCTTCATCACCATTCTACAGCTCTTAAAGCCTATAATTTTGATTTTGCATGACATCGTACTCATAAAGTGCTAGATAATTATCACTATAAACAATGCATTCACTTAAATTATTTTTAAGAGAGAGGGAAAGAGTGTGTGTGTGGTGGGGGTGGGGGT
Source organism: Costus lasius (assembly GCA_027563935.2). NCBI lineage: Eukaryota > Viridiplantae > Streptophyta > Magnoliopsida > Zingiberales > Costaceae > Costus > Costus lasius. Next base: position 14,920,151 of record CM050449.1, read on the forward strand.
GAGAGCAAGAGGTAAAAGGAAAGTGTTAGACAGGATTGGGAGTATTACCCAACATAGCAAAATAATACAATTTGTTCCTCACCAAGGATTCATGCAAAGAAAAAGCTACTTAGTAGTTCAAAATTATACTTTTTGTTATGTGACGGGATTGACCACAATGAATGTGATTGAATAAATCATGGTTCAAAGAACCGTTTCGTGCGGTACCAATCCGGTACTAGAATGACCGTCGGAGCGCGGCTTGCGGGCAGATGGCGGAGAGAGGCAGCGGGTGGTGCTGCAAGTTTTGTTCCACTTTCAGTTGTGGCAGCGGAACGAAGCTTCCAGCGCCATCCGGCCTTCTGTCCGCTGCCGCTCGGTTCGCCGATACGATACTGAGATTTGAAACCATGAAATAAACTATGATATAAAGTTGATGTATGTATTGAAATTCAATTCCATTAGATGACTTAATGTATAATTTGATCATATTTTCTTACAAGTTTTGTTTATAACATGATTCATAGTTAAAACTTGATGATTTTTTTTTAAAAAAATTTGTTATGCATGAATCACTGAACGTGTCATGTTTCTATTATATAATTCCCCTCTCACTTTCCGTACAAGGCTAAATGATTAGGCCACCAGAACATTAGTCCTACATGAAAATTTTCATTAGCACGTGAATGGTAAAGGTTTAATGGATAACTACTATTAACTTGTGCCATATTGCCTCTAGATTCATATATTAATAGGAGAGTTCATTCATTTAGCCAAGTTGTAACAGAGTAAATATTAGAGTATATCAGGTCTTAGGCATAGTGAGAATCATTATTGGTGGATGTAAAACTAAGTAATAAATGAATGGAGTATCACACTAAAAAAATGTAGAACACTTGCTAAATATAAGGGAGTTACCTCAAGAATCTCACTACCAAGGCTACTAAGAATGCCTAGCCGCATTGAATTAAGACTCATCTACCACTGAACAGGATTGATTTGGAGTTATGAGTTATAGTTAATCTTGATGAGGATGCAGGAGTTTAAGGGGGAGAGTGTGACATTCCATTATGAAAGTGGCATGCGCACCTTAGTTCCACGTGAAAAATTCATGAATTCAACTTGATACAAGGTGCTTAGTGGGTCTACTCAATAACTTGGGATTCGGCATTTTAGATCATGTTGCCTCTAGGTCTATTACTTAATGAGTTAGCTCACTCATTGAATTAACACTGGTAGAAAGAAGGAGAATTTTAAACTGAGATAATCTATATGAAAGTCATGCAGAATATTATAGAATACCACAGTTTAACAGATTAAATACAGCAATATGCTTGGATTCTGGCAGCCGAATGAACTAAGGAGATAAAGCAGCGTGACCCAAGAAATATTGTCAGATCTGCTATATAGATAGTCTAATACCTCTGTACATGGATTTCTGCATCTTTTTCCTCCACATGCCGAGAACCAATAAACAGATGAGAAAAGCCAAAACGGGAACCCCAATGATGATTATGGTATGCAATCTTTTATCCCTGGACTCATTTTCTGAAGGCGGTGTGAAATCTGGAGATATAATCAATGCAACAGGAAAATTATATAATATCAACATTGTGTTATTGATAAGACTAACGAGTCACCTACAAAATAATGAAACATTATGCATCATCTTGAAAGAACTAAAGGGCCAGTAGCCATAAGTACCTCTCTATGATAGTGCCTAATGTGCAACATCAGGAAACAAGATGCTATATGAATAATTTACAGTAGAAAAACATGAATACTGGAGAGATCACCGCATGCTCATTCAAAGCATTTAAGATCCAGCTTGCATACTTAAATGAAATAAAAAGTAAGCAATCTGTAAAACTCTAGAGTCTAGAACGTACTAGGTGTTACTGAAATAGCTGATATCAGAGGACCATAGACTCCTCGAGTTGGAATGCCTGTTGTACCCCTTCCAGCCCAAAAGAATTGGATCTTTAAGGTATTATCAGTAACAAATGCATTGAAAGTTCTAATAACGGGTTTTCTAGGACCACCAGCTGCATCCTCAATATTGAAATCCTCCAATACCAATTTATCCTGTTAAGAAAACACATTATAGTTTTTCTCTTTGACAGAGAAATAAGATTGGATGGGACGAACTTATAACGAATTACCTGAATGAAGACATTGAATAAACGCTTTCCAAGACTTGTGAATGTATTTTGCTGCGAAAAAACTGTCTCGGCAAAGTGGAGTTCTACTTTATAACTCCCCTTCATCATACAAAGACCATAGTATGTCAGTGAAAGAGGAGAAAGACGTGCTCTTGTGTAGAGTTCTGAGTTAGGCATGAAGAGTTCAGACGTATTTGTAGCAATGTAATTGTCAGCATCAACATCATTGTCCATAAAGTTCCCAGTACTACTGAATGCCCAATTTGAATCTAAATACAACATTGAGGCACCTCTTTGCTCCATATCCGCTTCATACTTAGTTTCATTGACAGTTATTTCTTTGCCTCCACAGTTAATGTGCAAGGAGTGTATGTCTGTAAAATATTTAATTATGCATTGCAAGAGACAACAATAAGGATAAAAAAACTAAATACATGTGCTATTGTGGTTGTTTCATATGTTTGGATTTTATCAAACAAAATAAATTAATTGCTCTCACCAACATGTATCATATTTGACCACCCTCCAAATCCAACATTAACATTTTTTATCTTAACATAAAGCATCATATAAATTTTAAATTAGTAAGATTAAATTTTGTAACATCGCATCTACTTTAAGTATCACATTTGAGATTTTAGCTATCATGCAGCTAGCTGGAATTTTATGGAAGTGAAAGTTGATTGCTGAATACCTAAGTTGTCAAGTAGCCGTCTGCATTTTCAAACACTCACTAGCCTAAATAAAAAGGTCAATATCAAATCTTCTAATGCTTAAATTGAATGAGAAAATGGAACCTAAATGTTTTGTGTTTCAATTAAGATTTTCTCATGCATAGCAGCTTACGTGGATGCCCACAAAATTTTACTGCTAGGTCATTACTCCATTATTTCTAAATAAAAAAGTGGACTTGATCGACAAAAACATGATACTCTATTAACCCCATTGATCATAAAAAAAAGTTCACTCACCATTGAGCCTAGATACTATCTATACATTTGTCCTTTTTAAAACAATTTTTCTTTCTAACATATCCACATATCATGACAATGCTTCTTATGTGAAATTGATAACTTCATAAGAAACAAGAAAGGTAGCAAAAGTTAGGAAAAGTATATTCTCGTTTGATCTGATCAATTATGCAATTTGTTGTAGTTACATTCTTCAATTATTTATAGACTTACTTCAAAGATGCTTGAAGGTCACTTCACAAACTGAGCATATTCATGGTAAATACGAAAAAAGAACAATTATGATACAGTAGAATCAAAGTCTATTTGCTCACATTTTTTAGTGGAGGAACTGCAAGGGAAATTTCTTTTCAAGCATGGTTGAACTGTATTCCTGCATGGAAAAGATAGTGGTGTTTAAGACAACATTAGGACATGAAAGTTTGAGTTATTTAAAAATACAGGTATATCTAGTATGTGAAAGCTATGTGGAAAAAAACTGCAGAAATGATGGCATTTCAAATGCATCAAGAAATTTATCCAAGTAAAAGTGAAGTTGACTGTGTAAAGAATCCTACACGTTATTCACAGACTCTGAGTAGCACTCCACCGCGTTGCTGAAAGAATCAAGGATACTTTTAAAAATAAAAATCATTAAAGGAAATATTTTAAATTTATTGAAGACTCACACGCTCCCTTGAAGGCATTGTGTAGGACCTGAGCCTCCAAATGTGAAATTATTGTATGATATATCCCTGCATTTGGAGCATGACTATTGGATATAAGCCTTTAAATTGATGCTCAAATAAAATCTTACGAACAATTTCCAAATCGTGATCCATATTGTTGAGTGTTGACCTTGTTCATATCCTAAATATGTACCGTTGACTAAGATACTTTTTTAAGTCTTAAACTAGTTCTTCTATTCCTTATCAACTCTTTCAGTAAACAGTTCACACATCACCTCAATGAAAATTTTCTAGAACAAGATAGGTTGTGGCGGAACGGTTTCAATCTATGATTCCAACTAAAGAAAATTAATTATTGATTTCTCTTTTCATGTTTCACTGAAGTTCCTTTATACCTTCATGAACTTGCAAGCATCATCTTAGTAACTTTTCAGATGAATAGAACTTCATGGCGACTAACTAGAATGCGACATTCGTTTACTTGATACAAGATTCAATGCAGTATGAAACTCTATATTGCATTTATATTAAAAATGTTGTATCGGCTGTGCACATTGAATCACGGCAAAATCCCACATTAGCAATAATGCTACTAGCTATATAGATAATGGAAACACAATACTTCTAGGATCTTCAAAGTTTCAATATGAATACTTTGATTGCTAGGATGGTAATGTAAAAATCATACGCATTCTTGTTTCTGATCAGGATCCAACCAGGAATATTGCCAGTCAGCACGTTTCCAGTGAGATATCTAAAAAACAAAATGGAGAGTTTGCAGTCAGTATGCAGACTGATTGTAGAATAATAAATTAGTTTTCAATAACCAATTTCTAAAAAGCAAACTGGATTTAGGAAAAAGAAGTATTAACAGAAAATGATTATAACATACAGGAAATCCACTTTTTGCAATTTGGCAAAGGAACTTGGGATCTCGCCATTTAATCTGTTAAAGCTCAAGTCTCTGAAAGGAAAGGCATATTAAGTGTGAATCTGTTTGCTCAGGATAACAAGGCGTTAATATCATAAATATGATAATCAAGAACTGAAGTAGGTCATAAAATGTTTATATATCCATAGTGTTGGATTTTTTATCTCAACAATAATAAAATCCCTAAATCTTACTTGTGCAATCACAATAATATATATATTACAAATAATGAAATCAGAACAATAGCAATCCAAAAAATAAGAACACCAAGATTTAATGTGGAAAAATCATAGAAAATAGGGTAAAAAACCACATGGGCCGGCCACCAAAATTCCATTAGAAATCTAACAATACAATGTCTCTTCATAATAATAAAGATGAAAAATCACACAAGGGAAAACTATCCCAAAATTCATCACTGTATCAGAAACAGTAGAAGAGATCAATAAAAAATATAACCGTTGGATATGTAAAAAATTACCCCAGAAGCAACTCTATAAAATTTTACGCTAATCAGACGATAGATGACTCCAAGATTGCGCCCAGAAGTTCTCAGCCAAACTTCTCTTCTTTTTTTTTCTCTCCTACCGCTCTCATCAAAACCGAGAGAAAACCAAATTTCAATTCCTTAAATCCCCAATTGCCCACGTTCACGTGGGTTTTTTATTTTCATTAAAAACTTTTTACAAAAAATTCCAACCCTTCTTCCTATTTGCAAGTGGGTCCATGCATGATGTAGGACCCACATATAACAATCTCCCCTTCCTGTATCATGCAGGGGATGACCATCTTCTTGCAAACCTTAGTCTTCTCTTTTATCATAACCTTCTTCTCTGGCTTTCTTCTATCTCTGATCATGGCAAAACCATTATTATATTGTCTTGAAAGTTTTCTTCCTCTAAGTGACTTTCTCAACTGAGTTTTCATCTGAGATTGCTGAGATATTTGTCTTTTTCATGCAATGCTTACATCATTTGTCTGATGCTCATCCTAGAACTCTCTCTCTGGCTGAGAAACTGGCTCACTTTGTACGTATTTTAGGAGAAATAACATTTTTTAATAGAATCTTCACACCTTTCTAGCTCAAGTGTCCAAGCCTTATGTGACATGACTCTGAAGTAGGTGCTGAAGCAGTACTAATTTCTTCTCTAAAAACCTCAACATCAGTGTGATAAGAGCATGTTGTTTGTTTCCTCTAGCACATATAAGTAAACTTTTTGTTAGCTTCTACTTTTCATTATCAAATGTGCTCACTAAGCCCTCATCATCAAGAACATCTGGTGAAATCAAACTGAATCTCAAGTTAGGAATATACCTTACATCTCTGAGAATCATCTTATGTCCAAGATTAGTCTTGATAATGATATCCCATTTTCCTCTAATAGCTGTAGTATCCTTATTTCCCATTTTTACAATGCCTAAGTCATAATGATATAATGATGAAAAATAATCAATATGAGAGGTAGCATGAAAAAAAACACTTGTGTCAATGATCCAACTGTCTTTTCCATTTACTGCCAATATATTTTCTGTGTCACTTGCTACTAGAATGCCAACATCACTGTCCATAATGATTGTAGTATTGCTCTCTCCACTGCTTTCTCCTCTCTGAGCCTTCTTGAATGATCAATAATACTTCTTAATATATCTCTTCTTATGACAATAAAAGCACTTAACATCTTTTCTCATAGATTAATTGTACCTAGAATTCTCATGTTGATATGGAGATATATTTGTACTTCTACTATGATTTTCAGTCACCAATACTTGAGATCTATTTGTATCCACAGACATTCTTCTAGTTTCTTTATTCAACAAACTTCAAGTTACTAGGCTCATGGATAACATATCATTTGGTGTTACATTACTGAGAGATACAACCAAAGTCTCCCAACTCTCTAGTAGAGAACTCAGTAACAAAAGTGCTTCATAGAAGCCAACTGATTGATGATACTTTTTATGTCATTCAAATGCTAAATAATTTTTCCACCTTCCATATACTTCAGATTCACCAGTTTCCTAATCAAGAAAGCCTTGCTACCCATAGTCTTTCTCTCATATAAGTCTTCTAATTTTTTCTATAACTTATATCCTTCTTTTTCATTGACAATATGATGAAAAACACTATCTTCCACCTACTACCGAATATAAGGCTTTTCTATTCAACTTGTTCCAATCATCATCTGCTATTTTTTTCTAGTTTGGTTTCATTCTCAACTGCATCAAATAAATCTTTGTAATATAGGTAGTCTTTCATCTTGCTTTCCAAATAAGCCAATTTTCTCCATTAAGAATAACCATCCTATTTCCAACTTCTATAATTAACACAAGTAAATATTCAACCTGGCTCTGATACCACTGTTAGGATTTTTATCTCGACAATAATAAAATCTCTAAATCTCACTTGTGCTATCACAACAATATATATGTTGCAAATAATAAAACCAGAACAATAGCAATCCAGAAAATAAGAACACTAAGATTTAACACGAAAAAACCCCTACAAAATAGGGTAAAAAACCACAAAACCCGGCCACCAAAATTTCACTATAAATCCAACAATACAATGTCCCTTCGCAACAATAATTTCATCAACAGTAAAATGAAAAATCGCACAAGGGAAAAACTATCCTAAAATTCGTCACTATATCAGAAACAATATCTAGAAGAGACCAATAAAAAATCTAACTGTTGGATATGTATAGAATTACCCCAGGAGCAACTCTGTAAAGTTTGTGTCGATTAGATGATAGATGATTCCAAGATTATGCCCAGAAGTTCTTAGCCAAACTTCTCTTTTCTTTTTCTCTCTCCTACCGTCGGTCTCATTAAAATCGAGAGAAAACTAAATTTCAATCTCTCAAATCCCTAATTGCCCACGTTCATGTGGGTTTTTTATTTTCATTAAAGACTTTTTATAAAAAAAAAATCCAACCCTTCTTCCTATTTGCAAGTGGGTCCTTGCATGATGTAAGACCCACATATAACACATAGTTCATATTTGACAAATGTACGAGGCACTAAAATTAGCCGTTCAAAACTTTTACTCTTCAACAAGTAAAACAATTTAGCAGATCTGTCCATAAAAGAGATGTAAGTGTATGCTGCTGCACTTTACACGTAGCTAAGATGGAAATGACTTGTACTCCTATGGTTATGTGGCCTCTTTATATGGAGATTAGAGTTCAATGACAATTATAATATGAATGGTAAAAATCATGATAGAATAATAAAACATATTATGGTGATATTGTCATAGGTGTTCCTTATTTACCACCTTCATGTACAAATTCTATACTCTCCCATGAATGTGATGAAGTTGATGCAATCATGAGTTTAACATAGAAGTTATGGATGAGAGAGACAAAATTTGGGATGACAGTATATGAATTGGAAGGAAATATGAAAATTGTTTGAGAGACACATGTCTTTGCATGTGCAAACTCTCCATCAGTCTACATATGATGATAAGAACAATGTCTGTTCATGCTTCAAAAAAAAAAAGGAGACATGCAATTAATTGAGATCCACTTTGTCCATGTAGTTGCACAATATGTGTCATGTCCCAATTCCATACATCAAAACTAAGGCAAGAATAACTTATTCTTCTAATTATATTATATCTAAGAGCATATATGTCGCCAGATTTGCCACTGATAATGAAACTTGCTTCTCCCTTCCACCTTAGCCCATTGTCAGACCACTAGTGCTCCCGTAGGTTAAACCAATTGATGCAATTTATTGAAGATAGATTTCGTCAGCTAATATTTCGATATCTTTGTGCCAAATGCATGCCTAAGAAAAAGGAAAAATAACTCTCAATACCTTCACCTCAGCCCTTAAACCTTAATACATACTCTCCTTAACCTGCTAACTAGATCTAACCCGTTGACTTGGACCTATTTTCTAAGTAAGTTGGGCTCGTAACAGCTTCCATGTTTGCCACCTCTCATATATACAACTTCAATATTCTCCAAACTATGTAATGTCCTTATTAATCTCATTTCTTTTAGTTTTTGAGAGGACGTAAATAATTAATCTATGCTATTGCAAAGGGAATTAAAATAGAAGCTTAATACTCAATCATTTATATGAATTATAATAGGCAAATATGACAATGGTGAAGTACTACACTCACCAAATTTGCATAGTAGAGAGAGAAAATAAGGAAAAAAAGCATTGAAAACTAGAAGTGTCCAAATTTAAGGCTATTCTTCATTGCTAGGACCCAGCTAAAGATAGCATGAAATGACACAAAGAATTCTAAATTAATGAGACAATCCATCCCAAGTAATTTCCTATTTATAAGCAATCAAAATACCATCCCTGTACAACTATTAGTGATGAAGATCGAAATCAGTACTATGATGTTCCAATGTTAGATGGCAAGAGACCATGAACATCTAAAATTCTTAGCAATGAAAAAACTTACATATTTTTCAGCTTCACCATTTCTCCGATATAAGGTGGTATATTTCCATGAATTGAACAGTTCCTTAATGTCCTACACATGCAAATCAACATTAGTTTATATCTATCCTAAAGCCTCTTCCACATATGAAATTATAACTTAAATTAGATGACTATTACTCACAAAACTTTCAAGGATACCATTCCACTCAAATCAGGCAACGAGGACATATTACCGCTTAGGTCACTAATCCTCCTAATTATCAACCAAAAAAGTTAGCTTCATTCAGCGCTACAAAAACACCATAAAACAAAAAAAGAAACCAAATGGTTGTAGTAAGATTCACTTACAGGTCAGTTAGTCTTGTTAAATATGAAATGTCAGAGGGAATGGGCCCTTTGAGAAAGCATCCTTGGATGTGCCTACATAAACGGTTTAATAGGGAAGCATGGATGTCATGATCACCTTGATCTTTAAGGTTTTAACAACTGGAAGGTGACATGTCTTACAACTTTTCCAACTTCTTCAAATTCTTTATGAACTCAGGTATTCTCCCGGAGAAATTGTTACTTGAGATCCTCCTATTTGTAATTACACATCTCAAAAGCCAGAAAAAAAAAGGAAAGACGCATACAGGTTTCCTAATGTCATGCAATAACAACAGAAATTAGACTTACAGATCGGTCAAGTTTTTAAGCTTGGCAAGTGCTTTGGGAAGTTCCCCACTGAAGTTATTGGACGATATAACACTGTACGCAATTTGTTTGACCAAAGAAGTTAATTGCCGTTAGCTTCTTTTAACCTTCCTTCTCGGATAAAGAAAGTACACAGAAGTCTAGAAACCTCACAGTTTCTCCAAGTGAACAAGGTTCCCAATCTCTGGAGGCAGAGCCCCATGGAAGTTATTACCCTCTATGCTCCTGCAGAAAACTTATTTTGTTGACATCACCCACCAATATTTTAACAGCGTAAGCTGGTCAACTAAAGCAAAAAGGGACTCTTATTGCAGGAAGCATACAAATTAGTCAAGGAGACAATCTTTGTGAGGACTGCAGGAAATGGTCCAGACAAGCGGTTTCCCATCAAGGACCTGAAATTTTTAGCTAAATATTACACAAAAAATCATGGATTTCAGGTGTTGACATGAACATTATCTCGAGAAAAGCTGCATCTTTAGTGCCAAGTCACTACGGGACTTACAGATCTTGCAGCCGCATCTTCTGCCATTCATCAGGAATAGTGCCATTGAGGAGATTGCGACTCAGGTCCCTGTGAATAAAACATTCTTTGAGAATAAATAATCTAAGATCTTTCTTTAGCGGGAGAGAGCTGTCTACTTAACAGTTGCTGGAGGTAGAGAAGACTTCCGAACTCTTTGGGAATGGCTCCTGAAAGGTTCTGGGATTTCAGCGAACTGCAACAGTAGACAAATCCATTCTAAAACCCTAATCAAGGGGATAAAATCGAAAGAGACAAAGAAAATCTCTCCAGGGTTACATGCTAACAACGCGGCAAACAGAGTTGTTGTTGAAAGAGCAATCGCAGCTGATACTACTCTCGAATCCCTTCACTCCCTGGAGATTCCAGTTCCCCTTTTGGCTGCAAGGCTCCACATCAAAGTCCCAATCTATGTTCAACTTCGTCGAAATCCGCTTAAGAAAATTCCCTGCCATTACAAAGGGGAGGAAGGGGGACCGTTCCACTAAGAACAGAGACAAGTAACCGAGTTGAAGAATGCGGTCGACAAGATACTCGCTTACTCTCATTTGGGTGGATTTGCGGAGATTTCTTTCCAAGTGCACCAAGAAGAAGAATGGGAGAGAGCAAGCAGAAGGCCAACAAGAAAAGCTTGCAACTTGCGTCGCTTCCTCTCATCTCCTCCTCGCTTCGGCACACGCTTCTTGAGCTCAGAGATCAGCAGCGAGCTAGGCGCACATCAGCAGAAGAAGAATCTTCTTAAGGAAACGGAAAAGAACTCATTTTTCGCGGTGCTTGATCAAGCGGGGATTGAGAAGAGCAGTGAGCAATAATGTGAGGAGGTGAAGGTTGGACCTCATCACGCACATCAATGTCGGTTTCTCACAGCGAATGAATCTGGTTAATCAGATCGGGGTAACTGGTAAGCTGCTTTGTCGGCTTCATGCTTAAAGTTTCCCATTTTTCATCAAAATTTCACCTTTTTACTTTAAAGGGCGCCGCGTTCCTGTTGTCAGCAGACATTTGACTCAAAATCAGTCAACTCTACGTAAATAAACATCATTTGGAGTAGATTAGTATACGTGATCGACAAGTTCACGTGGATCTTCCTATAAATCCACATTGTTACGAGTTGGCAGAGTAAATTAAGAAGAGCATGATCCGATTATGGCAAGTACTGGTAAAAATTATTTGTATCAATAACGAAGTGTGTTCCCTTCTTCAATCTGGAAATAGTGAGCATGATCAAGGGTGAAGTCAAACTTGCGATGGTTACTGTTCCTGAACCATCAAATACCGAAGCAATGTCTCCACTCACGATTACTCGGAAAAACTATTAAGAGCGGCTAAAATTTGAAAACTCACGGCATTCGTTCGTGCTCGGTCACTAATTCTTGGTTTCAGCCAACAATTCATCAATCCGTTCCCAGTTCGTAGCGGACAAATCATTTGCTTTCGTCTGGGGTGACATAAAGTGCCGCCGGAGGACCAAAGCCGGCAACTTTGACTTTTTGGAAGGTGGAAGGAAAGCACAGCCATTGTCTTCTCAGGCTACTGACGCAGAGATGAGCGTCGTGTGGGCACAGAAACAACGCGTTCCGCTGCGTCTGTGCGATCGTGTATTAAATTCGGGATTTGACCTATTGAGCGCTCCCAATTTCCATGACGGAGATTGGAATGTCTCCGACCATACTCGCAGATTTATGTGACGTCAAAATGCGACTTTGACCTACACATAATTGGCTGCGCCAGCTGGATTCAAACACAGAGGGTCGTGGATCAATCATATCCTAATTGGAATTAGTGACGATGATGAGACTGGTCAACGAAAGGCAAAGTATATTTCGTCGTCACATTTATTATTTCTGCACTTCCATCTTCGGTCAAACCGGGCCCACGTGCGACGTGTGCTGATGGCGACGTCAGTGTTCCCGTTGACTGTAAGTCTGTAACTCGCTGCCGGAGAAAATTTCTCCGCGGCCCTTCTGCTTAAAACCCGAAAAACGGGTTGCTTAATTTTGATATTAAAAAATATTTTTTTTTATTTTATTTTAGAAATACTCTATTTTTTATAATCTATCCAATGGTATTAAATTTAGGGTATTTTAGATTATATACATATATGAAATACCCTATGCAAAATTACATATAAGATAAAAAAATATTTTATATAAAAATTTGTATAGAGTTTGTATAAGGTATTTCATACATGTATATAATCTAAAATACCCTAAATTTAATACCATTGGATAGATTATAAGGAATAGAGTATTTCTAAAAAAAAAATTAAAAAAAAAATATTTTTTAATATCAAAATTAAGTAACCCGTTTTTCGGGTTTTAAGCGGAGGGGGCCGCGTAGAAAACGCGCCCCTCGCTGCCAGCGGAGCGGCTGCAATTGGTCAGCGTTAAAGCTATGCTCAATCGATCCATCCATGCACGCGATTGGCATCTGAGGTAACCGATGAGCATCTTTTCTGAAAAAAATGGATTTTGCATGTGAGTATATGGACTGTCGGGTATTTTTTTTATTGAGTAATTTATGATAATTAAATGTGTTTTTAAAATTTATGTTGCATCTCTTTTCAATTACTGCCGTTTTGATTACTTAGGCTATGTTTTATTGAAAGAAATCTACGGTAGAAAAGTCATCTAGATTCATTGTATTTTTCATCCTTTTCATCGTGGATTCCTTCCAACAGAACATAGCTTTAGTGTCAAGTCCTTCGCGCAGTGGGCCAAGCCTAAGCAAAGAAAGAGGAATTGAGGCACATCCGCAAGAGAAGCTGGTGTGGTCAATGCTCGATTTTGACTCCAAATTGGGACAAGGGCATGTATGCGGCTCGAGGCTTTCGTCGTCGCCGAATGATTTGAACGCGTTACCTCGATCGTCTTCCCCGCGCAGCTTAGACGCGGAAGACATGGAGCTTGGCGGTAGCATGACAAGGTTGTTGGCGGTAAACTCAAAAGCGGCGAGCTTCTCGGACGGGAGATGCAGACAGCAGACGCCCTAAAAAGGGTATAATTCGAGCGGCGGTCAAATATAGGGTTTGACCAGAGGTAATTTTAAATTAGGGTTTCGGTTGGTTTTTTGATTTGGGGAGAAATTTTGACGGAAGATTAGGGTTTTCGATTCTTTTCGATTTAGGGGTGATTTTGCACCCGGAGAATTAGGGTTTCACGCCGGTTTGAAAGTCCACCAGAGAACCTTAAGCCAGAGCGTGACAATTGGTATCAGAGCCCAACTGTGGGCTCATAACCCACAGATCTTGGAAGAGACAACACGGCTACTTCACCTGCGAAGGTGAAGATCAGTCGGAAGTTCCAGAAGATCACGCACACAATCAGAGAGTCATCAGAGGACGATTGGCCCCAGTGTAATCAAGGTGGTAAAGCACAGACCGAGAAAGTGCTCGGTCTGACTGGTGAACTAGGGTGATCGCATAGCACAGACCGAGAAAGTGCTCGGTCTAACTGATGATGGGGACAACATGGTGATTCCCCAAGTTGAGCATCTTCAGATGACGGTGGAGAAACAACGGTTGCAAATCGAGGTCCTGCAGCAAACCTTGGAGGGGCTGATTGACTTGTCAGAGCAGATGACAAGGATGCGAAAGGAGATTGACACACTCCGCAAGTGCACGGAAATGTCGCAGTAATACAAAAGATATCGATCCCACAGGGAGCAAGGTGAGTACTAGAAAATCTAATTTTTCGGAATCCAAGCTAATCGAATCGTGGTTTTTTAGAACTTTAAAAACTAAAATTAAGCGAAATCGTAAACAAGAAATCAAACAACTAGGCAGGGAAAATATATGAGAGAGAATATCAGGGCAAAGGTTTCCACCACTCTGACGATCTTATATGTGCTATAAAATAAATAACGGTTATTTGGATTTACAGGTCTGCATAAGGAATCTACCCTATTGTACGAAGGTGCCCTCTTTCGAGTGAACACCCCGGTGTTTGCCTAGAACGTCTCCTACTTTCGCGGTGGACTATTTTCGACAAACCCAATGGGTTCCGTGGTAGATTATGGATCCTCGAGCGAAGGGCAAGCACTTTCGCGTCAAGCCTTCACAAGATTCACATAGAGGTTCGGTCATTACGGTCCTACTCTCGTTATGAACCGTAACCACTATAGCATGATAATACTTGGCCGGAGTACAAATCAAGAAATAAGTGCATCAAGTGAAATATGCTAAAGATATGATCTAAATAACAAAGTTAATACAAGAGTTGCATATAGAGATTGTCAGGGGGCTTTAACCTAGCCCTGAAAATAGATTTACGCTACAACCATCGTCACAACGCTCAAAATTCTCTCTTTAATCATAGGAAAATCACTGGAAAAGGTTTCTAAGAGGGAAGAGATGATAAACCGAACGGAATAACCAAGTATTCTTGAGTTCTGACGCTCGAATCTCCGAAAATCGCCCCAAAGTCGCCTATTCACTGTCGACTTTCGCCCTAGCCTCTTCGTCGCCTGATTGCTCGATGATTAGGTCACAGAAATTGGGGCTTTTATATTCCATCTGTTCGTCTTCGAGTCAGCTTTCCGAAAAATCCTCACTTGCTGAATTTGGAGTTGAATCGGACCGGGAATCAGCGAAAGACCGAGTGGAGGTCATGCTGTTCCGACGCCTTCACGGGTGAACCCCGCGGGGTTCACCAGGTGGTGAAGTGCTCGGAGCTCTTTTGTTGCGAAATAATCACAGGTGAACCCCGTGGGGTTCACCTACCAGTGAAATTCTCGGCGTACTTCTGTGCATGTAGGTATCTTCAGATGAGATCACGGGTGAACCCCATGGGGTTCACCGGCCAGTGAAGTGTGCGGCAACTTTCAGAAATCTCGACATCATCGGTGAACCCCGCCGGGTTCACCAGGCAGTGACATGCGCGCTGAAATCCTTCCTTTGGCAAGATCACGGGTGAACCCCGTGGGGTTCACCTGGCCGTAAAGTCCAGAGAAGGCTCCGATTTAGCCCAAATTTTACGGGCAGCTTCGTCTTCTCATAAAGAATCACCCCATGCTTTTAGATTCTTCAAAAAGGGTTCAAAATTGGGTGATTTTACCTGAAATTCAATAAGACAGACGAAAAGTGAAGATTCTGAAGTTTTTAACTAAATAAGCCTTAAAGGAGTGTGAAATCATTAAAATAGGCCTAAATTCATCATGGAATATAGGTAAAAATCACTACTAAAATGCAAGGCATCAAATACTCCTCGACTTAAATCTTTGCTTGTCCTCAAGCAATAAAATAAGTTGAAATACATGCTTAGTATAAGAATAATCTTTTGTGTTGAAGTTCGCACCCAAGTTTAGAAAAATACTTTTTAGCAATCCAAGATCTAATCAGAAGAAATCAATTAGAAGGAGTGTTTTAAGTATTCACCAGTTTGGTCCCACAGTTTCTAAATATCAAACGATTCAGAAAGCAGTAAACATTAGATTCAATCAAGCAAACACAACACTCATTTCATTCTTATCCTTCTAATTCATAATATTGGGCTTAACTCAAATGTCTCATTAAGGATATAAGATACTAATTATTGCACTAGACTTCAACTCATATCCTTAGGTACCATTGCCAATTTTTTGCAATGCCAAGTAGAGGAGTCTTTTTATTGAATTTTCAATTCACATTTCTTAGATTTCAACTCATGTCCTTCGGTACCACTGCCAATTTTTCGTAGTGCCAAGTAGAGGAATCTAAGTGTGAGAAATTTTTTTTTTATGCTAAGTATCAGAGATCAACATATCCTTGCATTTTAACAGATGCAGTGTTTCCCCAATACTAGAACAGAATTCAAAGTTTGAAAAGAGGATATTAGTTACATGGTATGAATCGACATGTAAATTGCAAGCCAAAAATAATTGAATAATCATGAAGATGTTTGACTCACTTAATGAACTACCGAAAATCAATCCACTTAGAAAATTTCTAATTCATAGGACATATGGGCATGACTATTGAGTAAATTTCTAACAAGTACTTCATTCAACATGTCTCGATAAATTCTAGCCAAACATGCATCTAACTTTAAGAATTTTGTCAGGCTATCATCAGACAAGACTAAAATGACAAGTCAATAAAATTTTCCATCATAGAATATGCAATATAATCCTTCAAAACAACTACATGCAAGCTTATAAATTCATACATCATTTAACATGAAAAGCATAGCATCAAAGTGGAGAGCAAGTGGCTCAAATATATCTCATACACTGCAGAGAGTGGGGCCTGAAGATGTGGACCAGGCCCACGAATAGTGGCATATATGATACAATGCTAATATCAAAATATCCATCATAGAGTAGCATAACAAATCCATAGAATGAAAACAGAAAGTCACGACAACTACAACCAAATAGCCAAGAAGAAGCTGGAGTCAAGACAGCTCACCTGCTCTTAGATTTTTGCATAGTCCTCTATGCAACATCATATACGTGAGAGGAGACGGATGGCGCTGTCGAGTGAGGATGATGCTAGTGCCTCTGCATCCCAAAAATAGAGCTATATCAGTGTAAATCAAGATCAAGATTTCCTAAGATAAACTGGATGAGTAAGAGAGTGAAGCATTCAACGATGATAAACTAAAAACTAAATGACAACTAAAGTAACAGAAAGAAAATGAAAACAACGAGAAAACTTGGGTTGCCTCCCAAGAGCGCTAGTTTTAGGTCAATAGCTCGACCATAGAAATATCAAGTTATCGCATCAGTGGGGTCGAAAAGGGCGAGAACTTCCCCTTGTTTGACCCGTTCATCTTCAAAATAATGTTTAAGGCGGTGCCCATTGACTATAAAACTTCCAGTGTGCTCGGCTCATATCGTGATTGCGCCATAAGGCTGAACGTGTTGAACTGTGAATGGTCCAGACCATCTCGTGCGGAGCTTCCCTAGGAAGGGGCGAAGTCTCGAATTGAAGAGCAGCACTTTATCCCCTTCATGGAACTCTTTCTTGAGTATGCGCTTGTCATGCCAATGCTTGATACGAGCTTTGTAAATCTTGGCGTTTTCATAAGCGTAGAGGCGCATCTCATCCAGTTCGTCTAGTTGCAGTCTTCTCCTTTCGCAGGTGCTTTTAAAATCATAGTTGATTTGCTGGATAGCCCAGTGTGCCCTATGCTCAAGTTCAACAGGTAAGTGGCAGGATTTTACATAAATAAGTTGGAAAGGAGACATACTTAGAGGTGTCTTAAATGCAGTCCTGTAAGCCCATAGAGCATCGGGCAACTTCAATGCCCAATCTTTTCGTGATCGAGATACAGTTTTTTCTAAAATCTGCTTAATTTCTCTGTTGGAGACTTCTACCTGGCCGCTTGTCTGAGGGTGGTACGGGGTGGCAATCCTGTGCTTTACTCCATACTTCTTCAATAATACTCCAAACTTTCGCTCAATGAAGTGGGACCCTCCATCACTTATCAATATGCGTGAGACTCCAAACCGGGGGAAGATTACTCGCTTCATGAACTTCATGACCACCCTGGAGTCATTGCTGGCTTCGGCAGATCCCTCGACCCACTTCGACACATAGTCAACTACAACAATGATGTATCTCTTGCCGCATGAGGATGGGAAGGGTCTCATAAAGTCTATACCCCATACATCAAAAATCTCCACTTCCAGCATGTCGTTCAGGGGTAATTCGTTCCTTCTCGAGATGTTCCCAGTTCGCTGGCAACTGTCACAAGTTGAAACAAATTGTTTAGCATCATGAAACAAAGAGGGCCAGTACATACCTGATTGCAGAACTTTGAATGCTGTTTTTGAAGCTGCGGCGTGCCCTCCATAGGGTGATGCATGGCAATGAGCTAACACGTAATGTATTTCTCCCTCTGGCACACACCGTTTATACATCCCATCGGCGCATCTTCTGTACAAGAACGGCTCATCCCAATAGTATGACTTTGCATCATGCAGGAACCTCTTCTTCTTCTGAAAGGAAAGGTCGGGGGGGGGGGGAATATGTTAGAGACTATATAATTAACAGAATCTGCATACCACGGCACTTGTTGTTCGAGCAAAGCATATAAGTGTTCTTCGGGAAATGTGTCATTAATCTCCAGCTCATGGTCAGTCTTTGCGTCAACATCTCTCTCCAGCCTAGAGAGGTGGTCGGCTACAAGATTTTCACTCCCTTTCTTATCTCTAATCACAACGTCAAATTCTTGCAGGAGGAGGATCCATCGGATTAACCTAGGCTTGACATCCTTCTTGTTGATCAGATATTTGATGGCTACATGGTCAGTAAAAGCAATCACTTTTGAGTTAACTAAATATGAACGGAATTTGTCAAAAGCGAAAACGATTGCTAGCAGCTCTTTCTCAGTAGTAGCATAATTTATCTGGGCATCGTCGAGCGTTCGACTGGCATAATATATGGCATGAAGCTTCTTGTCTCTCCTCTGTCCTAACACCGCCCCACTGCCTGGTCGTTGGCATCGCACATTAGTTCAAAAGGGAGGGACCAGTCTGTGGTAGGGGTGGCAATTTCACCCGTCGGGTACGGGTACCCGACCCGACCCGACCCGTTTAACCCGGATTCGGGTACCCGTTTAACTTAATGGGATGGGTATGGGTTTTAGATATATAACCCGTGTCGGGTTCGAGTCGGATTCGGGTTTAATACCCCGGGTACCCGAAACCCGAACCCGGTTATATTAGTTATATGATTTATATATTAGTTTGGTCTGATTAAATGGGTAATCGACAAGTCGTGGATACTGCTGTTTCCCTAACGCCCCTATTCCCAAATCTAATTGAGTGAAGTCGACGGCGCGAGCAGCAAGCCTCCCCTCCGCTCTAAGTGAAGTCGACGGCGCGAGCAGCAAGCCTCCCCTCGCCAGAATCCAGCGGCTAGCAGCCAGCACAGCAACCATCCTCGAGGACCTCGACTGCCTCGCCTCCCCTCCCGAGCCCCGTCTTCACGCAGACACAATCACACAAACCCTAGTCTCGAGTGAAGTCGCCACCAGCCGCCTTGCCTCTCGTCAGGGTCCAGCCTCAAAGCCCTCGGCTGCATTGCTAGCATCTCCAGCCGGACCAACCGCGCTAGCCCCTCCAACCTCCTGTCCAAGCTCCAGGACTCCAGCCGCACCAACCACTCCAACCTCCTCTCTCGGTGCCAGCACAGGTCGCCAGCAGTCCGCAGCCAGCCTCGCCTCCAACCTCCTCTCGCTCCAGTACAGGTTGTCTGACGATTGCAGAAAAATAGCACCTACTCTGTTGCTAAATGTTCCTGATGTTTCATTATGATGGAAGAAGAAATATTTGGGCCATTACTTCCAATTATCACTGTAAGAAACATTCCTTTAAGAATCTTCCAATCATCACATAAGTTCATATATTCATAGCTTATGACAGGCACATTCTTTCTGATTTTCTTTTTCTTTTCATTTTTGTCGAAGGTTGATGATTTGGAACAGCTTTGATGTTATAAACTCAAAATACAAGCCTCTCGCAGCATACCTCTTCACCAAAGACCAAAGTTAGAAGAGAAGTTTGTGAAAACTACATCTGCTGGGGAATGCTAAGTTTCTATATTGCAATTTTGTAATTTTTATATCTTTATTTATCAAATTTAGAATTGTCTTTCCTTTTTTCTATACACTTGCAATTTTCTATTTTGCATGCGTTCTGTTTAATTTTGAAGTTGTGTAATCGAAATTGACTTATGGGCTAAACACCCGGGTCGGGTACCCGTTCCTATCTGAGTCGGGTACTCACGAAAACCCAATTTTAGCATGCGGGTACCCGTTTAAAATAAACTTTAATTATTTATTTTTATGTATTCGGATACCCGCGAGTACCCGTTTAAGTACCCGACTCGGGGTCGGGTTGAATAATAGGTTACCCGACCCAGGTTCAGGTCGGGTTCGGGTACTGGGTAGTGATAGTCGGGGCGGGTTCGGGTAGTGAGCAGAAAGGTGGGTACCCGACCCGTTGCCAGCCCTAGTCTGGAGGTTGAATTATTGGGGCGGTAGTTAATACCCCTTTGAGCTTCACGTAGGCTTCCTCGCAATCCCTGTCAAAGCAAAAGATGGAGTCCTTAGCAAGCAGGTTGGTTAACGGGCGAGATATTTTAAAGAAGTCTTTAATAAAGCATCGGTAGAATCCAGCGTGTCCAAGAAAGCTCCTAATCCCTTTTATTGATGTAGGTGGCTTGAGGTTCTCAATAACTTTAATTTTTGCTTTGTCCACCTCTATTCCTCGTTCTGAGACTAGATGACCAAGGATGATGCCTTCTTTCACCATAAAGTGGCACTTCTCCCAATTCAGTACCAGATTCGCCTCCTCACATCTCTGCAAAACCTTAGACAAATTAGATAAACAATGACGAAAGGATGAACCATACACAGAAAAATTGTCCATAAATATATCCATAAAATCTTCGTTAAAATCAGAGAATATGACCATCATTGCTCGTTGGAAGGTTGCAGGAGCATTGCAAAGGCCAAACGACATCCTCCTATATGCGTATGTGCCGTAGGGACATGTAAAGGTGGTTCGCTCCTGATCGTCTGGGTGGATGGGGATTTGGAAGAAACCTAAAAATTCATCCAAAAAACAAAAGTAAGAATTATTGGCTAATCTATCAAGCATCTGATCGATGAAAGGAAGAGGAAAATGGTATTTTCTCGTTGTAGAGTTCAACTTCCTATAGTCAATGCACATCCTATGCCCTGTGACCGTGCGTGTTGTTATCAGCTCATCTGTATCTGTCTTGATTACCATGACGCCCCCCTTTTTAGGTACTACGTGTACCGGACTTACCCAAGAACTGTCTGAGATTGGGTAGATCACGCCGGCATCTAACAATTTAAGTACCTCTTTCTTGACCACCTATTTCAAGTGTGGGTTGAGTCGACGTTGAAATTCCACTGAGGGCTTGCTATTCTCTTCCAACAGGATCCTGTGCATACAAATAGACGGGTTAATACATTTGCTATTCTTTTTGTTCTGCCTTTAATTCTAGGTCTGCATCAAGTAGGGCGACATAATTCTCAACCTCCCCTTTACTGTCTTCACTAGCGGCGCCGGTAAGGGCGAGCTCTAGTGGGTCTCCATCTTTCGTGGCGGGCTCGGCTTCCTGGATTATCTTTTCAACTACATCCACGCTGTGACATGTATCTGCAAGAGAAGATTTTTTAAGAGAGTTAAACAGGTCAAATTGAATAACATTGCTACCGATGTTTAAATCCAGTTTCCCGTTTTTAACATCGATGACAACACCAGCCGTGGCAAGAAAAGGCCTTCCTAAGATAATAGAAAGTCTGTCATCCTCATCAATGTCTAGTACAACAAAGTCAGCAGGGATAAAATAATCCCCAACTTTAATGGGAACATCCTCTAAGATGCCCACAGGACTCCTAACTGATCTATCAGCCAACTGTAGTGAAATGTTGGTCGGCTTCAAGTCACCCAAATCCAGCTTTTTACACAAAGACAACGGTATGATGCTGACACTCGCCCCTAAATCGCACAGTGCTTGCTGAAAGGTCATCTCGCCTATCTGGCACGGTATGGAAAAGCTGCCAGGGTCTTTGAGTTTTTGTGGAAGCTTGTTCTGCAAAATCGCACTGCACTCTTCAGTAAGTGCCACAGTGCCTTGATCTTCTAGCTTCCGTTTATTTGAGAGGATGTCCTTCAGGAATTTCGCGTATGTTGGCATCTGCGAAAGGGCATCAACAAAGGGAATGTTAATATATAATTTTTTCAATATTTCCAAAAACTTACTGAATCGCTTGTCTAGCTTGACTTTGACAAGTCTCTGAGGGAAAGGTATCGGCGGCTTGTAGGCTGGCGGCCCAACATAGGGTCGCCCTTCCTCTGTTCTTTCAGGTTCTGCCGGTATTGTATTTGTGTGTTGCTACTCAGGGTTCAGTGCTCATCATCCCTTGTTTCATTTGTCGGCATTGGTGGATCTTTGAGTTGCTTTCCGCTTCGAGTGGAGATTGCATTGCAATGCTCCCTCAGGTTAACTTCTGGCTGTGATGGAAGCTTCCCTGGCGCTCTTGCTGACGAGCTGGCCTGTTGCGCAAGCTGGCTCTCCAACATCTTGTTGTGCGTCTCCAAGGAATCCATCCTGGTCATCATCAATTTCATCATGTCAGTTAACCCTTCTAATTGCTTACTCAGCTGAGAGTCTTGGGCCGGTCTTTGAGGAGGATTGTAATTTCCTTGCTGAGGTGGAGGGTTGTAATTCCTCTGTTGGAACCTAGGTGGCTGCCTAAAATTCTCTTGTGGTGGCGGCCTGAAGCTCCCATGTTGAGGTTGTGCTTGTTGTGGCGCTTGCCCTGGTTGAAGTGGCTGCGTGGTCCGGTAGGAGAAGTTAGGGTGGTTGCGCCAGCCGGGGTTGTAATAGTTGGAATAAGGGTTGTTCATGGAATTCATATTTCCAACTGCATTAAGCTGTTCTGGCTGACTTGGGACCACTTGTCCATCTCCCACTCGGCATTCAGCAGCTGCGTGTCCTGCAACACCACACAACTCACAAGATAATGAATTAGTGTCCAAAGAATTAACAGACCATGAATCAATTTCTGAGTCAGATTGTCTACCTTTGCACTCATGGCAGTTAATGAATGAAGATTGAATTTACCTGCTCTCCTCGAAGGTGTACCTCGCTCTGGATTTCATTGATGATAGTTCAGTGCCATGTCCTCCAGGAGGCTTATAGCATCTTCAGGTACTTTGTTCATTAAGCCTGATCCTCCAGCAGCTGCATCAACTGTGAGTCTAGTATTGTATTGCAATCTCATGTAGAACGTGTGTACTTAGGACCCAAGTCTCAATCCCATGATGGGGACACAGTCTTTGAAGCTCTTTAAATCTTTTTCAGGCTTCGTACAAAGACTCTCCATCCTTTTGCATGAAGCTCGTTAGCTGGTTTCTGAGGTGGATCATCTTCGAAGGAGGGAAATACTTCGAGAGGAAAGCCTGAAACCGTTCATCCCATGTCCGTATTGACGCTGGGGGAATCGTGTGGAGCCAAGTCCTTGCTCTATCCCGCAGAGAGAAGGGAAACAAGCGTAACCTGATAGAATTCTCCTTGACTATCGCTCCCGGGGAAAAGTAGACTGTAGAATTCTCCCTCCTTGACTATCATCCGCATGGAGATGCAGGAATCAAGATCGAGTCGGCTGTTGCCCCGGGCTTGTTCCATATGGTAGGGATGGATCCCTACTGCAAAAGCCAGTGGGGTAAGAAGTCCCCCGAGAGCAATGACACCCTTCGGTGCCCTAGATACGTTCTGGAGTTGCTTGGCGAAGTAAAAAGTAGTATTGAGGTGAACCCCATGCAGCATCGCCCATAAGAATTGAAGCTCATAAGCTTGAATGAGACCGTCAGATTCTCCTTGGCCAAAAATAGTATGTGCCAAGACACGGTGCACATATTTCACCACGGGATTCCTCAGGCAGATAGCCCTAGCTAGGGGTGTACATTCAGTATTTACCGATACCGAATATACCGAACCGATTTTACCAATTTAAAATTTACCGAAAATTTTAATACCGATACCGAACCGAATAAGAAATTTACCGATTATCTACCGAACCGAATTTACCGAATAATTTTTGGTAAATTCGGTAAATTACCGATTTACTAATTTAAATTATTTAATTCCTATAAATATAACAATATTTTTATTTTTACCAATTAAACTACCAAACTGAATTATTTTACCGAACCGAATATACCGAATTTACCGATTAAATGAGTAATGTGTAAATGAGTAAACGGGTAAAATTGAGTATATAAAGCTTAATCGGTAAAATCGGTTATTTACCGAACCGAAAAAATTAACCGATACCGATACCGATAACCGATTTATAAAAAATTTATTACCGATACCGATTTAACCGAACCGAAATTACCGAACCGATCAGTAAATTGGTAAATATCGAATTTACCGATCCGAATGTACAGCCCTAGCCCTAGCTGTCCTGGTGTCAAAGGGTCGGAAGCCATTCAAGTCGGCCCAGAAGTTGCTTGCTTTAAATTCTGTTGGTGTGAGTCTCGTCCAATCTATAGGAAAGTCATAGATAGAATTCAGCTCTGTCAATGTAAGCACAAACTCAGTGTTGTTGAGCCAAAAGGAAAGACTGCCATCATCATCGTCAGTGTGGATGTTAGCATGAAACTCCATGGAAGACAGAAACTCACCTACAATAGGGATGTAGGTGGGATAGCAGATAGTAAAGAATTGCTCCCAGCCTATACGTTGGAATAACCATTGCACATCTTCGTAGAAGCCTAAGGTGTTGAGCGTCCCGTGATCAAGGAATCGTGTAGTCACCACCGGCCGGTGTGAGAGGGATGTGAGCCTGGCCAGCTGCTCAGGATCTCTACAGATGATACCATACAGAGTAGGCGGCATGGCTGGCGGTGGATGAGGCTCGGTGGTGGCTTGGGAGGTGGACGCGCGGTGCTTGGAGGTAACTTGCTTCCGACGAGACATCTTGGAGGAGTAGGAAGATGACAGGAAGATGCCCGGTGCTAAGAAGGAAGCTTCAGGTGCGCCGG
This sequence comes from Costus lasius, assembly GCA_027563935.2. Classification (NCBI taxonomy): domain Eukaryota; kingdom Viridiplantae; phylum Streptophyta; class Magnoliopsida; order Zingiberales; family Costaceae; genus Costus; species Costus lasius. The sequence continues at coordinate 14,945,002 of CM050449.1, forward strand.
CGACGAAGGAGGAAGGTCGATGGTGGTGGATTCGCGTTAGGAGGCACGGATCGAGCCTGGAAACTTGGGGGAAATGCTCGCCGGAGGTCGGAGAAGACGGTGGGGGGTCGCCGGCGGTCAATCAGGCACCGGAGGTTGTGGATCTTGACCGCAGCGGCGGCGCTAGGATTGCGTACACGGGTGTGCACGTGGGTGTGCAGGTGGTGCGCCTTATAAGAAAATCATGCATGGCCATGCACGCGTACACAGCCCAGCCCGTGCAACGCTCGGTCGAAGAACGCATCTAAGTTCACTTACGATGCACGACCGTGCATCGGTGCACGGGCATGCCCGTGCATGTCTCGGTGAAGGGTGTTTGCGGAGCTCGTTACGCGTTATGGCCGTGCGTCCCTTCACGCCCTTGCCCGTGCAGCTCTCGGTGGCGTGTACAGAAGAGTTTACCGAGCCATGCACGGGTGCGACCATGCATGGCTCGGTGATTCCTGAAAAATTCCATCAGCATGGTACAGCTTAGAGAGCATGAATATGAAATAAAAACTGAAAACTAACAATGTCTAAATTATGAAAAGAGATAGGAAAGTAAAAGAGTGAATAAGAGGTTGGGTTGCCTCCCAACAAGCGCTTCTTTAGGGTCACTAGCTTGACCATCATGATGCTCATGGTGGATCTGGTGGTGGGGAAGCTAAGTATGTGGCGTGGAGCTTCTGCCTTTGTTGTCGTCCATGGATTGCACCTATTAAAACAAACATGAGATACAAAAGTTTCTCCTTAACTGTCTTGACAGGACATGGAATAACAGAGTAGTAAAGCACATAAACCGTCTCAAGGTCAATTAAAATTTCATCCCTAAACAATGCCAATATCTTCTTCTTTAGATCGGCTCCCGTGGCATCTTCAGTGTGCATCGTCATGCCACTATCTTGTCTCCTCCTAGACCAATCGAGTCATCTGGCCTATCTCCAAAGTGTTCAGGAAAAGTTTCTGGGAAGAGTTCCATCTTGCTTTTTGATTGCGCAGTACTTTCCTTCACCATTGCTCTGCTCTCCTTGGAACCTGAAAAATAGAATTCGTTGTTAATAGTAGGAAGATTGAATGATATAGCGTTTCCATGAATGCAAAACTTCATCGTCTTGTGTGAGGCATCAATTATGGCACTGACGGCGGCAAGGAATGGCCTGCCCAATATAAGAGGGAAAGTGGGGTTTTTGTCCATATCCAGAATCACAAAGTCTACCGAGATAGAGAATCCTTTAAATTGTAATGGTACATTCTCTGTGATCCCGAGCGGGTGAAGTCTCGAGCTATCTGCGAACTGGAGAACCTGAGATGTTGATTTGAAATCTCCCAAGTCCAGCTTCTTGAATGTGACGAATGACATGATGCTGGCCCCAGAACCTAAGTCCAAGAGTGCTCGAGCGAATGAAATGTTGCCGATCGTGCATGGTATATCAAAACTACAAGGATCCTCGATTTTTAGAGGTGGTTGATTGCATGCGGAATCTGTTAAGTCTTCAGCAACCACCATTATTGTTTCAGCGTCGAGTGCGTTAGGAGTTTCATGATGAGGCTCCTCTTCCTGACTTTCAGATCTTTCCTCTTCATCCCCCACGTGTTCGGTTTCAGATCCCTCTGATCGCTCACTACCACTCGTCATGATGGCGTTGCACTGATCTCTCGGATTTGCTTCAGGTTGAGCTGGAAGCATTCCTGGGTGTCTTGACAATGAACTAGTTCGCTGGTCCAGCTCTGTGATCCGCCTTTCCATCATTTTTGAGTGAGTGGAGACAGAGTCCACCTTCATATTCAACTGGCGAATTTGCTCATTTATAGAGTCTTTGTGCTTCATTTGAGTTGCCATGAAATTTTCTAACATCGACTCTAATCTGGACTTCTGAGGAGGATCTTGTTGTCTTTGGTTAGCAGATAGATGTTGTATTCCAGGAGGGGGCCTGAAATTAGAAGAGAAATTCTGATTAGAAAAATTTACATGAGGAACTTGCCCTTGATTTAACCTGTAGGAAAAATTGGGATGATTTCTCCATCCTGGGTTGTATGTGTTCGAGTAAGGATCGTTCTGGTTCTTGAAATTCCCAATAGCGTTGACATGTTCAGAGGGAGCATTCAAAATGTGGCAATCATCAGAGGAATGTCCTGTCACTCCACAAACATCACAAGTCATAGAATTAGAAGTAGAAACATTGATAGAGTCAAACTTAGAAGAAAGCGAATCTACTTTTGCTACTAGGGAGTTAATCACGTTCATATCAAACCTCCCCGAACTTTGAACTGGTTGGCTCCTCTCTCCTGACCACTGATAATGGTTGAGGACCATGTCCTCAATCAACTCCATTGCTTCATCATAGTTCTTGTTCATTAGTGCCCCACCACCACCAGCATCTACAGAAAGTCTGGTATGGTATAGCAATCCACTGTAGAAGGTGTGAATGATCACCCATTTCTGTAGACCATGGTGCGGACACATCCTCAATAGTTTCTTGAACCGATCCCATGCTTCATACAGGGACTCTCCTTCTCGTTGGGCAAAGTTGGTGATCTGATTTCTGAGCTGGGCTGTTTTGCTCGGTGGAAAGTATTTCGATAGAAAAGCTTGAGACAGCTGCTCCCACATTGTGATAGAGGCCTGCGGTAAAGACTGCAGCCACGCCCTAGCTCGATCCCTGAGAGAGAAAGGGAAGAGTCTTAATTTGATAGCATCAGGATGAGCGCCTTTGATCTTTAAAGTGTCGCAGTATTCTAAAAAAATTGATAGATGAAGGTTAGGATCGTCAGTGGCTGCTCCACTGAATTGGTTATGTTGCATCATTTGTACAAGTAACGGCTTTATCTCGAAGTTGTTAGCTTCGATAGCCGGTCGCGATATGCTCGAGTGCACACCAGAGATGGTGGGTGCTGCAAAGTCCTTCAAAGAGCGGTTGGCTTCCATCGTCTGACTGTCAGAAAATTATCCTTCAAGCTTTAATCTTTTCAAATTTCTTCTGACCAAACAAAAAGTACGCTCTATCTCCGGGTCTCCAGGTACAAGTTTCCCTGTTCGCATAGTATTCCTGGGCATAAACAAGTACCTTGAACAAAAGAGATTAGTAGCACCGCACTAAACAAAAACTACAACTAAAAACAAAAATCAAATGAACAGAATAAAAAGGCAAATAAAATCTAACTAAACCTAGTCTATTAATCTTTTGATCGTGTTAATATTGGCAACCTAGTCCCCGGCAACGGCGCCAAAAACTTGATAGGTGGCCTCGACGGCTGCTACCGCAAGTGCACTGTCTATCGTGTAATACAATAAGTATCGATCCCACGAGGACTAGGGGTCAAGTATTAACTAATCAGATAATCAATAGCTAGGTTAATGATTAATGGAGAAATGACTAATATCCTAGTACAAGAGATTAAACTAAAGCAAACTAAAATCAAATTAAAATCAAGCAGAGTAGAGAGCAAAACAATCGGGGTTTTAAGTCTATGAGAGAGATTCGGGGTATCGGGTTTCACGACACTGAAACATGAAGAAATATTAAGGCTTAATGTTCTAATCAAGTTTTATCTAAGTTCTCAAGGTAATGCTTCCTAGGGTACAGACGCGCTCCCTCTCAGGACACGGTCCGGTATCCGACTTAACCCAAGTCTTCTACTCTCGTGGCTTACCGGATTAAGTGGATCCAATGGGGTGATGGACTCGTGCTTCCGCTATGTGCATCGGGTGTTGGCCCACACGCTCTTCGCACGCGGGGAGAGTGATGGACTCGTGCGCCAGACGGAGCTACTTTACCTCTGGGTGATGGTACATTCTTACAAGCTTAATACAGCTTTTTATCTAATAAAGCAATTGCAGAAATTGGCTACCGTTCAGAAGGGGATCGTCGCCTCAGGAGGCCTGATCACTCCAATAGCTATGGCCATGGGCACTGAGCCGTATGGTATGGAGCTGGCGCGTGGTAGCACCCGCATCGATTTGGAGTCGTGCCAGGCTATGAAGATGATCACTCGTGAGGGTGACGCCTTCAGCCTTCTCTTTCGTGGGAGCGACTTCACGATGCTACTTCCACGCCCCGAGCACACCACCATCCGCGAGAGGCGGAACTGGCACTTGATCCCGGTTCCTGATGAGGATGTCCCGATGGACATAGCGCCGCCTTCTCCTTCCTTCCGATCCTTATGGTATGGCGAGCCCTCTGCTTCTGCGTCCACCGCGACCGCCTATGCCAACATTGAGGGCTATCTTAAAGCTATTTGTGAGGACCAGCAAGAGAACCACCTGGAGATGCAGGATGTGTTACGGTGCTTGGGAGACATTGAGACCGAACAGGCTCGCCAAGGCCGACTGCAGGCCGAGGACCATCGGGATATTCAGGAGATACTGCGGCAGATGAATACTCGTCAGTGGTGATCTTGTTTCCTATTTAGTAAGTTGCTTACTTTTCTTATTTTCATGTACTTTTGCCTGCATAGGAGACTATGCAGTTCTTTTGCCGTGGGTAGAGGGTTTTCCCCTCTTTTGTTAGTGATTTTGTTTTTAAGTTCCATTCATGTACTTTTTATTATGATGGTTTGTTTCGTCATAATGGTTAGTTTTTATATGCACTGAGATTTCTGCTGATTATTCTTGTGTTTTGCTTCATGCACATGCCAAAGACCTAAGTCTGTGATAGTGTCACTAACTTGCCCTCGGTTCTTATGCTGTCTTGCAACATGATTAGTATATGGATGGTATGTGTGTCTTGCAACATGGTTTGCTTCCGCTATGTGCATCGAGTGTTGGCCCACACGCTCTTCGCACGCGGGGAGAGTGATGGACTCGTGCGCCAGACGGAGCTACTTTACCTCTGGGTGATGGTACATTCTTACAAGCTTAATACAGCTTTTTATCTAATAAAGCAATTGCAGAAATTGGCTACCGTTCAGAAGGGGATCATCGCCTCAGGAGGCCTGATCACTCCGATAGCTATGGCCATGGGCACTGAGCTGTATGGTATGGAGCTGGCGCGTGGTAGCGCCCGCATCGATTTGGAGTCGTGCCAGGCTATGAAGATGATCACTCGCGAGGGTGACGCCTTCAGCCTTCTCTTTCGTGGGAGCGACTTCACGATGCTACTTCCACGCCCCGAGCACACCACCATCCGCGAGAGGCGGAACTGGCACTTGATCCCGGTTCCTGATGAGGATGTCCCGATGGACATAGCGCCGCCTTCTCCTTCCTTCCGATCCTTATGGTATGGCGAGCCCTCTGCTTCTGCGTCCACCGCGACCGCCTATGCCAACATTGAGGGCTATCTTAAAGCTATTTGTGAGGACCAGCAAGAGAACCACCTGGAGATGCAGGATGTGTTACGGTGCTTGGGAGACATTGAGACCGAACAGGCTCGCCAAGGCCGACTGCAGGCCGAGTACCATCGGGATATTCAGGAGATACTGCGGCAGATGAATACTCGTCAGTGGTGATCTTGTTTCCTATTTAGTAAGTTGCTTACTTTTCTTATTTTCATGTACTTTTGCCTGCATAGGAGACTATGCAGTTCTTTTGCCGTGGGTAGAGGGTTTTACCCTCTTTTGTTAGTGATTTTGTTTTTAAGTTCCGTTCATGTACTTTTTATTATGATGGTTTGTTTCGTCATAATGGTTAGTTTTTATATGCACTGAGATTTATGCTGATTATTCTTGTGTTTTGCTTCATGCACATGCCAAAGACCTAAGTCTGTGATAGTGTCACTAACTTGCCCTCGGTTCTTATGCTGTCTTGCAACATGATGAGTATATGGATGGTATGTGTGTCTTGCAACATGGTTTGCTTCCGCTATGTGCATCGAGTGTTGGCCCACACGCTCTTCGCACGTGGGGAGAGTGATGGACTCGTGCGCCAGACGGAGCTACTTTACCTCTGGGCGATGGTACATTCTTACAAGCTCAATACAGCTTTTTATCTAATAAAGCAATTGCAAAAATTGGCTACCGCTTAGAAGGGGGTCATCGCCTCAGGAGGCCTGGTCACTCCGATAGCTATGGCCATGGGCATTGAGCTGTATGGTATGGAGCTGGCGCGTGGTAGCACCCGCATCGATTTGGAGTCGTGCCAGGCTATGAAGATGATCACTCGCGAGGGTGACGCCTTCAGCCTCCTCTTTCGTGGGAGCGACTTCACGATGCTACTTCCACGTCCCGAGCGCACCACCGTCCGCGAGAGGCGGAACTGGCACTTACTCCCAGTTCCTGATGAGGATGTCCCGATGGACACAGCGCCGCCTTCTCCTTCCGTCTGATCCTTACGGTATGGCGAGCCCTCTGCTTTTGCATCCACCGCGACCGCCTATGCCAACATTGAGGGCTATCTTAAAGCAATTCGTGATGACTAGCAAGAGAACCGCCTGGAGATGCAGGATGTGTTACGGCGCTTGGGAGACATTAAGACCGAGCAGGCTCGCCAGGGCCGACTGCAGGCCGAGGACCATCGGGATATTCAGGAGATGCTGCGGCAGATGAATACTCGTCAGTGGTGATCTTGTTTCCTATTTAGTAAGTTGCTTACTTTTCTTATTTTCATGTACTTTTGCCTGCATAGGAGACTATGCAGTTCTTTTGCCGTGGGTAGAGGGTTTTCCCCTCTTTTGTTAGTGATTTTGTTTTTAAGTTCCGTTCATGTACTTTTTATTATGATGGGTTGTTTCGTTATGATGGTTAGTTTTTATATGCACTGAGATTTATGCTGATTATTCCTGTGTTTTGCTTCATGCACATGCCAAAGACTTAAGTATGTGATAGTGTCGCTAACTTGTCCTCGGTTCTTTTGCTGTCTTGCATCATGATGAGTATATGGATGGTATGTGTGTCTTGAGTTCAATGAATGGAATTCTGACTATGATTGTTATTATGCTTAGGACCTGTGGTTCTAGATTGTTATTGAGTATATCTTTCTGTGTATTGCTTAATATTTCACTGGTTGATCCTCAACTTCTGAATTTAATTCATACATGACATTATGTATTTGAAGATTCATTATTATATATTCCTTGTTGACAGCTATTCAATTTTCTTGTCTAAAAAAAGGGGCAGTGGTACCGAAGTGAAGATGAATCCAAAGGTTTCATCTAACTTGGCACTGTTGACAAGTTTATAAAAAAAAAGAGAGAGAGAATAAAAATGGGGGTCAGTAAAAAATGGGGTTGGGAAAGGTGAACAACTCCACTTTCTTCTACTTAAGGGTGAAGAAATGAGTTTGTGTACATTATTTGGTATACACACTTTGTGTTTGCTTGTTAACTAAGTACCGGGGGTGCATTCATCACAAATGTTTGTCCTTCGCGTGACGAGGTGGCAAGTGAATTCAGAGAAGTAGCCTGAGCTAACTGAGTAGACTTTAATGATGCCCTTATCAAAAAAGCTATGCAACTAGACTTGATTGGCTGTCTTTTAAGGATTTGATGATTTTGGATAGTGTTGACATAGTGTTGGTGTTTGTTCTATTTCAGATCTGTGGATTACCATTGAATATATAGTTTTGCTCACGGTTTAGATATATCTCAATTAGCATTCTTTAACATAGGATTGAGTATAATTTCTTTCATATGAATTCATGCTTTGGCTTTGGAACATGTTATCTCCTTTATCTCTGATTATTCTAGATAGTGTAATTGCTTGAGGACAAGCAAGATTTTAAGTCTGTGATATTTTGATGCATGTTATTTTTACCGAATTTAAAGTCTTATTTATATCCTCTTTTAAGGCTTAAGTCTTGCATATATGCTATTATTTTGAATCTTTTTCTATTAAGTTCAAAATCTTCACTATTTTTCGATTATTTGTGAAATACAGGTTATTTCTCTCTATTTTCGACAATATTTTGAAAATTTGAAGTTATGGAAAGGTTCAAGACATTGTAAGCATCATACAGGAATTTTTGGAATTTTTTTGGAGTTATGGATGCTCATCACGGTCTGGCCGTGATGACCATCACGGCCGTGATGACCATCACGGCCGTGATGACCATCACGGCCGTGATGGTCCGTGATGACCATCACGGTCGTGATCAACTCGGCGTCCACACCTTGAAACAGCGCCCTCGTCACAGCCCAGAGAACATGCGTGTTCACTTGTCAGCGCCTTCATCACGGCCTGCCCGTGTTATCCATCACGGCCGTGATGGCCATCTCACCGAAAGTCAGCCAAACTCATCACCGGCAGCCTCACGGGTGTGACGAGCATTTTTGGATTTTTGCGGACTCATCACGGCATGCCCATGTCGATCATCACGGCCGTGATTGCTTCGATGCAGGGTTGAGGACTCGTCACGGCCTGGCCGTGACGGCGATCACGCCCGTGATCGCTTCCGCAGATCGCGACCCTTCGTCTATTTTTCATCAAATTCGACGCTCTAGATGCTTAGAAATTGGGGGAAACTCCCAATTAACGTTCCTAACCGCCCAAAGCTTTGATTAAGGTATAAAAGTTTGGATTTTGGGCGGTTACAGGGATCGATTTCTTGGAGAAGCGACCTAGGGCGAAAAGGGGGGCGATTTTCTGCATTTTTAGGCTCGATTCGAAGGATTTCTTTGGGGCTATCGAGAGAAGACCAAAGATCTATCATCTCCTATCCCAGATTTGTAATTTCTCTTCCTTTCGAATCCATTTTCTTGGATTTTAGTTGATAAACGATGTATGTTTTAGCGTAAAACCCTAGTTCGGGACTCGGGCGTAGCCCGTTGGACATTTCTGCACATGTAAGACATTATTATGAATCTCAGTGTTGTTTTTTAGTAAAATTTACTTATTTAAATGTGGTGTGCTTATTGCGTATTTATGTGTTGGCCAAACATCGATATGTGTGAAGTGTTACGAGAAGAGCCGAGAGGTGAATCGTAACACTTGACTGCCTATTTAAACTTGTGACTTGGATTACGAGAGTCGTTCAATGTCACTCGAGGATTCACGATCATCATAGAGCCCAATGGGTCTCTTAGGTTAATTTTGCTACAGAGTAGGAAATTAGCTTAAGTAGGCACCGAATTACACTTCGAGAGAAGGTAATTCGTACCATAGGATAGATCGCCTTAAGTTGTTTACTGTCGGATTGCGCTTCGAGAGAAGGAGATCCGTTTTCTATTTCAATCTGATTCAATGTTTTACGTTTAAAGCATTCAACGTGGCGAAACATGAAGTCCTGAATATTTCTAAAACTGTATTTTCCCGATTAGTTGTTTGTTCCTTGATTCGATAAATTAGATTTAGAGAAATTCTTTGATTTTGATTTTGAATTGTCTAGCTTTCAATTATGCTAAAAGTCGGTACTTGACACTTTGCTCCCTTGTGACGATATTTTACTACTTCGATAAACCGTACACTTGCAGGGCCTATCAGTGGTTCACCTTTCAGTCCTTCCCACAGCATCTAAGACATGCATACATATGGCCAATACATAAACATGAGTGAAAACTGCTTAGGCATGAATAAGAACAAAGATAAGTGGAGAAATATATAGATCAAGTCATAATATTCAACATTCATACAGTGGGCTATGCCCAAACCCCAAAAAGAGAGTTTACGCTATCATATACATCATGAAATACATCAAATCTCTCATGCAAATGAATTCAAACCAAAGGGAAGGGTAGATCCTTGATGGAAGAAGGTCCAGCATGAAGATCCACGTCGGAACGGAGGAAGAATCTCGCCGGAACAGTGTTGTCGACCAGAAAATCGCCCCAAAACCCTAGGTTGTCGCCCTTTCGCCTCGTTATCATTAACCCCTTCATCAAATCTGATGATTTCGGTCCCAAAACGTTCGTAGCTAAGTTGGCAAGATCTCCCTAAAATTTCGTTCAATTCCTCTTCCAAAATAGAAAGTTATGGCTGAAAAACCTCCCGCCTGTCGTAGCTGCGCGGGACGATGCACGGCCATGCCCGTGTACGGCTCGGTGGCTGGAAAACTTACTCTTCACGGCCGCGCATGGATGCACGGCCATGCCCGTGTACGACTCGGTAAAGCCTGGGATAGTCAAATCATGCACGGCTGTGCATGGTACACACCTATGACCATGCATCATGTAGAAGGCTCCGTTTAATCTGAAATTTAGCGTGTAGCTTTGTCTCATCATGAGGGATCGTCCCATATCTTTAGATCTTTCAGATTCCACCAATTTTGAGGCAAAATACCTACATTTCAATAAAACAGAGGAAAAGTGAAGGTTCTGAAGAATATGAAGCATTTAAGTGCATAAATGAGACAAAGTATGCATTTTACTCTGAAATAATGATAAAATTAAGCCACGAAATATTATATATTTGCATGTCATCACCAGCTTATCAAAATTCATAAGTGATCTTCAGTCCAGGTTGGATGAAGAGTACTTGAGCCACAAGTGACTATCATAGTGAGTATGAGGTCTGCTCATAGCTCATATCTCCTAGAGAACACCTTGGAAGGTGGTTCTAGTGGAAGGAATTGAAAGTCAACCATATCTGTGCTGAGGTTATGCTGATAGTTTCTTCGACACTGAACTATTTCATCTTAAATGTATCTCTAGGAAAGGAGATGACGTGACTAATTATCAGGATCTATAGATGTGAGACTTTGGGGGTCATACATCTAAATCTAGTTATATAAAATCAAGATCTGATAATTGTAAGTGGAGTATCCTAAATTGACTTAGGGATACTAATTTCTATAGACCCACAGGAGAACAAGCGATTGTTGCTCTTGATGCTATTTTTCTTGAAAATGTATTTCCTTAAAAATGGTAAGTGGGAGGAAATTGTCACTTGGATTCAGTCCAAGGTCAGCCGCCTAGCACAGATGGTCAAAGATGGAATCTGAGCCTCGTATAAAGGTTGTGGGCGACCTAGGCTCAGAAAGTGTGGGAATAAGGTTGAATCGATTCATGTGTGTCAGTGTTATGGGTAACTCTTAACATGGACAAAGAATCTTCACCTTATAGTACCTAAGTTCAGTGGGAGCTTGATGACATCTCTAGTCTTGTATGTTAGGGACATACAGATCATCAAAGACGATATCCCTATCCTTCACTTGGTGAATAGATGATTGGGAAATGTCTTGTGATGAATGACTTAATGGACATCACCTATGGGGTAGGTGTTTGTGTTTTTGGATAAGTCCAAGAAACTCCAAGTGCCAAGTTAGATAACATACATCGATGATGATATGTTATAGACCAGATGTGGTTTGTGCCGAGAGCATAACCAAAAGATACCAGGTCTAGTCTAGGTGCTCAGCACTGGATAAGGAGTGAAGAACACACTTAGGTTCTATGTAGAACTAAGGGGTGGTTCTTGGTCAGTAATGACAAGAAAAGCTCAGTGTATTCACTTGGCAGCTTGTTCTAGTCAGACTAGTGACAGTCTAGCTGTTCCTGTAGTGGTGCTAGAAGCTTTGGGAGCTTCAGAGCAGACTATTTGAAAGCAGAGTATGCAAATGCTTTTGGGAAGCAGTGGGAGTTCTTTGTTGAACTTCGCAGGCATACTCAGATGCTTATACCTTGTCTTGGGGACAAAGGTACTTAAGATATAGCAGATATGAACACTGATATAATCGTGATAGGCCCATAGACCGATGCTCTGGCGCAGCAGGAGCGTGGCAGGTCGTGCTTAGGAGGTGTTGAGGTTACTCAATGCAGGGTCCTAGTGCAAGTGGGAGATTGTTAGTGTTTATGCCATAGGACCTCAGGATGGTCCATTGGGATATGTGTATCACATCTAGCTGATAGATGAGTTATCCTGGCATTGTCGTTGTTATACAAGTTTGTACATCTACGCATATGTACATTTGCATATACAATGTCCCTAAGAGATAAATTTCATATAGTCTCTGTGTTTATCCCTGATCGAGAATCATAGTAGATATGAGACAGCTATGATTCACTTGAGACTGGTATATGCGTTGGTTGAGCATGGGTTACTAACGCAAGTATATGGGTATATCAAGGGAGATATACTGGATCGACCCGCCATGAGTGACAGAGTTGCGCTTGTCCTAGACTTGAGGGCATTGGTGTCTCTATATAGTGATTGATGTACTTTGATGCAACTTAACGCTTCGCCGTAAAGAGGAAGTCATAACGGTTGTCATTGGGTATGTCATAAGCCGTATGAGAGATTCAATGTGTCAATAGAGGATTTGCCCCTTCCTTATGGGGAAGCTTGATTGTCCATGACGCCTCTATATGGATGACTGAAAGTGTATGACCATACCTAGGTGAAAACCTGATTTAGTCATCTCATAATATTGGGATTAAGTGTGACACACTTGCCCAATCTGGACATCAGTTGACAAAAGGACAAAGCTGCACTTGTACTTTGTCGCAGTTTTAGGGGATGTCGATGATGACACCATTATAATGACTTGGGTAGCAATGATGTACTGTTAGGTGCCACTCATTACTTGTGATGATTTAGTCATCACTGCCAACGTCTGAAGAACATATAGGGTCGCACACCTTGACACTCGAGTTCTCATACTGATCGTTTAGCCTCTGATCAAATCATTGTGTGATTCGGATCTTTTTGGGGAATTGATGCATTGTGACTTTTATAGAGGAGATGATGTTTTATTTTAGTTCATGTTTGACCACTAGTTGACTATAGTGGACCACGTTTGACTCTGTTTGACCTGTATTGTCAAAATGAGTCAAACAAGGGTCTTGGTGCAAGTTTGGGGCTTGACACTTTAGTCACATGAATAAAATAAAATTATTAATTGACAAGAGAATTTTTCTCTTAGCTAATTAATAAGCTTGGACGCAATTTACAATTAATTGCGTCTGCGGGGATTCGAACCCATAACGCTTAATTGTGAGTAGGCGCCTATGCTCATTATCCCACATGGGAAAAATCTCCAGTGTGTGTCTGGCTCTGCTATTATAAATAGAGAGACCCACCTGGGAGATTGTTTTGTACCAGACTCTTCTCTTGTCTCTAGTTATCGCCTCCCCTCTACTCCTTGGCTTGAGGGTCCTGGAGGTGACGACAATAAAAGGTTTTTTGCATCAAGGGTTGGGATAAGTGGTAGTGCTACCCACTCCTTGTCGCCAACGTCCCTCTTCTCCTTGGCATTGGCGCAAGTCGAGAAGATCAAGAGGCGTGGATCTCATCTCCCGAGGCTAGCACCAAGCGTGGAGGTTGGAGAGATATCGAGGAGTCCGTGTGTGCGCGATTGCAGAGGACGGGCCCTTGCGCGTCTTCATCACCGCTCCTAAAGTTGCTTGATAAGGTATTGCTCTTCACATCCTTCGGTTTTCTCTCATAAGTGATCCTGGTGTTTCTGGAATTTTGTTTCGGACCTCTGCTTCCGCTGTGTTTAAAGTTTGTCGGAGGTTCGGGGATTCCAACAACAACAGTGTCGGATCGGGTACATCGGGGTAATGGTTGCGAAAGATCTTCCCGTGATAGACATCGAGGGTGATGCCCGAATTGGGCGGGGGAGAATTGTCAGGCCCTTGGCACAGTGGGTCAAGCCTGGCCCAAGCCCAAGCAAAGGAAGAGGGATTGAGGCCCGTCCGCGAGAGAAGCCGGTGCGGTCAACGCCCGATTTTGACTCCAAATCGGGACAAGGGCGTGTATGCAGCTTGAGGCTTTCGTCGTTGCCGAATGATTCGGACGCGTTGCCTCGGTCGTCTTCCCCGCGCAGCTCGGACACGGAAGACATGGAGCTTGGCGGCAGCATGACGAGGTCGTCGGCGACAAACTCGAACGCGGCGAACTTCTCAGACGGGACATGCAGACAGCGGATGCCCTAAGAAGGGTTTAATTCGAGTGGCGGTCAAATCTAGGGTTTGACCAGAGGTAATTTTAAATTAGGGTTTCGGTTGGTTTTCTGATTTGGAGGGAAATTTTAGACGAAAGATTAGGATTTTCAATTTTTTTCGATTTGGGGTGATTTTACACCCGGAGAATTAGGGTTTCACACCGGTCTAAAAGTCTACCAGAGAACCTTAAGGCCGGAGCGTGACACTTAGAACTTGGAGTCTATTTGGGCCCATCTAGTTGGATAGATCCTCTGAAATTTTAACTTTGAATTTAGATATTTTAGTAAGATTAAACCCTAGTCAGCTCCTTGTGCTCTCAAGCTAGTTCTCTTTCTCTAGTATGTATTTAACACCTCATTTTTGTTCTTAGTAGGAAAAAAAATAGTGAGGGAGAAAATCCTATTCTTGTACTAGTATGAAGTAAGAAAAAAAAATAGGAGAAAAATAATAACGAGCAAAGTCAAAACGACGAGTAATGTACTAATATATATCTTTTCCTTTTTTTTCCATCTTCTTTTCTTTTAGCGCTCTCTCTCTCTCTGAAATGAAGTTGGAAAAAAAGAAAAGCTAATTTTTTTAATCTTTAGATATATTAGTATATTGTTGAATCAGTATCAATCATATACTAATATTGGTTCATAGTTGAATTAATATAACTCAATCTTACCGGCCTACACAAACCAATTTCAAACCCTGTCTCTATAACTTGATATCACAATCTTAGCAATGCTCCTTTTTTAACACCTGTGTGAGAGCACTCGGTTAAAGAAACCCAGATACTGCTCTCAATAATTTCTGGTGCAAGCCTCGCCAGCTTTGAACACTAGGCTCAGAAAAACCAAGTGCCGGGTGGACACAATTTGTACCATACACAAACTTGCTTACCTTGAATACACTTGGTGGGTAGTTTAAAGCGCTTACCAAGACAATGTGGTCATTTTGACTTCACCTCTGCTAATCTAATGTGCCACTTCTAATTAATACAAGCTGAAATTGAGATTCTCTTTGGAAATCAACAATCTAATCCATCGTCATCTGTTATGCTAATATGGCTAATTTTGAGGTTGTTGGTAGAATTTGGACTTAACAGCAAAATCTAACCTTTTTGACCTTAACACCAAAGCATTTCTTCATTTGCAGGACAAAACCCTGCGTCTACGTGCATTTTACTTCAACTCCTATAAAGAAAGTAGTTAATATTCTTTTTTTTTTAAAAAAAAAATAATGTCGTATATCCTGTCTTAATTATCATTTTAAATAAAAACAGATGCCATTTTAATTGTATAGCAAATAGAAGCCATTGAGGCTAAAATAACGAAGTTAACCTTTCATTATATAATTGCATATTGCAAATTTAAAATTGCACAAAGTTTTATTATAGGCAACAAGTATGTACATAGACTTGTTTTCTATATTATCCATTCTAGAGATCTTTTCTTAAAATATATTCCAAGAATCACTCAATGCAGGAGATGTTGTATATTAATTAGAAATATTATGATCTAGATGGGATTTTCTATATTTTAAAGGCCTTTTTGAAAAACTCCAAATTTTTTCTAGCCCATGCATATAAATTCTAACCTAACGTTACGCAACCAGCTAGCTCTTGCCGGCACTCTCACGCAGGCGAGTACAGCATGTCTCTCTCACACACGAACAGAACTTTTTATGCAGGTCTCATTTGGACCGTCCGATTGAAGAGCGTCGAATCGAATCCATCGGATTAAAACTCTTGATTTGGGCTTTACCACGGAAGCCCGACCAAGGGTAAGGCTCCCCTTTATATAAAAATTTATTTACCCCTCGACCCTTTCCCCAGCAGCGCGAACGGTCTTCGGCCAAGCCCTTTCCCCAGCCGTCCTCGCCTCTTCCTCTCTCGAATCCTAACGACTCCTTACTCTTCGCCTGCACATGCCCCTTCCCCGGACGTCGGCGCTGCCCTCCTCATCCCCTCCCCCCTTTCTCTATCGAATCCTATTGGATCATCCTTTGACCCCAATTATCCAGGTTTGTTCAGCTTTGCGACTTGTACTGATAGTTTGCTTGATCGTTGAGATGTTTAGCAACGAACGATTTGTATTGACGTTTTGTTTGCGGAAACATTAGTGCGATTGACTAGATATTTCAGATTTAGTGATGAAATAATGTATAAAAATCTAAAAACAAATGTAGGTGGAAATGTAAGCTTAGCTTTAAATCGATCTGAGATTTATTCCCTCTCTTCCCTTCCTTCCAAATCTGCAACTTAGCGATCAGGCTGTGTGTAACTTTTTTTTTTAAGTAGGCGAGTAGGGAATGCTGGATTTGATCTCAGTACTTCTTGTCAACTACTAAAATCCTTATCATTTTAGCTAACAGATACAACTTCTAATGATTTATTTTTTGCAATCACATGCAGAGAGTGATTTCTAACTCTAGGTGGTTTTGAAAAGAGCTCACTGCATATGTAGGATTTTGATTATGCTGCGAGTTTTGTTTGCTATCAACTTTGAAGTAGCCACCCATATCTTTTATTTTTATAAACCAATCAGCTTTGATTTTTCTTAGAACTTAGTTGAGTGATGCTAAATTTTAATCCCTGGCTCCCCATCAACTTTAATTCATATTTAATTATAGCATTTTTCTCAAAAAGAAACTATAATGCTTTGAGGTGCTATTGTGGTAGTTATATATTTATGATATTTAGAATTTAGCTGATTTATGTTGAAACACATCAGCATTGATTTACCCGAATTTAATTGTCATCAATTTTTAATTAGCAACCTATTATTCTTTATTTTATGAAACTAACAAGCCTTGCTTTTTCTTAGTCAAATTCCAGTCCTTGCTACGTAAGCAAGCTTTTAAAGGTTTTTTCTAGATTTTTTTGAACCCATTAAAATATTTTGGTATGTAGCAGATGCAAGTTTATTGTCTTCAAATGATGTTAATGCCTATGTTCTTACATATGCATTTGTCTTGTTTGAATCACTTTTCCTGCAATTTCTTAAATTTAATTCCATGGATTACTTATTATATCTTTCTCAGGGCTACTTCATGGCAGCTTTCACATGAAGTTGATTGGAAGGTTCTATTATTCCCAGTGCTAGAGGAATTACTTTCCTCATTCTCAATTGTGCCGTTGCCACAATGACAGACATGTGGCTTTGCCTCTTGCTATTTGTTTCTATCCATGTTGGACAAACTCTATCAGATTCGTCATATTTAGTGGGGCTTGGGAGCTATGACATAACAGGACCTGCAGCAGATGTCAATATGATGGGCTATGCTAATGCTGAACAGGTTGCTTCTGGTGTCCATTTCCGGCTAAAGGCTCGGACATTTATTGTTGCAGAGCCAGGAGGGAATCGTGTTGCCGTTGTGAATCTCGATGCATGTATGGCATCTCAACTTGTGACAATTAAAGTCCTTGAGAGACTGGAATCAAGGTATTGTTCGCTTATGGTACAGTGATGTGAAGCGATATAATCTTTATGAATGATAATACTCATGAGTATTGTGTTCCATCTGACAAGTAAGAATCTAAATTAAATTATATGGAACAAATCTTTTTTGAGCTAAAATCATGTTAGTAGATAGTTATTTATTACTTCTACTTATACCGATGTATAAAGTTCTAAACTCTAGATAGCTGTGTCATTCCACCTCTAAATTCAGTATCGAAATTGAATACCAAATATTTTGCACTATACGCTTGACAAGATAACTTCCCGAAAGGATACTTATAACAGAAAACAAAGCTGTAAGGAATTTGTGCAATCAAACTATCAGGCTTGCATGCTTCCAGGACATCGATTGCGTGGTTTTATGAATTGTTAAATGTTTCTGAGGTGTGGACTCACTTCTTTCCTATGCTCATCATGGAAATTTGAATTTCTCTATACCTATTAAAATTTAGGATGTGGTTGGCATTATTCACTCTCCTAAATAGATGTTTGAATTGCCAACCACCATGTCGCGCATATTTGAGATTGAAGAATAATTGGAGCATTGTACAAAAAAAGAGGCAGATTGATATGTACAATTTCTCTTGGAGCAAAAATATTGCACTGATCTGTAAGATATTTATCTTCATAAATTTCATTTGTTATTTTCGTAAGCACCATTATGAATCTATTAATAGCATTTTGTAATTTTTTTTCATTAATTTGTGAACATTGATATTGTTGGAAAGCACTGAGCATTACAAAACTACTATTTGTTTTTTACTTGTTGGAGATGCGAAAGCTTCTGAATCCTTACCTCAAGTTCAGGCTGACCTAAATTTTGTCTTGGATGTTCTGGTACTCAGTTTTCCAGTGTCATAACAATATTTTCATGTGACTTGCAAACATAACAAATTTAGTGGACTCCTTTACTGGGTTGGTACATTTTATGTGCCTATCTTTATAACTGATGCAGGAAGACGTCATTGCCGAACCATCATAGAAGTTCTTAGTTATCACTCAAATTGAGATATTCCCTTATATGTGATAATAACATTGTGAATCCATTATCTGTAATGTATTAATTTGCTATTGTTCTAATTCTTCTTTGACAAAAAAGACATTAACTTTGTTATTATATTTAATAATGGCTATTCTTAAATCATTTCAAACCCAATCATCTTTCCAGCGTATTGAATGAATCATTATGTTTCTTTCTGGCAGGTACGGGGGTTTGTACAATGAAAAAAATGTAGCCATCAGTGGAATTCACACACATGCAGGGCCTGGGGGTTATCTCCAATATGTTGTATATATTGTAACGTCACTTGGCTTTGTAAGGCAATCATTTGATGTTATTGTTGATGGCATTGAGAAAAGCTTTGTTGAAGCCCATGAAAATCTTCGACCAGGAAATATCTTTGTCAACAAGGGTATGGAAGCTTGTCTTCATCTGCTGGATATTTTCCTCATATACTTTAGTTAATAGTAAAAACTGCCTAATTAGAAGCGTTACTCTTGTATTTGATTTACCATTAACATTTTTATTATAGAATTTGAATACCAGTGGATTTCTATATGTCATTTGCAGTATTAATGTCAGTCATATTTGTAGTTAATGCAGTTATTTCTTTTATATTCAGGAGAATTGCTGGATGCTAGTATAAATCGCAGTCCTAGTGCCTACCTTAATAATCCTGCTGAAGAGAGGAGCCAATATGAATATGATGTTGATAAAGAAATGACCTTACTAAAGTTTGTTGATGATGAATGGGGTCCCATTGGGAGTTTTAGCTGGTTTGCAACTCATGGTACCTCTATGAGTCGAACAAACTCCTTGATAAGTGGAGATAACAAAGGAGCTGCAGCTCGATTCATGGAGGACTGGGCAAAACAAAAAGGATACCCTAAAAGAATTGACAGTGTATATCCTGACACAATCATGACAGGCACTGAACATAAACGACTTCATCGAAGAGTTTCTGTCATAATTCCTCAGCCTCATGAGAAATGTATGTTTTTATGTGCTTCTCTCTTTTGGTTAGTATCTGTGTTGAGATTAATTGGTTCCTATTTGTCTGCTTAATCTGTTAAGGAAGATTCCAACTTATATATTTATGATCTAATACTCTCTCACAATCAAGCTACTAGCTCTGAGTTGTGAAAAACAAGATTGCATAGTTGATAATTAGGAAATGGGCCAAGATTTGAACTCTTGACTTTTAATTTTGATGCTATATTGAGATTTAGTTGGGTAAACTGTAAAGTAAAAGCTTAAGTTGTTAAAAAAAAGTCTATATATATATATATATATATATATATATAATTTAATTTCTTATATTCTGTGTCTTCTTTCTCCAAAGCTTACTTAGACTAAATCATCTATTGCAGTGCATGAGTTAAGACAGCTGGCATCCTCTTTCGAAGCATCAGGTGGAAGACAATTAGCAAGCTATGAAGGTATTTTGGAACGGATTCGAAACAGGCAAGATGGAAAACCAAAATTTGTATCTGCCTTTTGTCAATCAAATTGTGGAGATGTAAGTCCAAATGTGCTTGGAACTTTCTGCATCGACACTGGACTTCCTTGTGATTTCAATCACAGTACGTGCAATGGAAAGAATGAACTTTGCTATGGAAGAGGCCCAGGGTACCAATTGCTTGCTTTAGAAGTTTGGTGTTGATATATAAAATTTTGTGTTAATTCTTTAGATTGGTCTCTCCTTCAGATATCCCGATGAATTTGAGAGCACACGGATCATTGGTGACCGGCAATTCACTAAGGCTGTTGAACTCTTTGACTCAGCTTCTGAGCAGGTGGAGGGAAAAATTGAATTTCGTCAGACCTACTTAGATTTCTCAAATCTTGAGGTTACCCTTCAATCAAGTGATGGAGATCAGAAAGTTGTTAAAACATGTCCAGCAGCTATGGGATTTGCTTTTGCAGCAGGAACCACAGATGGTCCTGGAGCATTTGATTTTAAGCAAGGAGATAACAAAGTCGGTTCTAACTTAATATGGAATTGTCCTTTTACTTTTTATCTGCTTTTTCTTGTCTTTTGGAAAATGTTGGGCTACTCGTGTGATTATGCAATCTTATTGCTGGTTCAGGGCAATCCTTTCTGGAGATTAGTGAGGAACTTACTGAAAACACCTAGCAAGGAACAAGTTGCATGTCAGCAGCCAAAGCCTATTTTACTGGACACTGGTGACATGACTCTACCATATGCTTGGGCAGTGAGTTTCATTCTTCAGTTAACAGTTTTTTTTTGTGGTATACATGATACTGTCAATTAGCCTTTAACATTTTTTGACGAATTGGTAGATGTACCTTCCTTGTGAATATGGGATGCTTTTGCTTGATTCCCTAAAATCTTGTGAGGCTCTATACTGGGAGAATGCATGGAATATGACAATGCTCACATATCACCATGAGTACCATGAGTATCCTAAATTGCAATTTGAGAAAAAATAGTAATAGTATAGAAAATAAGTTTTTGTCAGTCGTTATCCATTCAAAGAGTGCATCATTATATTTCATATGGTAGCTTTTATGTTTTCTTCTCTCCTGATACTTGTTCAGCAACTACTGAGTTTTGCAGTAACCTTTTCTAGTCAATAATTAAAGATAGATTTATGCAATTGTAAGATGCCATATACTAATATATTAGCATTTATGGTACTCTTCTTTTGGGATTTTTTATCTTGTAATGGCTCAGTTTCTTCCTGTTTCTAAAGTTTTCATTATTACTATTAATTTTGACTGATTTTCTTTCTTTTTTTCTTCCAGCCCGCAATACTTCCAATTCAGATAATCCGCATAGGACAGGTGATCATCCTATGTGTACCTGGAGGTATATGCTTGTTTCTCTTCGTTTGCACAGGGATAGGATTTCAATATCATCTCTTCAGCTTATTGGAATGTGTTTAGCATAATAGTTTCTTGATTTATAATTTATTCTTGGCACTCATCTAGCTTTTGGGATATATATTGATTTTTCTCTCGTGCTGTTACGCTACCTCTTAAAAATTTCTTTTGCATATTTGTCAATTCTTCCTTAGAAGCTAAATACAATGTTGACACTTCAGATGTTTTGCAAGATTACAATAGTGTAATGTTTTTCTGCGTAGAGTTCACCACCATGGCTGGGAGGCGTCTCAGAGATGCTGTTAGAAAAGTACTTACAAGTGGTGAAAATGGTGAATTTGATAGCAATCTTCACATTGCTGTAGCTGGCCTGTCAAACACATACTCGCAATATGTAACCACTTTTGAGGAGTACGAGATCCAAAGATATGAGGTGCATTGAATCACAAATTATCTTAAATTTTGCCTATTTGTTTCTATTTAGCTAAGTAGCGTTTAAACAAACTGTGTTGTTTCTCTCATGGCATTCCTGTTTTACTTCAAGAAAGTGCAGCCTTTTATAGTCATTCTCACTAAACCTTTTTAACCTTTTCCCAGTATGCTACATCATATCATTAGTCTTAGCCCTCGCCATAAATTACGTTTCTCTCTATGTTACCTTCTGCATCTGGGAAAGTTTTCTATAATACTAAGAAGAGTCTTCCCTGTTATTCCTTTGTTTATACTATTGCATTTTAGAGCTCAACCGGCAGCAATTAATTTAAAATTTTTAGTTTATATCATCCATTTTCATGAATGGCTCTTCAATAGTTTATGAGCATCATACAATGGTGTACTTGAACATAACTCATTTGTTTTTCCAAAGGGGGCGTCAACCTTGTATGGTCCACACACACTGAGCGGTTACATTCAAGAGTTCGAAAAACTTGCTTCTGCTCTTAGAGATGGCAAAGACATTGAAACAGATTTGCAACCGCCAGATTTGTTAGACAAACAAATTGGCTTCCTCCCTCCTGTTGTTGTCGATTCAACTCCATTTGGAGTGAAGTTTGGGGATGTCAGCAAAGATGTCCCCGAAAATTCTACATTCAGGCCGGGGGATACAGTGGCTGCTACTTTTTGGTCTGCTTGCCCCAGAAATGACCTCCTGACCAACGGTTCATTTTCTCTGGTGGAAGTCTTAGACAGCAGCAGTAACTGGATTCCTGCCTATGATGATGATGATTTCAGCTTGCGCTTCAAGTGGTCAAGGCCCTCAAAGCTCAGTTCTCGTAGCTATGCAGCGATAGAGTGGAGGATCCCCGAAACAGTTGATGCAGGAGTCTATAGATTAAGACACTTCGGAGCATCCAAGACTTTGTTTGGGAAAATTAGCCATTTCACTGGCACTTCTCGTGCGTTTGTTGTGCTCTAGCGAAGTTTACTACATTTCCTGTTCGCTTTTGTGTTTTGCATGGACATTAACCTGACGTGTGCATGAGGATGTATGTACATATTATTTGGCTATTGTCTACAGTATCACATTTCTGATCTTTGTGCATCATGGTTACAGGCATCCGATTCCCGCTAATAAGAAAATGCAAGCATTTAATGACAATTGAAGCGTGAGGAAATGCTTCGGGCATTTGCTCTGGTTTGCCAATCAATAACACTGTTTTGCAGATGGCAAAAAAGGAAAGGATAAAGGTGGAAATATGAAAATAAAAAAGTGGCTTGGAAATGTGCTTCTTAAAAATATCATTTATTGGATCGGATTGCTTATAAGGCCAAATTATTCAATTGGGATATTGCTGTCCAAGTGCTTGATTCTCTTTATGAGATTGAATCACTTGGTTGATCACTTAATAGGTCAATCTTCCTTATCTCAACTATGAAGTTGGTTGTGTGATTTAGCCTAATTGTTTGGCCTAAATCAGGTGATTTGACATATTTTGACATTCTGGCTGATTAAGCTATTATATTTAATCATTCAATCTAGCATGATTGTATATCTTAACGTGAATAATTTGCCAAGTCAATTATTTTGATTTGTATATGTAGTCTAATAATTATCTAGTTAAATAGTCAATTTTAATCTTTCGTTTTAACCTTGTGATCCAAAACAATTGAGATATCTGATCAGATGGTATTGTCTTGATGATTGTTGGGCTCTGTTTGATGATCTATTTCTGCTTTACTAATCTGCTTCCGTTGATATTCTAGTTAGATTCAATCATTTAGCTTGATTGTGGATCTAGTTAGTTTTGTTTGTGAAGTATGCAATTTAAGGAGGCTTGTTGTCTAGCCTGATCATGAATATGCAATTTACCTTTACTTGGCTAGCATTTGGCTTGAACCAGATGTTTTGGTTTGATTTAACTATTAACTATATGTAGTAGGCCCGGGATATCTAATTAGGTCATGTAATCAAATCATATTTGCCCAACTCTCTTGTAGGTAATCTAGTTTTACCTTCTTTGACCTAATTAGATGATTTAATTAAGCCTAATTGCAATAATATTTACCCCAAGTCTTCTAAGTAGGTAATTTATTATTCTCTTCTTTGACCTAATTAGATAAATTCAACTAAACCTAACTACTTTGTGATTTACAAATTGGTTTAAATGATTCAATGTGCTACATCTAATCAGGCTTGACCTAATTAAGCATTCTAACTAGACTATCTAACCGATTTTTTGTAATTTAAAATGCCTTGACCATTTGACCTAATCAAAGTGATTTGGTTAATTTAATTAGGCCCAATTAATTGTCTCAATAACCTAACAATTAATTGTCAGTACTAAAGGCCCACCATCTGGCAAGAAGGTCTAATAACATTAAATAAAATATGATAGCTACTCTTTGGTAGGAAGGTCAATCATCTTAACCACATGTACTAAAAGTTTGACACAACTAAAGATAGCTTCTCTTTAGACCTGAAGTCCTCAGCCCAATCATCATCAATAGATGGGCCAATCGAATTCTTCTAGCTGGAAAATATATCTTACAAGAATTAACATAATTATTTATCAGCTTTTTATAAAAAAAATAAGTATATAATAAATTATACCCTAAACAAATGAAATCAAATATCTAAAATCTTGCATGTAGAGACTCTGGAAAGAATCACCTCGTGTGCCCGTAACTCTTGCAGCCTCTGGAGAATGAGAGCTGATGAATCATCTTTTTCTGCACCATTCCTTCTCGATTCTTCAAGTATTCTTCTTGTTGAACCTAATCTCTAGTCGTCTTCTTCATCACTCCAGCATTCAATCATACTCTGTCTTCAATTCAAGGTAAGACTATACTTTGTTTATACTTTTCTTGGTCAAACACCATCTCCAATCCGTGACCGCGTGTTTACTTTGTTACAACAGGGGTGAGACTTATCTGTTCGCTGCAATGCCGCCGATGCCCCACGCGATTCCACAGTCAAGTCAACATACAACCGAGCGTGTCGCATGCGTTCACGGTTCAAAGTCAAAGCTCCATATTATATAGCGAGAAATCTATCGAACTCCTAAAGCGCATCCCAATTAACCATGGCCGGGAGGAAGGACAAAAAGGAGCAGGTGCGGCCGCTCACTGTCGCCTCCGCCTCCTCGTCTCCCTCCGTGATTCCGCTCGGCGGCGCCGACGAGGCGGCCGCCGCCTCGCAGTGGCGCTCCCTCCAATACCTCCGCAAGCGCCGGTACGCGGTCTGGTGCTGCGGGTGCTGCTGCGCCACCGTCGTCGTCCTCGGCCTCACCATCCTCATCCTATCTCTCACCGTCTTCAAGGTCAAGGATCCGACCCTCACGATGAACGCGCTCCGCCTCGACCGGATCAACACGGAGCTGAGCGGCCCGGACACCGGCAGCCTCGTGCTCGTCAACGCCACGCTCATCGCCGACGTCTCGATCAAGAACCCCAACGTCGCCTCCTTCCGTCTCGACAACAGCACCACGGAGTTCTACTTCGGCGGGGAGACGGTGGGGGTGGCGTACGCGCCGGCGGGGAACGTGCCGGCGCAGAGGACGGCGCGGATGAACGTGACGGTGGACGTGCTGACGGATCGGGTGGTGCGGCAGATGAATCTGACGCCGGAGGAGGTGGCGGTGGGGGCGGAGGTGAATCTGACGAGCTTCACGCAGATCAGCGGGAGGGTGAACGTGCTAGGGATTTACAAGAGGGATATTGCGGTGAACATGAACTGCAGCATGACGCTGGAGGTGTCGGCGATGCATGGGGAGATCAAGAACAACAGCTGCGTGGCTGATGTCCAGTGAAGTGTGGTCGATCTCGATCGATCGAACCATGTATGGCGTAGATTTTGGAGGTTCTTACGGGTATAAATTTGGACTTAGTTTATACTTTGATTGTTCTTTTTAATCTATTTGATATATATATACAAAAAAGGATTAAGTTTTATCATCCGATCAAAGACTAAGCTAGTAAGCTATAATATAAAAACCGCCGTCGCCGGGAATCGAACCAGGGTCACCCGGAGACGGAAATACTCACCACCACACTATAACGACTTTGTGAAAAACTCATTATATAAATTATAAATAGTGATACTTTTAAACTTCTAGTACATTCCCAAATCCCATCGGTTCAGAATATTCTCTCTTTCGAGGCATACAGCACGCGATATAATAAATATCATAACGTCCCACTCCATCGACGCTCCCACTTGTTTCGTTCGCTCTTCGTCTTCTTCGACAAATCCCCAATCTTTTCTAGCCATGTTCGCCATTCTTGGGATGGGTGGGTGGGGGCGATTGAAGAATTCGCCCCACTGGTTCCTCTCATCGATGCAGCATCGAGAGCACGGCGGATCCATGTCGAGCCGCTCAAAGTACGCGTCGCCCCTGTTTCTTAGGGGAGGGATACGATGAGATTTGCAATTCCATTGGATCTTGGAGGATCTCAAGGTAAAAAAAGTTCCAGATTCATCTTGTTATTGTCGCAGCTAACTAGCTATATCTCATTGGTTTGTTCGTTCAAATGATTTGTTCAATCGATCTCCTCGGCACTAGTTCATTCTCCTTAAGTTATTCCAAAAAATCGACTAGACTGAACCTGCATGATTTTATTTTCACTTATAAGTTGATTGGCATTTTTTTTGGGAGTACCTATGACTTGTGCCATTTAATCCAAAAGTTTTGGGGAAAGATGAGGATTCGTTCTTTCCTCAGCTTTCGTTCAGGATCTAACAGGTTAGGAAGAGAAAATTATTATAAATTCTACCCTTCTCTAAAAATTCCGGTTAGGACGGAAGTAAAAAGTAACCTAGTGCCAGTGTTAGCGCCCGTGTGCGCGCTATAGGTGAGAGAATAAAAATTAATAAAAATTCGTATGGATATAAATAATTAACAAAACTAATTATTTTAATTAAAAACAAATAATTAACTGGAGTGATGATGAACATATCCAATTAGCATAGGAACAGTCAATGGCGGGGATATATCTGAATCAACTTTTGAGAAGAGAGAAGAGTGCCAAAACTTCGTTATTCTTATCTATGCGATCTGTTTTGTCTCTTTAGCTAACGTGATGCACTCTGAGTTGGGAAATCTTTTGTTTTTTGTTTTGGTTTCATCACCCACCCTATGTGAGTTTTATTATTTTTTGACGATATTGATTGCAAATACGAATAGTAATATGTTATTTATTTTGTTTATTACATTTGTATTTCTGCCAAAGAATACATGATTTCTGGTAGAGTTTTCATTTGCACTTGTCATATGCTTCGATTATCATTTAACCTCTTGTGGTTTTTTTTTCTTATCTACTTTCCAGTTTGATCTCAAACTATTCCATTCAGTTTAGTTCAAGTTGCAATTTTGTTTGTAATGCACCGTGTAGATTGGCCGACCCTGACACAACATGAAATCAAGAGTATTAAAATATTAAATTCAAAGTAATTTCAATTGTATGTTAAAAATTCAAATAACTAGGCCCGAAACAAAAACCTCAAAGTCTAGATTCATTTTTTGGAAATCCCCATATCAAAAGCTCTCTATCTTTTGTTGTTTAAATCCTGGCTTATAGTTAGTAAAAGTATATGATTTTCATTCGTAATAATATAAATTTAAAATGAATAAATTGGAACCCAGTTACCCAGCCAATAGACTGTTATATGTGGGCCTGCATCATGCAGGGACCCACTTGCAGATAAAGGAAAGAAGAGGACTTTTGTGTAAAAGTCCTTAATTAAGGAAATCAAATTCCCACGTGTACGAGGGAATTGAGGCAATTGGAATATATGGCAATTGGAAATTAGACATTTTGGGAGAATTGGAGTTGTCTCGTTTTTTTGACGAGAGCAAAAAGGGAGCGGAGGCAGGAGAGAGGAAAGAGAAGTTGATTTCTTCCGAGCATGATCTTGGAGTCATATACCGTCTGATCGGCGCGAGATTTTGCAGAGTCTCTCCTGGGGTAATTCCTTACATATCCAACGGCTAGATTTTCGATTGGTCTCTTCTAGATGCTGTTTTGATTATAGTGGCGAATTTAGGGATAGTTTTTTCCTGTGTGATTTTTCATCTTGTTATTGATGATATTATTGTTGTGAAGAGACATTGTATTTGTTGGATTCATAATGGAATTTGGTGGCCGGCTCCGTGGTTTTTTACCCTATCTTTTAGGGGTTTTTCCACTTAAATCTTGGTGTTCTTGTGTTTGGCTGTGTTTTCTGAGTTGATTACAATTTTACTGCATCTACATATTGTTGTGATTACACAAGTAAGATTAGGGATTTTATTATTATCAAGGTAAAATCCCAACAGTGGTATCAGAGGCAGGTTGATTATTTGCTTGTGTTAATCATGGAAGTTGGCAATAGGATGATTGTCCTTAATGGAGAAAATTGGCTTATTTGGAAAGCCAAGATGGAAGACTACCTATATTGCAAGGATTTATTTGATGTAGTTGAGAATGAAACCAAATCAGAAAAAATAGCAGATGATGACTGGAACAGGTTGAATAGAAAAGCCATCAGTTATATTCGGCAGTGAGTAGAAGATAGTGTTTTTCATCATATTGTGAATGAAAAAGTTGCATATAAGTTGTGGAAAAAATTAGAAGACTTATATGAGAGAAAGACTGCTGGTAATAAGGCTTTTCTGATTAGAAAACTGGTGAATCTGAAGTATATGGAAGGTGGAAAAATTATTGAGCATTTGAATGACATGAAAAGCATCATCAATCAGTTGGCTTCTATGAAGATGATAATTGAAGATGAATTGCAGGCACTTCTGTTATTGAGTTATCTACCAGAGAGTTGGGAGATTTTGGTTGTATCAGCACCAGATGGTATGCTATCCCTGAGCCTAGTATCTTCAAGCTTGTTGAATGAAGAAACTAGAAGAATATCTGTGGATGAAAATAGATCTCAAGTATTGGTGACTGAAAATCGTGGTAGAAGCTCAAATAGATCTCCACACCAGCATGGGAATTCTAGGAACAGTTCATCTACCAAAAAAGATGTTGAATGCTTTTATTATCATAAGAAGGGACATATCAAGAAATATTGTTGGTCATTCAAGAAGGCTCAAAGAGGAGAAAACAGTAGAATCAGAAGAGAGGATAAAGAGAGCAACACTACAATCACTATAGATAGTGATGTTGGCATTCTAGCAGCTAGTGACACAGAAAGTATATTGGCGGTCAATGGAAAAGACAGTTGGATCATTGACACAGGTGCTTCTTTTCATGCTACCTCTTATATTGATTATTTTTTATCTTTACATTATTGTGACTTAGGTGTTGTAAAGATGGGAAATAAGGATACTGCAGTTATCAGAGGCAAAGGGGATATCATTATCAAGACTAACCTTGGACATAAGATGATTCTCAGAGATGTAAGGTATATTCCTGACTTGAGATTCAGCTTGATTTCACCCGGTGTTCTTGATGATGGGGGCTTAGTGAGCACATTTGGCAATGAAAAGTGGAAGCAAACAAAAGGGTCACTTATATGTGCTAGAGGAGGCAAGCAACATGCTCTTTATCACATTGATGTTGAGATTCTCAGAGGAGAAATTAGTACTGCTTCAGCACCTACTTCAAAGTTATGTCACAGGAGGATTGGACCCTTGAGTCAGAAGGGTGTGAAGATTCTGTTAAAGAATGTTATTTCTCCTAAAGTTCAAAGTGAGCCAGTTTCTCAGCCAGGGGGAGAGTTCCAAGATGAACACCAGATAATTGATGCAAGCAATGCACAGAAAAGACAGATATCTCAGCAATCTCAGATGAAAACTCAGTTGAGAAAGTCTCTTAGAGGAGGAAAACCTTCAAGGCTATTTGACAATGGTTTTTTCATGAGCAAAGATGGAAGAAAGTCATAATGCTATCGAGTGAAGAAGGTTGTGACAAAAGAGAAGACTGAGGTTTGCAAGAAGATGATCGGCGTGGTCATCCTTGCATGATGCAGGAGGGGGAGATTGTTATATGTGGGCCTGCATCATGCAGGGACCCACTTGCAGATAAAGGAAAGAAGAGGACTTTTGTGTAAAAGTCCTTAATTAAGGAAATCAAATTCCCACGTGTACGAGGGAATTGAGGCAATTGGAATATATAGCAATTGGAAATTAGACATTTTGGGAGAATTGGAGTTGTCTCATTTTTTTGACGACAGCAAAAAGGGAGCGGCGGCAGGAGAGAGGAAAGAGAAGTTGAGTTCTTCCGGGTGTGATCTTGGAGTCATATACCGTCTGATCGGAGCGAGATTTTGCAGAGTCTCTCCTGGGGTAATTCCTTACATATCCAACGGCTAGATTTTCGATTGGTCTCTTCTAGATGCTGTTTTGATTACAGTGGCGAATTTAGGGATAGTTTTTCCCTGCGTGATTTTTCATCTTGTTATTGATGATATTATTGTTGTGAAGAGACATTGTATTTGTTGGATTCATAGTGGAATTTGGTGGCCGGCTCCGTGGTTTTTTACCCTATTTTTTAGGGGTTTTTCCACGTAAATCTTGGTGTTCTTGTGTTTGGTTGTGTTTTCTGAGTTGATTACAATTTTACTGCATCTACATGTTGTTGTGATTACACAAGTAAGATTAGAGATTTTATTATTATCAAGGTAAAATCCCAACATAGACTTCAATTTTTTAATGTAAGGCGTAAATTAGGCTTTAAATTTTTATGTAATCTTTTTATGTAAATTAGGCTTTAAATTACATAAATTTTTTTTTTATGTAATCTTAATTCTTTCAAATAAATGGGAAAAAAAACCCGATTCGTGCCCACCCTTATGGACTCGACTCATTGAGATCGTAGTGCATTCACATCTTCGGTATTACTGTGGGTTTCCAGAACCTTCTAGGAAGGCATGAATTTTCTTCTCCTCGAAGTTTATAGGATTTTTAAGTTAAAAAACAACTCTAAAGTAGGACTACCAAGCATTCACATCTCCGGTATTACTGTGGCTTTCTAGAACGTTCTAGGAAGGCAGGAACACCTTGTCAGCTAAGTTCAAAAACGAGGTCTTGAATTTTCTTCTCCTCGAAGTTTATGGGATTTTTAAGTTGAAAAACTAACTCGAGAAGTACCGATTCCACTGTCCCCGCGAGCCCATCTCATGTTGCATCGGGGCCCATTCATGACTTGCAGCGTTGAGGAGGGTGCGCCTTTGTTCTCACCGCTGCTTCACCAACCACTAGGGGAGAGCAATCGGGATTTCAGTACCGGTACCGGTACCGAACTCCCGAACCTCAAATTATAGGTACCGGTACCGGTACCGAATTCTACTTCGGGAGTTCGGTACCGGTACCGATTTCCCGAAATCCCGAATATTTTTAATTCTAATTTACGTATTTCGATATTTATATTCGGTATTTACGTATTTCGGTATTTGTATTAAAAAATACTGAATATTAATATATAAATATTATTTTTTAATTAAATAATACATGAAAAATCGGGACTTCGGGACTTCGGGATTTTCCGAAATAGTTTTTAGGTACTGGTACCGGTACCGATTTCCGGAATAAAATTTTGATACCGGTACCGAAGTACCGAAGTACTGAAAAGTTCAGTACGGTACTTCGGTACCGGTACCATTTGCTCACCCCTACCAACCACCCTTCGATCGTCTCCACGCTCCCATTTCGCTCCCTCATTCGGGAGGGACCGAGCACATTGTCTCTATCCATAGGTGATTGTTGTCTTGTCCGCAGCAGCGTTTATCCCACTGCGCTGTCACGTGACACACGGCTCGGCAAAAAGCACCAGGGTCACAACGCCCGAGGTCGGTCGTGCTGGCCACGCCGTCCCAAAAGTAATGGCGAAAGATGACGATATAACGTTGCGTCGACACTGTCATTCAAAAACTCCTACCGTCAACCTAACGCCCATTCATCTCTTTTGAATTGGGTCTCTGACTTCTCGCTCGTTCGTCTCAGACTAATTTGACCCTCTTCGATGTGCATATTTTCCATTTCAAACCTCGAACTGACGGTTGTGATTGCTTACCCGATCATCCGGTCCCTATAAAGGTTCTCGTAGCCGCTGTCCCTGCCAGTGCCTGCGAATGGGGGATCGGGGATTGTATAGGCTGCATTCTGCAACGATGGCGGAGCACAAGAAGGAGTCTGCAGCGGAGTTGCTGTTGGAGAAGATAACTGACAAGTTCCACGGCGGGGACTCGTCGTCTTCGGATTCGGACGAAAAGAAATCATCGGGAACTTCCGCGGCGGTGGCTGCCGCCGATGCCGTCAAAGCTAAGATCTACCGTCTCTTCGGGCGCGAGAAGCCGATACATACAGTCCTTGGTGGCGGGAAGCGTACGTATCCTTTCGCGTTGATGCCTTCTATTTCTTTTTCGTTATATACGAAGATTTCACTTACCAGGCTTCTTTTTCTCATATGTTTGATTTAGATCGTATTTGTTTTTTTCGCTAGTACCATAAAAGATGAGAGTTTTAGTTTTATTATGACTTCTCGTCTTTCTTATTTTGCATTCGTATCCTTACCAGTTACCACTCGAATACCTTAAAAACCCTAGCACCGTTTATATTGACGTGTTGATTTGATCGAGGTGTTTAGTGATAAGGCTTAGTTCATTAACTTTATGTGCTTTATGGATCAATCCAGTTTCTTTTTTCATTTGAGACTTGTTTTGACGGAGTGAGTGAGTATAATAGGCACCAGGTTAGGTTTGTTTGTTTGTTTCTTGAAGGCTAGCTTCTGAAGGGGACGTTTTGTCAAATTCTTCTAATCTAAGGAACAATTTGTGCGCAGCTGCTGATCTTTTCCTATTGAGGGACAAGAAAATATCAGCCGCGACGCTTGGCCTAGCAACCGCCATCTGGATCTTCTTCGAGCTGATGGAGTACCACCTGCTTACTCTGATATGCCATGGTCTTGCTCTTCCCCTGGCCATCATTTTCCTCTGGTCGAATGCGAGTACTTTCATCAATAAGTGAGCATCTTTCTTCCAATCGTTTTGTTTCTCGTAGCATTTTCTATCTGATGGCTTACTGTGTATGCTTGATTGATAGATCGCGACCTCATATTCCTGAGGTAAGTATTCCCGAAGATTTAGTTTTAAACATTGCGCATTCACTTCGATATGAGATCAACTGGGTGTTGGCTACTTTGAGGGAAATCGCGTTGGGGCGTGATCTGAAGAAGTTTCTTATTGTAAGTTAATTAGTCTATATATTTTGGAGTCTTTACATTTGGTTCTTTGGTTTACTTCTGTTGTTTCTGGTGCTTTGATTTTTAGGCTATTGCTGGACTTTGGTTTCTCTCAATCGTTGGCAACTGCTTCAATTTTTTGACCTTATTCTATATAGGTAATCTTAACTTTCGATATGTGTCTTATGTCTTGTTATCTTTCGTGCATTCATCTTTGGAGTTTGATTTTTTTTACATCTTTGGGGTTTGGAAACAGCATTTGTTACGCTGCACACTGTGCCAATTCTGTATGAAAAGTACGAGGGCAAGGTTGATGCCTTTGCAGAGAAGGCGGAAATAGAGTTCAAAAAACACTATGCGGTTATCCACGCTAAATACTTGAGCAAGATTCCAATGGGGCCTTTGAAAGATAAGAAGGTTCAATAGATGGAAAATGTACCATGTAGTTTTTGCTGTTGATGGCGGCAGTTTTATCAACTAGTGGCAGTTTTTCGGTTGTAATGAATGTTTATCCATTATCTGTATTGAACTTATTTGTTTACAAGTAAGATGGCCATGACCACTGCTAGTACGGGTTAAATTAAATAGATTCAAGTTCTATTGTACCACGCATTGCAATTTGGTTTTTATATCTATGATATTTCATTTAATACATTTGGTTTATTTCTAAATCTGATATTTAAAGTTTTCTATTTGTCGTAATGGTTCTTTTGCTGTCCTAGTAAGCTTAGTCAGAAGAGGCAGGTTGCTTCGCTGATGGATAATCTATGTGATGCACAATAAGTGTGGCACTTAAGTATTGTACCAAGCATGGCAATTTGGTTTTTATATCTATGGAGATTTCATTTAGTGCACTTTATTTACTTCTAAATCTGATATTGAAAGTTTTCTATTTGTGCTTGTGGTTCTTTTGCTGTCCTAGTAAGATAGTCAGAAGAGGCATGGAGATGGATAATCTACAGTGTGCTGCATTAATTGTGGAACTTAAGTTTCTGTGGTTCTATTTTTTCTCTCAAAGGTTCCTGTGGTAGTTGAATTTCCTCTTTTTCAATGTTTTTTTATGATTACAAAATTCTCTTGTGATGTGTAGTTGATACCAATACCGCCATAACGTGAAACAGGGTCACCTCCACTAAGCATGTAGGAATGAAGCTTATATGCGAGATGTTTTGGGAGAACTTTTGTTCACGTCATGATTATTGGAGTTTGTTCTGATTACTGATTTTCATTTGCTGAATAAAGTGAGTAATGATGCCATGTTTGATGTTCCTTGTTGATCGCATATGAAGCCCTTCTGATTGTTGGTGATGGTCAGGGAATCCTCTTTTGCGCTGTGTTATCTTGCCAATACTGTTTGACGTTAGTTTTTTAAAAAAATATTTGTTCTGAGTAAGCCTTTATTTTTTGTTTTTGGTTGCTTTCTTACATAGAAACGAGGCTAATCATTTTTACCTTGAAAAGCACTTGTAAACTTGTGCTTTAAGAATCATAGAGAAGTTTTATATGCATCATAGCGACATCAAGTAACTTCCATTGTTAGCTTGAGGGCTTGTTTGTCTCAATTATACTCATTTTATGCGATTTACAGGTATATGGATTCTGTAAGTACTGTGTTGCTACTATGCATCAGATTGTGATTGGCATTTTTCACACAACAAAGTTACTTATATTTATTCCATAATGAAGTATTTTTACACTTTGTTGAGGCACTGTTTAGTGTTAATCAACAAAGTTACTTATATTGAATTTACGAGAGCGTTTAAATCTTTGATCTACTGGCATGGTGGTGTGGATTTGCATCTAATGAAATGTTTATCAGTCTGTCATTTGACTATTTTATTGGTCTACTAACGAAAATGTTTTTGTATTGTTCAAGAATCAATTTCTCTGCTCTGTATCTTGTGGCAACCGTTGTTGAAGCTGTCAAGAAAACTACAATCTTGGAAAGCTTCACAACCGTTGTTCACGCTACTGGATAAATAAAGGTCCGCGCTATAACTAGAAATAATTCTGTCGTTCGTTGAGATAGTGGGGTTGTTAATTGCGATATAAGTATTCTAAATTGATTGAAACAGATTGATCCGACCTCAGGCATGATCTAGTTGTTCTAGGTTACATTGCCCAACAAGCTGACTATGGAACGCAAACCTTATCAAGTACCATTACTAATTCCTAGATAACCAACTTATGTTAATGTTGATGATATGATTGAATCTAATCGTTTTGATTTATACAGTTTGAGGTCCCTTGTGTAGGAGTTCGGCGTGGCAGCCAAGTGGGGTAGTCACTTCGGAAGAACAGAATTTTCAGAGACAATGCCTAAGTAAGAATAATGAGAAGAAAATGAATAGAAAAATTGAATGTCTATTTCATAGTAAGAATGAATTATCTATGTCAAGCTTCATGCAAATCATTTTTTTTTTATTCATGGATAAACACGTTAAATTAATTTCTCATTTCTATTAGGATGAATTAATTATTAATCTGAGAGCTTGTCTTCATTCTCATCTTCAGTACTCCTAAAAGCAAAAAGAAGGTAATAAGCATGATCAAGACATCCTTGCTCCAATATTTAAGTTAGTTTGTGTGTAAAGAAAGAACATTATGGAATGAACATTTATACTTGAGTGTTGAGTGAAACACTCACTCATCCGGTGCTTGACTTCATCTTATTATATTTTGATCCCTTTAAATAATCTTTTCATAAGGTTCATAGCAAGATTGCTTATGACACCCATAAATAGATATATCATGAGAGTAAATAGATACCAAAATTGAATATCGATTTCACAATAGGAATGAATTACCTATTATAAGCTAATTTAATTCAATTATTACGCTTCATATTCTTAGCTCGTTGGTTTGTTGAGCATACATTGATTAAGTTAAAGGTCAAATGTAATATACTTTTCAATGGCTAATCTCGCAATTTCTTTCATTTTTCATTCCTTTCTACTAAAAGAAGTTAAGTTAATCCTTAGAAATTGTAACATAGGTATTTGAATAATATATGTGATTTTTTTTAAGCTTCACACACAGATAATAGATGTTAACACAACATAGAAGAATATCATAATTTTTATAAGACTAGATATGTTGTGCCAATCGTTGAGCATATCACACGAATAAGTGAACTAAATTGTCAAAATATCTTGGTGGCTTGTAGATGACATATTAGTTTATTTATCAAAGTGATGAGTAGTTAAAGAACCTAATAGACTTTAAAATAGGTCAATCATTCTCTACTTATTTGAGAAAGGGCATATAGGTTAAATTTTATTTTAAATTTGGATGTAAACCTCAACCATAAAAATGCAAAGCCTAGTAGGAATTTTCTTTGGGCTATTTTGAATTTTATTCTTTTTATTCATAATTGAAATGTTAAATTGAATATGCACACACGTGTAATATTTAAGTTGACTTTATAGCTTTGATGAAATTAATATTTTTTCCCCATTTTTGTTTCTAAGGCTCAATTTTTTTTTTATTTTGTAAGTTGTTAAATAGTTAGCCAAATAAAAGAATTTTTGGAATTTTAATTTAAAAACTACAATTTATATTACTAAATCTTGAGACGGATTTTGGACCTAGAAAAGAGATATCACTTTACTATCTCATTTTTGGTTTTTTAAAAATAGAAAAAAAATGGTCTCTAGTCTTCATTCTAACATCTATTTTTAATAGATAAGACCATAAGATGTTACAAAATAATTTTTAATATTTATTTCTTTTTATTTAAAAAAAACACTATCATCAACGAAGACTTTTGTCTACCATTGGGTATATTTGCTCTTAGGAGCACGAACCCAAACTCCGATCTCTAGGATTAAAAGAGTATTTTTCCATCGGAGTGCCTTCACACTGTAAGAGCCAAAATGAACCATTGGCGTTCACGCATCAGCCGCAGCACCCTATACCTTTTCAAAAACTTCGCAAGCTCGATCCATTTCTCCCCAAACCTCTCTTTGGATTGGACGATGCGATGGGGAAAACTGTGCTTCTACTACAATCGACCGATTGATTCGTCGGCCTGAAGCGATCTAATCTGGTTCGTATTCGCTGAGCGTCCTATTCCATTTTTTTTTTTTTTTTGTAGATCTCCTCATTTGTAGACGAAGGACCTATGGAGGGATCGCTGTTTTACGGTGCGATTCCTTCCAAGTTTGCCTTCGGATAGAAAAACCAAGCAAGGCGGGGATGGTCGGGCTCGCTATTTAGTTCGATCTCCGGCGATCTCCGGATCCGTACTCCTTCGTACAGTGAGTCGAAACTTGGTAGGAAATCGAATAGGAAAAGGGATCGCGAAGGGCCCAGCAGAGGGGTGTTGATCTCGCAAGATGAGATCTCTCTAACGATGATCACAACCTTCGCAGAGCAAAATGCCAGCCGTGTTCGTACGACGCATGAACTCTGATTTTCACGGCGTCTCATACCGCGGCCACATGCGTTCGAAATCGTCCATTTTCTGTTCTTGCTTCCTTGCTTTTGGTTTTTACTTGATCGAGAACCCTTATTGATTTCGATAGTCATGTTGACTGTCGCAATTTTAACCTCTTGGGTGCTTAATTTTCCGCCTTTGTTGCACAGCAATTAATCTAATTCTTGCTGTTGCTCTAGAAATCGTGTAGTTTACTTTGAAAATCGTGCATAATTTGATGAATCAATATTACACGATTTTCAGATCAAAAGCAAAGGTCATATTGAACCTTGCACAACAATCTAGGAAAAATTTTCGTGAGCGAAAGTGAGTTGCTGCAGAACATTCTATTACCAATTGTGCCGATCAGCAGTCTCAGAGATATCATTTCTGTTGGTGTTTTTTATTTAGAAAATCTAAAAAATTCTTCTTTATTTAATTTAATGTTTTGGGTCTTAAAATTTTTTTTATTAATTTTACCTATTATTTTATTTATCTATTTAGCTTATAATTAAAGTTAACAAATAGTCTTAATTTCTAGCCTTTTTTAATTAATGTTTCTATTAATTGAGGGAGGCTAACTAAATAGATATGATTTTTCTAAGGTTGTGATCTTCTCACGAGCATAAAAAACTCTTCGAGAGAGAAGATAATAGAAAGAAAAAATTTTCTTTTTTTCTCTCTCAAAAACTTTCTTTTGCTCTCAAGCGCTCAAAGAATCTCTTCAACAATCGCTCCACCGATGCGCTGGCAAAAACGGATTTCTGATTGAATCTTCGGGTGAAAGATTGGATTTTATCCCGCGCGAGAGACCGTATATTTGGCTAAAGAGAGTCGCCTCTAAGTTCTGATTTATTTTATAGGATTATACAATTTTAGGCCCAACAATTTTTAGGTAAATATCTGTATAATCCGTGTAATCCTGAAATTATTTATTTTTTAATCTTCAACATCATATTTACATTTTATTTACCTCATAATTTATAATTTGCTCGTCGTATTCAAATTCTAAAGAACTCTCGCATATCATATTCATATCATATTTGTAGTTTATATTTAATTAAAGTCTCTCGCAGATTGCTCGCGCAAGATTTCTATTGTTAAGAGATCTCGCACCTTCGTTATTTTCGATCTGCTGTCGCTTCTGTATTTTTTTTGTTTTGTTAATAGATCACGTATAACTGTTATTTTATTTAATTAGTTGATTACGTGTTAATTGCTATGCTATTATTTGACTTAGTTATGTTTAGTCGATGATTTCGCATTTCTTATTTTAGTCTAATTTCCAGATTTAGATTAATTATTGTAATCGTCAAATTCTAATCATTCTGTCAAGAGATGCATCATTAATAATGTTAATTCTGTTTGTTTTATTACTTGTGAGAAATCAATATTAGATCTGATAATTGTTAGTTAATTTTCTGTTACGAGATTACCTCTCACATATCATATTTCTATCTTCTAAAATCTGCCTTCGATTAATTAGATTTGTATTTCTATACGTTTGTTGCTGTATAGGAATAATCTGCAAAATTATTATTTCACATACGTGATCTCTGATCTCGCATATTGCTCAGGCATACTATTTCAAAAATCTTGCTAGTTGCTATATCTATCCTTTTTCTCTCGTATATTTGTTGTTTTACTGAAGTAAATTTAATTCTGTCTCTCGTATATTTGCTCAGGCATCCAAAATTTAATTATGTTACTGTTAAGATTTAAACATCTTCTTGCATAACTTCTGTTAAGAGACTTCGCAATTGTTACTTAATTCCAGATCTGCTAGCATAATTTCTATTTAGAGATCTGTTGTTACTTAATTCCAAATCTGATCTTGCATATTTTTTTAATCCTTCTATATATCTCGCATATGAAAATCCTGCTACGATTAAGTATTACTTAATTTAATTCTGCCATTAAGTATTGATATTTCTTAATTTTCTCATCAGATTTGATACATAAATTTGATCCGAACCACGTTTTTAAATTTTTGGTCTCGTGATTTGATTTTAATTGTTTTGCATCATTTGCCTAAACTACCTGCTAAACTTTTCTGCATATTAGACATTAATTTTATTTGTCTACATAAATATTATCTGTTATTGCAAATCAAACTCTCATCCATTCCATTTATATAAAGTCTACGCATTGTTTATTGATTAAACTCTTGATCTGCTAGTTAATAGTAATTACTTTTGATTTAAATCACGTAATCAGATTTGCGTCCTGTTAATCGTATTTTGATTATCTGCATCTGTTACTTTACATCTATTAATTTCTATTAGATTTGAATTTCTGCTGATCTTCTATAATTATAGAT
This sequence comes from Costus lasius, assembly GCA_027563935.2. Lineage (NCBI taxonomy): Eukaryota > Viridiplantae > Streptophyta > Magnoliopsida > Zingiberales > Costaceae > Costus > Costus lasius. Next base: position 14,984,408 of record CM050449.1, read on the forward strand.
CTGCATTTTAGTGTTTAAATCTGCATCTTATTGTTAAATTCTCATAATTACTTTAGTAATTATAATTACATTCCCATCTGATTAGAACTTAATATCTTAATTACTTTTGAGTTGCATTCTCTAATTAATGTTAATTAGACATATATCTCACATATTTTTATAAATCTACACCTTCAATAAGATTAAATCTTAATAATTAAGATTTTACATCTCTGATCTGCGTAATCATTCTGATATATTGCTCTGGATCAATAATATTCTCTTGCATCTTTATTCCCATAAATTAATTAGTTTTGTTAACATTCCTGATTAGCTCCATAAATCCATGTCTTTGGATCTTCTAATTAGATCTCGCATCTAATTCAAATCTGCAATTATTTTTTTTTTAGATCGGCTTCTTAATTACTAATAAATTTGCATCTTCACTATGTTTCTGTGCATTTAAATTCGGTTCTAATATATATGTGCATCTGATTTAATTCCACAATCAATTCTGATTATTAGATCCGTTTTCTTAATCTCTGCGTTTGATTATTGATTATTATTAAAATTGCAAATCTTATAGGTGGCATCTGATTTAATTGAATTATGTTGAATTATTTTCATTTTCGGCATTTGAGATTAAACTTAGCACGACTGGGCTCTCCAAGTCACGCCCACACATGTGACGCTAAAATCAGCGTTAAATACTTTACATGAAATACTTAACATGTTAATCATATTTTTTACTTGTATTAATCATTACAGTGCACTTTTTTCCATCAATAATATTTGTTTTAATTTCTGCTATTAGTCAATGTTAGTTATTGTGAAAATATATATTGACTGTCTATTGAAAATTTATTACTTGCATATTTAAACTATTTATTGCTTGTAATTTTATTTCTTTTAGATATTGTCTAGCTTAAATACTCACTCCCTGTGAAATTTGAAAATGTTATAAACCTAATTTAAAATTCATTCGAATGTGAGGGTGTTTAGCTAAGATCAATACTCCAAAACTCAAAATAAAGAATTTAGAACTAAGTCTATTGATGTAGGATATTCCATAAACTCTAATATATATAGGTGTCTAGTAATCAATTTTGATAAATTGTGATAATAAATTGAGTAGACATATTAAGATGTGATATATATATATATATATATATATATATATATATATATATATATTAAATGGTTTGTATTTCATAATGTGATAATCTTGTTGATTGCCTCACTAAGGGTTTAAATCAAACCAAGGTGATCCCCTCATCTAGGGGAATGGTGTCTATAATGGGCCCTCCTACAGTAGCAACCCAACCTCCGTGACAGGTAGACCCTGGAAAGAAGTTCAATGGGTAATAACAAGCTGACTGGTTGGCCAAGGAATATCAAATAATAAATTATAAAAACACTTATGTGCTTATTGGAGTTATTTTAAAGGCTTCAATACCCCATTCCTAAGGTGATTGTAGTACTCCTATGTAGATGTAAGGTTTGAGTATATAACTCTTAAAGGAACCCAAAGATATATACTGAGAAGTGCCTCTACACATTTCTTCATATGGTTTCTCTTATATGTGCCTTTTCTGTATATGGCCGCGGACTAGAGAGTGGACCCCTCTAGCTATGTGAAAGTCACATGAATAAGAAGATTATGCACACGACCAATAATGTGCAACACCGCATCGTAGAGATTCTGTATCATGTGTGCACCGTTCAACATTGGGTAAAAATCGTGTAGTTCAAGACTTGGTTCACTATTTCCCTTCCAGTGGAGTTCCGTGTACTTAGTGTGTTAAGCATAGCTTTTCCCTGGCCGCGTGATATATGCATTTGAGAGCATTTTCTTTAGTTATGATTATTCTTTGGACTTTTTGAGTTTTGTGGCGAATTGTTGGCCTTTTTTATTTAGAAAACCCAAAAAGCCCTTCTTTATTTAATTTAATTTTTTGGGCCTTAAAATTTCTTTTTATTAATTTTGCCCATTATTTTATTTATTTATTTAGCTTATAATTAAGGCTTACAAATAGCCTTAATTACTAGCCGTTTTTTCAATTAATGTTTCTATTAATTGAGGGAGGCTAACTAAATAGATATGGTTTTTCTCTCGTTGTGATCTTCTCACGAGCATAAGAAACTATTCGAGAGAGAAGACAATAGAAAGAAAAAATTCTCTTTTTTTCTCCCTAAAAAACTCTCTTTTGCTCTCAAGCGCCAAAAGAATCTCTTCGACAACTGCTCCACACCGACGCGCCAGCAGAAGCGGATTCCTGGTTGAATCTTCGGGCGAAAGATCGGATTTTATCTTGCGCGAGGGACCAGATATTTGCCTAAAGACAAACTATAAGTGACCTCCAGATTTTTTTTATTTTGTTTAGTTTATTTTACAGAATTACACGATTTTCACATAACAATTCCTATGCCGGGAAGGATTCAATCCAGTACATGTCTTCAATAACTAACAGCTTTTAATCTCATTAATACGTACTAGCCGAGTAGGTTATGAATCAGTTTTAGTTAATTGAAATCGAACTTTTATTCTTAATTGGACTGATGTGTTGATGGACATTCATAAGCTACCATTTCTTCTTTGTTATTGATTATTTTTCATTTATAAGTTCCAAATATTGGGTTGAACCCTGGGAAAAATATTGTAGGCAAGGATCCCTCCTAGTGGTTCGATGAATCTCTCACTGTGAATCTCAAAACACTTCTAATAGAAAAAAATAATTGTACTTCAGCTCGCCAAAAACCAATTGCCCCTCTTCTCCTTTTGTCAAAAAAACACTCTCCGCACTCTCGCTCTCCTCAACTCCCTTGTAAAAATTTTGCTCTTCTCAATTGGTGTCTTTCAAACCCTTGCGCATTCATCTCCGTTTCTCCGTTTGGCGATCATCTCCAATTAGCGCCGTTAATGAGTTTCCATAGAAGGTGCCTCTTGGCGAGCTGTTCAACCATCGATGATCATCTCCAATGGACGCTCTGATAACTTGGGGTGCAGCCCAACCTCCTTTGAATATTAGTAGTCTCATTATTTATGTTGTTTAATAACTATAATGTAATTTACTATTTGTCTTTATGATATTATTAATTAATTATCCTGAAGAATATGTTTGTTAATATAACTAAATTCTCTTTACTAATAATGTTTTGTAAATATTTCATATACAAATATGATTTCTGAAAATCAATGATATCTAAACTAGTAAGTAAAAAAGATTAAATAGAAATATACATAGTAGGTGTAGTTTTAATAGCATTTAAAAATTCTTAAAAAAATTATTAATTTAGATAGAATAGAAGAAAACTTAATTGCACAACACATTGTTTGGTCATTTTTGAGAAAATCCTCAAATTAAGCTAGATACACTTAATTTAGGATATTTAATTAAAAATTAGGATATGATAATTTATAACAATATTTATCTATACTAATTTTTAATTAAATATTCTAAATTAATTATATTTAACTTAATTTGAGGAGTTCTAAAAAATGGCTAAAAGATATTTTGTCCAATAACTTTTCTTATATTTTATCTAAATTAATTATTTTAAAAATATATATATTCTATTAAGATTACACCTACTAGGTAATTTTTTTAAAAATATATATATTTCTATTAAGACTACACCAACTAGGTACATTTTTTACTTAATACTTTTACTAAACTACTAATGGATCATAATAAATTTTCAAAACTAATATTTGTATATCAAATACATACAAAACATAACAAGTAAAAAGAATTTAATTATATTAACAAAAATATGTATAAATAAAATATTCTTTAAGACAAGTAGTTAGTGATATCATGAAGACAAATACTAAACTATATTATAGTTATTAAATGACATAAACAAATACAAGGTTGATGATGTTCAAATGAGGTTGCAAGTACACAACTGAGGTATATAGAGAATAAAAATCATTGCATGCGAGAAAGATAATGATGGTATCTAGGGTTAAACAACTCATCAAGTTATCAAAGTGGGTCGAAGATGATCGCCAGTGATTTAGCAGTTCACCGAGAGGCGCCTTCTATAGCAGCTCATTGACGGCGATTGGAGATGATCCCTGAACGGAGATGAATGCACAAGGGTTTGAAGTAGGGGTGGGCAATCGGTTTTTATCGAAATCGATTTTATCGATTAAAATTTACCGATTTGTTAAAAATCGATACCGAACCGATTAAATAATTTACCGAACCTATACCCAACCGAATTTACCGATTGATTTTTGGTAAATTCGGTAAATTACCGAATATTAAAAATAATTTTTTTTACTCATAATATTGGATCATCATGTTATGCAATGAGATTTACCGATTGACTATATGCAACCAGATGGATATGGTACCATGGAGGAACTTCTTGAGGTGATTTACCGAGTCGTGTCTATTCGGTTTTACCTATTACCTTATATAAAAATTATATCTAACTCTTATATATCGGTATAATCGGTAATTTACCGAACCGAAAAATTTTTACCGATACCGATATCGATTACCGATTAACCAAAATATATATACCGATACCGTTTATACCGAACCGAATTTACCAAAAATATCAGTAAATCAAATTTACCAAAAATATCGATAAATCGAATTTACCGAAAATATCGGTAAATCAAATTTACCGATTAAATCGAATCTAATTGCCCACCCCTAGTTTGAAGGGTGTCGGTTGAGGAGAGCTAAGAGTTTTTTTTTTTATGTGAGGGGAAGAGGGGCGATTGATTTTTTTGACAGAGGAGAAGAGGGAGCGATTCTGTTTTCTATTGGAGATGTTTTGAGATTCACAATGGGAGATTCATCGAACGGTTAGGAGGGACAGGGACCCTGCCTACATTTTTTTTTTCTCCAACCCTGCCCTCATCACTTTTAACCTGTGTCAAAAAAATTTCAAATATTTTCAGCGAAATAGTATTGTGAGAACTCAATAAAAGTATATTGTTTTTTGTGCAGCTAATGTTGAACGTGTTTTGTGAGTTTTAATTTGGTTATTGTACAATCATTTATGAGGGTCTCAATTAGGCACATTACGGTACCATTGTACTAGCATTTTTGTCTACCCTTAACTCACTAATCCCACACTTTGGGACCATGCGCATCGGTGGAATTAGTCATTTTCTTTCTACTGGCGTGGCCGTATGGGTGTCTAGTTTATTGTAGGCATATAAGTGAGAAATTTTTCTATGGAGGATCTTCGTTTTTATATTAATTTTTTTAAAAAAAAATTATAAAAAAATAATCTACACATTCTAAACTTTTCAATGATACTAATATTGTCGCATAATAAAAAATTATTTTATCATATAAATTTCTACAATAATAGTATCATAAAAATTTGTATGATAATATTTTTATTAATTTTTTTTATCATATATGATTTTTATATGACAATATTAATATCATTGAAAAGCTTAGAATGTGTAAATTATTTTTTTATAATTTTTTTTAAAAATATTTTTGGTATAAAAATGAAAGGCATAATATAGATTTTTCTATGTTAAATATTTCACTAAAAAATTTTCTCCCAACAAGTAGTCTCATAAATTATCACTCGAACGGGTAGGTACCTCAAACATATGACACATCTCTTCGACGGCAGATTCGGGGAAAAAATTTCTGAGTGCCTGCTCGCTGAGGGAGGGGCCTCATCTAACATCCAAATGCTTTGGAATTCATGCATACACAAATCACAATATAGTAGAGATAGCTCGACGGGGCGCCTTGCTTACCGGGGGCCCACTTAGAATTTTTTTTCCCAAATTAGGTGTGACTTTAGCAAAATGAATTTTTTTTTTTAATAAATATCATCACTCAGTTTTATCTCAATAATTTTTTTTAATAAAAATATTACATCTAATTTTCATTGTATTGATGCTTTGCAAAGATGATTATCAAATATGATATCTAATTTCACACCACTTGCCTATTTGATGTAGGTAGGGCTTCACCATATACTATGATATTAAAATTATGGGATTAATCTGCATATTACACTCTCATTGAAGAATTGACTCCTCCAAAATGAAAACTAAAAAAATAGATTAAAAGATAAATTTGTGTTTAGCGTTCTAAAAGTAAAATTAGTAAACAAACACAATCGCATTCTACTCATTTAATAATATTATGTTAAAGATATATCTAAGATTAAGTCAGAATCTTGTGTCCATATAGAACCAAAGAGCTTGTGCCATAGTTTATGGTGTTAACAATTCTCATTCTTTTCTCTACAGTGCTTTCAAGTTTTCAAAGTTTGAATGCAAGTCTGGCTGCAAAAAGACACAAATCACTTACTTCCCACATGATACATTTAAGAAACAATATTAGCAATCAAACAAACACTAAAAGCTAGTGACCTCAGGCCAGCGAATGCATAAACTCATTAATTACAGTTTGCAAATCCCTATAACATGTCAGGAATCAATCCTTCTTAAAAATAAATAAAAAAATTAACAACATTAGCTGAAATCTCACAGCCGAGGAGTGAGGAGGCTCATGCCCAGTTTTTTTTAGTTTTTGTGCTCCCAACAGAACCAATTGAATGCAGTGCGATCTGGCTGACTGGCTCTCATCTGACACTGTGACATATAAAATCACTTGCACTGTTGCACAGATTCAGCAGAGTCCCGGTAAACTGAGAAGAAAGACTGTTTTACCAAAAAAACCCTCAAGGCTACAATAATTTAATGCCCCTACTTAGTTACAGACACATCCAACCAGTTTGATCCTGGCATCTTTGTTACCGAACTGGAAATGGATTGATTTAACTTGAGGGGCTGGAAGGTAAGTAGAGCCAAATTTTGGTGCCTCGCCGACACATTTTTGAACTCGATCCAAACTGAGAAGAAAATTTAGTAAAAAAAAGGAGAAAAAAAAGGGTGTTCGATTGGTAGGTGAGGCATCAATTCCAACCTCGCCCATTTCAAAACTCTACCACTAGCCTCATGATTAGCTGGATTCTTATCCGTACATCTTGCAGGTAAGAAAATGAGTAATTTCACTTATGTAAATTATCGTAAGTAAAAAAAAAAAATTATCATAAGTAATATTATATAATTTTTAATATTACATTATAATGTGGCCAAACAAAATAAAATCCAAACATTTGCTATCTATCTCTTTAATTAATTAGAGTGTGCCAATGAATGAGATTGCGATGTCTTGAGACACATTTGGCACACATCACATGGCCATGAGGCCCATGACCCCCTCGCGTGCGTGGACGTAATTAAATCTCTTCATTTTTCTTTTTTCCTTCTTATGTTTCTTCATTTATCAAATAGCACCCCCAAAATGATAAAAAAAAATTAATCAAATTGGATGTGTTTTTTAATTATATTTACCATACGAACGACTAATTGTCACAATCATGTCCCAATTTTAATCATTATTTCTAAAAGGTTAGGTTGATTACTTGATTATATATGCTTTAATCCACTAATTTACTTTCGAAAACGTAGCCCGTACGCCAACTCCCAACTTTTAGGAAGGGCCATTCTTTCCTACTTGTAAATAAACAAAGCTGAAGGTGATAAACACAAAATGTCACCATCCGAAGCCGACATGGGCAGTTACGTAAATTCGCGTTTTAAAAAAACCGTCAAAAACATTTTTTAAGATTAAAAAAGAAGCGTCGCTCCATTCCCGGGACGACGGAAGCCGGTGTGCCGTCAGACAGCTTCCCGACAGCACATCAACGGGTGAGATTCGGCAAGACACGGTTCCGCCTCACTCGCGTCCGTCCGATCGTGCCCCACCACTTCGTACGATCGCCTCGTCTTCCCGTCAGCTCACGCGCTGCTCCCGTTCGCCCCTCCCTCCCTCGCCTTTTTATATTTACTTTTACTTCCATCTCTTCTCCTCTCTCTCTCTCTCTTTCGCTCATGCTTGATTCCCCCGTACACTAGGATGGGTTCCCTCTTCGAGGCGGTCGGAGCGGCTCCGCCGAAGCGGAGCCTGCGTCTCCGCGCCTCCCCGCCGCCCTCCGTCGGGCGATCCATCCTCCACCGCGTCGCCCGCTTCCTCCTCTCCGAGAAGGTTGGGTACCTCCACTTGGTCTCCGCCGTCGCTGCCTTCCTCCTCGTCGTAGCCCTCTTCCAGGCCTTCCTCCCCGGCTCCCCCGTCGACCGCCCCGGCGGCCCGGAGGGCGGCGCCCAGCTGATCGAGCTCGAGGGGCTGGAATTTGGGGACGGAATCCGTTTCGTGCCCACCAAGCTGATGGAGAGGTTGGAGAGGGAGAGCCGTGAGATGAACGCCTCGGCCTCCGCGGCTTTTTTGGGGAGGCCGACGCGGCGGTTCGGGCTGAGGAAGCCGCTTCTTGCTCTGGTGGTTCTTGATTCTTCTTACGAGGTTTCTTTGATTCCCAATGCCGTGTGTGGGGGAATCTGATGGGTAAGTCTCCTTTTTCTTTTGCGCAGGTTTTTCCGGATCTGCTGCCGGATGCCATGCAGCTGCAGATGGTCAGCATTGGAGTCGTCCTCAAAGAGATCGGCTACGATATCCAGGTCTGCAGCGCAAAACATTGATGCTTTTTTGGTTGAGTAGTCGTTTTGACCTTTTTGGTCATTAGTGATTAGACAAGTGACTGGAGGTGCGCTTAGCAAGTTGAATTTACCGGGCAACTTTGACCACGTGAAAAGTTACGGCATTCCCGGGAAATTTTAAAATAAATTAGTAAACTTGCTCGATGAAGTTAAATGAGTTACTATATGTACACGCGCTCTCATTCTAGTCTTCTAGTTTGTTCTCAGTTTCTGGTTCTTTAGTGTTGGAATAATTTGATCCACCATCCGAAGCTTATAGTCTATTTTTCTGATGTTTCATAAGAGTAGATGCCAGGCCTTGATAAGGATAAGGCATCGTGTTCCTTTGTCTTATGAAAGTAATTAATCTACGCTCTGTGACTTCTATCGCAAAGATCTTGTTGAAAAAAATTCTGAAGAGGTTTACTTCAGTCAGTTAAAATCTGCTACCGTACTTATCCATTCTATTGTAATGAACTTTACCTATGAAATGTACCGCTTAACTAAGAGCTGATTAGATATGTCATATGACCCGGCTTAATGGCGACGATTTCCTGCGCTCTCATGCTTTAATGCTGCAAGCACACCCTTTTCATCTTTACTCATCCTTCTGAAGACTATTACTGTACAACTTATAAATATTATTGTCGATGTGCTTGGCTGTTGCTTGTGGACATTTTGTGTTTTTTTGGATTTTTATTTGTTTTGTGATATTTAAATCAATTGACTCAGTTATTCCACTTGGATGACAACTTACTACTGTCTAACAGCCTATGCTCTACTTCTTGAAATAAGTGAGATTGTCAATTTGCTTATTGTTGATATATTTCATTTGGTTTAGGTTTTTTCATTTGAAGATGGTCTTGTTCATTCTATTTGGAAAAATATAGCACTATCTGTAAATATCCTGACTATATCAACAAAACAGGAAGTTGCCATAGATTGGCTAGGGTAAGTAACAAACTTACCATGACCAGTTAATATTGAATATTCTTGTTGATTAAATTAAAATAATTTGCTTTCTTATATGGTTTCTTTTGACACTCTTTGTGCAGCTATGATGGCATTCTTGTGAATTCTCTTGATTCAAGACCGTTGTTTTCGTTGTAAGTTCAACTTCCCTATTTACTCTATCAGAGATTGAGTTCTGTTGCATATGCATGATATATATTTTGCTTATTTGTTTTTCTCGGAAGTTTGCATTTTTGGTATGTTACTTTGATGTCTCAAGACTCTCTAACTAACTCTAATTATTGATGCAAGATATCCATATTTGTGATGTCAAAAACAATTATCGGTTCTGAGTTACTTGTTTACATTCTTTATTTGACCATTACTACATTTGCCATCAATAGTTAATTTGAAATTTAGAAACCTACCTAGGGATAACAATGGGTTAAATATTCGAGCTTTTTTTGCTTTAAACTTATATTTCGTGTGAGTAAACCCAATACTAAACTTGTTAAATGCCCGATTCAATTGACCTATTATATATTTGAAACCAACTTGAGTATTTAAATAGGTTCCCGTTTGTTAGGCCCTGGATTCTCCGGTTTAGCCCAGAGTAGGATGGGTCTGGTCCAGGCCCAAAACCAAGCCCATGCCACGATCAAACCCGAAATCAGGGTCAACATTGCGGTCAACCCTGAAATCGGAAAGTGGACGAGCGGATGCGCGGGCGCGATTACTTCGGACGCAAGCTTTGCAGAGCTGACGATGAGACAGCGCCGAGCTTCGCGGAGCGGTGTCCCCGCAGAGATCGGACGTGGCAGCAAAGCTCAGTAGTGAGCTTGCCGGGTGAAGCGGACGCGGCGCGGAGAGCTCAAGGCAGGCGACGCCTTCCTCGCGACGCTCGGACGCGAGCGATTGGAGTCGGCGAAAGGACTTGGGCAACGACGGAAGACTCGGGCGACGGACGCCCTAAGTCGGATGGAAGCGGCTGGAAAGAGCGGCGGCTCTTCCTCTATAAAGCGGTCGAAGGGGGATCACCTTCGACCTTTAGACGCAGAGCTTGGGAGAGAGTTTGAGAGCGAGCGTTGAGCGTGCTGTAAGTCGGTGGCGAGTCGCCGCCAACGTGAAGGAGTTCGGCGAGGGTGAGAGAGAGGTTTTGTAGCTTCCATTTGAGTTAATAAAAGTTTTCCTCTTCCATTGGAATTCCTCTGTTCTCAAGTTGGCGACACACTTCTCGCTCGTTCCCTACGATTCCGGTGGCGCTCCGGCAGCAGTAGGCGGCTGCTGAGTCGGGGCAACGAGAGGGCTGAGGACGCAATCTTCTCCGGCGAGGTTCTGAGCACGGGCGGTGCTCAACTGAAGAGGCGACGCGACGAGCGCAGCGTCGCGAGGAAGACGAAGGAGCTCGCTTCCGATTTTGACCTGGTCAAAATCAGAAGACGCGAGCGGAAGAGGATTTCGGACGAAATTGGGACGCTGACGCAAGACGACGTCAGCGCAGCGGAGATTCGGCGCGGCGGAAATTTTGAGGGCTGACGTCACACTGACGTCAGCAAACCAAGTTAATCCGTTCGGCGGAAAAGAATTCTGGTGGCTGACGTCCGCCACGTCAGGCGGACGTCAGCGAGCAATTTGATCGGCGTGATTTTGACTCTCGGATCGAAATTGGAACGGAGGTATTTTCTAATTAGGGTTTCCGATTGGTTTTCTGATTTGGGGATAAAAGTAGAGCGGGGAACTAGGGTTTCGAATTCGGGGGTGAGATTTGCCTGGAAACCCTAGCGCGATCACGTTCCGGTGTTCCGCTGGACGGCTCTAGGAAGCGGATAAGCATCAATTCTAGACCGATCCGACCGGGGCGTGACACCGTTGGTACTCGATTTAATCAAACCAAACATTTAACCTTTTTTAAAATCATAAATTCTTTTATCACCATGATTTGTGCTTGTTTTATTACTTCATTTGAATTATTTCAGACCTTATAATATAAACTTGTATAGGAGGGTGAAGATGTGTCTTTTGACTCTTTGTATTCTTGTTCATCAATTGTAGATAATGAGTATGCTAGAGCTTTTTTTTCTTGTAGCCCAGGTGCATTCTTTGTTATCAATGTCTTCCTTCTTGTTCCTTACATGAGTGGCTGGGGAATAACTGTAAGTGCACCGCTTTATCAAAATAATAAAATAAGTATTGTCCTATAAAGATCGAGTTGTTGAGTACCAACTAGTTGCGATTTCACAAGCTAGGCAAATCAGATTGAGTGGTTTAATCTAGTATTACTAAAGTCACATAATTGAGAATTCAAAAGCAAGAATTAAAAAATTGGATAAAGAGTAATTTGATTAACTTCAGGATTTCGAGTTCACCATAGTGATCATTTATGATGATACAAATTAATTCTCCATTATATAGAATTTAATAATATTTAAGGTAATTTATTCTAAGGTATAGTTGTCCCTTCTTAGGAGCCTAACTCGGTATTTATTTAAATTGATCTCCTACTCTCGTGGCTTATCAATGCAAATAAACCCATTAAATTTTGTGATAAGTTATAGAAACCCTCAAGTGGCCTAGAAGTACTCTTCTAATCTAACCCCACAAGTATAACTATAGGTTTCCAACGTTCTAATTCACCTCTAAGTACTTCTCATAATATTTAAAAGCATATAAATATTTAGCTAAAATATTACATGGGATTAAGCATACTATAATTAAATGAACAATGATTAAATACAAATGAAAGTATAAAATAAAGTATCAAATCATAAAAGTACACAACTTGCTATATTCTCGGCCCGACAAGGAGTTTTCACTAAGAACATTGTCATGAGCATTGCAAAAGCTTCAAGGAAAACATAAGAAACATGAGAACAATTACAAAGACAAAATTAATGACTCCCCTTCAAACATTTGCAACCTCACTTGCTTTAGAACTGCTGCATCATTTTTCGTTGATGCATAGCTTGCTTCCTTTATTCTTCCCTTGCTCTCAGCCCCTAGAATTCAGCATATGTTCTTCTTTTTGCCGCCCAAGGTCTAGGAACAAATCTTTGATACCCTCTTAGGGTTAGGATGCTTCTATATATAGTTTGGAGTTTACCATTTGTAGATCAGAAGCAAAAACTTGGTAAAACTCTGCTCGACTTGCATTTGACCAACATAATCAGGACCGTGACTTGCGTCATGGCCTCACCAGTGAAATACACTATAGAAATCTATCAAGTTGCGAAAGAGTAATGGCCATGATAGTAATCATGACTTGAACCATGATCTTCTTGACACATATCTATTTTGTACTAAAGATCAATTCATGTTTGTGATCTTTGCCACGACTTTATGTGGAAAATTGCCTTTTCTACTTTCCGTGTGACTGCAATCATGCCCCTGGCTGTGGTTCTTTCTGTGCTTTTTGATAGGGCATGATTGGTGTCACAGTTGCAATCATGATATTCTTAGAAACTCTAATTTGCAGCAAAATTTAGGGGCAACTTTGCCTTTTCATGCCTAGATACCTCATATCTTTAAAACTCTTGAAATCTATCAATTTTGGGTAATGACAATTTAGGTGGTAGCCTTATTATCCATTGTTACATTAACTTGCTGTTGGATCTCATGGATTAGGTAATATAATTCTTCCATCATAGGCTTGTTTCTTAACCATGTCAACTTTTCAAGACCATGAATTGAGGTTCAACCGCAACACATATTTGAAATGTTGTTTAAGAAGCACAACATGCCTAGGAAAATCTAGGGCTGTTGGTTAGAAGAGCAAATAAAAAGTGAAGAATGAGTAGGCAGTAGGAACCAAAACCAGTTTTAATCAACTCAGATTAAGGTTTAAAACTTGTTCTTCTAATTTAGATCTTTAATGTAAGCGCCATTTTAACATAGACTCGCACTCTAGTCATAAAATTTTTAAAATTTGCTTCTAAATGTCTTCATATTACAGCTAAGTCTTTTATATAAAATTCTCCAGTAGAAAGTATTTATATATCACAAAATTTCTGGATCATGAAGTAGCAACCTTAATTGCATCCATGGAAGTATGCCTTTTGTTAAATAGATATTGATGCTGAGTTTACTGACTGGAATGCCAACAACATCTAGCATGTAAATAAATATATGCTATAATGATCTAGTGCAATACATTTACACTGAAAAGCATTTCTAAATTTTGAACACAAAGATGTTTTTCAGAGTTGGAGTGAGCTTGGTTTCTAACATAGGTTCGTGGATGTAATAGGTTAAAGACAAACAATGGTTTGATTTTCAATTGGATTGGCTGAAAATTAGGTTTTGCATATTTAATTGGATGCCTATGACATTACCCATGGTTATCATTGATTGATTGATTGAACATTTAAACTATTTACGCCATCCCTTCTTGACTCTAGACTGCTCTTTTAACATGTAGTGTACCTGTATATACCACCAATTTAATATAATGATATTATGACTATCCTGAAACTAACCATGCCATACCACAAAACTTAGTAACTTTAAATCTCTTATCTCTAGTAAGGTTTGAAAAACCGGTCCGAACTGGTGTACCGATAACTAGACCAGTTTGCTACTTTACTGATACTATGCGAAATTAGTCATACCAATACTGTGCTACAGTGAAACCGGTCTAATCTCTGATCGGTACAAACCAAAACCAAAATGTTCTATGATGTGTGTCAACTCATTCTAGTTTGTCTTTCCTATCATTTCCCAAGTCCTCTTGCCATTTTTGTTTTTGTTTCCAAATGATTTTGGCTTCTTGAAGATCGTAGTTGCATGACATGGTCCTCCTGTCATATTGCCTCTTTATGTTTCTGGCTGCTTGCAGATTGCTGTTGCAGCACAAAGAAATGGGGGATCTCATGGCCTATTTGTAAGCCTAACGGCTGACGGTTGAGGCTTTTGTCTTCTCCCATGCCTTTGGCTTTTCTCTTGTTAATAATAATCACCCTAGTAGTATAGTTGTGGATGACCTGAATGCCTTCACTGTCTCGATGCCATTAACACATCGATAGTCCAGGCAATCTTTCAGGCATAGCACCTTGAGCAACTGTAGCCATCTCCAATTAGGATGAATATATTCTTATATGCAAGCATATTGAAGTGCTTTAGAAGAGTTGAAATGAGTAAGAAAAATGAACTGCTAAGTAAGATAATCTCATGATTTCTCGCCATACTACAAAAATGCCTAAATTTCAAGGGGAATATTTATTCTTGCTTACAGTCTTTTGCAGGAGCCTTTTAAACATGTAACAGTCATCTGGACCGTCCATGAAAAGAACTTGGCCCTCCGTCTAACTAAATACGCTGAAAATGGTCAGGTTGAGCTTTTGAATGACTGGAAACATGTTTTCACTAGAGCTACTGTTGTAGTGTTCCCATCATATATAATGCCGGTAATATGGTTTCCTTATCCTGTAACTGTCTACATATTTCACTGATTTTTTGATCTAATACTTTGCTGATATAATCAGCGCTTTCTAAATTTATTCTTTCATGTTATGACGTTTATTATCTATTCACTGTGCTTTCAGATAATGTACTCGATGTTTGATACTAGCAACTTTTTGGTTATTCCTGGTTCTGCTGAAGCATGGGAAGCAGACAACTCCGCCATACAGAAAGAACCTGATGCAAAAGAAACTATGGGTTATAAACACGAGGACTTTGTCATTGCTATTGTTAGTGGTCAATTTTCATATAGTGGCATGTTGCTGGAGCATGGACTAATCTTGGAAGCAATTACACCACTTGTACAACAGTTTCTTTATGTGAATTCATCTCTGAAAATTTGCATTTTGAGTGCAAATTTGACTGATTCATATAGGGCTACATTGGAGGTAATTTTTCTTTTATGTAATCTTTTGTCCTTGCTTGGTTTTTTCTTACTTGTTTTCTTTTTGCATCTGGATGAATGACTTGTTTCAATATCTAATCTTTGTAACTAATCTCAAACGTCATATGAATAATTACAGGCAATCGCTCGGAATGTTGGCTTTCCTACCATTATTGTGGAAAATGTTGTTGGTGAAAACATAAACAGCTACATTTACGGATCAGATATTGTAATATACGGATCATTCCTGGAGGAACAATCCTTTCCTGATATTCTTATACAAGCTATGAGTCGGGGAAAGCTGGTCATTGCTCCAGATCTAGGCATGATTAGCAAATATGTATGTTCATGCTTAAATATCTCTCAATCTTATTCGCACTTGTTGTGCTTTATTCTTAGTCACTTGCTGCATTTTCTATGGTTAGGTTGACAATGGGGTAAATGCGTTTCTTTTCCCTAAAGATAAAATTGACATGCTGAGTAAGATTTTGCTTCAAGTGGTTCCAAATGGACAATTCTCTCGTTCTGCTCAACAAGTTGCATTAGTTGGAAAACAGCTTGCCAGAAATCTAATGGCATCTGAAATAATTACAAGCTATGTCTCGTTGCTGGGGAAGGTTCTTAAATATCCATCGGAAGTTGCAACTCCAAAGCCTGTTGAAGAAATCTCTTTGAAACTAACAGAAGAATGGCAATGGGTCCTTTTTGCAAATTTAAGTGGCATGAGCTATCTAAATAGAAGTGTTAGAAGCTATAATATGTTAGACAAACTTGAGGAGCAGTGGAATCACAGCAGTTTTTCTGACACTTCTGCAAATTCTGACAATGCATTTTCTACTTTAGCCTGGGAGGAAGAGAAAATCGTAGAGATGCTGAATGTTAAAAAGCGAATTGAAGAAGAAGAGGTGAGATCGTTGGGTAGTTGTCATCCTCTCATTCATTTGATAATTAATATTGACTTTTCTTAACCACTTCTCCTCAGAGCATGTTCTGTTGAAACTCGATGCAGTTGAAGGATAGGAGTGATCTTCCTCATGGAACTTGGGAGGAAGTTTATAGGAATGCTAAAAGAGCTGATCGAGCAAGAAACGATTTGCATGAAAGAGATGATAGGGAGCTTGAGCGGACAGGCCAGCCCCTTTGTATATATGAACCTTATTTTGGCCAAGGGGCTTGGCCTTTTCTTCACAAAACCTCACTTTACCGTGGAATCGGCCTAGTAAGTGATTGAGAAGTTTCTAGTATGGAAATTTTGTTCTCGCAACCGCTTCCAATATTGATTATATCTAAAGATAACATAATTAGTGAAAGTAGTTCTCTATTTCTCTCTAGAAAAGATAGTAGCTACTTACCATTTGTATAGATATTCAATATTACAAGAGACAGGTGGTTACGATTGGTAACTTGTGTCCATCCTAATATAATAGTACTTAATAAGTGAATTCAATACCTATGAGTTACGGTATTATCATCTTTCTGAAATAATTGAAGTTGTTGTAAATTTGGGAATCATGTAATAATACGAGCGTCTCTTCTTTTTTTCCTGATATGTTCCTAGGTGTTTAGAAGTTGGATCTTCTCCTCTTTGTTCAGTCTTGCTGCATGTAAGTGATTACAAATTTGAATTTCTGTGCTGCTTGCAAAGTTTTTACTAGGACTGTAATTTTCTTGTAAAGGATAACATTTTTTATACCATACGGACATAATGTGGTATTCTGCTTTTTCTGGCAGAATTTTCCATGTGTGGGCAATTGAAGCATAAGTCTACTCATATGACTTGTGTCCATATGCTTCTAGAATACTGTGTCTCAAGTCTCAACCATGTTGGCATGTGCCAGTCCATGTATTTAGCAACTAAAAACCTCTGACCCTATCTTAAAAGAAACTACATGAAAGCCTTTTCCCTTTTTAATTATAAAATATTGTTATTTAACAGTCTTCCAAAGGCCGAAGACCAGGAGCTGATGACATTGATGCATCTTCTAGTCTTCCACTTCTGAGTAATTCATATTATAGAGATGCACTTGCTGAATATGGTGCATTTTTTGCTCTGGCTAACCGGATTGATCGTGTGCATAAGAATGCTTGGATTGGTTTTCAATCTTGGAGAGGTTCAGCTAGAAAGGTATGCCTTGATTTAGCCTTAATTTGTATAATATATTATTTTAATTATTTATGGATTTTCTTCTGTTGTAGAAGATCAGCATCTTCTTTTGATGATAAGAATTTGTTTCCTTTTATGATATCGTAAAATTTTTTTTAACTTAATAGCTTGTTTGTATGTATATTTGTAGCTTCAGCAGACTTGTGTCAGGAAGTGATATTATATTAAATCTAGGTTGCAAGTGTAGTTCTGATGGTAATAGATCATTCATAGGTCTAAGAAATAGGCTTGCTGAGCCATTTCACTTGTTTGCTTGTGAAATAGCACAAACTGTTCGTCCTTATGCTTGCTTGTGTTTATTGGTATAGTGTCAGCCTTATTGATTTTGTTGATAAACAACCTACTTTTGATTGATTCACAATTAGCACACACAGATCAAACCAGTACCTGATCAGTATATATATGTATGTATGTATCATTATAAATTCCAACACACTGACACGTTGGTATTTTCACCACCAATGTGTCGGTATGTATTGGACGAACTACTTCAATCCAATTTTGGTACATCGATGAGTACTGAAATTCAAAAATTTACACCCAATTGATTATTTTGGGCTTTCATATTGATTTAGTTCTGCTCTTGCATTTATGTCATCTAATGCCTCTATTCTTGCTGATGCTTTTTTCTCGAGTGACCTTAGTGGTTGTGCAACCATTGATTGTGGCAATGGTGAGGGTTGAAAATTTTTCCCCTAAACCCATTGAGGCCACTCCAACTAATTTTGTAACCATTGCTTGTGGAAGTTTGGTTGTGTTTCATATTAACAACTTACTGCTGATTCCTTGCTCTACTTGACGATATGTGTAGCTTTCTTTGTTGATGACTATGCACAATTTATTCCACCACCGCCTCCACTTTAGATTCTACCTTGATCTTTGTTGCCTCGTCTTTCGATTTTGGGTTAGCCCTCCTTTGGATCTCTTTGGATCAATTATGGAATATGATACATGATCAAGTTCTATTCTTATTATTTGATGTACATTTAATTTCCTGTGAAACTTTTCTCAATTAACTCTCTCATCCTTTATTTAAATTATTCATTAACCTTTTATCCTACACAATGTACATTTCAAGACAAGAGGCGAGCATTAGTAGGGGTCTCTGGGATATTTGTTTTTGTTGATCAACTATCGCATGCAGCTCTTCCTTTTTCAACTATGATTCTCACATTATATGTGCATGATTCTCACATCATATGAGTGACATTGTCAACTTATATACATCATGTTCCTGGCAATATTTAGTATTTTTTATCGTTCAGCTTATGTGTTTGTTAGCTTCGTGATACTTGTTGGCTTGGCGAACACCATTGTCTTTTTCCCTTTAAATAAATATAAGCTTAGTTCTTCATCTGAGTTAGTTCATTATGATGTCTGGGAGTTAAGTTTCATTACTGGTGGTGGTTTCCATTACTTTATTGACAATCATTCTCACATGAATCGAATTTCTCTTCTTAGTAGTTGTATGGTGTCCTTGATGTATTAAAATTTTTTTATGATGAAATAAAAACTCAGTTTTAAATATAGTGAACCTTGTTCCAATAATACATCATATTAACTCTATAGTCTATACATCTCAACAGACTGTCATTGCCAAACACACAAGCCCCTTATCTATATTGGAGCCCTCCTCCTCATCAAAGTGTTTTTGTTGTCTTAGTTTTTTCATATCCGTTGACTTGGGGCATTTTCTTGTGTTTACAGATGTTGCTATCTTGTCATCATTCCTTGATCAATCCACATTCTTTGGCCCACTTATATCTGATTCACCATATTTCTCACTTCATTCCCAGTTCAGGTTTTTCAACTGATCAAATTGTCAACCCAAGATACTGCATTCATGCCAACAAAAAACATGACATATTTTATGTTTCTGATTTGTGTTTATCTTTTTTTTTTAATTTACGTCAAACGAACCCATTCAATTTATACGTAATTTCTAGTTACTTTTGGTGGATTTTTCTTGATGCATGTTTTGGATATGAAAAACTCATCAATTTTTCAAGTGAAATCTTTATTTCCATTCATTTATCATATGCATTGCTGTTTGTTTTCTAAATTTTTTAGTTGTATATTTGACGAGGTGCTTTTACATTTGATAATTGCCATTTCTGTAATCACACTTTTTCCAATGCAGTTTATCTTTCCCTTTGGTTGTTTTATTGTGCATTATCATGTCTAGGTTTAGGTTTTTAATCTCTTTGATTTATTTCATAGCTAACTTTTGTGGTTATATCTACTGAACTAGAAGAATGCAGACATGGATAAATTTCTTTTAATGTTAATATTCCTTGAAAATTTTTAACTGTGTAATAGGAAGAAAAGTAGACTTTGTCTTTTGAGCTCAGTCAACTATTTTCATATTCGCAGATATGCTTTTTATGTACTCAATTATTTTTATTGGAGCATGGAGGATAAAAATTAATGGAAACTCTTCTATAACTTCTTAGCAATGGTAATTTCGTCTTGATTGTGAATCTACTGTGTAATCTCTAAATGGACTAATGTTACCTACATGTTTAAGTGGGTTATTTCTGGTTTTTGCTGGCTTCTGCAGGTTAGTTTAACTAAAGAAGCCGAGGCCAAACTATTGGAAGCCATCCAAACACGAAGGCATGGAGACGCTCTTTACTTCTGGGTTAGCATGGATTTAGATCTGGGAAACATTCAGAAAATGGATTTTTGGGATTTTTGTGATGCCATAAATTCTGGGAACTGCAGGTACAGATGTTCAGATGTTCCTTTTTGTCATTCCTTGATACTTTTTCCTCATCAATAGAGTTTTTTTTATACTAAGAACTAGATATTCTTATTTAATGAACCATTAACTGCCTTCAATAGTTTGTTAAGAAATCTATGATTTCGTACTTTGGGATGAAAACCCCATGTATCTTATATGTATGTAACTAAGATCTGACCCAAATTAATCCTCTAGGTTTCCAAGCATAACATGGATTTAGACTGCTTTGATTGCCTTCAATGATGTGATTTTGTTAATTAAAATCATGTACCCTAACTTCTATTTATGTTTTTGAAGTTGCTGTTCTTGTGTGGTTGGTTTATCATAACCTGTGTGGTATTTAAATTCATAGAAGTATGGAACAACATTCAACTTGGTCATAATTCAATGAGACAGACAGCTAGTTACATCAGGACCGCTTTATCATTACTTTCATATTCTCTAGTTTCAAGATTTAAGTGTCTGAAGAAACATGATGGATGAAAGTACCTTTTGAATACTACTATTTGTGAGCAAAGAATTTATTCTGTGTTTTATTCTTTTTATCCGTGGAGGTTTGCTGTTGCTGAGATTTTCCAGAGAATGTATGGAACACAACCTGATCGGAATTCATTACCCCCAATGCCAAATGATGGGGATTCCTGGTCTGTTATGCATAGCTGGGTTTTGCCAACGAGGTCTTTCCTTGAGTTTGTTATGTTTTCAAGGTACAAATACACATAAATTACACGAATTTTGATTGGGTCAGTGCATGTTGAATTTTTTTTACTTCCATGCTTTTCTGTCTCCATCTGAACATTGCCTTGTTTACTAAAGCTAGATAATTACTTGAACGATACATTGGTTTTAATTTTTTTTAAAATAATAAAGCACATTACTATACACATTTAGATTTTTTATGCCAATAAAAATATATATTTAATTTTGATTAATTATTAAAATAATGAAATTAATAAACAAAAAATGCTGAAAATATAAATATATAATATACTATAAATAAGAATAGATGAGATAGTTTTTTGATAATCAAAAGGACATTTATAAACAAAATCACAAATGTATGAAGCAAGATTCACATGTCATCGTCTTGCAATTTCGGTAAAGAGAGAGCCGGCAACATAGGTAACTCGATGATCGTAGGGAGGAAGCCTGACATGGAGTATCCCACTAATTGAAGAAGAGAAAGGCAGGGTGACCCTGCCATGACAGTTGAGGGAAGAGGGGGTGGCCATGCAGTGGACTTTGATCAGAAGAGGGTAGAAGATGGGTCACTGAAATCAGTACTGGTCTAAGACTTGAGATCTTGTGGTCGACAATAACAAGCTTATGGGTGGTTGCTGCCCGTTTGTGATGCACATAAATCCTTTGTGGTCCATGTAAATCTAACTAAATGGGATGTCGGAAAAGTCACGTGTGAATATGTTGTATCTAAGCATGTGTCTGCTTGGTTAATAATAGCATGGTATGTACAACTACTGTTTGTTCCTATTTAATTTATCAATGGAAATTTTATAAAGAATTCAGATATGGACGTGATGTGAATTTGAAGATCTAGTTGGTGGTAAAAATAAAATATATTTATATCATTATTTTAAATTTAGGCGCACTCTACTATATTTTATCACATGAAGTACAATTAACTAGTCGTGCATCTACATACAATCTGAAATGGCAGGGATATAAACTCTTGCAATACATGTTTATATGATGGAATGCTAATCTCTTGTTTTGATGGCCATAGAATCTTAAGTCTCATTCTTCTTGCTGTTAATTCTTTTTTAGGATGTTCGTGGATGTAATGGATATGATGGTTTACGATGAGCATCACACAAGCGGACTTTGTTTTCTGAGCACATCTGAGGTAGTGTTCTCTCACACCACCTTCCAAATTTTAGGCTCTTGTTCCAGAACATATATAAATTAAGCTTATCTTGCCTCCTGAAGCAATTATTTATGAAAGTGGTGCAACTTTTGGGCAGCGTATGAAACATTTAGACATCTTGATGATCTTGAAAAGTCTCATCCTTCTTGCTTCTACAGTGGTTATTCGCATCCACTCAAAAATAGTATTTACCAATCTCCCCATTTAATTATTTATTTATATGTTTTATCTAAAAGGTTTTTTTAGATCGATTCTTTATCTTATATTTACTTGGCTCATTTAAGCATTTAACTCGTTACAAGCAATAACTTGATCCGAATCAAGACAAAACTACCCAGGGTGGTAGCAGGGTCTTTAGTACGTGCCTTCATTTAGAAAATATTTTTAATCAGAATATTGCGAGAATGCAAGTATAGACAATAAATCTGAGTGAAGCATTTTAGATGTTTTTGCATATTTGTTTACCTGTTCCATGTGTGTAATGTATTTGTAGTTTGTAGACATACATGACGTATTGCTCTTGCTTGTTACAGGACCGACAATGTTATTCCCGTCTTGCGGGGCTTCTTGTAAATGTGTGGGCATATCATAGTGCACGGCGGATGGTGTACGTGAACCCAGAGTCGGGGGCTATGCAGGAGCAGCACAGGTTGAAAAATAGAAGAGGGCAGATGTGGATCAAGTGGTTCTCTTATGCTACGCTGAAAGCCATGGATGAGGATTTAGCCGAGGAAGCCGATTCTGACCATCCCAGAAGGAGATGGCTGTGGCCCTCGACGGGTGAGGTAGTTTGGCGGGGCGTATATGAGCGCGAGAGGAACATGAGGCAGCAGCAGAAAGAACGAAGAAAACAAGAAAGCAAGGATAAGATTCGAAGAATAAAGAGTCGGGCGCGACAAAAGGCACTCGGAAAGTACATAAAACCCCCGCCTGAAGAGGCTGGAGATTTAAACACTACGACAACCAGGTGATTGTTTTCTTCTCAGGAAACCGTTTGGCAAGTCTTTATGCCATTTTTTTGTTCTTTTTTCTCTTTAGCTTGAAATCTGAGATTGTGTCTAGTTCTTTTCTTTTCTTTTCTTTTTTCATAAATGTATCCAAACATTGGCCTCCGTTAGTTGAGTCTTCGATCTCTTCCCTCTCTGATATGTTCTGCTGCTAGAAGGATATAATTTTCAGTCACTCCATTAGCTGCTAACGCGAGATATTCCAATACAAAATCACAATGTATGTTTCCTATTCTTCCATCATGCACACTTCAAATTGGTCCATGGCCAAGTAGATAGAAATTAGTTGGTTTTACATGTCTACAAAATTTAAATCCTATTTCGTTTAGTTAGAATTTGGATGTTTGCCTTTTGTTTCCCTTATCTAAATTTTTAATGCATCAAACTATGTGCTAAAGTCATCGTTATTAAATAAAAGAGTATATTCATCTTGGTTTTAATCCGTCTGATTTGCATATTGGAAATATATTGCTTAAGCTATGTACTTTTCTAATTTCTTTTTTCTTTTGGCACCAGTGACTAATGACTGGTATTTCTTCCTCTTTGGATAAAAGCAATAATTAATCATGTAATGCTCCTGTAATTGGGGAACTTAATTTCCTAAAAGTTGTGCTAATTCGCAAAGCGATATTGTAGAACTTATGCCCGTGATCACAATTCATAGAGAGAAAGGGGGTAAAGTAGAAGACAGATCACACGGGAGAATTTTATGAGGATATTTACTTGGAAAATTAATTATCGCGTGGCCATCATTCTCTATTTTTCAGCAAAACCAACTCGAAAGGCACAAATCAAACAAACCAACAATTTCTGTAAGTCAAGAAGACATTCAAGAAAGTAACGTCTAGTTTAGTTTTCTTTGGTCATCTCGAATGAGAAAGTATAAGCCGAGCTGCGCAGGCCATTTAACGAGATTGAATACTTTAGTTGGTCAAATCCTAAGATTTGATACTAAATTGGTTCGTCGCTCTACCCAGTAGCACGAATAAAAATCCTAAGTGGTATCTGATCTAAACTTTATTAAAAAAACTTAACTTTTTTTTAAAAAACTTATCTTGGGATTCATGCCCTGAGACTAATCCTAAGGTTAAAGTGGATATCCGCTTAAGAGTTTTTTTTTCAAGCATTTGACTTCTTGTGCGCAGATCGACATGCTTCTTTCGGTGTGACTGAAGTAAAAAAAGTCACTGGACAATTTATGAAATATGATTTAGATCTTTATGTTGTTGAACCATGAATTTTTCACTCAAACAATAAAATAAAAATCAATTTTGACCCTAAAGAAAATTGGAGATGTAAAAAAGATCAATCAAATTAAGTCAATAAAAAAAATCTAAAATCAAATCCATAAAAATAGTAATCAAAATAAGTTGCAAAAGAGAAACGAAGAAAGTATGGTATGAAGTAAGCGTCACATATAAAAAAAAGGAGAAAATAAAAAAAAATAAATGAGCGCACGAGGTTACAACTATTTAAGTAAAATAAATTCAAATCTTTTAAATCAAATCAATTAGAGTTAGATAAGGAAATAGATAAAAAAAATTATCCTAAGACTTTAATAGAAGGGGAGCAACCGAAGAAAAAAGGGGAGAGGCCTCTCGGCAATAAAAAAAAAAAGAGAGATAGAAAAGAAAAGAAAAGAAAAGAAAGAGAAGAGAAGAGAAGAGAAGAGAAGAGAAGAGAAGAGGAGGAGGTCTCGACGAAGAAAGAGGCTAGGAGAAGTAAAGAAAAGAAGAGGAATAAAAGCTTGGCAACAAGGAAAGGCTGAAAGGGAATTCGGCAAGAAGCATCAAAAAAGAAAAGGGAGAGATAGTCTCGGCAACCAAGAAGAGAAGTAAAAAAAATAAAAAAATAGAGAGAGAGTAAAGGAGGCATCTCTCGGCAACAAAAGAAGAAGAAGGTTATAACTTAGAAGGGAATAGAAAATTTTTTTATTTTCCAGGTTGATTTTTTCGCTAAGCAAAAATAAAAAAGGAAAAGAGATAGAAGAAAGTAAAAAAAAAAAAAAAGATTGCAATAAGAATTTTTTTTTTCAACGTTAATTCTTTCTAGGATTTTAATCGGATCTTTCCTGGGATCTTATATCCCATTATTAATTTTTGGGATTTTAATTCCTCTATATTTTATCCTCTATATTTTTATGAAATTTTTGTATCTCTCACGCAGACGCTCACGTACGAAGCCTCAACGAGAAAGTTTTTTTTTTATCCGCCGACCCTTCTACCATAAGAACTTCACATCCGACCGTCGAATCTCGCTAAAATCACATCTGCATGCTCTCCTCATGCCTGCGAAGCTATAGCCCAAAGGATCTGGCCATCTGACGGCTGGATCGCCAGAATCGAACAAAAAATCGCTAGCAACCATGTTTCTGCCCAAATCGTAGATTCGCTGCCGATACTCCACCGGACGGCGCAAAACTCCGGCCACAGGTCATCCACGACATAGGGAAGACACCTCTGAAACCGATCGAGTGGACGATTAGCGAGCAGCCGGTGGCGATGAACCCTAGTTTCATCCGCCACCGTTGTCGTCGAGAGAAACGAAGGAAAAGATTGGACGGCTGAGATGCGTCCACGAAGATCAACGGTTGAGATCTAAATTAGATCAACTCTCTAGATCGCTTTAGACGAAATCAGACGATCCAGATCAATCCATTTAAATAAATTGAATCCAACGGATGAGATTCGTTCAAACGAAATAAACGATCCAGATTCAAAATATAATCAATGATTAAGATTACTTAACACTTAATCGGACTGTTAAGATCAATTTGATCAAATAATTGAAACCAACGGTTGTGATTCGTCTGATTAATTCGGCGGTCAGGATCTAAAAAAAATCAATGGCCTAGATCATTTCGAATAATATCTGATGGCCCATATCAATTCAAGTTTAAAATTGAATCCAACGGTCAAGATTCATTCTATTCAAATCCAACGGTCTCAATCATTATAACATCTAACGGATCAGATTAGTTCACTTGAAATCGAACGGTCAAGATCAAGCTCATTAAATAAATTAAATCCAACAGCTAGGATTCATCCTCCTCATATCAACGATCCAGATCCAAATATAATCGACGGTTTCGATCATTTCATGCAAAGATCAAACGATTTGAGTCAATCTAATTAAATAAATTATATCGGATGGCTGATATTCGTCCATCTCAAATCGCACGGTTCAGATTCAAATTGATTTGACGGTCTGGATCTGCACATAAAACACATGAACGGCTGATAATGATCGGGGAATATCTTGGTCAATTAGTTGATTTTCAACATGATCTAGATGTCGATCCCTATTATATCAAACCCGATCTTTTCAAATATGGTATCAGATTTTTGATCCGAGACTCGGATTGATACTGACTTGAATATTTAAATGAATGGTCGTGATAAATTAGATCTAAATATAAAATGTACAACTGAGATTGATCTGAGTATATCTAGGTCGATCGGTTGACTTTTGACATAATCAAGGTGTCGATCCCTACTATCTCAACCCTGATCTTTCCAACTATAATATCAGATTTTGATCTGAGTTCCGGATTGAAGCAAAATCTGTGAATTCAAACAAATAGTTAAGATGAGTCTGATCTAAATCCTAAATCAATGGCTGAAATTGATTTAAGCATATCTAGATCAATCGGTTGACTTTTGACATGATCAGGGTGTCGATTCCTACTAAATCGAACCTGATCTCTCCAAATATGATATCAGATTTTTGATTTGAATTTTGGATTGATGCATATCTGTGAATTTAAATGATTGGTCAATATGAATTTGATCTAAATAAATAATCAACGGCTGACAATAATCTGGACATATCTATGTCAATCGGTTGACATTTGATGTGATTAAGGAGTCGATCCCTACTAATTCGAACTTGATCTTATCATATATGATATCAAATTTTTGATCTGAATTATGGATTGAAGCAGATCTATGAATGAACGATTAAAAATGATTTGAACATATTTAAGTCAATTTATTGACTTTTGATATGATCAGGGAGTTGATCCCTATTAAATTAAACTTGATCTTTCCAAGTTTGATGTTGGAGTTTCAATTCGAGTTCAAGATTAAACAAATCTATGAATTTAAATCAGTGGCCATGAGAAAATCAGATATTTGATGGCTAAAGATGATTTTCATCAACATGAGTCAGATGGATAGTTATTGATATAATCTGGGTATTTACCCCTATAAAATTAAGCTCAATCTTACCAAATATAATTTTGGATTTAAATTAAAACATATATTTCATCCGGTTGAATATGAGTTAATTAACTCATTCAACCTATTTTGATCAAACTCATCATATCACGATATAATATTGTTTGGGAGATGCGCACGTCGATACTCGTCATCGGGGCATAGCTCCTCAATATGATATTGTGTATGCGATGCTCCAAGATAAAATAATTATTCTTCATGATAAATCAAGTTCAAATGCTCACAAGTCATCAAAATCGAGCAGGAATCAATCTCAAATGCTCATCAAAGGCCAAACCAATTCCAAATATCCAATAACTGTCATGGTTGGATATTTTTTAAATCCAAATACCCAACAAGCCGTAGAGGTCGGGTAACTTTCAAATCAAATGTCCAATAAACTGCTGAGGCCGGATATTTTCCAAGAATAAATACCCAATAAGTCATTGAGGTCGGGCATTTTCTAAATTGAAATATCCAATAAGCCGTCAAGGCTGGATATTTTCTAAAATCAAATCCAAATACTCATAAGCCACTAAGGCCGAGTACATATCAAGTTCAAATGCTCGCAAGCTATTAAAGCCGAGTATAAATCAAATTCAAGTGCTTATAAGCCATCAAGACCGAGCACATATATCAAGATCAAATGTTCACAAGCCATCAAGGCAGAGCACTTCAAATCCAAACGCTCATAAGCCATTAAGGCCGAGCACAAATCAAATTTGAATACTCATAAGTCATCAAGGCCGAACGCAAATTAAAATCAAATGCTCATAAGCCATCAAGGTTGAGTACATATCAAGTTTAAATGCTCACAAGCCATTAAGGCAGAGCACATATCAAATTCAAATGCTCATAAGCCACTAAGACCGAGCATATATCAAGTCCAATACTCATAAGCCGTCGAGGCCAAGTACAAATTAAATTCAATACTCATAAGCCGTCGAGGTCGAGTATAAATTAAATTCAAATACTCATAAGCCGTCAAGGCCGAGTATAAATAAAACTCAAACGCTCACAAGTCATCAAGACCGAGCACATGTCAAATTCAAATGCTCACAAGTCATCAAAAACAAGCACAAATCAAGTTCAAATGCTCAACAGTCGGGTTGAGCACACCTCAAGTTCAAATACTCACAAGTCATCATAGAAAATCGTACATCCATCGATAAGTCTTTCTTTGACTGATGAAGATTGCTTCAAATTTTAAGTTGTTAACGAGCCATGTATGGATATGACATTTATAAGTCATTTTGCCCTCCAATTTGTAAAATAGTATTTATTATATAGATCTCTTAATCAAAGGTACCCTGACTTCAGGGGTAATTAACAATGAGCGCTTGCACTTATTGGAAGCCAGAACCCATTAAATAAAAAACCTTATTAATTTAAGGTGAATTTAAAAAAATCAAATCATATTAAATATGGCCAAAAATGACCCACATATATGCTTTTAATTGACATTGGAATTGTATTGGGCGTTTCACCCGTTGATAAGGTCCACATATCTCTTAACTTATTGAGCGAAATCATAAATTACGAAATAAGCTTAGTTTTCATATAATATTTCTAAAATCTGATAGGATTAGCAGATCTGTCGATAGTTCTAGCCATCCTTGTCACCCTAAACTCTAGTTAGTCTCAATTTGATAAAGTCTTAATTAACTTTAGTTAAAGCATTGGGTATTTAGTAAAAAATACTGAGTATGACTCACATCACATCAACTGAAACTTAGCATTTTTGGTATTTCTTCTCTTACTACAGGTAAAACCCCCTTGCTAAAGGGCAAATTCATACTAGGGATATAGTAAAGAGTTGATCTGTTAATAGAAAAAAAATACAAGTAAAACTCATTTTATATAGCATTGGACTTATAATTTACATATGTTTTATTTAAAATGAGATGCGTTGATTCTAAAA
Source organism: Costus lasius (assembly GCA_027563935.2). Lineage (NCBI taxonomy): Eukaryota > Viridiplantae > Streptophyta > Magnoliopsida > Zingiberales > Costaceae > Costus > Costus lasius. The sequence continues at coordinate 15,013,647 of CM050449.1, forward strand.
AAAATGAAAATCATTTTATAAAAAGTATCTAAAATTTTATTCTTAATTATAAAAGTGTTATATAAGGGTAATCATCCGGTGTAATTTTTAGTCATGAATTTGAGTTCTACTATATATATATATACTTGTACGAAGAAATGGTTTATTATAAGTATAGCCACTAAAAGAATTTGCTCAACTTCATACTCCTATATTGATCATGGTATGTTACTAGCCATTCACCATGATAAATAGGATGATCAAATGAAGGTGTTTAAGTTATGGTTCAGTTCATCAAATCAAATAACCCTACTACTTACATTGCCTATACATGTGAGGTCACACAACAAATAAAATTGGATCCTTTATCTTTATAAGAAATTTGATCAAATGAAATTATAAGAATTTTAGTCAAAGCATTGATTGTTTATGAAAAACAGTAAGATTTTTCCTTCCCCTAAACTAGATTAAATATTTAAATAGTATTCACATATCTTAACTAAAACTTAGTGTTTTAAGAAAACACCCCTTAGTTGGGATTCATATTTAAGGATATAATTAAGAAGTTGATTGTTCAAGAAAAAAATATAGGCTGATTTCTAAATAGTAAAATTATTTAATAAAATGTGCCTCAGAATTGGTTTGATGGTAAAGATAGAACTTGATCAAATAATTTTATTAATTTTAGTCGAAATATTAGCTAATTAAGCATAGTTTTTCCGAATATGGATAAACCTCATATTTTGTGTTATATTTAAGAATTTATTTTTGAAAGGAATTTAAGTAAGAATCATTTTATATCATAAAGTAATTTTTCTTTTTTTTTAAAAAAAAGTTGTATTTAGCATAAGGTTGTGTATGTTAATTTCTAAAATAAAAATAAATTATAAAGTATCATAAAATTAATCATTGGGTATACACACCACATCGCACATGATGAATATATGATGAGCTTATGGAGAATATTGATATCCTAATTATCCATGTTCATTTACAAATCCCTTATCTCTCCATCAAAGCTTGAACCTTCTCTCTCTCTCTTCTATTGAATCTGCAATGTCTTTCTCCAAGAGAAGTTATTTGCAGAGAAGAAAAAAAGAGGCTTATTGAATCTTCAAATCCAACGTAAGATTGCTAGTAGAATTAATCATTGGATGGAATCTACGATTGATACAGTGCTCATGTTCAAAGTAATTCTAAATAGATGAGTTTTCATATGGTTTACTTATAATTTCACACTGAAACATGATATTTGGTCTAAAACTCTTTAAGTTCATGATGCTAAGAGTACTCTCTCCTCCACACGGAGAGGTTTGCTCTTCTTTTTCTAGTACCAAGATGAGCTGAATGATGTCCACATTAGTTGAATGCAGGGTGAGAGAAGTTCTTCGATACAAGTCTACCCCAAATCTTAATTAGGGTTTCTGTTCATGTAGAAGGCTAGGAACAACACCTTTCTTCTCGTCTGAATATTTTGTAGGCCTACAATGAGATCAGGAACAAACACAATTTTGAACAGAAAACAATTAGATCGCTCAGCCTTATTCTATCTCTCAATCTAGACATATCATATTGAACAGAACACTAACATAATGAAATGTAAAAATAAGATTAACAAAAGAAAAGAATCAGAACAGCCATTAGCTACGCACTTGGCTTCAGATAGAATGTTCAGCAAACCAAAAATATAGCTATCTTAGCTGATGTGAATAGAGAGATTACACAATTATATAAGTCAGTCGAAATTGGACATTCTTCACTAAGAAAACAGATAATTAATTAACAAAACAAAACAATGTGAAACGATAATAATAGTATCATTTTGAGCAAGAAGAAAAGCATTTCCAGTCTTCACTATTCAGAGAATCTGAACATGCTTTTTTTTTCCAGGTCACTAAATGCTTTATATGCATTGCAAGAACCAAATGCATGAAGAAGCAAAACCAGAAATGAATGAAGGATTTCAATTCGAAGTCAAGAACAAGATAAACACATAATTATCATATTATGTATAAAATATCCAACGAATGTATAAAACACAAGCATCAAAAGGAAGGGAATAATGCTAAAAGAATACAACAGGATAAGAAAAGATGAGAGAGCCATGAAAATGACGAGAAGGGAGCTCCCTTCAGTCCAAACACAGGCAGCACAGAGTCCATTCAGCTCCCGCATCATTCACTCAGTCACCAAGTTATCAAATCTATTTTATCTTGGCAATTGGATGAATGAGTCGGCAGCAAAAGAAACCCTATTTCCACCCACGAGTGGGCTGAAGAAAGCTCTCTTTTTTCATCACTCAATCTCATCTATATATTAAGCTCATGCAGCTCTACAACACAGCCATGAATCTAAGGATATGGATCCATGCCCCTTAAATAGGGGATCCAAAGGCTTCCATCACATCAGCAACAGTACCAAAAGCAAAGTATGCTCAATGAACATCTGCTGCAGGAACTAGGGTTTCATGATGACCAGAACACTGCATGGGACAGCTCTTCGTGCTCTCTCTTGCTTCTAAGCCATTAATTACTAGTTTAATCCCTTACAAACCATCCTTTTGTCCCCTACATCTGCCCACTTCAACCGAGTAGTACTTGTAATGCTAATTAAATATCTGGCTTGCAAGTATTAGTTTAGTTTAGCCCATGATCTGCAATATATTCTTTAGCATTAATTAACTGCAAACCCCTCACTTATACAGTCAAAATAAGATTTAAGTACGAGTCAAGTTGGCATCCATGGCGTTCAAGGAGTAACGCACATAATCTAAACTAAGGGCAAGCAGCAAAGTGTAGATGTTTTGAAGAATATGAATTAGATTCTTGTCAGAGCTGCATATTTTGTACTCCATGCAGTTCATGTTCATTTTTGGTTCCTTAATTTATCCTTTTTTAGTACATTACTAAATTAGATTGTACGTGTGATTTAAGCTCGTACTTATTCCTCTAGATTTGGAGCTAATTAATTCGCCACCACTAAATTCGAATCTATCTCTAATTGTTAATACGTCAAACACGCTCTCAAGATAGAATGAAAATAAAATGTTCAACAAGTATCCAAGAAAAACTTGATAAATATCTAATTAAATTAAATCATTTCAGAAAGAACTATGATCAGTTGCAATCAATTATTCAATTAATTAATGTCATTAATTTTTTTATCTATTTAATTTATCTCTCTTCCTAAATCTCTAACTTTGTTTACTTCGGACGATGGAAAGTCCGAAGGAAAGGAAAGTTTTCAGATCTATCCGTCTGCGCCGACGGATGTTGTTCACATGTGATTATCACGTGGGCGTCGAGGAAGAGGAAGAGGGTGTCCAGTGAGCTCTCGTCGACAGCGTCCAGCGGCGTCCGACGAGCTCGCGATGACAGTGTCCGGAGAGTTGAGGAAGAGGGCGTCGTCTGCCGCTTGTGAGAAAGAGGGCAGCGTCCGCGGCTTGCTAGGAAGAGGGCGGCATCCGCAACGTTGAGGAAGAGGCCGACGTCCGCGGCTTGCGAGGAAGAGGGAGGTGTCCGCCGCGTTGAGGAAGAGGGCATCGTCCGCGGCATCAAGGAAGAGGCCGGCGTCTGCAGCTTGCGAGGAAGAGGGCGGCGTCCGTGGCGTCGAGCGTCGAGGCAACGGGCGAGGCAGTGAGCGTTGATGCGTCGTTCGCGTCCACGGCTTCCGCATCTGACGAGCTCGCGTGGGCGAGGAAGGAGGGGCCAGAAGCGTGCGGAGAGGAAGGGGCAGCGAGCGGCCAGGCGACGGGCGAGGCAGCGAGCATTGATGTGGAGCTCGAGAGGACGCTTCGCACGCCATCGAGGCTGAGCGGCAGACGCTTCGCACGCCGTCGCTGCTCGCGAAGTCGGAGAGAGAGGGAAGCTGGGCAGCGGACGAGGCTAGGCTGAGCGATGGTCGAGGCTGCGCGAGAGGCTGAGCGGTGGAGCGGACGAGGTTGTGTAGCGGTGGAGCGGATGAGGTTGTGCAGCGGCGGGACGAGGTTGTGCAGCAGCGGAGTGGACGATGCTGTGCAGCGTCAAGAGTTGTTATTCCGTCCGATTCGGACGGATTGGAAAACAGCGGATTTTGAAAAAAAAAAATTTCATCCATTTTTCTTTCATTAATATCCGTCCGTTGAAATATACGACGGAAAAAGCACTAATCCATCCGCCCCTTCCTATTTTGCGTCCATGTATACATAGTGTAAATGACGGCTCTTCAAACTGCACAAGAGGCGTTTGAAGGGAGGCCCCTCTTTTGAGATGTTCTATTACTTAGCAGCTACATTTCCCTGCGGGTGGTTTATTAATTAAAAGGTTAAGGTAATTAATTAATTAATCACAAAGTGTTTCTGAAAGCGATTATTAAAAGTTAAGTGATGGTAATTTCGAAGTGTTTCTCAAAGCACATTCCTAAAAATGAACTTAGAAAACATGCACGAGCGGCTTGTTCTTGAAATGCTTTCTTTAACGCACATTTATCATTACCTTTCTTATATATAGATTTGCTCTTGTACGATCACAATGCGGGGTAATGATTCTGTTTTTGACCAATTGCTCATTGAATCTTATTTCCTATCCTTTTTTTTATTCGCAAAGACAAAAATCTAATATATCACTAAATTTAACACAATTCAGAACCGATTAATTAAAAGAGAGAAAAGAAAAGGAAATTGACAAGGGGACAAAATGAAATTCCGGAACTTGAAACCATGCAGCTAGCTAGCTAGCTAATCAAGAGGTGGCTCGCGTAGATCTGCTGGTAGCTAGTGATAGATCTCCTGGCCGCCACCACGGCAAACGTGTACGGTCCGTAAATTTTAATAAAAAAGAAAGCAATCTAAAAGTTCAATGCGGATCTATTATGATAGCGTTGGAAATGCAAAGCATCATGCATGTCCAGCTTTTGTGGCGTATAATCTACTGAGTTAATGGCTGTAATCTGGGATGTAGTATCCCACATACTGCACACACTCACATGCACGTGATATTTAGTCACATAATCCATGCCTTTCATCTCTTGTTTCTTCGATATACCCTTGACTAACTCTCATGACATGAGCATGCATGCTGCAAGTCAATTTGATATCATAACGCAAGAAAATTGAACTTGAATCATCTGCACAATGCAGAAAACTTCTTGAATCAAAACAGAGAAAGTAATATAGTATAGAGACGATCATTCGTAAAGTTTCTTTCCAATGCACACAGCATTCATGAAAGCAGATCGACCATGAAAGCAGGAATTGGGAGCAAGTACCGATATATATATGTGTGAATTGGCCTGCCTACCTGTCAACTGAGTTGATTTGATGTGTCTGCATGGGCTGATGTCCCAAGAAGCCGGAGCAGCATCATGGCGTGCATGGCCTCGAACGTGCATGGGCCTGGCCGGCCTAGATTTCTTTAGTCCTATCCTTCTGCCACGTCGGACTGATCTGGAGTCCACGATCTCCTCGCCGGTAGATTTCAAGAAGATTTCACGTGCCACCAAATCTGTCGCAATATTCGGCTCCTTCCTTGATTGTCCTTTCTGGTCAATCTGTCTGAAGCTTAAAGTGAGCATGATCATGGTTTTTTGAACTTTGACCTAAAAGTGGGTGAAAAAAAACATGCATGACGTTGGAAATTGTTGCACCGAATCATCAAGCTCAAGGAGTACTGATTGTCTGCTTCGGCCAGCCAGCCAGCCAGCCAGCGGAGGAATTCAATCGGTTAAAACTGAACCGAACCAAACCGGTTCAGTTTGATCTAAAATTTTTTTTTTATAAAGATTTTAAAAATTAAAACCGAACCGTTCTTTAATAATCAAACTCGATCTACACCCGATTCTAGTGCTTCAACAGTATTCTATAATTTAATTACGTGAAACCCTCTAGAACGATCGGTATGCTTTCGCTAAACCAATTACACGGATCGGATTTAAAGGTTGCCTTTGTGATTAAATTAAAGTCCCCATTTCACAAAAACGGCTCATGATTGGCCGGTCCTCCTGATCAGACAAGGATTCCATGTTCATTTTGCTTGTTCTGATCATATTCTCATGCCAATGGAGCTCCATGTTTAGGTTTACTTAATTCATTAATCTCTCGATCGGGGATATGCCATCCACTTTAAGTAATTAATTTATTCATTAATCACGCATTTATAATGTATTGAAGCATGGCATATATTCTTTTGTGGCACAATTGGACGCAGATATTGCTTTTGGTAACTAAAAGATATCTATCGGATAGAGCATCTTAATTGCTTAATTCTGTGTTCCTCTCCTTAATTTCTATGATTAATGGCTAATCATTGAGTATTGTGCGAATCCTCTTTACTGCAAGCAAGCTATAAATGGAGGCTTGCATGGCCTGCTGCTGTATATGCTCACTGCAGTGACTTCTGTTCTTCATTAGAAATTACGTAGCAGTAGCTGAATTTCATTATCATGCATGCAGGTACGTAGATCTATGCATCCACTGCATGCAGCTACTCATTTATGTGATTAATGGCTTTAATTCTAACATTAAATTCTTGTGTCATGAATTCTGTCCTAATTACATGTAGGGTTCATAAATGGAGAGAAGAGATATAGAATGATAGACAGATTGAAGAGGTACGTAGGCGCCATGCATGCAGGGAGAGGGAGTAATTGCATGCATGAATTGGGGCTTCCCTCATTCCACGTGAGAAGTTGAGGTTGCATGTCACCTCTGCTCCTCTCTCGTGGAGTGAGGGGAGCTCCAATTTTGATCTTCTCTCTCTCACGCCTCTCAAAGCACAGGTGGATATATTTTTTCCTTTTTAAAATGTTTATATTTATTATGTTACGGAGAAGAAATTTAAATTTAATAAACCTAAAACCATGTACTATTTCTTATTTGTATTTAATTATAATTAAATATACTTATTATTCTTTTTTTTTAAAAAAAAACATTCTCATTTCCATCTGTATCTCTTAATAAGTCTTAAGCCTTTGCGAACCTATTATATTTTGACTTTTTTAGTTTCTTTTGAGCCTCGTAGATAAGATAACGTAAGTTGATATTGTACGATATGGCACAATATTAAGACTCTAAACAGGGAATGCTCTTCGTGCCATTGGATGCTTAAAAACAGGTCAACACAAAGGTAACTGAGCCAACTTCATCAAGAGTCAAGTTCTTTGTTTTCTGTTGTTTTGTTTTTTTTTTGCAGAGAAGGATGGAAGATCGAGGATTTTGTTCAATGTAGCAAAATTGCTCTCGTGGTTTCTTACACTTTCTTTAGCATCGATTAGTTGGAAAAAGAGATGTTCGTGGAATTAAAGTAGTGCCTTGCAAGTTGCAAATATCAAGGCATCTTAGAGGTCGTTGGAAGCCACTACCTTGTAATACATTGATTTGTTTCAGTCAATCGTTTGTCCATCAGCTCGTTCATCACTTATCTAGGGAAATGCTGTTTACTTTGACCACAATATCAAGTGAAAAATTCTATTAACCAAACAATATTGTGTAGTAATTAACACCAAAACATAATTAAGTCAAAAAGGAGATCATTGTAACTTGCATCCAAAAAGAAAGAAATTTATCTGCCTTCAAAAGACCAGTGAATGCATAAATATTATATTCACCAGTGAATGACAATACTAATGTGTAATTTGGAGAGAGTAGCTCTAAGACAAACATCTCACCCACTTTACAGTCCATTTATTCAAATTGAATTCAACAATAAAAGCATCTCAAAACTGAAGGTTTTAGGAAATATAATACAACACAAAAACTAATGATTTATTCAACAGAGACGTATTCAAAGGCATAATCGAGATGCCCAAAACCAGGTATATAGATCAAAATGATGGGTGAGCCATCACATATTGCTCAAATATAGTTTGTCGGTTCCAAATTCAGTGGCTTGATCAAGCAACAACTTGTTCGAAAAGATGCTCCCGAATCTGAAAAAAAAAAGAAGTAAATTTCATTTTCTTGGATCCAAATTATCCTTATATAGATTACAAGAGACTGGCGTTAAAAAAGGACATCTTGTTAGCCCAACAGGTAGACCGGTGCCTTAATGGAAGAGTTTGTCATTAAGGTAACAGATAAACAGTAATCAAGCAGTAAGGAGCAAAATGCTGCAACTAATTCATAGAATAACTTAAAGCACCTAGATTGATAAAAAACTCATTACGATTCCAATTTGATTAAATTAAAGTTCAAATGACCATTTTAAATACATTCAAAATCCAGCTCTAAGACAACTTAATATACAGCCTTACAGTATTAAGAATAAGTCTTATCCATGTCTTATACAGCTTTTTCTAGAGGTGATCCTCAATGGTAGTAAACGAAATGTATACAACTTAATATATATTCAGGGAATATATAAATGCTTTTAGGTCACAAGAAATAATAACCTACTAAGGGCCACTGAAATACTGAATACTATCCTGGAATGCAGTAACTCAGAAATAGAAGGATGAAATCAACGCATGTCGTGTACTCATAAATATGAATAGTATAACATGGAAATATGTGAGAACCTGAGGGAGTTTCTTCCGGAAAACAACATCTAGCCTTGCATCAAGTGTGTTCTCACAGACAATTTTCCCATCGACGGATGCCAATACAACGCCTCCAGAGCTAAATTAGTAAAACAAATTATAAATAGACCAACTTCATATAACTTACAAACAGAACTCATTGGCAAGAAGTCGATAAATGAAAATTACACAAACGTTTACTGCTTTAGATATGAACGCGTGCACTTACTAGCTTGGGTTTCATCTGGACCAAGTTAATGTACTTCATCAATCAAACTGGATTTGATAACATGCATATATGATATATGTACAGGTAATAAAAAAAATAAGGAGAAGTGCATTTAAACTTTAGATTATACTCTAGTTTTCCTTCCATTCTAAATTATAGTTGAAATTCAGTATGCTACAAGACCAGAAAAAGGTCATAAAAAGAATGTAGATTCCACATTAATTCTGTTCAACAAAAAGTGATAGTTCCAGAGTGCTTTTTCACTTCAGAAGATAGTATCTTGCAACCGAGTAGGATGGAAGGTATTTTTGTTTGTCATTCAGTATTTAGTGCAACTCGAGTTACCATAAAATGTGAACTTCAAATAAGAAAAATGAAAAACATTTTATAAAGCTAAATAATTTGAGACATGTACCAATTACCATATAAATCTGTTCTCACAGAAATCAAATAAATTATATCTACCAAGGATATTCTCCAATACACAAATTGCCAGAGTTTGATATGAAAAATGGTTTAGTTACAAATGGACATTTGCATTGACTTGCATTTTGGCTCCTCTAATTTGACAAGCTCCAAATTAGTCTCTATAAATGTAGATCGATGATTGCTATCAATTTGATCAAATCCATCAAATTAGAAGTCTAGAATTTGGATCAAATTGTTAGTAATTACAGGGGCCAAAAAGTAAGACAACAAACTATAGGGGAGAACCTGAAAGTCCTGTTCAAATAACAAAAGGGACCCTGACGAGTTCCTGGTATAATCAAAGAAAATTATAAAAAAAAATGAAAATTAATTAAAAGATTACCAGGAGATGATATGAGCATCATAGTGGCTAGGAGCAGGTGGCAGAAAAACGTTTTTGTCAACAATAATCTCAGGAGGATAAACATTAGCTTTGTCAGCATATTCTTCCTTTGCAGAACTTACTACAGACTCCACAAGTTGAAGATCAGCTTCACGACAACGCAATAAAACAGCTGGCTCTTTCAATCTTAACAAGCTCTGAAGGATAAGAATTTAATTATTATGACAAAAGATTGAAAGATAGCAAAAGACAATGAAAATATGAATAAGAAAACATCAATCTCATATATAGTAGCTTTGTTGAAAATAAACATAAGGTAAAATCAGGGCATCTGAACAACAATGAGCAACCAAGGGTATACAGCAGTCAGGGTAAAGGCCTTCTACTATGTATATTATATAAGAATCATGTTATGCAACATCCATATAAAGAACCACAAACAGCACTCCAACTATACTAACCTGGACAACTAAGCCATTCAGAAGCTTTTCATAATCCTCATTATTGCTGGCCAGAAGGAGCTCCTTTGCAGCAGCCTCTTTCATGAATCTGACTAAATCATCCTGCGCTTGAAGAACTTTTATACGAGAAGCATTTAGCTGCATAGAGTATTCACTGTTAAGAAGAATAGACTGAGGTTGTTAGATCATGAGTCAAAATCATATTAAGTAAAAGAGTAGAAATCTGCAGCACACTTTATTACAGTATCAGGGTGTTCTTTTTCATAGGCATGCATAATCATGTAGATAATGCAACAAACGTGTTCAGCAATATACCATTTCAATAGTGATATAAATCTACAAAGTAGTATAACCAATTGATGAATTTTGTGTGTGTGTGTCAATACAGGTATATGAGTCTTGGAATTGGCGCATTGCTGTTTAGTTTAATACTCTCGTCGCTCCACTGCTAAAGTTCACTTTGTCAGTGTAAATGACAAGTAATCTTGGACTGGCGGTAAGGAAACAAAGATTGTCCACTGAAAGAGTAATGTTAAGCGCATTACATTTTCTTTCGAATGTCAACTTGCTTCTCTTTTCTTTCATATTCTTGCCTAATCTTCTTCTTTTCAGCCTCAACAAGTTGCAATTTTTCAATGTTAAATTCCTGCAAAACCAAAAAGTATGGAAAAAGGACTTCAAACATCAAACAAACATTTTAAGTATTCAAATAAAGAACATTAAATTGAGATCATTAATGAATTATTCAGAAGGTCATGAGGCATCATCACGCCAAATGTCGCTCACATACAGGAATCCTCACTGGATATAATATTTATTCATGAGAAAACTTGAACATCATGATGTTGATGGTCAAAATGTATTCTGATAGCATTTTCACACAACAGTTAAAAGAATTGTCTAACATAGCACCGTCATACTGTGCAATTATACCCTGAAACCTGAAAAGATTGCTTTAGTCACACAGCTTTTATTGAAAATCGACATAAGCAACTAACTTAAACGCATAATTTATCAAAATTTTGATAATATTATAGAAAGCGAGGAAAACTCAACAGTGGAGAAACTCAAGAAATTGCGTTTCCAGTCCCATATGTGATTGATTTAAGGTACTGAAAATAAAAAGTTTAAATGATGATCAATATGCGAAAAATTATCCAGAGTATCATTACTGCATCACGAGAAGAACTTGGACTAGCAAATGACTCCATCGCAGACATCGTTCGGTTAGCACATGAAAATAAATAAACAAAAGTGCTTCACAATGAATTGAACGAACACCGAAACATCAAACAAGTTTTGTATTTGAGCAAGAAGGACACCACTAACGATCACTACACACCCATACGATGTAAAACCATGCCTAATGTCATCAAATATTCCATGTCAAAATTGAGACAGAAGAGTAATGTTGACCAGATTTAAAAATAAATAAATCAATTGAGATCCGAAATTGGCAACGAAGGAAAAAAAATCGGAGATGTCTATGGGGATCGAGAGCAAAAATAAATAACTAAATAAATAAAAATGAAAATGAAAGGAGATTATAGTAGGCACCTCCTCGGCGGCGACCGAGATCTCGTTGGCCTTCTCCTCGGCCTCCTGGCGGATGAACTGCACCATCTGCTGGATCTGCTTGGAGACATCAGCCTCGTTCATCTTAGCGTGGATTCGATTGCTTCGAAGTGGGCGATCCCTTTGGACGATCGATCGAGGAAGAAGAATGGGGAAAGAGACGGGAACTATGATCTATAAGCAAACTTTCAGTTGTACCCTGAATGTTACCGTAATCTTAACATAGACTTATCTTAAATAACTAATTAGCTTGAGCTGTAAAGTCAACAATGAAATTTAAAAAGAAAAAAACACAATAGCTTCATGTCAGCGAAACTGACCGTTGGATCAACTGCCTCAATCCTTACCGTTCAAATTTGTCGACCGTTGCGCTCCTTTTTTAATCACTTGTCCCTCACGATTGAATTTGGAAACGGAACGTCTGATGGCGAGCGGAGGCTGCGGCAGCACCGTCGAGGTCTTGCAGGGTGGAAGAGGCTCACTAGACATTCCATTCCTCGAGTCAGCATCGGGCATACACGGGCAACGTCGAGGGCAAAGAAAGCTGCACTACCGAATAAAGCGATTTTGACGGTTGGGCATTCTATATCAAGATTCTGATGAACGTTTCGCAAACGGTGAAGGATTGAGGCCAGTGTTACCCTTCCTCAATCTCTCTTCACCGATGCGCTCTAGCTTGATTGATTCTTGCTCCTCAAAAGCACCTGTGATTGCTGCAACTTTGAACGCGTGCTTCTTTGAGACCAGTGGGAATAGGCAGCAGAGCAAGGCTGATTGTCAGAATTGCGGCAGTCAGTGGCGACGATGATCGAAGGGCTCGGTTCTCTCTCAATAGAGATGAAGATTGGGGTGAAGCGGCCATGGCTGCCTGTGGCGAAGGCTGACGAGGCAAGATTAGGGTTTCTCAAATTGGGGCTGGAGGAGTCTAGGGCAAAGCAAATTAGGCTCCGGGTAGTTTGGGAATTCAGATCTGTTCCTTCTACTGTTCCACTTTCCATTTTGGGCCGATGAGATTGGCGGGTAAGTTTCTAAAAGCTTGGTTTTGTTTTTTTGTTTTTACCTTTCTCGTTAACTATCCAGGTAGACAAAAGAAACTATATTCTGAATCGTAGCCTGACTTTTTTTTTCTTCGATTCCTTTCCAGCTTATTGTTTTCTTCACAAAGTTCTTTTATGAGTATCATATTTTTGATTTTGTCCTATTGCTGGACTTGATCTTTTGCTTTCTTGTAGTCATAGTGCTTCATTGTTCTTATGTTGTGTTGGGATTTCGATTTTCGTATTTTGAATCTGAGCTAGGATCAATCTGAGGTCAAGAACAATGATTGATTTCACTTATTTTTACTTCTTTGTCAATGGGTTATTTTGACTTAACCGAAAATTTCTGCTTGGTAGTTTTATCGATGAGTAGTGATATTTGGATTGAAATAATATAATTTCTATTTTTAATGGACAATTAAGGTTTGAACGGGAATTACTTCCTGTGAATTATGTCAGATGGCCTTTTCTTTCTTCTTTAGTTTAACTTGTATTTGGTTTTTGTTCTACAGTCTTCTTGTGCAGTTGCTAGAGTCGATTATTTCTACTACCCACCAGAATGGGATACGAAAAAGGTATTTATCATTTGATTTGGATTTGCATCTCTCTTGCAAATGTGTTTTTTTAGAACGTTTGCCAATTCCTTATTATTGTTGGTGACAAATGTTTTAATTTGCGGATAAGAACTCTTGTATTGTCTTCAAATCCTGGAGCTACCTTGCAGATACTCTTCCGTTGGCGACAAGGACGTCTACTGATGCCCCTCTCCCTTGTCTTGCTGTCCGCTGAGGCCCTCCTGATGATTTCTTTGTGAAGGTTTCGTCGATTCTCGCTTGCTGGTTTCTTCTTGAACCTTGTGTCTTGGATATTCTTTATTTTCTCTGTCTTGGTTGCTTTGCCGCATCACTATAGCGCTGTGTGTTTCTATTGGTCCCTTCTTTCCTGAAATTGGGATCTACACTACACTAGTTCTTCTGTCCGTTCTGTTATCATGGAGTCTCAGCTTATTATTCCGGAAACAAAATCCAACGTTAACCTCAGAACTACCATGAAACTAGATGACACTAATTACTTACTTTGGGCACGGGCTATGTTATTTTTCCTTGGGTCGCATGGGAAGCGTCATCACGTTGAAACTGCTTCTCCCATGCCGTCCGACCCACTGTATGCTTCTTGCATCTACAGTTATGTTTCACAATACGGCAAAGGAAGTCTGGGATGCTCTGGCAATCATGTATGCTCCTCAACACAATATTAGCCGTATCTATCAACTGTATGAAGAGATCCATCAAATCCGCCAAGATGGTCGTCCCCTACAAGAGTATTATTCTCAATTAAAGGCTAAGTGGGATGAATTATGTTAGTATCATCTGCCCATTGCTGATATAGCTGTCATTCTTCAACAACAAGAGGACTATATTGTTGCCAAGTTTCTATCAGGACTCGATGTTCATCTCTCTGTCGCACGGGATCAGCTTCTTGTAGAGCCTACAGTGCCTACTTTCCAGAATGCTTTTTACCGGCTTCTTCGTGTTCCTTCCACATCTCCTGGTTTTGAGCCTCGGAGTGCGCTTGCTGCTCCTCACTCGGGTGGCCAGTCTCGTGGTTTTCTTCCTGGCCCGACTCATGGTGGTTTTCTTCTTGGCCCGGCTCGTGGGCGTGACCGGGGTCGTCGTCAGCTATCCTGCACTCATTGTGGCCGCACAAATCACTCTTCTGACTGTTGTTGGGCGAAGTTTGGCCGACCTCCCCACGCTCAGCTCGCTGTTGACTCTGGCACTGTCGATCCTTCCGCCACGGCATTATCTCTTGCACCATCCACTAGCCATGCAGCTCCAGCTTCCGGGACGTCCTCTAGTATAGCCTCTCTTGCTACACTTGATTCTTCCTGGATACTTGATTCAGGTGCCACCTCCCACATGACAGGTAACAAGGATCTATTCTCTTCTATTACCTTTACTAGTCATCACCCACCAGTCCGCATTGCTGATGGCTCTTTTGTCTCTGTGTCTGGCATTGGTTCTATTAGTCTTGGAGGTTCCCTTGTGTTGTCTGATGTTTTATACATTCCTACCTTTCCACATAATTTGCTTTCTATTTGTGCTCTTACATCAAGATTACACTGTGCGATAACCTTCTTTCCATCTCACTGTGTCTTTCAGGACCTACAGTCGAGGAGGACGATTGGTAGGGGACGTAGGGACCATGGCGTTTATATTTTGTCTGATCATCATCGTGCTTCTCTGTCGGTCTGTCTGTCAGTTGCTTTTTCTCCCTTCGATTGGCATTGCCGGCTTGGGCATCCCTCTCCAGATAAAGTTCAACGTTTCTTGTCTTTGTCCACTTCTCCTGTTTTTCAGTGTGATGCTTGCCAGTTAGGCAAACATCATCGTGTGTCCTTTCCTGTACGTTGTCATGCACTGTGTCGTGACCCCTTTAATCTGGTTCACTCGGATATATGGGGTCTCAGTCCTATTCCTACCAAAGAGGGTCATCGTTATTTTGTCACTTTTATCGATGATCACTCTCGCATGTGTTGGTTGTTTTTGTTAAAGCGTCGTTCTGAACTTTTTGATGTATTTCGGATTTTCTATGAAGAATTTAAAACTCAGTTTGGCATATCTTTAAAGATTCTTCGATCTGATAATGCTTTAGAATATTCCGCTTCTCAGTTTCAATCCTTCTGTCATGATAGGGGTATTCTCCACCAAACTACTTGCTCCTACACCTCTCAACAGAATGGTGTGGCTGAACGCAAGAATCATCACCTCCTAGATGTGACACGCTCCCTTCTTTTCCACATGCATGTTCCTTGCTCCTTTTGGGGTGACGCTGTTCTCACCGCTGTTTTTTTAATAAATCGGGTTCCCATGACTCTCTTGCAGGGCCAATCTCCTTTTTCTCTTCTTTACCCTCAACAACCCATTTTTCCTCTTGTTCCACGTGTTTTTGGTTGTGTCTGTTACGTGCATGTTCCCCAACTCATCCGTGATAAGTTGGATCCTCGGGCTACGCACTGTCTTCTTAGGCTATAGCCATACTCAGAAGGGCTATCGCTGTTATGATCCCGTCTCTCGACGGTCCTTTATTAGTGCCGATGTCTCCTTTCATGAGTCCACTCCCTATTTTCTAGATATCTCCCTCCCTCAGTCCTCACACCCCTCTATTCCCCTTCCCTCTCTAGGTCCCTTGTCTCCGCCTCTGATTCACCCCACTCCTACTCCCTCTTGTGCTCCACTTTTGCAGGTTTATAGTCGGCGCTCTCGTGCCCCTGGTTGCTCCCCGCCGCCCACTGCGTCCTCCTTGCCTGGTGGCCCTCTTCTGGATGACTTACATCTTCCCATTGCCTTACGCAAAGGTAAACGCCATTCGATCTCGTATCCTATTTGCAACTATGTTTCCTATCATCGTTTTTCTCCTGTGTATTGGACCTTTCTTGCTCGTTTGTCCTCTGCTGTGCTTCCCACCTCATATGAGGATGCCCGATTTGTCTTCTGTTTGGCGTGCTGCGATGGATGCCCTTCGGGAGCATCAGACCTGGTCTCTCGTTCCGCTACCTCCGGATGTTCGCCCCGTGGCGTGCAAGTGGGTTTACACGATTAAGTATAATGCTGATGGTTCCATTGATTGCCACAAAGCTCATCTGGTTGCTAAGGGATTCACCCAGACCTTTGGCCTTAATTATTTTGAGACATTCTCTCCTGTTGATCGCTTCAATTCCGTTCATGTACTTTTTTCCCTGGCTATTAATCTTAACTTGCAGCTTTATCAGATGGATGTTCGCAATGCCTTCTTATATGGTGACCTCACTGAAGCTGTGTATATGGAGCAACCTCCTGGGTATGTTGCTCCGGGGGAGTTGGTTTGCAAACTGCCCAAAGCAATTTATGGATTGAAGCAGAGTCCACGGGCCTGGTTTCACAAATTCTCACAGATTGTTACCTCTGTTGGTTTTCATGGTAGCAAAGCTGATCACTCCATCTTCATTCGGCACACTAATGATGGAATTGTCATATTGACTATTTATGTGGATGATATCCTTCTCACCGGCAGTGATCACAACACTATACTTGAAACTAAAACTTACTTACACTCCAAGTTGGCTCTTAAAGATCTAGGCAAACCTAAGTATTTCCTAGGAATTGAGGTGGCATATAAAGGCCCACAGGTATATCTGTCACAAAGAAAATATGCGCTTGATCTTCTTCAAGAAACAGACATGCTTGAATGTAAGCCTGCCGACACTCCACTCGTGCCTAATCAGAAATATTCTCGTGATATGGATTCTGAAGTTGTGGATGCGACTAGCTACAGACGGTTGGTGGGGAAATTAATCTATTTGACAGTAACAAGACCAGACATCTCTTATTGTGTTGGCATTGTCAGCCAATTCATGGACAAACCGAAGAAGGCCGATTGGGAAGCTGTGATGAGGATACTTCAGTATATTAAGAAAGCTCCTGGGAAGGGTCTTCTATATAAAAAGAATGGTCATGCTAGAATTGAAGCCTATTCAGATGCAGACTATGCTGGTGATACAGATGACAGACGCTCTATCACTGGTTACTGCACTTACATGGGAGGAAACCTAGTTACATGGAAAAGTAAAAAACAAAGCGTGGTGTCAAGATCTAGCTGTGAGGCAGAGTATAGGGCAATGGCACACACAGCATGTGAAATGATGTGGCTCGAAAATCTATTAATAGATTTGGGTTTTAAATGTGAAGACTCGATGCCAATGTTCTGTGACAATCAGGCTGCAATATTCATTACGAACAATCCTGTCTTTCATGAAAGAATGAAACATATTGAAGTTGATTGTCATTTCATACGGGACGCCGTTTCCAACAAAATTATACATCTCTCTCATATCAAGTCAGAAGAAGAGTTGGCTAATATCTTTACAAAATCCTTACGACCTTCTAAATTTACTTTCTTATGTAACAAGCTGGGCATAACTGATATTCATGCTCCAGCTTGAGGGGGGGAGTGTTAGAGATTCTGTATAATGGTACCCGTTAGGGTTAACGGGGGTATTAAAGGGGATATGCGTGTACAGTAAAGCAACTTTTCACTTTTCTCTTTCAAACTTGTAACAGTGAGGAGAGGAGAGGTAGGGGTGGGTGGGGAGGGGGTGAGGAGAGGAGAGGGAGGAGGGGGGGGGGGGGGGTAGTGGTGAGGAGAGGTAAGGGTGGGTGGTGGGTGGGGGGGGGGGTGTTGTGACGGCATGCCCCTCGGTCAAAAGTTTGAATCCTGCTGTAGACGAAATATGCGCAGGTAGAACTGGCTGGGGTTCGGGGCTCTTGACCTGGCGTGTGATGGGTGCCTATGTGCAGATCGCTAATTGAGGCAGCATGGTGTCGTGGCCGAGTGCCATGGGTAGAGAGGTGTGCCGTGTAGGAGAGAAGAGGAGGGGGGCGGGGAGGGGTGAGGAGAGGAGAAGAGAGAGGGGGGGGGGGGGGGGGGTTATGACGGCATGCCCCTCGGCCCACCTCTCCGTGAGGGGAGGTCAAGAGTTCGAATCCTGCTGTAGACGAAATATGCGCAGGTAGAATTGGCTGGGGTTCGGGGCTCTTGACCTAGCGTGTGATGGGTGGCTACGTGCAGATCGCTGATTGAGGCAGCATGGGGCCGTAGCCGAGTGCCATGGGTCGAGAGGCGTGCCGTGTAGCAGAGTTATTTGAGCACGGAATGGTACATCAGTTAGAACTGGAGTTTGATACTCCTGATTTCTTGCCACTCAAGTTAAAAGAAGTCGGTGACGCAAGACAATTTCCGCGTGCTTACTATACATGCCTCTTTTCCAAGACTAGGTAATAATATTTTCAAACCAATAAGCAGATATGTAATTATCCATTTTGGCAGGATTTGGACACAAGACTTGGTGGCTTCATTTTTTACAAGCATTTATGATCCAAGAGTTTATAACATGGACGTGCATGATAAGCCTCCGACTTATTTCAGCATCTGGTCCGATACTTTTGACCAAGTAGTGGACACAACTTTTTTAAAAGTCTGGTACAGAAACATGATGGACCGTGACATGGAGGCTTTATCACTACGAGCCGGATAACAACGAATTTATTCTTGACGATTAGTGATGTACGAAAAGATGACAAGAAGTAGTGGCCACATTATCCAACAAAGCAAAGTGCTAACTTTTGGCAAAGAAGAATCGGATTTCAAATTTCATACAATTCAGGATAGAATGGGACAACTGGGAGGAGTCTTTGTAGCTATAAATAAACCTGATTACCTCTATAAGAGGATATCTTGTGGTCGTGTATGTTTGTATGAGTGTGTGTGGTTTGTAGCCTGTAGCGCGAAGTGGTATCAGAGCTGTGGAAGGAAAAATATCCTCGTATGACAATAGGAGTTGCACCTCGTATGCATTTTACATACCAGGTCTTACAAGAGATATGCAAGCAAAATGAGATTAATAGACAGGTGAAAGATTTTTTGTTTTGTCAATCTATAGCTGTGCATATCTAAGAAATATTTAAGAAAATCATCTACTTACAAGTCTCACCCACACAAAAATTTTGTCAGGAAATTCAAAAGGAAGAAACCAGGAAACACGAAATGTAAATGTTCCATTTGCGGAGAGATTGAACATTATGCTAATAACTGCACAAGTAAAAAGGTAAACAAAGAAAGATTAGCAATATATCAGCAGTTGGAACTTGTGCCAGAATTAGACATTGTTAGCGTAGGAGAAGATGAAGATCCCGATGATTCAAATCTTTGCTCTTTCTCGGATGACGATGACACAGAGCAGTCTCAACTTATTCTGATGGTTAGAGATTTTGATTAGAACTCAGAAAGGGCAAATTTTCAAATGCCCAGAGAAATTACCGAGTGTTCTCACCAATGGGATTTCCACCTAGAGCTTCCACCATTCTAGAATAAATGCTTATTCTGCCCCATTAAGACAGTTCAGTGGGCTCGAGCTAGATGTACAAATTGTTTAATCATTGTTTGTTCATTTTGCAGCAAGCTCAAGTTGGGCCTGGACATTCCTTTAAGGCCTCAGCCACTCAGAAAGCCCAAAACTAATTTACGACAACTAACAGAAGAACAGGCGCTCGACACATTGTTGATCTGGTAGTAGAGATAGAATATCTGAAAAAGAAAAATCATAAAGGAAAAGGAGTAATAATTGATGAAACACCTTTAGAAGAAATTATTATGAAAGTAGAAGAGAAAACTGTCAGATACGCCAGCATTAGCAACAATCTGTTAAACTTGACGGCGACATTAGAAATTGAAAACAAGACCTACAATCTACAGGCTATATTGGATACAGAAGCCTCGAAATGTTGTATTGCTCCAACGGCACTACCAGCACATTGTTATGAAAACACTAACGAATATACTGTCTATGGAGTTAACAGTGTGTAAGTGATAAAGAAGAGGTTGAAAAATGGTTTTTTGATTTTGAACAAGGAGAAGTACCCAATGCTATTTACCTACGCACTGCCACTATCTATTGGTGACCATACCCAGTTAATAATTTTATTTTATTTATGTGACTAAAGTGTTAAGTTTAAACTTGTACTAAGACCCTTGTTTGACTCATTTTGACATCACAGGTCAACATAGGTCAAATGTAGTCCACTAGAGGTCAACTAGTGGTCAAATATAAAGTAAATAAAATATCATCCCCTCAAAAGAAATCTCAAAGCATCAGTCTCCTAAAACGATCCGAATCACACAATAATTCGATCAGAGGGTAAATGATCAGTATGAAAACTCGAGTGTCTAGGTGTGCTACCCTGTAGATTCTTTAGATGTTGGCAGTGATAATTAAATCATCATAAGCAATAAGTGACACATAGCAGTACATCATTACTACCCAAGTCATTAGAATAAATGTCACCATCGACAACCTCTAAAACTGCGACAAAGTGTAAGTATAAAATTGTGTTTTTGCCAGACTGATGTCCAGATTGGGCAAGCATGTCACACTTGTTGATCCCAATATTATAGCATGACTAAATTAGGTTCTCACCTGGGTATGGTCATACACTTTCAGTCATCCATAGAAGGGTGCCATGGACAATTAAGCTTCTCCGGAGGGAAGGGGCAAATCCTCTCTTGGCACATTGAATCTCTCATATAGCTCATGATGAACCCAATGACAACCGTTATGACTTCCTTTTTACGGCGAAGCGTTAGGTTGTATCAAAGTGTCTCATTCACCATATATAGATGTGAATGCTCTCAAGTCTAGGACAATCGTAACTCTGTCACTGTGATCTTCATCTTGTGACACCAAGATGAATCTTCACGGTGGGCCGGTCTAGTATATCTCCCTTGATATATCTATATGTCTGCGTTAGCAACCCATGCTCAACCAACCCATATACTAGTTTCAAGTGAATCATAGTTGTCTCATATCCACCATGATTCTTGACCGAGGACAAAACTGAGATAAGACAAACATCTATCTTTTAGGGACATCATACATGCAACTATACATGTGCGCAAATGTACATATTTGCATAACAACAACCATGCCAGGATATCTCATCTATCAACTAGATGTGATACACATATCCCATTGGACCATCTCAAAGGTCCTAGGGCATAAACACTAACAATCTCCCACTTGCACTAGGACCATGACCTCAGCGTCATCTCCCAGGCTCGACCTACCATGCTCATGCTGTGCCAGAGCACTGGTTAATGGGCCCCACTATGTCAATGTCAAAATCTGCTATGTCTTTATTACCTCTGACCCCAAGACAAGGTATTAGCACTTGAGTATGTTGTTTTGAATCTCATGAAGTTCAACAAAGAACTCAAACTTCTTCAAACTGCTTCTAAAAGCATGAACATACTCTGCTTTTATGTAGTCTGCTCTGAAGCTCCCACAGCTTCAAGCACACTGCTACATTGATAGCTAGAATGTCACTCTGGTCTGGCTGGAATAAGCTACCAAATGTGAACACTGAGCTTTTCCTGCCATTTTAAGACCAAAAACCACCCCTTAATTCTTTATAGAATCTAAGTGTGTTTTCTGTTCCTTATCCAGTGCCTAGCACCTAGACTAGACTTGGTACCAACAAGTCTCCAAGCTCCCATTGAACTCGGGTACTATAAGGTAAAGATTCATTGTCCTTGCTAGGAGTTATCCATAACACAGGCACACATGAATCGATTCAACCCTTATTCCCACATTTCCTGAACCCTAGGTTGCCCACAACCTGTATACATGGTTCAAATTCCATCCTTGACCTTTTTGTGCTAAGTGGTTGACCTTGGACTGAATCCAAGTCAAACTTCATCCCATTTGCTTTTTTAAAGAAAGACTTTTCTAAGAGAACAACATTATGAGCAACAATCACTTGTCTTCCTGTGGGTCTATGGAAACTTGTATCCCTAAGTGAACTTAGGATACACCACTTACACTTTATCAGATCTTGGTTCTATATTACTAGAACCTCAGATATATGACCCAAAGACTCATATCTCTAGATCCAAGTACTGAGTCATGTCATCTCCTTACTTAGAGATACATTTAAGATGGAATTAAGATCAGTGGAAGAAGCTTTTAGCATTACCTCATAAGAGATACATATGACTTTTAATTCTCCCATTAGAACCACCTACCAAGGTATTCTTTAGGATGTATGAGCTATGAGCTAGCCTCATACATAATGATAGTCATCTATAACTCAAGTATTCTTCATTCTTCTTACACTGAAGTTTACTCATGAATTTCTATAAGCTGGTTATGAATTCCTTTCTTTTGACCCTTAGTCCACTTCTCTTTACTTGGTAAAGGACATTTATTTTCTATCAATAAACAAGTATCTGTCTATCTTTCATGTCTCGAAAGAGGTTAAGATAGCCAATCTCCTAGAAGGAATTGATTCTAAGACTTCATTTGCATGAAGTCATTGGATATCTTGTTTATGATAAAGGATAACTAGGTCATAAGATTGGTATTCAATACGAACCAATTATTAAATTCACTTTAGTTATTTTGTTACCATATTACTTGTACATTGTAATGACAAGAGATTTGCAAATAATAAGAATACCAAATTTTCTTTATTCCAAAAATTCTATTCCCAAGGAATAGATATAATGTCAATTACATAATAGAAAAGAATGAAACAATCCTATTATCGGTTATAGAGAGAGTGACAAGACAGCACCCTGTTCTCCATAATCAACGGTTAGTCCCTCAATGTTAACCTTGTCCTATTTCTACTGAGCACCTGCATATTTTTGCAAATATCAGTCTCAACATGCGGTATTAAATACCCATGGTTAGAAATAGACAACATAAGATATGGTAACAAAATTACTTGAGCCTGAAGACGAAATGTCACTTCTCCTCACCTCATTCTGAAGTCGCTTGAAACCTTTTCTTAAGTGCCTAACTTTTCCTACCTTTTTCAATCTTTATTTTTCCCAATGCTTTAGTCAAGCCCTTAGGCTTACTAGTGCACTGAGGGATCACCTTAGTGGCGCTAATACTCTCAATACTAGCTTGTCCCTGGAGGAGCTGCTTCAAATTATTAATAATTTTGAAAGCACTCAACCCTTCAAATAGCTCACGCCATTTAGGAGACATATTGGCTAGCATAAGCTGTATAGCCTCTAAAGCATCCTTTTTCAGCTGCTGAGGCTGTAGATGAAATAAGTTCAGGAATTGGCATCTCAAGAATGTACAGTGTTGGATTAGAAAGGAATCATTATCATTTCAAAAACCTAATCTCTTTACACCATACACAAGTATATATACACCCTACCATTAACCATAACGGGTTAATGGGTAAGACCCTGATTATGTAGCATATCCAACACTCCCCCTCAAGCTGGAGCATGTATATCAGTCATGCCCAGTTTGTTACACAAAGGAGAAAATTTTGACGGTCCCAAAGATTTTGTAAAAATATCAGCCAGCTCTTCTTCATATTTGATGTAGGGAAGATGAATGAACTTGTTGGAGATAGCATCCCTGATGAAATGACAATCCACTTCAATGTGTTTTGTCCTTTCATGAAATACTGGATTGTTTGTGTGGGGTCATTTTTGTTACATTGAGAATGTATTATGACCGTTTCAAATCCACCTCAAGTTAATAAGACTTTTTGTTTAATGGGTTCTGACTTCCAATGAACGCAAGCATTCATTGTTAATTACCCCTAAGAGTAGGGAACCTTTGATTAAGAGATCTACAATACGCAACGAGATAAGAGAAAGAAATCGGACAATATCATTTTATAAACGTAACGAAATACAAAACTTGACATATTTAAACGGTGAGAAAATGGGCTTTTTCATCAATTTAAATATCATGCGCCCACCGGACATTCGGCTTTGAAGCACTATAATGAGTGATACCCGGTCTAGGCAACCCGATGTTATATTGAGGAACTACGCCCCGATGGTAAACATCGACGTACGCACCTCCCAAACAGTATTCCATCGCAATTGCATTTAGACGTGTTGGGTATTTGATTTAGAAATTCATCCGGCTTTGCGGCGTATTGGATGATTTAATTTTGGGAGATTACCCGGCCTCGCGGTGTGTTGGATAATCTAACTTAGAAATTCATCCGGCTTTGCGGCGTATTGGATGATTTAATTTTGGGAAATTACCCGGCCTCGCGGCGTGTTGGATAATTTAGCTTAGAAATTCATCCGGCTTTGCAGCGTATTGGATGATTTAATTTTGGGAAATTACCCGGCCTCGTGGCGTGTTGGATAACTTAATTTAGGAATTCATCCGGCTTTGCAGCGTATTGGATGATTTAATTTTGGGAAACTACCCGGCCTCGCGGCGTGTTGGATAACTTAATTTAGGAATTCATCCGGCTTTGTAGCGTATTGGATGATTTAATTTTGGGAAACTACCCGGCCTCGCGGCGTGTTGGATAATTTAGTTTAGAAATTCATCCAGCCTTACCGAATGAAACGTTATATCGAGGAGCTGCGCCCCGACGCTAAACGTCGACGTACGCACCTCCCAAACGATATTCCGTCGCATTGGTCTAAGGCGTTCAAATCCTATCTAAACACGTTATTTAAATTGCAGTAGCGCGTAGTGCCATTGACTCCCAGCCGCATTGTCCGGGTTAGAATTTGAAGGGAGAACTTAATCATGCCACGTAACTCTATACTGGCTTCGTAACTTTAGTTGAGGAGTAGTTTGACCTCGCAACTTCGATCAAAGGGCAGAATTTCTTCCCCTCCCCTGTTATGAGGATAGTCAGTCAGCGAGTGGAATTTGGGTGGAGCGGAGCTCACTTTGACCGTTTGACGAAATCTGGCAACCCCGTCTAACCAGCGGAGATCAATGAATTTAAATGATGCTTGGGCGGATGTGAAAGTATGAACAGAGAGGGCACGGGTGAAGCGTCTTGGAATTGGTGCGGCGTATTAAGGTCCCTTTAAACCTACTGCTTAATGCTATCGTCAATCTAGCCTCTCTCGTCAAGTCGAAATCAAAGAGGACGGAATTATGTTATCCAGGTCCTTGGTTTCACGATTTACGATTGGAGAGTAAAGTTGACCATTCAAAAGACAGACGCGTCCCTTTTGTCGCTCAGGCGACGAGCAGATCGCGAGCAGCTCATCCAGGCGACGGCTGCTTTCGGACGAGGGGGTAGCACTGGTTCCCTGAAAAGCGGCAGAGACGGAGAGGACTCGCCTACCTCTGGCGACAGTGGTAGTGGGATTAGGGTTCCGGGTGGCGACCATCGAGGACACGGCATTGGTGGCCAAGTGAGAAGATAGACAACCGTTGGCGAATCGTGTTACGGCGGTGGCCACTCCACACCGAATTTGAGCTCCATGGGGGGCAGAGAGCAGGGATCGGCGTTCCCAGGGCGAAGAGCATCCTGGCCCAGTGGTTCATTCATGGAAGGGACAGCATCGGCGGAAGATGTCCGTGATGGAGCCGTAGATGGTGACGGCAACGAGAAATGGCTGCAGCCTATATGGATTTGGGTCTGAGGTTGATCATGAAAGTGCGGGGATGCGCGTATTTTCTTAGGGCTATGGTCGAAAACGAGGTTGGCTTTTCGATTGTTACTATTGCCATTGGTGCTCTTGGTATTTGCTTCGGTTGAGAATTTCTTTTAGCTCACTTCGTCTTCTTCATCCTCGCCTCAGTATACTTCATTCGTCACCTTCTTTTTAAGCTAAAAGAGATCCCTCACGTTCGGATTTACATATAAACTGTTACTCCTTTTATTCATTTATCTGTTTACATTCTTGTTATATTCTCATTGATTTCAGGATTCCTTCCGGCGGATCGAGAGAATTCTTCATCGACTATTAGGGCTAGCCGTTCTTCTAATTTTCAACGGCAGCCGCAGGATTGGATCCGCCTCACACCTGAGTCCGACAACAACTGCATTCGGGTCGGATCTTACGATAAATCCATTTCGAGGCAGCAAAGCGGACGTAGTTTTCCTAATCACTTCGTCTCCTTCGCCTTTCCTCATAACGGCTCTATTCCAACTTTGACAGGTCCTTTGGGCTCGAACTTGGGTGCCGGTGAAGCTTCTGGCGTATAAAGACGATCGGCGACTTTCTGGGTAGGACTTATTTCCGCGACCAACTGTCAACCAGGCGATTTCATCCTCCCTCGGTTTCTCCTCCTACCCCCTCGACGCATCCCCTTTACTACCGTTTTTCCTCTTCCTCTTTTTTTACAGTGGTGCCTCAAGGCGAAATCAGCTCCAAGGTTTGGTGCGGCGTTTTTTTTTTGCTGAACAGATCTTTTAGGAAATTCGGCCGGTGAGCATTTGTCTGTTGTATTCTTATTTAAGTAGTCACTTCTCTTTTCACCTTGGTGGATTCCAGATATACAGCTTATTCGTCACTCTTTTTTTCTTGGCGAAAATCTCCTGAAGGGATCCCGAGCGGCGGCGAACTCTCGCTGATGAGAACGTCATTCTCCTTCTGTGAGCTCGAGAGAAGACAGGAGGAACTGAATAGGTACTTATTTTCTATTTCCGTATTTTTGTTCTATCCTTGTTTCTTTCTTTTCTCTTCTCCTCTTGTTCTTTTCTTTTTTTTTTCTCCTTTTTTTCTTCTTTTTTCTTTTTTTTATTATATACATATTTTAGCAAATCTTTCTGGTATTTTCTCAGCCTATTCTTACTCTACTTCCTTCTTTTCGGTTTTGCCCCGTTCTATCCCACTTTACCTGGCTTTTCCCGTCCCCAGGATATCTCAGTTCTTTTAGTTTTCAGTCGTCTTCTCCCTTCCCGTAACGCCATAGGATGCTCAATGCATCTTGGGCCCCAGAAGCAAAAGGAATGAGAGATGGTGTGTATGTGCCTTTCTGTGATGCCAGGGCACTTAGTGTGCCCATGAAGCCTAAGAAATCCGAGCGATCGAGAGAAAAAAAATGGTGTGTGCCCTCTGTGATGCCAGGGCACTTAGTGTGCCCATGAAGCCTAAGAAACTCAGACAAAGAAAAAAAATTTCTCTTTCCCCTTTTTTTTACCTTCTTCCGCTTCCGCCTTCTCCTCTCCTCTCCTGTCCCTTGTGGTGTCTTCCCCCCGTTTTTTTTTTGCCCTTCCAGGCTCCTCTCCCTCGCCTTTTATAGACCGCAGGCTTTCTCTCTTTCCCTTTTATCTATTTATTTTTATTGCATCTTTTTATGGACTGCCTTTTCTGCTCTTTTCCCCTTTTTCTTTGTCGACCCTGAACACCTCCTACTTGGAACCTCCTCTTTTTTGTCTTTTCCTTCATTATTGGCCACTGCCAACGTTCTTTCCATTCTTTTCTTTTGGACAGTGGCTGCCCCTGTCCTTAATGGCTGTATCCTTTACCAAAAAACAAATTGCTGTGTTTGGTCGTACCATCAATAGCTGATTTTCCAGCTGCATTTTCATAGAAGTCCTTTCTTCAGCTTTCAACTAGAATAGGAGTAGCCGGTAAAGCCAGGACCTCGATTTTAAAGATTTCGAGCGTTCTTCAAGCGTCCTAAGAAAAGCCTGCACTGATATACAATTTTTTTTGTGTGAATTGGGACTTTTGTTATCATGACTACATCTTAGGACAGCCACTGAGAAACCATTACCAACATGGTTTATTATCCCCGATAGAAGACGTGAACTCGGAAGTACCTCCTGATATCCTACTTTACAAGACCAAGTGACAGACTTCATTTTTCCATGACATTTAGATATCCCTTCTATGCACTTCTCATGGTATTGATGCTGACATTATGAGCATTCTTGATGATAGCAATTGGGGCAGTTATCATAGCATATTAATTTACCGCCATCACTACAGTGCCCATGCATGTTGTCATTCTTATTTCTTCATCACTCGTCGCAGGAGTAGCCTCTTTCCTTGCTCTGTACTCGAGAGACCAAGCTTGAAACTGATAGAAGGTGTATGAGTTACCAGATTGGAGGGAGTTACCACTTCGAAAAGAATTAAACGGGCTTTTGTATCGTACAACTTTCATGAACCTTAAACCTAGATATTGAAAGGGTTCTTTTCCACCTACAAAGAACCCCCTTCTTTGTTACCCGCCTGTTCTTTACTTATTGTGTCATCTTTTGGTTCCCGAATTTGGATAATACTATTCACATGCGTTATGCTTGTTATTCATGCTTTGTAGTCATCATGATCTCATTGTCTATGTTACATTGCCTACATTGTACCATTCTCCTTTTTAACGCTATCTAATAGAATGTCGGTGTTGTTGGCTGATTTTTTTAATTGACTTTCGGCGATACTCTTTGGATGAAATAAGTGGCCCAACAGTTTGTAATAAAAATTGCAGCTTGATTGTCACAAAACATAGGCAGAGAGTCATCGCACTTGATCCGGAAGTCGGTGAGGAGATTTTTAAGCCACATCATTTCACAAGCAGTATGCGCCATCGCCCTGTATCCTGCCTCACAACTAGACCTTGAAACAACATTTTGTTTTTTACTTTTCCAGATGACCAAATTCCCTCCAACATACGTACAATACCCAGTAATCGAGCGTCTATCGTCCACATTACCAGCATAATCTGCGTCTGAGTAAGCTTCAATCCTAGCATGTCCATGTTTCTTATATAGAAGGCCCTTTCTTGGGGCTCCTTTGATGTATTGTAGTATCCTCATTACTGCTTCCAAATGAGCCTTCTTAGGTTTTTCCATGAATTGACTAACTATTCCAACAGAGTGAGAGATATCTGGTCTAGTAACAGTTAAGTAGATCAACTTTCCTACCAGTCAACATAGCTAGTTGGATCCACCGGGGCAGAGTCCATATCCCGTGAATACTTTTGATTGGGAACAGAAGGTGTGTCAACAGGTTTGCAATCAACCATTCTTGTTTCCTGGAGCAGATCAAGAGCATATTTTCGCTGTGAGAGATATACATGTGTGCCTTTATACGCAATTTCAATACCGAGGAAGTATTTCAGTTTGCCTAGATCTTTAAGAGCAAGCTTAGAATGTAGATATGACTTAGCCTCCATTATAGCGTCAGGATCACTGGCCGTGAGAAGAATGTCATCTACATAGACAACAAGAACAACAATGCCTCTCGTGGTGTGCCGAATGAAAATAGAATGATCTGCCTTGCTGCCATGAAAACCAATTTGAGACATAATTTGAGAGAACTTCTAGAACCAGGCTCGCAGACTCTGCTTCAAGCCATATATAGCCTTATGTAGCTGGCAGCCTGGCATACCAACTCCCCCTGAGCAACATACCCAGGAGGTTGCTTCATAAAAACCGTCTCATGAAGGTCACCATATAAAAACGCATTGCGAACATCCATCTGGTGAAGCAGCCAATCAAGGTTGATGGCCAAAGAGAAAATAACCCGAACGGAGTTAAGACGAGCCACAAGAGAGAAAGTCTCAAAATAATCAACACCAAGCGTTTGAGTGAAGCCTTTGGCAACGAGCCGAGCTTTGTAGCGGTCAACGGAACCATCAGGATGATGTTTGATGGTATAAACCCAATTGCAAGCCACAGGACGAACACCAGCTGGAAGAGGGACCAAGGACCAGGTGTTGCGAGAGCGAAGAGCGGCCATCTCAACCTCCATAGCAGCACACCACTCAGGAAGCAACCGAGCATCCGCATAGGACCGAGGAACCACAACGGACGAGAGGTAAGTAAGGAAGGCATGATGCACAGGAGAAAAACGATGATAAGAAACATAATAACAAAGCGGATAAGACGAGGTGTGGCGCTTACCTTTGTGGAGGGCAATGGGAAGATGGAGATCATCTGGTGGAGGCGGCGAAGGAGAATGAGGACCATCAGACGAGAAAGAAGGTGCAAGCACCGATGAGCAAGCAGGAGGACGGGGGCGCCGGCTGTAGACCTGCAGCGAGGGAACCAAGGGCTCAACAGAAGGGTGAGGGCAGCGGACCCATAGCGAGAAGGGGTATAAGCGAGGGAGGGGAAGGATCCAAAGCAGGAGCGGGTGGAGAGAAATACGGAGTAGACTCAAAAAAGGAAACATCAGCACTCATAAAGGAGCGACGGGTGGTGGGATCATAGCAGCGATAGCCTTTCTGAGTCCGGCTATAGCCCAAGAACACACCGAGTAGCCCGAGGCTGTAACTTATCACGAGAAGAGGTAGGAATATGAACGTAGCAAATACAACCAAAGACCCTAGGAACAACAGGAAAAACGCAATGATGAGGAAAGAGGATAGAGAAAGGGGATTGTCCCTGAAGAAGCTTCATAGGAACACGATTAATAAGAAAGGCAGCAGTGAGAACGACATCATCCCAAAAGGAGCGAGGAACATGCATGTGGAAAAGGAGAGACCGAGCAACATCAAGGAGATGGCGATTCTTCCGTTCAGCGGTACCGTTCTGTTGAGATGTGTAGGGACAGGAGGTTTGGTGAAGTATGCCCATGTCTCGACAAAAGGTTTGAAAGTGAGCGCCAGTGTACTCTAATGCATTATCAGACCGAATAACTTTCAAGGACACACCAAATTGATTTTTAATTTCCTCATAGAAGATACGGAATACATTCAAAAGTTCAGAACGATACTTAAGAAAAAACAACCAACACATACGAGAATGATCATCGATGAAGGAGACAAAATAACGATGACCATCCTTTGTAGGTACATGACTCGGACCCCAGATATCAGAGTGAACTAGCAAAAAGGGGCTAGAGCTAAGAGACACACCAAATGACGGAAATGACACACAATGATGTTTGCCTAACTGACAAGCAGCACACTGAAACACAGGACTCGATGACAAAGATAAAAAAACGCTGAACTGTAGCCGGAGAAGGGTGGCCAAGACGGCAATGCCATTGGAAGGGAGTAATAGTAGCCGAGAAACAAGCAGCGGTAGATGAACGTGGAGGGGCCTGCAGCACATAAACGCCCCTATCTCTATGCCCCCCACCAATCGTCCCCCTCGTCGTCAGGTCCTGAAAAGTACAATGAGATGGAAAGGTCACAACACAATTTAAGCTACGAGTAAGCGCACATATAGATAGGAGATTATGTGGAAAAGCAGGAATGTATAAGACATCAGTGAGAACGACAGTGCGGCTAATGTGAATGGACCCAACGCCCGAAACAGATACACAGGACCCATCAGCTATCCGAACAGGGGGGTGGTGATCACTAATGGTGATAGTGGAAAACAGAGCCTTATTACCTGTCATATGAGACGTAGCTACAGAATCAAGAATCTAAGAAGAGTCATGTGTGGCTAAAGAGGCAATACCAGAAGGCGCTCCGGGAAGAAGGGTAGAAGAACCAGTAGTAGGAGCAACAGTCGGGGCAATATCAGAAGTCTGTCCAGCGGAATCGGAAGCCACAGCTAACCGGGCATGAGGTGGACAACCAAAGTGAGCCCAGCAAGGGCGTCCTAGATTTCCTTTGCAGTATTATGAAACATCACGGTGGAAGCAATCTGTGAAGGAGAGAATTTACTACAGTCTGATCTGATATGCTCCAAGTTGGATACTGTGGGTCAGATGTTATGGTGGATTATGTTCGACATGTTGTCGTTTGCCATGAGAGCCAAGAAACAAGAGCATAGCTCTTGCCCACAGTAAATAGTTAGAGCCATTTAGCTTCATAGTGGTGCCGAGATTGGCATTAGGTTTGTTCTCAAACAAGGTAAGTTGAGAATCCATTAATCTGAATATCAAACAAACTTGTACACTAGATGGAAGAGCACAATCAGAAGATTTCTAGGCACGAGGGTAAAACTCCAAGATAGCAATAGTAAACTCAAGATAGCCAATAAAACCAATCGTCCGATCTTCTAGAGAGTATGGAAAATACCAGTGATAGCAGGATGTAACCTAGACTTTCAAAGGGAAAACCAAATACACCAGTTGATTCCCACAGGAGAAGCCAGATGCTAGAGAAGTCAAGGAAGATGGTGCTGCGGGCGAGGACGAGAAGATGCTGGAGAAGTCACCAGCTATAAGACTTCCTTGGATCTCCACTAAGATCAGCCAAATCGTCCGCCAGAAGATGCGTCCGCCAGAAGAAGTCGCGTTCGCCAAAAGATGTTTCCGCCAAGCTGCGTCCGCCAGAAGAAGTCGTGTCCGCCAGATGATGCGTCCGCCAGAAGATTAGCCCAGCCATGCGAAGAGGATGCGTTGCAAGAGAGAGGGCTAGACAAGAGAAGGGAGCAGCTCGGCGATCACGACGTACGAACGAGAGGCGGCAGCGATCACGGCGTGCGAAGAACCACGCTATGATACCATGTTGGATTAGAAATGAATCATTATCATTTCAAAAACCTAATCTCTTTACACCATACACAAGTATATATACACGCTACTAAGTTTGAGTATTGTTCTCAGAAGCAAGAGGAAGCTGTATGTTGGATATGCTACATAATCGGGGTCGGGCTAATGGGTAAGACCCTGATTATGTAGCATATCCAACAAAAAGATTCCTCTCGCTTCTGAGAACAATACTCAAAGCTTGGTACCAGCTCTCGAGGAGAGGTCGGAGTGACAGTCTGCCGTTGTTTTTGTTTGAAGAAGCCATTTACAACAATAGACAAACACAGACCAGTATCACATTTTTAATCATTTATTCTGGCCTTTTATGAATGATTGTTTCTCACTATTTTATTTAAATCGATAATCCTCAAAAATCGATCGAGAAGTCACCCAACTTCCTTAGTGAGATGGGATCCTCATTTCGTACACGGCCTTGTGTCCCACGAGGGTGGGATATACTGTACAAGGTGACATATGCTTCCTGAGGTAGGCCCCCGGCCAATTGCAACTTGGCAATTCCCCTTCTCAAGACTCTTCAGGCACTTTGTGTCCAGCCAAGGGTGGATACAGCATAAAGTTCTAACCTCTTGAGGGTGCCTCCAGAAATCTTATTTGTGAATCAACACATATGAAAAATCTTGGTCAAGTCCGACCTGACCGTTATACCTAGGGCCACCAATTTTCTTGTGAAAAGGCGCGTCCAAAGTTTTAACCGGACTGTGAAAATTATTGTCACCACACACCTCCTGAAGATAGATGGGTGTGTCCCACGATGGTGGAAAATAGTGCACAACACCATCGATCTACAGTTTGACGAGGGTTACGCGTCAGAAGGCTAGGGAACAAGATTTGATATGATTTAGTGAGGATTTTTGTGGTCTCGGCACCACAAGCTTTTATCTTATTCTATCAATACAGGCATGCAATCATATAGTGAAATAAAACCAAAAACAATAAAGGCATGTTGAAGCAAAAACGATAAAATATGATATGATCAAATCCCATAACTCGGGTATCAAGCCCCTAAACCTAGTCCTAGCCACTTAACACTACCAAGGGCTATGAGTCATGGGCTCATGCCAACAAGTCCTTAGCTCATCTCTGAGTGTCATAAGGGCTCTGCCCCCAAGCTCTGAGGTGCGGCACCTAGGTCTTTAGCTCCATGGATCAGCTCGTGAACCCTAAAGGCACCGTCCAGGCAAACCCTAGATCCCCTTTAGGTTCGGCCAGCCCGAGTCTTCTCCATGAGCCAGCTCGCAAACCCTAGGCTCCTCCTAGGATTCGGCCAAACACTCATGTGTTATCCTCACTATGCTTGCTAGATGTGCCACTTCCCTTGCTAGGTGCGCCCTTTTGCTTGGATGTGTTATCATGCAAGTGTAGGTGCTGTTCTTCTCTATCTCAGCCCTTGAATGTATGAAGCGCCCCTAAGAGCCTTCTCATTCATGACTAATAGAGAAAAACATCCCCTTACCAAGGTTAGATGTGCTAACCATCTTGATCAGGCATTGAACCCTTAGATGCGCCACTAGGCAGCCCTAGTAAGCATCATGGTTCAGCTAGTCAAGTTGACCAGTCCCTCAGGATACTCAACCTTCACCATCAGCCCATGAACCCATTGTTAAACTACTAGGTGACCCCAAAAGTCAACATGGTTTGGCTATTGATATAGGTCAGCCCCTTAAGGAGAGCCATCTCCATCATTAGCTCTTAAACCCTTGATGCACAACTAGGAAACCCTAGAAGGCCTCATGGTTCGGCTAAGGACAAAGGTCAGCCCCCTAACTTGGTTAGGTTGCACTATCACCTTATCAAACCATCATCCTTCAAGTTAACCATCTAGGTAACCCTTGGAGCCACTCAAGGTTAGGTCAAAGAAGGGATGCGCCACCTTTAGGGTGAGGTGTGCCAACCGTAACCCTAGCTATCAACCCCTTTGGATGCGCCTCTAGGTAACCCTAGAAGCCACCCTAGGGTTCAGCTAGGTCATGGGTTGCGCCACCTTGAGAGATGCGCAAGGGAGAGAGAGAAACGTCACGATGTCTTCAAAATCTTCAACTTAATTTACATTACAGAATTGAAATTCAAAATTGAAAGTCGGCACGTAGGCCTCACAATGATACATCACAGGCATGACAATTTACTCATGCAATTCTACATGCCATGAAAAATCAACAAGTAATCACTTTTAATTTTTCATAAAACCCTCTCAATTAATTTTCAGCGACTTTATATCATCCTTCTATATTGTTTTGCCTGTTTCGCCCCTCTCAGGAGTCTACAAAGGGTAGCTGCCCCTTGCAATTCTTACCCCATGGAGATTAGAACAATAACCTTGCCCCGATAATCTCCTACGGGTCTTGCGCTATAGGTCTATCCCATGCGCGCAAGGAGGAGTAAATTCTTTCACATAGGGTCTATCCCAGATGTGAAGAAAACTAAAACTAGAAGATGATTAAGAGGCAAAAATTAATAGAAATTATTTTTCAACAAAAAAATCATGGCATAAATTTTTTTTCAAAAATCATTTTCATGTCATGGGATATGCGCATGCAGAAAAGACACCTATGGGCCTCGTAAGTTTGCTCTGATACCACTGTTGGCAATCCCCGGACCTTATAAAAAAACTTTAAACACAGCGAAAGCAAAGGTCCAAAATAGAATTCCCAGAAACACCAGGATCCCTTACGAGAGAAAACCGAAGGATATGAAGAGTAGTACCTTATCACTTGCGCTAGTCCTTATTGTTGCTGATGATGAAGACTCACAGGTGTCCATCCTCTACAATCGTGCACACACGGACTGTCTCGAGATTCCTCTGCTCCACGCACGTGCTAGCTTCGGGAGAGAAGATCCACGCCTCTAATGTCTTCTCTACTTGTGCTAATCACCAAGACCATGCGTTGGCGATAAGGAGTGGGCAGCACTACCACTTGTCCCAACCTTGATGCAAAAACTTTTCTTTTATTATCACCTTTAAGACCCTCACTCCAAGGAGGAGAGGGGAGGCGACAACAGGAGATGAGAGAAAGAATTGGTGTAAAAATCTCCTAATAGAGCCTCTCTATATATAATAGAGGAGCTAGCTATTGTTGGAGAATTTTATCCATATGGGATATAGTTTAAGCACCTATTAAATTTCACAATTAAATATTTAATTGCAAAATGCACCTATGCATATTAATTAGCCAAGAGAAAATTTCTCTTGTCAATTAATAATTTTATTTTATTTATGTGACTAAAGTGTCAAGTTCAAACTTGCACTAAGACCCTTGTTTGACTCATTTTGATAACATAGGTCAACAGAGGTCAAACGTGGTCCACTAGAAGTCAACTAGTGGTCAAACATAAACTAAATAAAATATCATCTCCTCAGAAGAAATCTCAAAGCATCAGTCTCCCAAAACAATCTGAATCACGCAATAATTCGATCAAAGACTAAACGAATAGTATGAGAACTCGAGTGTGTAAGTGTGCGACCCTATAGGTTCTTCAGATGTTGGCAGTGATGACTAAATCATCACAAGCAATGAGTGGCACTTAGCAGTACATCATTGCTACCCAAGTCATCAGAATAAATGTCACCATTGATAACCTCTAAAACTACGACAAAGTGTAAGTATATAATTGTCCTTTCGCCAGACTGATGTCCAAATTGGGCAAGCGTGTCACACTTGTTGATCCCAATATTATGGCATGACTAAATCAGGTTCTCACCTGGGTATGACTATACACTTTCAGTCATCCATAGAAGGGCGCCATGGACAATCAAGCTTCCCTGCAGGAAAGAGGCAAATCCTCTCATGGCATATTGAATTTCTCATATAGCTCATGATGCACCCAATGACAACTGTTATGACTTCCCTTTTACGGCGAAGCATTAGGTTGTATCAAAATGTCTCATTCACCATATAGAGATGTCAATACCCTTAAGTCTAGGGCAATCGTAACGTTGTCACTGTGATCTTCATCTTGTGACATCAAGATGAATCCTCACGGCAGGTCAGTCCAGTATATCTCCCTTGATATACCTATATGTCTGCGTTAGCAACCTGTGCTCAACCAGTGCATATACCAGTCTCAAGTGAATCATAGCTGTCTCATATCCACCATGATTTTTGACCGGGGATAAAATTGAGATAAGACAAACATCTATCTCTTAAGGGGCATCGTACATGCAACTATACATGTGTGCAGATGTACATATTTGCATAACAACGACCATGCCAGGATATCTCATATATCAACTAGATGAGCAATGACCATGCCAGGATATTTCATATATCAACTAGATGTGATACACATATCTCATTGGACCATCCCAAAGGTCCTAGGGCATAAGCACTAACAATACTAGTGGTCGTTGACCGATTATCTAAGTACAGACACTTTTGTGCTCTAAAACACCCTTACTTTGCAAAATTAGTTGCTAAATTATTTGTTA
Source organism: Costus lasius (assembly GCA_027563935.2). Classification (NCBI taxonomy): domain Eukaryota; kingdom Viridiplantae; phylum Streptophyta; class Magnoliopsida; order Zingiberales; family Costaceae; genus Costus; species Costus lasius. The sequence goes on from CM050449.1 coordinate 15,050,392, forward strand.
AAGAGATAGTGTTATTACATATGGATCCAAAATCAATTGTTAGTGATTTTCATCAGTCGATTTTGGTCAAAAAATTTTAGACTGCAGGATACGATGCTATAGATAAGCTCATCGTATCACCTTGAAACGGATGGGCAATCAAAGGTACTCAACAGGTGTGTGGAGACATATCTACGTTGTTTCACATTTGAACAATCAAAAGATTGGGTTGAGGTCATCTATGGGCGCCGGCCACTTACACTCCACCGTATATCTTGGGAGAATCAACAATGGATGCGGTTGAATAGAAACTTTTAGATAGGGATGAAATGATACGACAACTTAAATATAACCTTTGGAGAGCCCAACAATGCATGATTAAGTTTGATGTCAGTTTTGCTATGGGTGATTTAGTTTTCGTTAAGCTTCAACCACATAGGTAGCACACAGTAGCTCGGAGAGTAAATTAGAAACTGGCCGCTCGTTTCTATGGGCCATTTTGCATCAGCCAACGGTTAGATGCAATCGCCTACCATTTGAACCTTCCATCTTAGTCTTGGATTCACCCAGTCTTTCATGCATCTTAGTTAAAACAAGCAGTAGGAGTTCAGGAGGCTGAAGTAGAGCTACCGTCTGATCTTGAGGTGGAGATTCCTGCACCGCATGTTCCAAAGTCACTACTTGCTACCCGGAGCGTCATGCGAGATGAGGAGTCAGTGGAGCAATGGCTTATCCATGCCCTCCAATTTGGAGGGTGTATTCCCATCGAACCAATTCGGGTTGACCCGGTCCAGGGTAAAAGACCTATTCTTTTGTGAAAATGGGAGAGTAGTATTATATGTTAGAGGAATTAGGGCTAGGGGAACTATCTTTTGATTAATTCTCTACTTGTGGTTTCGAACTTATGTCACCAGACTCCCGATTGAGGCGGCTGTGTTGCTTCCTTCCCCTAACACATTGTAAGGTACATTTGCCATTGATACACATCCAAATGATTGAAGAAGTTAGGTGTCAAAGGATAGTATTTTGAATGGTAAAGGGAGGGGGCCTCCTACTTCCCAGGTGCGAAAGGAATCCTTTAGTTGGGCTAGGTTTGCATGAACTGATTGTTGAATACGCCTTGGAATTAATATTGGCCTTAGAGATGGGAGTAGAGGGCCTCTTGAGTTTTTATCTAGGTTAGGTTCTTAGAGAGCATGAAATTTTAGAAAGTCTCTTGGTAGAGTTTGTGGATGGAAGGAGGTTTGATGAAAACAGAGTATAATGTTTGTTGGATAGCAAGGAAGGAGGCTAGATGAAATTAGAGTCTAATATTTGTTGGGAAGCATAGAAGGTGGCAAATTATGATCTACTTAGTTATTATGGTTATATTATGATCTAGTATTTGGCCATGAAAGTGATGTTTCTTGGCCATTGACAATTAGAATCCATGGTTGACTAGCTTTAACTTATGTGTTTCATGACATTAGTAGAAAGTTTCTCATGAGAGAGGTCGAAAGTGCATGACTACAAATTTCACCCATTCTTAATCCTCTTGTATTTTGGTCTTTGTTCCATTATCTAATTCATTAGGTTTTTCTGTAGCATTGCCTTTTTATGTTATTAAATGACAATGTAAGTGCAAGTATCCTTCTTGACTCCATGTTTGAAGTTGATTTGCATTCAGTTGAACTAATCATGCACTCCTTCGCTTGTTTTAAGAATGCAAACCTAGGATTTGGGATTAGACTAAGATTCAAGCCTCAAAGTACTAATTCGTACTGGGTAGTAAAGATGATATACACCAATCTAATATAGTACTGGTTCTTTGTTATTGAGTTATTAGCAGGTTAAAGAAAATAATGTTTTCTAAATCTTTAGAGATAAATGGACCGATTTAGTGTCTTCCATCTAATTTCATGATCACCTTGTTTCAATCTGTAAGAGAATCCTTGGAACTTGGTACTCAAAATATCACTCTTCTTTTTGCACAAGACATAAGCATGGAAAGAAACTTAATCAATAAGGAAAAGCCAAACACACTCCTGCTTCAATGTTTTATAGTAGTTTCAATTTTGTAATTTATGAGGTGAATGGCTGTGGTCCAGCCATCATGAATTATATGCAATCCAATAAGCTTTCTTAACTTTTACGGAATTTGAATGTTTCTCCATGTGATTTATGTAATATTAGAAAGTTACGGAATATGAATTTGAGCCACCAATACCATGCTAACTCAAAAGATTGATCTATTTCAAGGTTTTAAAAACTAATCTGAACAAGCTAGTTTTGCCGGAGGTTTGGTTCCATACTAAGCAAGGTGGAGCTTCTGCTCATGCATGGTACTGATGCTCTGTAGCGTCAGCATACTGTTCGGACAGTAGATGGTAGACCCATCAAATTGATTTTTTAAACCTTGATCTAGTTTATTCATTTATTTATGTCTTCATATCTTTTGGCCTATTGTGTTTCTGTTTCAATTTAGAAATACTGAGCTATTGGCTTTTAAGTTGATAAAAGAAAAGGTCGTGGTTTTATGACAAGATACCATAGTTTATAAGATATGCTTGATAAGTGAGCTAATTAAGCTTCAAATAGTGGCATTCTTCCGAGCCCCATTAATTATACATGATAACTTTTATGCTACCACAAGTTTTAAAATATATTTCCAATTACAAGTCCACTAGCTAAGGATATGTTCCATTGGCAAGCAACGATAAAGGGGCACCTGATAGTCCATGTTCAGGGGGAGTCTTTCTAGTTACTATGCATTTCCCACCGGATTATCCTTTCAAACCACCTAAGGTATCATCTAATCCAAATTTCCAGAATTGAACTTATTTGTTTGTGATGTCTCCATGTTGAATTTTGTTCCGGTATGTATATGATTACTGCAAAAAGGATTTTTCTAAATTGCAAATAATTTGGTATTAATATATTCATGAAATTGATCATCTGTCATTCTATAAAATGGTCATTTTCTAATATTTGCTGTCACTCATGTGCGATAACTCTTGATACACTATTATGTTAGGCCACACGATATACTTGTTAACTAGGGCGATATTGCGCTTCTGAATATACAAACAAACTTCAGTGTGAGAAGATCCCATAACCATATTTCTATGGTCCTTCTCAAGCCCAATCCCACATGTCTATAGTTGCTTATAAATTTTAACTTGTGTAACCTTCAAGATCTATTATGTCTTTCATGATTCCTTCTTCAAGAACTTCTATTGATCCACACTAATGGACGACATTTTCTTTCACAACTATTTTGGCACGAGCCTCTCTACCAAATGGCCATGCAATCTTAGCTAGTTGCATGTATAAGGTTAGTGTGATTATACGTCTATTGAAAAGGTTTACACCAACTGATGCATCGTGGGGAAAAGAATTTGCTTTATGGCAAAGTTACCCTTCTTTGGTGCTTTGACTGAGGGTGTGATGTTATAGTCGCTACAGATGGCATGACAACTAATCAAACACAACCTTTCTCCGGTCAAGTAAATACCAACAGGTGAAAAAGTTTGTGTCGAGAGGTACCAATTAATAGCTCAAAAATATGCCTTTATGGCATCATAAGGTCAAAAAGTTTTAACAAACATCTACAAGTGATCGGATGAAATCTACTCTTTAGTACTAGTGTCGAGAGAGGAAGATTTTCTTTTGCTCATTCCACTTGTAAAAGATTGTGGCAGAAAAAGCAAAGTGACGATGCAAAGAAAGAAAGGGGGCGGCACACGAAGGAGGAAGTATTAATTTGTCCATGAGAAGATATGTGTTACCTAAGCATGATGCTACTCCCTTATTTAAATAAGAGTGCATACATGCTTAAGATATACATGGGTAAAGCCTACACCAAAGGGTCCAACCTACTCATTTCGCAAACACAACATAACCTATTATTCTTTTCCACATAAATTGACCTATTCTTTTGCAATAATAACGACAATGTTTTACTTCTAAGCAAATATATTTGCAACAATAAGGAATGAAACATGAAATGTTGAATCACCTGTATAACACTAAAGATCCCTTAGATCAACATAGATAGAGATGCTAACATGCGTCATATTTTTGCAAATCATATTTCAAAAAAAATCTCATCTAATGGCTCTAAATACCGATCTCCCTAAAAAAATTTCTTAAAACATGAACTCTCAATCATTTTTCCTATTTTTAGATATGCTTCTATTCTTCACTCTTTATCCACATCATGATTAAAAAGAGCAACATGAATCTATTTTTGCATATTTCCTCAAAGTGATATTGCGTACGATTTAAATAGTCTAGAATTCAATCTTTTTTTATCTAAATCTATTATCGTTTGCTACTATTTAGTAGCTTTTCCTATTTTTTTTTCTCTTTACAAAATATTTTAAATCGCTAGAATTCTAAGATAAAACTTCAATCGTCGATTTATAACCTCATTCTCATTCAAAAAAAATCGAGTGAATAAGCTTTTTTTTCTTCTGCTTCATGGTTGACTTCGGAAAAAGAAGACACTGAACCAGCCAAGTGGACGGTCCTAATTAATTTGTTCACCTCATTCTTCACTTCCATACACTCAGACCCCATTCATCAAAGCTTTTCAATGTGCGGAGTCACATGAGCACACTTTGTGAGGTTCCCCTAGTCCACACTACATGTACCTACGTAGATTTCAATCCAATGAACACTAAATTTATGCAGAATGTTAGGTCATTGTTTGTCATGATTAATATGTCTTGACCTTTTTAAAATTCATCTTATAAAATAAAGTTTTTTTTATTTAATGAGTTTTAGCTTTCAATGAGCGCAAGTATTCATTGTTAATTACTCCTGAAAAATCAGGGTACCTTTGATTGAAAGATTCATATAATAAAATAAAATGAAAATAAAATGACTGAACAATATGATTCATTAAACATTAAAACAGAAATACATAATGATTTCAGAAAGAAAAATAACAAAAGGGAAAAATCTTCGTCAACTTGGATGATTTGGATCTGCCAAATACCCGGCCTTGCAATGACTTGTTGGATATTTTGGATTTAGAAGGGATCCGGTCTTAATGACTTATCAGATATTCAGTTTGAAGAGTATCCGGCCACAACGGCTTGTTGGGTAAAGCTATCCAGCCATGACGGCTTATTGGATATTCAATTTGAGAAATTATCCGGCCTCAACGGCTTGTTAGGTAAAAATATCTGGCCTTACGATGGGTTGAATATTCGATTTGAGAAATTACCCGGCCCCAAATGGACAACAAGCACTGGGTTGAAATGATGCTGCTCGACAGTTGTTTCGTCATAGAGTTGCACCTTCTGATGGAGTTCGGGCGAGAGGAATCCGATGATGAAGAGGTGGATCCGATCCAGAGCACCTCGTGGGTGCGCCCGCCTGTGTTGGGCGACATGCTGCTGCTGGAGAACCAGCTTCCTTTCTTCCTCCTTGAGAAGTTGCTAGAGTTGAATTCTTCGTCCAGCAGTAATAGTCGTTCCCTAGAGTTGAATTCTTTTGACTTGTGAACTGAAGAGCCACCAGCGACTAACCCAGCCAGCTTTCGCCTCTTCCGCCTAAGCCGCCCAATCCTGATGGGGATTTTTTTGGAAGCCCGTGGCCTCCCAGTGCCTAGCGGAGTATCTATTCTGCGGCTTCCCCAAACTCAACGCTGGAACACTAGAATCCTCCCTTTGAGTAAAGAGAGGGAGACCTCGATTCTGGAACCTGGAATTCATCTAAGTTATTGCCTCTAAGATAGGTCAGTCACTCTGAGTTAGAAAATTTTATACATGTTCCTACACACATTTGTAATCTTGACCATTTACGATTAACTTGTTAAGAATTTTTTTCTGCAAAATTATCTGTGGTTATCATAACCAGATGCACGTCGGTATGTCATAATTTTATCCTTTATATAGATTTTATCTAATACGTAATTGCAACTCCGATTTGCTAAATTACTATCATTGACTCAATATCAGAGTGGTTTTTTTTTCATCATTTGACTAATGAAAATTGGGTTGATTTTAAATTTTTAAGCAACACGAATCCAGCAATTATACAGACAGATTCGAACGCACTCGCTGACAAAATGTTTCCAATTATTTTATCAAATTGAGGCGTACGATGAGGAGCCCACGCGTTCTTGGTTGGGTGGCATTGACCAATATGATATTGCACAACAATTACCAAAGTGACATGGGAGCATGAATCATAAATTTCGTATGCAGCGAACTCGAATTTACTTATTTACATACAATTGGATCAAGTTGTATTCACGGTACGGTTGACATTTCGCCAACTCGCCTTTCTCATAGATCCAGTTGGATAAGTTGTCCTCTGCATATGCAGGTAACTCCCATCCATATTTCACAAGTGCTTCTTTTTCTGCTTCTAATCCATATTCCTTCCTCTTCTTTGAAGTAATTGGTGCCAATTAGAAAGAAGGGGCGGTGGGAGATGGATGCTTTGAGGACAGATGTGGTGGTCGATGTGCAAGACGATGATAATTCATGGATCTACCAATTAGACAAGAGCTTAGAAGATAATGATGCATGGCTCAACAGATTAAAGAAGAGGGTGGAGGAAACAGATTGGATACGCCACCGCTGCACAATTTACAGAGTCCCGTCCGGACTACGATTGGTTGATCCAATTGCCTACGAGCCGAAGATCATCTCGCTCGGCCCCTACCACCATGGCAAGCCCCATCTCAGAGCCATGGAGGAACTCAAGTGGCGCTATCTCAAGAGGTTCCTGGACCGGAACTCGGAAAAGGGTCTGGAAGAATACTTAAAGCTCGTGGTGAACATGGAGGATAGAACCCGCAATGCATACTCGGAAGCGCCCCAAATGGACAGCAAGCACTGGGCTGAAATGATGCTACTCGACAGTTGTTTCGTCATAGAGGTGCTCACGGAGTTCGGGCGAGAGGAAACCGATGATGAAGAGGTGGATCCGATCCATAGCACCTCATGGGTGCGCCCGTCTGTGTTGGGCGACATGCTGCTGCTGGAGAACCAGCTTCCTTTCTTCCTCCTTGAGAACCTGCTAGAGTTGAATCCTTCGTCCAGCAGAAATAGTCATCCCCTAGCTAAGATTGTATTTACCATTTTCGGGGTTCTAATGCCCGGAAAGGTCCAAGCATCGAACCTCGACAACATCGGTGATATCCATCATATTCTTCACCTTTTATATTTTTGCACACTCCCGGACGATCCTGCAATGGACGGACGTCGTTCCCGTGGGTTGGCAAGGAGATTGTGGAGTTTCTGTGTAGATCCTTTGTTAAGGAAATTTACTAGAAAAAACAATTGTAGTAGTGGCAGAAATAGTAGCAGTAGTAGCAGCAGCAGTCGCAACAGCATCTTCATATCACCACCACCGCTCCAGTGGGTAGCATCGGCGAAGAACCTCCAGAACGCAGGCGTGTCATTTCGAAAGAAGACGAGGAATGTGACAAGCTTCATGGACATCACATTTCGAAAAGGCACGTTGGAGATCCCACCACTGCAGATCTTCGGCCAGTCCAATGCGATTTTCCGGAATCTAATTGCATTTGAGCAGTGCCACATGGGGAACACAAGCCCTACCCAATTGGCGGCATATGCGTACCTAATGGATTGCATCATCAACACGCCGGACGACGTTGATTTGCTCCAACAGGCTGGGATCATTGCCAGTACACTAGGCAACGACGATGACGTTGCTCAATTCTTCAACCGGCTCCGCACCAACACCGCAATTGACCCGAATAGCTACCTATCCGGCGTGTTTGAGGACGTGCAGCGTCACTGCGACACAAGAAGGAACAAGTGGAAGGCAACTCTGAACCACAATTACTTCAACAATCCCTGGGCCATCGTCTCCGTCATCGCGGCTATCTTTCTCTTTCTGCTCACCATCATGCAGACCGTGCTCGCCTTTTTCAGCTATCTCCGGCCGCACTCGGCGTAGCTCTGATTCGCCTGTTACATCAGACCTATTCTTCTCAAGCTTGTATTCTTGTTGATCTTAATAAAGAGAGTGATGATGAGGTATCAATTTTTTTTACTTATATTTGTTTGATTCTTCGTGAAATTCACCCTCCGATCTGAATAAATGATCACTGTGACCACACAATAAAGTAATCGTCGGTAATCATATGATAATTGCTGTATATCTTCTTTAATTCTTTTACCTAGTGAACAAAATAGCCACCAGTGACTAACCCTGCTCTGCTTTCGCCGCCTCCGCCTGAGCCGCTCGATCCTGATGGGGTTTTCTTGGAAGCCCGTGGCCTCCCAGTGCCTAGCGGAGTATCTATTCTGCGGCTTCCCTAAATTCAGTGCCGGAACCTCAAAATCCTCCCTTCGAGTAAAGAGAGGGTGACCTGACCTCGATACTGGAACCTGGAGTTCATCTGAGTTATTGCCTCTGAGATAGTAAATCACTCTGAGTGGAAAACTTTATACATATTCCTACATACAATTATAATCTTGACCACTTAACGATTAACTTGTTAAGAAATTTTTTTCCTGCAAAATTATCATAACCAGATGCACGTCGGTATGTAATAATTTTATCCTTTATATAGATTTGATCAAATACGTAATTGTAACTCAGATATGCTAAACTAGTATCACTGACTCAGTATCAGACTATCAGAGTGGTTTTTTCTTATCATTTGACTAAGGAAAATTTAGTTGATTTTAAATTTTTAAACAATACGAATCCAGCAATTATACAGACAGATTGAACGCACTCGCTGCCAAAATGTTTCCACTTATTTTATGATGAAGATCCGAACTCAATCCAACGCTCTTAGCGAACTCAAAAAATACCACGGCTTCAGGATTGAGCACTAATAATTCCTTGTGCCAATAGCAATTCCTTCCCTTTTACCCCTCTATCATTTTATCAAATTGACGCGTACGATGAGGAGCCCACACGTTATTGGTTGGGTGGCATTAACTAATATGACATTGTACAATAATTCCCAAGTGACCGACTACTGACTAATATGACTAATACGTGGGGAACTCGCACCCCACCAACTTGGCCGCATACGTGTACCTGATGGACTGCATCATCGACACGCCAGTCGACGTTGATAAGCTCCAGCGTCGTTGAACCATAATGGACTGCATCATGGACTGCATCATGGACTGCATCATGGACTGCAACGCCAGCCTGATGGACTGCATCATCGACTGCATCAGCCAGCTACGCACCAACGCTGCGATGGACCCGAATAGCTACTTGTCCGGCGTGTTTGTTGACGTGCAACGCCACTGCAACAAAAGAAGGAACAAGTGGAAGGCGTCGTTGAACCATAATTACTTCAGCAACCCCTAGGCTATCATCTCAATCATCGCGGCTATTTTTCTCTTCCTGTTCACCATAATGCAAACCGTAGCTCTGATGCACCTGCTTCATGGTTGACTTTTTTTCTTCTGCTTCATGGTTGACTTCGGAAAAAGAAGACACTGAACCAGCCATGTGGACGGTCCTAATTAATTTGTTCACCTCATTCTTCACTTCCATACACTCAGACCCCATTCATCAAAGCTTTTCAATGTGCGGAGTCACATGAGCACACTTTGTGAGGTTCCCCTAGTCCACACTACATGTACCTACGTAGATTTCAATCCAATGAACACTCAATTTATGCAGAATGTTATGTCATTGTTTGTCATGATTAATATGTCTTGACCTTTTTAAAATTCATCTTATAAAAATAAAATTTTTTTTATTTAATGAGTTTTAGCTTTCAATGAGCGCAAGTACTCATTGTTAATTACTCCTGAAAAATCATGGTACCTTTGATTGAAAGATTCATATAATAAAATAAAATGAAAATAAAATAACTGAACAATATGATTCATTAAACATTAAAACAGAAATACATAATGATTTCAGAAAGAAAAATAACAAAAGGGAAAAATCTTCGTCAACTTGGATGATTTGGATCTGCCAAATACCCGGCCTTGCAATGACTTGTTGGATATTTTGGATTTAGAAGGGATCCGGTCTTAATGACTTATCAGATATTCAGTTTGAGGAGTATCCAGCCACAACGGCTTGTTGGGTAAAGCTATCCAGCTATGACGGCTTATTGGATATTCAATTTGAGAAATTATCCGGCCTCAACGGCTTGTTAGGTAAAAATATCTGGCCTTACGATGTGTTGGATATTCGATTTGAGAAATTACCCGGCCTCAACAGCTTGTTGGGTAAAGATATTCGGCCTTGCGGCGTGTTGGATATTCAATTTGTGGAATTACCCGGCCTCAACAACTTGTTGGGTAAAGATATCCGGCCTTGTGGCGTGTTGGATATTCGATTTGAGAAATTACCCGGCCTCAACGGCTTACTGGGTAAAGATATCCGGCCTTGCGACGTGTTGGACATTCGATTTGAGAAATTACCCGGCCTCAACGGCTTGTTGGGTAAAGATATCCAGCCTTGCAGCGTGTTGGATATTCGATTTGTGGAATTACCCAACAAGCCGGTCTCAACGGCTTGTTGGGTAAAGATATCCAGCCTTGCAGCGTGTTGGATATTCGATTTGTGGAATTACCCAACAAGCCGGCCTCAACGGCTTGTTGGGTAAAGATATCCAGCCTTGCGGCGTGTGGGATATTCGATTTGTGGAATTACCCGACCTCAACAGCTTGTTAGGTAAAGATATCCAGCCTTGTGGCATGTTGGATATTTGATTTGAAAAATATTCGGCCTTGCGGCGTGTTGGATATTTAAATTTAGGAAAATTATTCGGCCTTACGGTTTGTTGGATAATTTAAATTTGGAAAATATCCGGCCTTACGGCGTGTTGGATATTTAAATTTGAGAAGAATTACTCGGCCTCGCTGCTTGTTGGATAATTTGAATTTGAAAAATATCCGGTCTCGCGGCGTGTTGGATATTTAAATTTGGAAAAATATCCGGCCTTACGGCATGTTGGATATTTAAATTTGAGAAAAATTACCCGGCTTCGCGGCTTATTGGATATTTGAATTTAAAAAATATTCGGCCTTACGACACGTTGGATATTTGAATTTGGAAAATATCCGGCCTTACGGCATGTTGGATATTTAAATTCGAGAAGATACCCTCAAAACTGATATGCATTTGTCATAAGACATGGAAAAAAATCTAAGTTGTGTTGTAACAACGTTGAGGAGCTACACCCTGATACGACGTATCGACGTACGCACCTCCTAAACAATGTTATTAACAATACGCGATTTATCATCCACGACTATGTTTGAATGAGTTGAGTGCATGGGTTGGGTGAATGAGCCGTGGGGCTAATCGTTCGAAGTTTGGATGAATGAGCCGAGAGACCAAGCATTCGAGATTTGGATGAACAGGCCATCGGACCAAACGTTCAAAATTTGGGTGAACGAGCTGTGGGGCCAAAGGTTCGAAATTCCATTGAACGGGTCGTGGGACCAATCGTTCAAAATTTGGGGGGAATGGGTCATAGGACCAAATTTTCAGAATTTGATGACTGATTTGTAAATTTGCTTAGATCTAGGTTTCTAATCAAAAATCTGAGATCAAATTCAGAAAGATCTAACTCAATTTGATAAGAGTCAGATTGTTCAGATCATTTTGAGAGTTATCCGATTGGCTGAGATCCGAAAAAATTAATTTCAGCCGTTGAAAGCTTAACTTTTAGATCTGCTTTGATCCAGATTTTGGATCAATAATCTGATGGCAGATCTTTCCTAGATCTGATCCAAATTTGTAAGGATTAATATTTGGATAATTTCGAGAGCTATCCGATTGGTTGAGATTTGTGCAAATCAATCTTAGTCGTTGAAAGCTTGATTCGCATATCTACTTAGATTCTTGTCAAAAATCCGAAGGCGGATTTGGAAAGATCTGATCCAAATTTGTAAGGATCGATATTCGGATCATTTCGAGAGATATCCAATTGGCTGAGATTTGTGCAAATCAATCTTGGCCGTTGAAGGCTTGATTTGCAGATTTGCTTAGATCTAAATCTCGGATTGAAAATCTGAGGGCGGATCTAGAAAGATCTGACTCATATTTGTAGGGATCAATATGCGGATCACTTTGAAAGTCGTCCAATTGGCTGAGATTTATGCAAATCAATTTCAACCGTTGATTGCATTTAAATTTGGATCAACCGATTTTTAGATTAGAACCTTTGATTCCTGGGTGATCAAATCTGATCCATTAGTTCTAAGTTTAATCCAAGACTATTTGATCCTAAATGATTAAATCTGAGATGCTAGATTTACATTTAATCCCGGCAATCGATTTTAAGTGATTAAATCTGGGCCGTTAGATTTGTATTTAATCTTAGCCATTGATCTTAAGTGATAAAATTTGATCCGTTAAGACTTAAATTTAATCTTGGTTGTTGATCTTATTTTGGCAAAATTGAACCGTTGGATCAAATTAAAAATTTGATTACACTCGTAACATGCGTCTTCATCTTCCGTCGCCCGATGTCTTCCGTCCGCCGCCGGCCGTCCGACCATAGTGGCGGATCTAGGACCCGAAGGTATATGGGGGCAATAGATATATAAAGGCAAAATTATAAAGATTAAAATTTTTTTAGTGGGGGAAATTAATAATTTTTATACATATAATAAACTATATATATACATATGTTCCATTGATTTTAAAAATTGAGTGGGGGCATTTGCCCCCACTAACTACAATGTGGCTCCGCCACTGTCCGACCATCAGACTCTCGGTGACCGAGGCTGAGGCCTCTGTGCATCTCTTCGAAGTGGTGGCTATCGTTCAACGCCCTTTGGTGGCGATTCGGCATCGAACGAGCGGTTTTCGTTCGAAATAGAGGCAAAGAACAGGGTCACCAGAAAATCTATCAATTCCGGCGATCCATACGTATGATGGATGGATATCTTCTTCCACCAGTGCGCACGCTCGAGGAGAAGGCATGGACGGAGTATCGATTTGATTTGATGGCTAGATGAAGCATTTGTTGAGGAAATCGGAGGTAATCGCGGCTGGAAGAAAAAACACAAGCAATCGCCGGAAATTGTTTGATTATGGCTAGGGGTGAGCATTCGGGTCGGTAAAATCGGTTTTTACCGATTACCGAAAAATTCGGTAAATACGGTTTGGTTAAATATAATTCGGTTTCGGTAACGGTAATGGATATAGTAAATATCGGTTTTCGGTATTCGGTTCGGTTTTTAACAATCGGTTCGGTAAAAAACCGATTTACCAATTAAATTATATTAACTATAATTTAATATTTAATAACAGGCGTGAGTGGTGCGCCGTGCGTGTGTGAGGCAGCTGGCCAGCTGTGAGCATTGAATTCGAATCTACGGATCTAAACTAATAATCCAAATCCATATACCCATTACCCAGTTACCCTTAAGTCCTTAACAGCTAAAAGCCTAAAACCCTAGTTTCCCTAATTTCCATTTCATCGCCGACTCGCTGTCTCAATGTCTCAAACTCTCGCGATTTCGTCACCCTCTGCCCTGATGCCCTCTCCACTTCTCCAATCTCCAGCCTCCAGCGGTCCAGCCTCCATCTTCGAATGCATCTCGTCGCCTTCTCCTGCTCTGCTGCTCTCCATCTTCGAACTCTATCTAGCCATCTCCATCCCGTAGCCCTCTCCTACTCTCCATCTTCGAACCCTATCTGGGTCATCTGACCATCTCCATCTCGTCGCCTCTCTATCTTCAAACCCTAAGCTCCGTGCGACCTCGTCGAGTCGTCGTCGCCCTCTCCAATCTTGAACCCCTAAGCTCCACTTGTGTGACCTTGCTTGTTGCCCGTCGCCGTCTCCATCCTCTGTCTATGCCGAGTCTGCCGACGGCTCGCGTGTCATCTCCAACTCTCCATCCTTTTGTCCAAGCAGCCAAGTAGAACTGCAGAAGCAGTCAAGCACTAAGCCAGTAAGCCTCGCCCTCAAAAAGCTTACGTGAGACCATTCTTCACTCTGCAATTTGTAATTCTGTTATTCTGATTTATGCATTTATATGTTAATGTTATAAACTTTATGCTTAATGGTTGAATCTTTTTAGTATTATTTGAATGAATGTGTCATGATTTGTGGCATGACTGAGACTGAGTTGAGATTTGATTATCCTATGAGCTGCACCATATGCGACTGTCCCTAGGTATGTAGTTATTTAATTATTTTTTAATTTTGATGTCATTTAAATTATGTTAGCACATGATAACATATTAACATCTAACTCCAAGCATAGCTATTGGCTGTAGTGCGATTTATAATGTTAAGCTAAGCTAAGTTATTTATGTGTTGAATTTTAAAGACAAAATGATTTTAAAGATTTTGAGAATAATTTTGGACAGTTGGACCTTTGTTTTTTTTACACGAAAGGCATAATGGCTTCTACATCTTTAGCTTCAAATGTAAGTTTTTAATAAATGCATTAATGCAATGTTTATATTTTATAATGTTATAATTATATTTATATAACTTATATTCATATTGTAGATACCAGAAGATATGTCAATGGATAACATTTCTCCAAGTTTAGACTCTACACATGATGAAACTGAAAAACAACCAATAGTTGAAGGACAAGGGTCACAACCTACACTTGCTATTTCAAAATAAAAAAAAAGGAAAAAGGTTAACACAAGATCAGAGGTATGGGACCATTTTAGTAAGCAACACAATGCACAAGGTTTGAATATTGGCAAATGCAAATATTGTAATAGAGAAATTAAGGCTGATCCAAGAAATAATGGTACATCTGGTTTAAGAAATCATATCAGGGTATGTAAGAAGTACCAATGTAGTATTAAGCAACAACAAACTGAACTTAATTTTATGAAGGATCCTACAAATGATAAATCATTTACTAGTAGTGTTTGGAAATTTGACCAGGACATTGTAAGGAAGGCACTAGTTCGAATGATTATTGTGGGTGAGCTCCCTTTTAAGTTTGTTGAAAGTGAAGGCTTTAAAGAGTTTCTTGCAGTTGCTTGCCCTAGATTTAAAGTTCTTTCACATTGGACTATCTCACGTGATTGTTTGCAGCTTTATATGAATGAGAAATTAAAGCTTAAGCAACAATTCCAAAATTCTACTCACTCTCAAAGAATTTACTTGACAACTGACACATGGACCTCACTACAAAGGGTTAATTATATGTGTCTAACGGCACATTATATTGATGAGGAGTGGAGGTTGAATAAAAAAATTATAAACTTTTGCCCAATTAATGATCATACTGGTAGGGACTTAGGCATGACTATTGAGATGTGCCTAATTGACTGGGGTATTGAGAAGATTTTTTCTATAACAGTTGATAATGCTTCATGTAACAATGTTGCCATCAATTATTTAAGAGAGAAAATCATCAATTGGGGCTTTAGTATTGCACATGGAAAATATATTCACATAAAATGTATTGCTCATATAATTAATCTTATCGTAAATGATGGATTGAAAGAGATTAGTAGATCAGTCTCAAAAATTCGGCATTCTATTCGCTATATTAGGCAATCTCCATCAAGATTGAAGAGGTTTAAAGAATGTGTTGAGCTTGAAAAAATTCAATCCAAGAACTTCTTATGCTTGGATGTTTGCACTCGATGGAATTCAACCTATCTCATGCTAGATGTTGCTCAAAAATTCGAAAGAGCTTTTGATAGATATAAAGTGTTAGATCCCAATTTTTGCTATGAACTTATGAAGGAGGATGGGAGTGATGGCGTGCCCAATATTAGAGATTGGGAGGATGCAAGGAGAGCAATCAAGTTTTTGGAAAACTTTTATGATCTCACACTCAAAGTATCTAGTAGCTTATATGTAACTTCTCACATTTTATTTGATGAAATAACCATTGTTGATAAATTATTGACCAAATTGGAAAAAAGTGAAGACTTTGATTTAAGTATGATGGCTCATGCAATGAGGGATAAATTTGAGAAGTATTGGGGTGATACTTCAAAGACAAACAAGTTAATTTACATTGGTGCTATACTTGATCCAAGACTTAAGCTTCAATATGTTGAAGGAGAGCTATACTCTTTATATGGGAATGAGAAGGGAGCAGCTGTATGTAAGGAAGTAAAAACTGCACTTTTTGAAATGTTTAATGAATATAAGCGTTACAATGCTTCCTCAAAAGGCCCACACACAGCTGAAAATGCACAAGCTGAAATCACTCTTGAAGATTCTAGTGGGAATGAAAATTTTCGTGGTGCAGAAATGAGAAAGAGGAGGCAAAAGCTTAAAAGGTGCAAAACAGATTTTGAAGGGGTAGATTCAAGAACAGAATTGGACAAATATTTAAGTGAGGAATGTGATGATGATTATGATGAGTTTGATATATTATCGTGGTGGAAAGTCAACAGTCCTCGATTTCCTATGCTCTCACAAATGTCTAGAGATGTGCTTGCTGTTCCTATCTCCACAGTACCTTCAGAATCAGCATTTAGCACCGGAAATCGTGTTCTTGATCAATTTAGGAGTTCATTATCTCCTAAATTAGTAGAAGCTCTCATATGTGGTCAAGATTGGTTTAGAAGATCACCAAATCCAATTAATATTGAAGAAACACTTGAAGACATAGATAAATTTGAATCAGGTATAATTTTCTTTTGCTAATTAATTTTTTATTCTATTGTATTGCACCTTTTTCCTTTTCCTAAACTTATTTTTTTATTTTTGCAGAATTATCAAACATGCTGTAAATGAGAATGATTTCACATAATGGGATGCTTGGTGCTCTCACTTGTAAGAAGTAAAATCACTTCAGATTACATGCATATATGTTTTCATTCTTTTATAATTGTAAGATATATGTGACTAATAATGATTATTTTGTTTGTAGTTTGTGGGATCTTGAGACGATTGATGGTCTACAATCTACAAGATGCTTCACCTTTTGGTTTAATTTTGATGTCAAGACTTTTTAATATGGACTGTTTGTTGAATTGTTATGGTTGTAATTTTGTGAGATGGATTAACTTTGGTGTAGATTTCAAACATTTTGTTTTTGATGTTGATATCTAAGTTTTATATCTTTTTACTTAGTCGGGTATGGTATTCTTGAAGAAGGTATTTTCTCAATTGTATATTTGTATATTTAAGAAAGCCTTTAGGGACTGAAACATTCAATGTTGCAGGTTATGTGTGGAGGTTGGATGGAAAGTAGAAAGGCATTTTTCTTCAGAGGAGAATGGAGATTCAAACTGGCTGGGCTTTAGTAAGGTAACGTTCTCTATTTTGCTTTTCCATTAAATGAGTTATAAATCCCAATATGCTGAAGGGTGAAGAAGTGCGGGTAAATTATACTGGTAATATATTATTCCTATATTGCACAATAATATAGAGATATATACGTGTCTAGATACAATGCACCTTTACACTTATACACATACATGTGAATACATGTACAATTTGTTGTAATCGTGCTTTTCCTTTAGTGTGTAAGCACATATGTTCTTACAGGCTGGTGCGATTCTAGTAGTATCTTTGTGGCTGATGTGGTGGAGGGGCGTTTTTAAATCTAATGAAATAGGTACTATCATAAAGTCATACCTGATATCGTTTGTTGAAAATATAGCTTTATCTGTTATCAACTTGTTTGAATATGAAAAGAACTGTCAAATTTTAGATCTTCAAATTTATGGCAACTTAATTCCTGCAAAACTAGTTAACTAACTAATGACTTCTATTTGTCCTCTTCCACCTGACTCATCCTTAATCACAAAGTATTGGATTTGTTCAGTTTTCTTGCGATGGAAAATTCTCTTAGTTACTAAGAGGAAATTGATCCTTTTTTACTTTGAGCTAATGCAGGATGTTTTTGTTGAACTGGTTTAAGACTAGATTATCTTGAAATATTCGCTTCTCATATCACATCCATGTTTGAAGCATGAATTTATTTGAGGTTGACCTGATTAGAAAATCTTGTCATGATTATTGTTGTCATCCTCTATCAAGTTTTAATTATATTTTTTATTCCTTTTGCAGTCCATTCTTTAGCTGAAACCATGCTTTTTTCCACTGATGCCGGGAACAAGAAACAAAACGCTCAACAAGGTACAACAGATTGCTCATGCATGATTTATTCTTTGCTGCATCTAATTTACATCTCTATTGCAATTGCAAGACAAGTAGACAACTGGTGCAGTGGTGGCCTGGTGGGGCTGGACTAGAGCCGTTGGATGGCTGGTGGCATGTGGCTGCTGGCTGCTGCACCTATTTTAGGATAGGAGAATCAAGTTAAATCAAGTCATGGATTTGTAAAAAATATCATGTGTAATCTGTGTGTGGGTGTTTAAAATATACACTTGTAATTTGCATATTTAAGTGGTTGTGCTGGCATGTAATTGTGTTTAAATTTATATTTTTAAGTGGTTGTGTATGTAATGTGTTTAACATTTGCAACTTGGACTCAGCAGTCAGCAGGTAAATTCTATTTGCTCTTGTTGTATGTAAATGTGTAATGTCACTATTTTCTTACACAGGTAGATATAGATACTAATAGATTAATATGTTTAGTTTCCGATATTTATTTGGTGGATTATGATATTTTGACATTGACTGAGTATTTTTTAGTTTATTTTTTTTTTCAATATGTTTATTAAGCTGAAATATTAGTCCATTACATTTTTATATACTAATTAAGTACTTTGTATTATATTTTCGGTATTTTACCGAATTTACCGAAAAAAATTCGGTAAATTCGGTTCGGTATAGAATCAGTATTTTATTAATTCGGTTCGGTTTCGGTTAATAAAAATTCGATAAAAAAATTTCGGTAAATTTAATTCGGTAAATTCGGTATCGGTTAATACCGAATGCTCACCCCTAATTATGGCAATCTGGTCGGATGGTCAGATCCTCTTGGTCATCGATCCGCATGACCTAGGAGAAGGTGTGGATGGAGTTTTGGCCCAAATAGGATGGGTGGATGTTGGATTCAACAAGGAAAAAACTCTGAGGTGTTCGTAGCCGGAACAACTGTTCGATTTCGGTGATCTCGCCGTCGGATGGCCGGATCTCTTTGTCTGTCGATGTAGACACTCCAAGAGGAGGCATGGACGAAATCTGGGCTTGATTAAGTGCTGAGATTCAAAGGAGGAGTTGCTTGAAGATTCGGCGCCGAGTGAAGGTTGGGGACGAGCGCGACGTCGAGTATAGGGTGGTGACGCCACTTGTTGTATGGTCAAAATTTGAATTTTGACCCGAAGATTTGAATTCAGATTCTAATTTTACTATCGCCATTTTTTTTTTGTGTAGCCATGAAGTCCACACATAATTTGTCTTATAGATTTTTTTCGTCAGAATGATTTATTTCAGAGTTTACTCTTCATCAAAATAAATGTTTATTTCGGAGTTGTCTCTCCATTAAAATATATGTTTATTTTGGAGTTGTCTCTCCATCATGATGTGTTTATTTAGGAATTGTCTCTCCATCAACATAGACCGAAGGGAGAAAAAAGGATAGAAATATATACCTGTGTAGTGAAAAAAATCTCCTTATAGTGTTCTTCATAACGTCAGCGTCTGGACGTTGTAGAATTTTCTCATGTCCCCATTATTAAAACCAAACACCCCTTTTATACAATTCTATTTGCTATTTTCTCTACTTCTCAAAAATATATTTATTTTTTTTTTTTTTCATTCGAAGGCTCCATTCCACTATCATCAAAAATTTTTATTTCCTTACCAAATTTGACTTTTCAGGCTGTGTTTCCTAGAACGGAATCCACAGCGGATGGAATGGAAAGTATTACTTTCCATCGTTTCCTTGGACAAACAGAAAACGAGGGAAGGAAAATAACATTAAATTTTCCTTCCAAATCCATCAAAAACGTTTCTGCCGGAATCGGGCGGAAACCAAAACTCGCGTTGTTTTCGACGCTTCTCTCCTTCTTGCTCGCCCCTTTCTTCCCTCTCCCTCCGGCGCCGTCTTCTTGCTTGCCTCCTCCTCCTTCCCTCTCCCTCCGGCGCTGCCCTCCTCCTTCCCCTCCTCTTCCCTCTCCCTCCCCCTCCCCCTCCTCCCGTTGCCGAATCGGAGCCTCGCCTCGCCTCGCATCCTGTCACCTCGCATCCCAAATTGGAGCCTCGCCTCGCTTCGCCTCTCCCCCACGCTATCTCCATCGTCCGCATCTCCGCCACGCCGTCCCCATCTTCCTCATCACAACAACGCCGAACCTCCCCTCATCCGCTTCGCCCCCGTACCAACCTCCCCCTCGTTGCTTCTCCTCCCTCCGGTGCCGCTGCTCTTCCTTCCCTCTCCCTCCGGCGTTGCCCTCCTCCTTCCCTCTCCCTCTGCTTGTGCCCTCGCCTCACTTCTCCTCCCTTAGCACCAAGCTCGCGTAGCCTCCCGTCGCTGGAGCTCACGCAGCCTCCCGTCGCCAGACCTCCCTCAGCGCCGGACCTCGCCGATCGCCAACCTGCGAGCTCGCGTCGCCTTCCGTTAGAAAATCGCGTTGGCAAGCTCGCGTCCCTTCCATCGCCTGGCCTGGCTGATAATCACGTGTAAAACACGTGATAAAATTTCTCTCCCTTTAGATTTCCTCCCGTTGCCATTTCCAGCCCCTCTGAATTTCCTTCCATCATAGGAAACAGAGCCTTAGACTCCTCTTTCTTTTTTTATTTTATTTTCTTCTTTCTAAACTTCTCCTCTCTAATTTTGGCACATTTCATGATCTATTTTTACAATTATTTTCCACCACGTCTACGTGATTAGCAACACGTCACAATTCAAAATTTTCGATTGGAGAGAAAAAAGATTTTAACCAATTGGATGTATCTAGGTCACAATTAATTTAGCAATCAAATTTGCTTCAAATTTCGCTTCGACTTATTTTTTAATGAGTCAAAATTAAGCTTTGGTCAAAATCTACATTTGCATTGGCTCCGTCATAACAGTCGTCCATGATCAAATAATAAATTTATTATTATTATTTTTAAGACAAAAATGCATTCAACACTGAAAAAGCATTCAATCAAGATGGAGGCAAAAGACACAAGCATGATTTTCATTTCAGACTGTTAAATTGTAAACTTTTTTAATTTTCAGATTCCTAAAATAATATATAGATCTTAAATGAAGTGCCAAAGAAATCAAAAGATGCAACAAAATGTTCAGATGAAACCAAGAAGCTTTCGTGACCACCATCAATCACTGTCCCAACTTGTCAATCGCTACTTTTGTTTTCTTCAAATAAACTACGTATATTCTTGATAAATATTTTCCTTGGACGGCTGAGGAGTGAGAGTGATGAAAACACAAAAACGTCAACGAATCATCCAGTTAGGTCCGCTTCCCCATCATACATATGTTTGGCTTTGGATAGATTGCGATGATATCTAGCTAAGATCATCCCAGTTGTGGCGCCTCATGTACAATGTGCATAAAATGTTATTCAACCCTCTTTCTGGGATTTTTACACTTTTTTTCATATATTTTCTGTCAATCCAGCACCACAGTACACACAGTACATAATACTGCTATCGAACCCTAGAAAAAGTACTGTCGATATCCCTACTGTAGGCTGCAGCTTTTCTTTCCACAAGGAGGAAGAGAGCCTCAGCATCTTTCTCCTACGCACTTTTTGGATTTGTCGACTACATGAACAAGTCAATGCCTGGATCAGAATTGCAGCACGTTGGAACTCGTTTGTGTGGCTGTGATACAGATCGAGAATCAACAGGGAGAATGAGAGGGAGTGAACTAGCCGCAAAAGCAGCGCACAGACTACAATCGGCAAGAACAGCAAAACTTGGTCGACCATATTATACAACTTTCTGATCAAATGATGTGATATTAGGGCAAAGTTCATGCATTATTGGTCTTTTTGCGTGGCCTTGAATGGGAAAGGAATCAAATAACATGAGCAAGATACACACATAGTGGCGAGTTCTTCCCAAAAGAGTAAAACGACAACTAGATTTTTCAGGATCTATTGGTTGATGATGATGAATCACCAAAATCTATAGTAGCTATAGCTTCCCCATGTGGTCAACGTTTAATTTTATCTTCTTTTTTATTCCATGTGCTTCATTCTCGTGTCACATGATCTGCTCACTGTTTTATAGCAGATCAAAAAGAAAGGTGTTGCCTGCTGCTATTTCTGCAGATATGAATGAGCCGTAGCGAAATGGAAATCTTTGATGCTATACTTATCTGAGTTCTTCAGTTAAGTTAATTTCCTGCAGCTGCGTGCAATCCATGCAGTGATATACATTATAGTCTGTGATCTGTGTTTGACATCACAAATGTCAACGTTGATCCTTATGGAAGGATAAGTAATGTTACTTGTGGATCATGCAAGGGCGCCGATTAGTGTATATCTCATTCAGCTGACCTAAAACATTTAATTAGTGAGCTTGTGGTTTAAATAGAAGATCAAATAGAGACAAAGCAAGACCATTTTAATGGAGTTAGCGCTAGAAGCATGTGGTTTTGGTGGATGATCCTTGATTATTATGTATTTAATTATGTTGTTGATCAAGACAAGATCCTTAATAAAGGATATTCAATTTCCATGTCCGGACAATTTAGAAGTCAAAACGTGCATTAATTACATAAAGATAAGACTGATGGGCCTTGCTTTTCTTAATTAATTAGCCAATCAATGATAATAAAATAAAATATGTACTTTTAAATTAGCCTACTCAGATACGCTTAGTATTAATTAAAACTTGGCTTAGTTATGTGATCTACAACTCATGAAATTTCATTGAGTCAAGATCAAAAAAAGATTTTCATGAATAATGAACCATATCTTATTAAGACTTATTTTACTTGCATTCATCACGTTGCTCATCGTATCTAGTTTTAAATAAACCATATAGATCGAAAGATTTTTTTTTAAAAAAAAAAATTTGACATTTCACTACTCAAAAGTAACTAGAGTTATGGAGGAGCTTTCCTTCTAAATATAATGAAAGAGGACTTATTTTTGTTTCATCAAATGAAATCATTAACAAATGTATAAGCTTATATTTTCTTATCAAATATATAAACCTAACTTGGTTACACAAATATAGTACTTAAACTCGATTTAAATTATGGTCGAGTACTCTATTACATAACTTAATTCTACCCTATGCCTTCTATATTATGATGATAATATGATAAATTATATAGGAGAGAAACTATATAACAAATAGCATGTATCATTTCTACTAAGCCTCACTATTTTTATAATACAAATAGCATCAATAATCAACCTTCACCGTTTATAACATGTTTACCTAGGGCGTGTTTCCTTGGATGGAAAACACAAGGGGATGGATGGAAAACTCGATTCTCCATTGTTTTCTTGGACGGACTCATTTGGACGGAGGGATAAACAAAAGGCTACAGTTGCATTTTTGGCTTCCCCCAAATCGGGAGGAAAACAAATGGAACGAGCGCTGCTCGATGGGCACTTGTCCCCATCACCCCCAACCCCCCACCGTTTGCTCGCCGGCGTCGCCCTCGACCTCCCCATCCCCCCTTCCTCGGCGGGGCATCCCCCTCCGGCATTCTCCTCCGACGACCTCCCCATCACTCCCCTCCCCCGCGCACCCCGAGTCCACCTGTGGTCTTCCATCAAGCATCCTGCAAATGCCCTTCGCCGACCACTCCCCCCTACCGGAGCCATCCTCCCCCTCGACGTCCCCCGCCAAAGCCATTCGCCAGCGTGCGATCCCCCCCAAAACGTCCGCTAGTCCGCTGACCTCGCCCCATTCCTCTGGAGTTGTCCCCCCCCTGTCGGAGCCGTTCTCCCCCCGATGTCCCCTGCCAGAGCTGTCCGCCAGCTACGATCCCCCCGCGACGTCCGCCAATGTGTGGATCTCCCCCACATGTGAATCTCATGTGATCACGTGATCACCTCTACGTGGATTTGTTTCCCCTTTCTTCTTGATTCGTATTCCCTTCCCTCTTCTTTTCTATCCCTTGAAGGAAACAGCCTAAGAACTGAAACATATATGCACATGTTAATAAAAGGAATAGTCAAATTCAATAAAAGTCATAATCATATAATGTCGTATTAGATAAATGTTGACAAAAGTCCTGTATGACAATGACATATTAATACAATCATCCTCATCATATGTAATGTAAAATGAACATAAAATATAATTATTTAGAAAAAAATATTGGATATAGAAACGTACGAAATTAGCTCTAAATATGCAAATGATGATATAAATAATTAATAAGTCAAACATTTTGACTTTTTTTTTACTAGAGAGATATTATATACCTCTAAAAAAATATTCAGATTAGATAGTTTTACAGTCAATTCTGTTATCACTAACCTATTTGCTTTGGAGAACAAAAAAGGAAAAAAAGAAAGAAAATTCATCATTTTCCAAAGAATAAGTGAGGATGAAAAATATAGATTACTTTCCGTTGATTTACTTTCTTTCCAAATTGGGCGAAAAGCTAAAAAAAAACTTAGTTCATTGCTCCATGCCCCGTGCCCACAACCATTGTACACACCACTGCTTACTTGCCTTGTGCCTTGTACCATATTGCGCGCCATTGCCGTCGCCCTATCGCCAGTTTCTGCCTCTTGCCCTGCTACTACCTCGCACCCCCGTCGCTCGCCTTAATGCTCACCTGCCTCACACCCCCGTCGCCCGCTGCTGCTTGTTGCTTGCCCTACATTCCTATCGCCCGCAGCTTGCCTGCCATGCTGCCCAGTGCGCTTGTCATTTGCCACTTGACACTTGCTTGCTCAGGGTAGCCGCCGACCTCTGCCTATGCTTTCCAAGCTCTAGCCTACACCTCTATCTGCATGTGATATTCACATGTTCTTTCTTTCCATCTCTAGTTTTCTTTTTTTCTCATTTCTTTTCTACTCTTTTCTCTATCACTGCTAGGATACAGGCTAAAATTTTTATTTTATTTTTTTGAATGAATTGGTCAATTTCTAATGTGTTTGCCTTAATTAATAGTAAAAACAATAAATTAATTAAGATCCACAGTGTTAATCCATGCATTTCACTCCTTTTGAAAATGTCAAACTCAACACCTCACCATACGAAACTTCGGCCGGCAATCATTTTAGTACACATATTAACATGATATTCAACTATTTTTCGTCAACGCCTGAGAAGAAATTGGGATAAATTTTTTGGCTGATATTTATTATATGAATGTGCTAATAAATTATACCATGGCATACGTTTACATGCTCTAGAAGCAACTAATGAAACAACAAATAAATTTTAAAAAATTATTGCTTAATTAGTTGTATAAATTTGTACCTGTTAGCATGCTAAATTATACAATAGTCCTTAAGCTATACTATTTAATTTTTCATTTAGGTTCTTAATTTTTTTTTCCTTATTTGATTTATGCCCTAAACTACCATGAATTTCTAATAAATTGTGTCTACAAATCACATAATTTTGAACTTATATGAGTAGATTGTAGTGCTTCTTTAGCCCTCATGATATTATATATAAAAGTAAATAGCATTTAAAATAATATTAATCTTTAACAATGAAAATAATAATGACAATAATATATTAACAAAAAAAATCAAACATCACCAAATCAGGGTAGATTAAGTGAATCCACTATTGTTTGTCAATAGAAAGAACAACACTCTATATAAAAAACTAAATCAGGTAGATTAAGTATTGTTTGTCAATAGAAAGAACAACACTCTATATAAAAAACTTTTCTATAAAATTTATATTATTTCTTTTTAGTCATACTTATAATTCTTCTATTTACTAAAATCTACCTAACAAGTTGAATGCATAATATTGTAAAAATTAAATTTGAATAGTCAATTAATATTTTCAAATATATGAAAAGATGTATGCTAAATATATTAGTCAATCTAGTTCGATTCAACTTGATTAATTTTAGATTATAAATGGGTTGATCATATTATGACTCAACATGGTTAAACCTAATCCTGATCGGTATAACTTTTGTTGATTCTATTTGCGACTTAATTATCAAATTTAAAGTAAACTATAGAAAAATTTAAAAATAATAAATATTTGTTTAAATGTTGTCTATATTTTTTTACTTCCATGAATTTTTCCTCATGCAACAGTTCGTTTCACTTAACTACATCTAGCAATGACTTGATAAGTACTCAAAAATATAAAAAGCTTATTATTATTTAATTTTTCGACTATTTAGTGTACATTTACATTTTGTCCGTTGACTAAACTGAAACACAATAGTTGATTTACCATTCGCTAGCTCATGCCCACTTGGAGAGGAAATTTTGGGTTGCCAACTTAAAGTCAAATTTGTTGGTCCACCTGCGACTTTTTTTTGTTATTTTGCTGAAAAGTACATTTATTTTTAGTATTTTAAATTAATTTACTGATCAAATAAATGCTACTTGGTTAGGACATATCTGAAGGACAAGTAATGGTAATACAATATACTTTTTCTAAGTACCTATAAAGTATAGAGCTTAAGATTAACTTCCGTTGACTGCAGAGCTTCAGTGCAAGCATCAAACAGTCAATCGCTGATCGTAACGTTTAGATTGATACCATGGCCGGTGAATTGGCAATGAGTAACTTTTCCATTGCTCCTGGCGATGATGATGATGTCCATATCCATTGTTAGCTGCAGCTGGTGACACACGTAGATTCCATTTTTCCATCTCTTTTAGATTTTTTTTGCTTTTTTTTTTTTAATTTCCATTTCCTCAGCTCACAGCAGCAGTTGGTTTCCGGCCGGCGGATAAAAGAGTTTAATTTAAAAAGGTTTTTGGTTGAAATCGATTGAGACAGACTATTTTTTTTTTTTTTCGTTTTCTTTGGTGTTGGTGAGATTTTGATGAGTGATCTGCTACAAAAATGCCTGCCTTTCTCCTTTCCTGCGCTATAAATACAACCCCGTCTCACTGCGAGCGAGCAACTGCAGGAGCAAGAGAGGGAGAGGAGCAGAGGAAAGCCGTCGTTTTCCGCCACCTCCCAAATCTCAATCACGGTTTGCTCGCGGGGGGAGAGGGAAAGGTGAGAGCTTGATGCTCGTATCCATATTATATTCCCTTTGGATTTGTTTCTACCTATTGACCCTTCTATGGAAAGGAATCGAGCTTGGGTTGCTTCGAGGAACCCCCGTGAGTCATTTTTCTTGGTCGCCGCTTCGATCTGAGCTGAGCATGCGCCGCCCGTAGTATTAGCAGGGGTTGAGGCCGTTTCTTGGCGGTTGGGTTACCATTGAACCGAGGGGGGTCAGGCGGACCTGGGTGGTAGGTCTCTAAGGCGAAATCTTTTGGGGGTTTTGATGCCTCTTCTTTGAGGAATCCTTGTGTTTTGATCTACAATTGGAAATTTTAGGTGGAAGGGGGTTTCTCCGAGGGCATATGGCTAGAAATTGCTTGATTCGGAGCAAGTGATGGCTTCCAATTCGTGCTTTCTTGTTCTTGTGGCCCTTTCTTGTTCTGAAAACCTCCCTTTCGATACGAAAGAGGGGACTGTTGAGGTTTTGTCTTTCTCGCGATCTGCGCTCTATTCATTGAGTTCCCTTGTTTACTATTCCTTGATAATAAAGGTTAAACAGTGATCTCTTTTTTTTTGGAAAAAAAATCAGCTTCTTTGTTTGTTCATTGTATCTTATCTGATAGTTTTAGTTTCTGTTTTTCTTAAAAGAATTCGTACTTCAGTGATTTTATCTTTTTGAAGACATCGCTCGAAAAGACAAACTTGCCCTGTTCTACTTTAAGATGGTCGCCTGGCATAAACTTGAATTTCCTTTTCTGCCATCTGAATCTATTGCTCATATTTTCTCTCTCTTAGCTTTTTACGCGAGCACGACTCTTGATTCTTTACTATTCACTTTTAGTACTGACGCGTTGCTGCTCTTTGGTTTATGTATTTTTTTTCAACTCCTGAGATTAAATTTCTTCTGAAGTAGTAGCTTCTGTACCATCGGAGAAGATGAGAGTTTTCAGCATCGAAGGTGTGATAGATGAGTTCGAAGCACTGACGAAGAACGCTGGTCAGCTCCAAAGGGAGACTCTTAAGCAGATTCTGGATCAACATGGCAAGGCTGAGTACTTGCAGAAGCTGGGCCTTGCAGGGAGAACCGACCCTGAGAGCTACAAAGCTTGCGTTCCTCTGGTCACTCACAGTGACTTGGAGGGCTACATCCAGAGGATCGTCGATGGCGATACTTCTCCCATCCTCACCGGGACTCCTTTATCTTCCATTTCACTCAGGTATCGCTTTGACTTCAATGCATCTGGTCAAACAACATTTTTTATAAGTTTGCTTTTAACAGCTCTGGAACTACACAAGGGAAACGCAAGTTTTTACCATTCAATAATGAGCTAGTTCAGTCCACAATGCAGATATATCGAACTTCAAAAATTAGAAGAGTTGGATCAAAGGATTTTTCTCGCGAAATTTGCCAGAAGCATATCTGCAAATTACTTCTACCTCTGTAGAGTATTTGTGGGGTTTTCGGAGGAGGATAGTTCCCCATCCATGTTCGCATCCATCTGTTTGAACAATGAGATAATCACTGTCCAAAGGTAATTTAAGCAAAGGTAGTGTTTCTACCAGTTGCCTAATTTTATCAATTTGTTTGTAGTCTTCAGTGTTAAATTTCTTGACACCAGTAAGACTTAATTTTGAGTAGAGTGGTCCACTTATTTTATGTAGATCCTTTAAAAAAGGTCTAGCGTAATTAATAAGTCCCAAAAATTGCTGGAGACTTTTGGTATCTGTTACCTCAAAAGTTTTTATTTTTGAAGCAATATGAGGTTGGAGTTTTATAACTCCGTGACCTATTTCTACTCCCAAGTAGTCAATATTTTTTCTATAAAATTGTGATTTTTGTCCGGAGACAATAATCCCATTAGTATAGAATTTTTGTAATACAAGTTTTAAATGACTTGTATGTTCTTTTTCTGTTTTACTGTGTACTAGAATATCATCTATATACACGCAAACAAATTCTTGATAAGGCTTAAAAACCTCATCCATTTTTCTTTGGAATACTGCGGGTGCAGTTTTTAGCCCAAATGGCATAACAAGCCATTCAAAACTTCCTAATGGACATGTAAATGCTGTCCATGGTATTGATTCTTCTGCCATCCTGATTTGCCAAAAACCAGACTTGCAGTCGAATTTTGAAAAGCATATGCTTCCCTGTATAGAGTTTATCAACTCTGTTTTGTCTGGAATGTCATAACTATCATCTTCTAGATTATCATTAAGGCGACGATAGTCAATAACCATTCGAGATTTTCCTCTTACTTGTTCACTGTGTTTATTTACAATGAAAGCAGGGGATCTGTGAGGAGATGTACTCCGTCTTATGACATTGAGGTTTAGAAGTTCCTCAATATGCATTTTAAATTCAGCAATGTTTTCATTTGTTGCTATAATTTTCTTGTTTGTTATGCGAAAACCAGGGTCTTTGATTTTCAAGGTACAAACAAGTTTGTTTTTCTCCCAATGTTATAAAAGACTTAGGAGAATTAGAAATCGGAATCCAAACAAGGGGATACGAAGATTTTTCAGGAGATTCTAACCTGCTTATTGGGTTAGGCTTTTTGGGAAAATTAACAAACTGAACATTTAGCAGACCCAATGCTAAACCAACTTGATATGTTAAAACCTTATCTTGAACATTTATAACTATGGAGTCTACTCCATATAAGATTATGACTCCAAAACTTATGCCACAACATGAGCATAAGTGGAAGGCTCGAAGTGGAAGTCAAGACCATCCTTGCATATACTGTTTTATGTTTCCTAGCATGGCTCTTCGTTTCCAATGTATTATATGCTCTACCGAAGCATGTAGGTATTGTTTAGAAAAACAACAAATTTCATTACCTAGTTCTAGTCAACCTGTGATACCAAAAAGAGAGAGGAGGGGTATTTTTACACAAAAATACTTAAAAAGCGGTGCTAACTATATTAGAATAAGCATAAGAACTTACAAGGAGTAGAAGAACACGAAGAACACAGGACTCGAGGACTCACACAAAGACTCGGAAGCTGAATGCGGATTTACCATTCTTCTGAATTTTTCTGTAGTTTTTCCAGAAGAGCGGCCGTTTTTGTGGTTTGATAGTCAAAAACCTTTGACTGTCTATGGAGATTATCTAGTATCTCTTTTAACTCAGCTGTGAGTTTTTGTTGTAATAATAAAGATCTTTCGATCTCTTTTACCATCGTGACCAGATACGTATACTGGTTCTTGATGTATTCTTGGTTTTCATGAATATTTCTTAATAAAATATTCTTTGTTAACATTTCAGTATGTACTGTTTTCCATAGTTCAGTACATACATGATTAAATTCTCTAAGGCTTTCTGCCTGAGAGATTTGGAAATCAATTATTGTGTTTAACTGAGCATTCTCAGTATGTAATTGATGTCCATACCTACCATTTTCTCTAGGAAAATAGCATTTGTGTTTAGTTGCCTGGGAATTAGCTTGTATTTCCCAGTATTGTTGTGATAATTTTAAAGAGAGATAATTAATATCCATCTTTACTTTTTATTAGGTTGCTTTTTACCTAATAAGGTGATTGTCATTTTTAAATTTTTAACCGTAAGATAGGTTCTTATGGTTATTTTATGCTTAGTAGCATAATTGTTTTTAAAGCCTTGCGGCTTTGGTGAATAAATACGTTTCATAGGAACTGTTGTGTAAAACACAAGTAAGAGCAGGTACTTAAAAATCAGCAGATCTACTAGTTACTCACGTATACTTGTATGGCACTATGTTATGATGTATAAAGAGGTGTTCTAAGGATTAGTAATGCTTGCTATCTATAGATTCCTGGCCATTCTCATGCTTATATTTTCCTCCAATATCAACCGCTTTACCATATGTATAGATAACAAACAGAACATCATGCTACATGGTCGTTAACATGCTTTGTGTCCCGGCGACTCTCCTAGTCAGTGGACGTTTGCATATCAAGCCATCGGCCCTTTAGTTCAGTTGATTATCTATACGATGGTGGCTTAGGCAGCCCCGGTCTCATTAGATTTGTATAAAAAATAAAGCAAAAGACGGCCTATCTGAAATAGCAAGTATACTACATCGGCTTAGCTCCTTCTTTATACTACCATAGTGTTACCCCATACTTATACGCTTTCACGTTCGATCAAATAAGGAAAGACCAAGCTCTGATACCAAAAAGAGAGAGGAGGGGTATTTTTACACAAAAATACTTAAAAAGCGGTGCTAACTATATTAGAATAAGCATAAGAACTTACAAGGAGTAGAAGAACACGAAGAACACAGGACTCGAGGACTCACACAAAGACTCGGAAGCTGAATGCGGATATCCTCTTACACTACTAGAGCTCTCCTTATATAGACATGAGGAGAGAGCTTCTTTACATATGAAGTAACTTAGCTTCTAAGAAAAGCATCAAAGCATCTTACCCCTTCGGAAAAGGGGAAGCTAAAGGACACACAATAATATAGAGCATCTTGCCCCTTCAGAAAAGGGGAAGGTAAAGGCATCTGACATAAAGTTTCTGACTCTTGAGGATAGAGTCTGACCCTTCACGTGGTCTGTGGGGACCACATCTTTAATCATCGGCCTGGATTTCTTCCAGGATATCATCAGCGTCATCCATAGGTTCGTCTTGACGCCCATAATCTTTAAACTCCGTGATTAAGGAGCCTTCATTTTTAACATGTTGAAGATGTTCATGCTGTCCTGGATGAGTGATGAAATGAGAGGGAAAAGGCACAAAAGTGACCTCATTCTCATCATCTACATATATTTTTATTATTTTATCTTCTGCCAAGAGGAAGGAAGGATAAAGAATCCTGCTTTCTTTTGTCATTGTATAGTTGCGCCATAGCAATATTTGCTGCTCCAGAGGGTGATCTTGTACTCGTAATAATTCCCTTTGGCAAGAATGAAGATTCCAGAAATCTGGCAGCCAGTCTTGTTGCAGCTTAATGAGTACTTGATGCTTAGCATCACTTGGATAGCCCAAATACCATGGTGGGCAAGTACTGATATTAAGGTCCAAATAGCCATGGAACCTGTGATATTGGTACATATGTTTAATACAATAATTTAACCTCCATGGGAAAGAGGCCATTTTTTCTAGATGGAGGGCGTGAACTATTAAACGATCTAATAGTCCATATTGAAAAAGATCCACTAAAGAGACCTGTGTACCCATAATAGTACAATCTTGCCATTCTGCGAGATCAATGGCAGCTTTAATGATGGTGAATCCTTTGTTGCAAAGACAATGAGGTTCGTCCTGATGTTTGGTTTCTCTGAACAGAGAAACCATGGTTAAATGAAGGCCCGCAGGCCTTGTTACCTTGTGTAAGGCCATTTTTTGTAACAGTCCGACTACTGTTACAAAGTGTTGGTGTTGCTTCCTTTTGACCAGCTCGTAGATCTGTTGTTGAGCCGGGTATAGTTGTGGTGGAATTTTTGCTCTAGTATTATTCCACTGTGTTTCTTGTTCTGTTTTCCATGTTGAGTCTAATAACTCAAGTTTTTGTTGAAGCTCCTGTTTTTCTGCTTGAAGTTCAGTCACTTTAGCCTTTTCAAGGCTTAATTCTTTTTCTAATGCAGAAATCCGGAATTCTTTTGCAATATAGGCCTCAAGCGTTTGAGGCTCTAATTTCACCTGTGGAGTCGATGCTTGAGGTGGTAATGTCTTCATATATCTTAGGGCCTGAAGGTGCCCAGCCAATGTATTCATGGCGGTAAGGAATCCTGGACTGTGATGGTCTTTCCAAAGAAGGTCCAGAATGGTCCTGTCATGGCCCGTAAGGGCTGTATAGTGTTTTGGAACCCGAAAAAGAAACATGGGGGTTTTTTCAGATTCATCTTTTATAGCTTGTGCGTATGTGAGGCCTTCAGTTACCAGGGGTTGAGGTCCTGTGACCAAAGGTTGAGACCCTTGGGCCTTTTTATTTTTATTGGCCTTTTGTGGGGCTGAGTTTGAAGCGCTTGCCATTTCCTGCACAACAATTGTATATCAAGTTTTGATATTGAATAACCAAAAGGTTATTATTTAATAGCCCTCAGGCTGATAATGAAGTCCGCAGACTTATTCGTTTGGCCTTTGTAAAAGGCGTGATAATATGTCAGATATGACATTATTTTTTCCTCTGATATGCTCAAAGGTAATTCTGTATGCATTATTGATGCAATGATCTGTAAACGAGAGCCATCTCTTTTGTGAGATTCGCTTCTCATTTTTTGTATGGAAGAATTTGACGATTGCTTCACAATCAGTTCTTACCAATATTTCCTTTTTATTTAGTAAAAAGAGTCTAAAAGCATCTAAGCCGTAACAAACAGCTAATAGCTCTTGATCAATACTGCTTGTGACATTTTTCTCGCGAAATTTGCCAGAAGCATATCTGCAAATTACTTCTACCTCTGTAGAGTATTTGTGGGGTTTTCGGAGGATGTTCGCATCCATCTGTTTGAACAATGAGATAATCACTGTCCAAAGGTAATTTAAGCAAAGGTAGTGTTTCTACCAGTTGCCTAATTTTATCAATTTGTTTGTAGTCTTCAGTGTTAAATTTCTTGACACCAGTAAGACTTAATTTTGAGTAGAGTGGTCCACTTATTTTATGTAGATCCTTTAAAAAAGGTCTAGCGTAATTAATAAGTCCCAAAAATTGCTGGAGACTTTTGGTATCTGTTACCTCAAAAGTTTTTATTTTTGAAGCAATATGAGGTTGGAGTTTTATAACTCCGTGACCTATTTCTACTCCCAAGTAGTCAATATTTTTTCTATAAAATTGTGATTTTTGTCCGGAGACAATAATCCCATTAGTATAGAATTTTTGTAATACAAGTTTTAAATGACTTGTATGTTCTTTTTCTGTTTTACTGTGTACTAGAATATCATCTATATACACGCAAACAAATTCTTGATAAGGCTTAAAAACCTCATCCATTTTTCTTTGGAATACTGCGGGTGCAGTTTTTAGCCCAAATGGCATAACAAGCCATTCAAAACTTCCTAATGGACATGTAAATGCTGTCCATGGTATTGATTCTTCTGCCATCCTGATTTGCCAAAAACCAGACTTGCAGTCGAATTTTGAAAAGCATATGCTTCCTTGTATAGAGTTTATCAACTCTGTTTTGTCTGGAATGTCATAACTATCATCTTCTAGATTATCATTAAGGCGACGATAGTCAATAACCATTCGAGATTTTCCTCTTACTTGTTCACTGTGTTTATTTACAATGAAAGCAGGGGATCTGTGAGGAGATGTACTCCGTCTTATGACATTGAGGTTTAGAAGTTCCTCAATATGCATTTTAAATTCAGCAATGTTTTCATTTGTTGCTATAATTTTCTTGTTTGTTATGCGAAAACCAGGGTCTTTGATTTTCAAGGTACAAACAAGTTTGTTTTTCTCCCAATGTTGTTGGGGATTTGAGCCAAAGATTTTATCTTTTTCAAGAAGCCGGATTAAGTCATCCACATCAGGATTTCCGGATTCAATTTTTTCTATATGGTTATAATCAATTTCGTCATGGCCATATGAATGCCATTTATTTAAAGGATTTTTAAGGATCCTTATTATGTCTGGATCATCGTATGTGATAAAGTCATCAATTTCATCACCATCTGATAATACTCCGGCCTCGGGAAGAGGATTGGATGTTGATTCACAGGAACACCCACCACGCTTCGCAGGCGTAGAGGTATTAACGTGTGGGGGAGGAAAATTAATCCTTCCGTTGTAAGGGTGACCCCTTTGTAGGAATTAAGGAGCATATTAAGCCCAATAATAAATTTAGTTTTAACCAAACTAAGTGGTTGTAAACAGATACGGCCGATATAGGTTGGTGGTGTATAATGAGCATTTCCTAGAGAAAAGGAGAGCTTATGTTTTGCCAAAATGTATTCGTACAAGAATAATTGGCCATCCATCTGTTCTGCATGAAATTTATCTGCAGGGTCAAGAGGAACATGGTATTTACTAGGTACTAAATCCATGTCAAGGATAGTATTGCTACATCCGGTATCGATTAAGGCTTGTATTTCTAATTTCCAATCAGAAATTTGAATAATACAATTGATTTTAACTGAATACAACCAAGAAGGTTGTACTGGTTTATGTAAGAAGTCGATTTGTCGTGTTGACAAACAGTTATCTGTATGTTCATTGTAATCTGTATTTTCATATAATATCAGATTTTCATGTGTAGGAGGTATGGGGCGACTCCTTTGATCCAACTCTTCTAATTTTTGAGAGAGTTTATAAACTTCATTTTCCAATTGTAAAATACCATGGACATGATTTTGGTTACACAAAAATACACCACAACATCCGTCAACAAATGGCAAGACCTCTAAGAGATATTTTCTTCGAAAATCAACTGCAAAAAAGCCTTACCTTGCAAAAGAAAAACATGTAAGGAAATATAACCCTAAACGGGATTATAAAAATAAGCTTTCATGTTTTACATGTGGAAGCCAAAACCACTTAGCACGGGATTGTACTAAGAGACAGAATTTATATAATAAACAATCAATTTTAGTTGATTGTGTGCAAGAAGATCTGCTCCATGTAGATGAATACATATCAGATACCGAATCAATATATAGTATTGTTTCGATCCCTGATAACACATATACAAATGAGGACTCTGATAGTGAATTAGAAGAATTCACTTCAGATCTATTAACCAAAGCTGATCAACTTCAGTCTCCTTATGGAACTGAACATTTAGCAGACCCAATGCTAAACCAACTTGATATGTTAAAACCATATCTTGAACATTTATAACTATGGAGTCTACTCCATATAAGATTATGACTCCAAAACTTATGCCACAACATGAGCATAAGTGGAAGGCTCGAAGTGGAAGTCAAGACCATCCTTGCATATACTGTTTTATGTTTCCTAGCATGGCTCTTCGTTTCCAATGTATTATATGCTCTACCGAAGCATGTAGGTATTGTTTAGAAAAACAACAAATTTCATTACCTAGTTCTAGTCAACCTGTACCATCAGGACCGAATAGAACTGAAATAATTGAACTTCGTATTTTACAATTGGAAAATGATGTTTATAAACTCTCTCAAAAATTAGAAGAGTTGGATCAAAGGAGTCGCCCCATACCTCCTACACATGAAAATCTGATATTATATGAAAATACAGATTACAATGAACATACAGATAACTGTTTGTCAACACGACAAATCGACTTCTTACATAAACTAGTACAACCTTCTTGGTTGTATTCAGTTAAAATCAATTGTATTATTCAAATTTCTGATTGGAAATTAGAAATACAAGCCTTAATCGATACCGGATGTAGCAATACTATCCTTGACATGGATTTAGTACCTAGTAAATACCATGTTCCTCTTGACCCTGCAGATAAATTTCATGCAGAACAGATGGATGGCCAATTATTCTTGTACGAATACATTTTGGCAAAACATAAGCTCTCCTTTTCTCTAGGAAATGCTCATTATACACCACCAACCTATATCGGCCGTATCTGTTTACGACCACTTAGTTTGGTTAAAACTAAATTTATTATTGGGCTTAATATGCTCCTTAATTCCTACAAAGGGGTCACCCTTACAACGGAAGGATTAATTTTCCTCCCCCACACGTTAATTCCTTATACCTCTACGCCTGCGAAGCGTGGTGGGTGTTCCTGTGAATCAACATCCAATCCTCTTCCCGAGGCCGGAGTATTATCAGATGGTGATGAAATTGATGACTTTATCACATACGATGATCCAGACACAATAAGGATCCTTAAAAATCCTTTAAATAAATGGCATTCATATGGCCATGACGAATTTGATTATAACCATATAGAAAAAATTGAATCCGGAAATCCTGATGTGGATGACTTAATCCGGCTTCTTGAAAAAGATAAAATCTTTGGCTCAAATCCCCAACAACATTGGGAGAAAAACAAACTTGTTTGTACCTTGAAAATCAAAGACCCTGGTTTTCGCATAACAAACAAGAAAATTATAGCAACAAATGAAAACATTGCTGAATTTAAAATGCATATTGAGGAACTTCTAAACCTCAATGTCATAAGACGGAGTACATCTCCTCACAGATCCCCTGCTTTCATTGTAAATAAACACAGTGAACAAGTAAGAGGAAAATCTCGAATGGTTATTGACTATCGTCGCCTTAATGATAATCTAGAAGATGATAGTTATGACATTCCAGACAAAACAGAGTTGATAAACTCTATACAGGGAAGCATATGCTTTTCAAAATTCGACTGCAAGTCTGGTTTTTGGCAAATCAGGATGGCAGAAGAATCAATACCATGGACAGCATTTACATGTCCATTAGGAAGTTTTGAATGGCTTGTTATGCCATTTGGGCTAAAAACTGCACCCGCAGTATTCCAAAGAAAAATGGATGAGGTTTTTAAGCCTTATCAAGAATTTGTTTGCGTGTATATAGATGATATTCTAGTACACAGTAAAACAAAAAAAGAACATACAAGTCATTTAAAACTTGTATTACAAAAATTCTATACTAATGGGATTATTGTCTCCGGACAAAAATCATAATTTTATAGAAAAAATATTGACTACTTGGGAGTAGAAATAGGTCACGGAGTTATAAAACTCCAACCTCATATTGCTTCAAAAATAAAAACTTTTGAGGGTAACAGATACCAAAAGTCTCCAGCAATTTTTGGGACTTATTAATTACGCTAGACCTTTTTTAAAGGATCTACATAAAATAAGTGGACCACTCTACTCAAAATTAAGTCTTACTGGTGTCAAGAAATTTAACACTGAAGACTACAAACAAATTGATAAAATTAGGCAACTGGTAGAAACACTACCTTTGCTTAAATTACCTTTGGACAGTGATTATCTCATTGTTCAAACAGATGGATGCGAACATGGATGGGGAGCTATCCTCCTCCGAAAACCCCACAAATACTCTACAGAGGTAGAAGTAATTTGCAGATATGCTTCTGGCAAATTTCGCGAGAAAAATGTCACAAGCAATATTGATCAAGAGCTATTAGCTGTTTGTTACGGCTTAGATGCTTTTAGACTCTTTTTACTAAATAAAAAGGAAATATTGGTAAGAACTGATTGTGAAGCAATCGTCAAATTCTTCCATACAAAAAATGAGAAGCGAATCTCACAAAAGAGATGGCTCTCGTTTACAGATCATTGCATCAATAATGCATACAGAATTACCTTTGAGCATATCAGAGGAAAAAATAATGTCATATCTGACATATTATCACGCCTTTTACAAAGGCCAAACGAATAAGTCTGCGGACTTCATTATCAGCCTGAGGGCTATTAAATAATAACCTTTTGGTTATTCAATATCAAAACTTGATATACAATTGTTGTGCAGGAAATGGCAAGCGCTTCAAACTCAGCCCCACAAAAGGCCAATAAAAATAAAAAGGCCCAAGGGTCTCAACCTTTGGTCACAGGACCTCAACCCCTGGTAACTGAAGGCCTCACATACGCACAAGCTATAAAAGATGAATCTGAAAAAACCCCCATGTTTCTTTTTCGGGTTCCAAAACACTATACAGCCCTTACGGGCCATGACAGGACCATTCTGGACCTTCTTTGGAAAGACCATCACAGTCCAGGATTCCTTACCGCCATGAATACATTGGCTGGGCACCTTCAGGCCCTAAGATATATGAAGACATTACCACCTCAAGCATCGACTCCACAGGTGAAATTAGAGCCTCAAACGCTTGAGGCCTATATTGCAAAAGAATTCCGGATTTCTGCATTAGAAAAAGAATTAAGCCTTGAAAAGGCTAAAGTGACTGAACTTCAAGCAGAAAAACAGGAGCTTCAACAAAAACTTGAGTTATTAGACTCAACATGGAAAACAGAACAAGAAACACAGTGGAATAATACTAGAGCAAAAATTCCACCACAACTATACCCGGCTCAACAACAGATCTACGAGCTGGTCAAAAGGAAGCAACACCAACACTTTGTAACAGTAGTCGGACTGTTACAAAAAATGGCCTTACACAAGGTAACAAGGCCTGCGGGCCTTCATTTAACCATGGTTTCTCTGTTCAGAGAAACCAAACATCAGGACGAACCTCATTGTCTCTGCAACAAAGGATTCACCATCATTAAAGCTGCCATTGATCTCGCAGAATGGCAAGATTGTACTATTATGGGTACACAGGTCTCTTTAGTGGATCTTTTTCAATATGGACTATTAGATCGTTTAATAGTTCACGCCCTCCATCTAGAAAAAATGGCCTCTTTCCCATGGAGGTTAAATTATTGTATTAAACATATGTACCAATATCACAGGTTCCATGGCTATTTGGACCTTAATATCAGTACTTGCCCACCATGGTATTTGGGCTATCCAAGTGATGCTAAGCATCAAGTACTCATTAAGCTGCAACAAGACTGGCTGCCAGATTTCTGGAATCTTCATTCTTGCCAAAGGGAATTATTACGAGTACAAGATCACCCTCTGGAGCAGCAAATATTGCTATGGCGCAACTATACAATGACAAAAGAAAGCAGGATTCTTTATCCTTCCTTCCTCTTGGCAGAAGATAAAACAATAAAAATATATGTAGATGATGAGAATGAGGTCACTTTTGTGCCTTTTCCCTCTCATTTCATCACTCATCCAGGACAGCATGAACATCTTCAACATGTTAAAAATGAAGGCTCCTTAATCACGGAGTTTAAAGATTATGGGCGTCAAGACGAACCTATGGATGACGCTGATGATATCCTGGAAGAAATCCAGGCCGATGATTAAAGATGTGGTCCCCACAGACCACGTGAAGGGTCAGACTCTATCCTCAAGAGTCAGAAACTTTATGTCAGATGCCTTTACCTTCCCCTTTTCTGAAGGGGCAAGATGCTCTATATTATTGTGTGTCCTTTAGCTTCCCCTTTTCCGAAGGGGTAAGATGCTTTGATGCTTTTCTTAGAAGCTAAGTTACTTCATATGTAAAGAAGCTCTCTCCTCATGTCTATATAAGGAGAGCTCTAGTAGTGTAAGAGGATATCCGCATTCAGCTTCCGAGTCTTTGTGTGAGTCCTCGAGTCCTGTGTTCTTCGTGTTCTTCTACTCCTTGTAAGTTCTTATGCTTATTCTAATATAGTTAGCACCGCTTTTTAAGTATTTTTGTGTAAAAATACCCCTCCTCTCTCTTTTTGGTATCAGAGCTTGGTCTTTCCTTATTTGATCGAACGTGAAAGCGTATAAGTATGGGGTAACACTATGGTAGTATAAAGAAGGAGCTAAGCCGATGTAGTATACTTGCTATTTCAGATAGGCCGTCTTTTGCTTTATTTTTTATACAAATCTAATGAGACCGGGGCTGCCTAAGCCACCATCGTATAGATAATCAACTGAACTAAAGGGCCGATGGCTTGATATGCAAACGTCCACTGACTAGGAGAGTCGCCGGGACACAAAGCATGTTAACGACCATGTAGCATGATGTTCTGTTTGTTATCTATACCTCTCAAACATCAGTGTCTAAAAAGACACCAAGAAGCACTCAATTTATTTGGAAATGAGTACAAGACCTTTTACAGGGACATCTAATACTCTCACTGGAACAACAACAGTTAGATAAAATAACCAGAATGAAAGGTTGTCAATAAGTAATCCTATTCCAAATATTCTTAATAGGATTTTTGACCAACAAGGACTTCCAGCACAAGTATTGGAAGAAATTGTTGACATAGACCAACAATTTGAAGCCTATCAAAATAATAGGTTACAAATTTTACGTCCACAACTCCTATATAGGACAGGACCATTAAATCTTAGAACTCAACTTCTAAGAATAACACGAGAAGAACATTTGTCTGTTACAACAGAACCAAGGAATCTCAAGATTATCTCACGAGATTCTTTAAATAAACTGAGGTTATCAGGAAAAACATTAGCCCATATAGGGATGATTGTTGTTTCCATCAAAGGACTAGCTCGTAAAAAGCTAGGAACCAAGGTTTTAATTGCAATCCTTGACAAAAGATGGAAATCTGATGCAAGGAAAGCACTGATTGCATGTATGGAAGTTGACATGACAGATAATAAGGGTATCTTCTATTGTGCCCCAGACTTTCTCATAAGTATAAAAAAGAGAGAGGAGGGGTATTTTTACACAAAAATACTTAAAAAGCGGTGCTAACTATATTAGAATAAGCATAAGAACTTACAAGGAGTAGAAGAACACGAAGAACACAGGACTCGAGGACTCACACAAAGACTCGGAAGCTGAATGCGGATTTACCATTCTTCTGAATTTTTCTGTAGTTTTTCCAGAAGAGCGGCCGTTTTTGTGGTTTGATAGTCAAAAACCTTTGACTGTCTATGGAGATTATCTAGTATCTCTTTTAACTCAGCTGTGAGTTTTTGTTGTAATAATAAAGATCTTTCGATCTCTTTTACCATCGTGACCAGATACGTATACTGGTTCTTGATGTATTCTTGGTTTTCATGAATATTTCTTAATAAAATATTCTTTGTTAACATTTCAGTATGTACTGTTTTCCATAGTTCAGTACATACATGATTGAATTCTCTAAGGCTTTCTGCCTGAGAGATTTGGAAATCAATTATTGTGTTTAACTGAGCATTCTCAGTATGTAATTGATGTCCATACCTACCATTTTCTCTAGGAAAATAGCATTTGTGTTTAGTTGCCTGGGAATTAGCTTGTATTTCCCAGTATTGTTGTGATAATTTTAAAGAGAGATAATTAATATCCATCTTTACTTTTTATTAGGTTGCTTTTTACCTAATAAGGTGATTGTCATTTTTAAATTTTTAACCGTAAGATAGGTTCTTATGGTTATTTTATGCTTAGTAGCATAATTGTTTTTAAAGCCTTGCGGCTTTGGTGAATAAATACGTTTCATAGGAACTGTTGTGTAAAACACAAGTAAGAGCAGGTACTTAAAAATCAGCAGATCTACTAGTTACTCACGTATACTTGTATGGCACTATGTTATGATGTATAAAGAGGTGTTCTAAGGATTAGTAATGCTTGCTATCTATAGATTCCTGGCCATTCTCATGCTTATATTTTCCTCCAATATCAAC
The DNA here is from genome assembly GCA_027563935.2 of Costus lasius. Classification (NCBI taxonomy): domain Eukaryota; kingdom Viridiplantae; phylum Streptophyta; class Magnoliopsida; order Zingiberales; family Costaceae; genus Costus; species Costus lasius. Next base: position 15,092,333 of record CM050449.1, read on the forward strand.
CGCTTTACCATATGTATAGATAACAAACAGAACATCATGCTACATGGTCGTTAACATGCTTTGTGTCCCGGCGACTCTCCTAGTCAGTGGACGTTTGCATATCAAGCCATTGGCCCTTTAGTTCAGTTGATTATCTATACGATGGTGGCTTAGGCAGCCCCGGTCTCATTAGATTTGTATAAAAAATAAAGCAAAAGACGGCCTATCTGAAATAGCAAGTATACTACATCGGCTTAGCTCCTTCTTTATACTACCATAGTGTTACCCCATACTTATACGCTTTCACGTTCGATCAAATAAGGAAAGACCAAGCTCTGATACCAAAAAGAGAGAGGAGGGGTATTTTTACACAAAAATACTTAAAAAGCGGTGCTAACTATATTAGAATAAGCATAAGAACTTACAAGGAGTAGAAGAACACGAAGAACACAGGACTCGAGGACTCACACAAAGACTCGGAAGCTGAATGCGGATATCCTCTTACACTACTAGAGCTCTCCTTATATAGACATGAGGAGAGAGCTTCTTTACATATGAAGTAACTTAGTTTCTAAGAAAAGCATCAAAGCATCTTACCCCTTCGGAAAAGGGGAAGCTAAAGGACACACAATAATATAGAGCATCTTGCCCCTTCAGAAAAGGGGAAGGTAAAGGCATCTGACATAAAGTTTCTGACTCTTGAGGATAGAGTCTGACCCTTCACGTGGTCTGTGGGGACCACATCTTTAATCATCGGCCTGGATTTCTTCCAGGATATCATCAGCGTCATCCATAGGTTCGTCTTGACGCCCATAATCTTTAAACTCCGTGATTAAGGAGCCTTCATTTTTAACATGTTGAAGATGTTCATGCTGTCCTGGATGAGTGATGAAATGAGAGGGAAAAGGCACAAAAGTGACCTCATTCTCATCATCTACATATATTTTTATTGTTTTATCTTCTGCCAAGAGGAAGGAAGGATAAAGAATCCTGCTTTCTTTTGTCATTGTATAGTTGCGCCATAGCAATATTTGCTGCTCCAGAGGGTGATCTTGTACTCGTAATAATTCCCTTTGGCAAGAATGAAGATTCCAGAAATCTGGCAGCCAGTCTTGTTGCAGCTTAATGAGTACTTGATGCTTAGCATCACTTGGATAGCCCAAATACCATGGTGGGCAAGTACTAATATTAAGGTCCAAATAGCCATGGAACCTGTGATATTGGTACATATGTTTAATACAATAATTTAACCTCCATGGGAAAGAGGCCATTTTTTCTAGATGGAGGGCGTGAACTATTAAACGATCTAATAGTCCATATTGAAAAAGATCCACTAAAGAGACCTGTGTACCCATAATAGTACAATCTTGCCATTCTGCGAGATCAATGGCAGCTTTAATGATGGTGAATCCTTTGTTGCAGAGACAATGAGGTTCGTCCTGATGTTTGGTTTCTCTGAACAGAGAAACCATGGTTAAATGAAGGCCCGCAGGCCTTGTTACCTTGTGTAAGGCCATTTTTTGTAACAGTCCGACTACTGTTACAAAGTGTTGGTGTTGCTTCCTTTTGACCAGCTCGTAGATCTGTTGTTGAGCCGGGTATAGTTGTGGTGGAATTTTTGCTCTAGTATTATTCCACTGTGTTTCTTGTTCTGTTTTCCATGTTGAGTCTAATAACTCAAGTTTTTGTTGAAGCTCCTGTTTTTCTGCTTGAAGTTCAGTCACTTTAGCCTTTTCAAGGCTTAATTCTTTTTCTAATGCAGAAATCCGGAATTCTTTTGCAATATAGGCCTCAAGCGTTTGAGGCTCTAATTTCACCTGTGGAGTCGATGCTTGAGGTGGTAATGTCTTCATATATCTTAGGGCCTGAAGGTGCCCAGCCAATGTATTCATGGCGGTAAGGAATCCTGGACTGTGATGGTCTTTCCAAAGAAGGTCCAGAATGGTCCTGTCATGGCCCGTAAGGGCTGTATAGTGTTTTGGAACCCGAAAAAGAAACATGGGGGTTTTTTCAGATTCATCTTTTATAGCTTGTGCGTATGTGAGGCCTTCAGTTACCAGGGGTTGAGGTCCTGTGACCAAAGGTTGAGACCCTTGGGCCTTTTTATTTTTATTGGCCTTTTGTGGGACTGAGTTTGAAGCGCTTGCCATTTCCTGCACAACAATTGTATATCAAGTTTTGATATTGAATAACCAAAAGGTTATTATTTAATAGCCCTCAGGCTGATAATGAAGTCCGCAGACTTATTCGTTTGGCCTTTGTAAAAGGCGTGATAATATGTCAGATATGACATTATTTTTTCCTCTGATATGCTCAAAGGTAATTCTGTATGCATTATTGATGCAATGATCTGTAAACGAGAGCCATCTCTTTTGTGAGATTCGCTTCTCATTTTTTGTATGGAAGAATTTGACGATTGCTTCACAATCAGTTCTTACCAATATTTCCTTTTTTATTTAGTAAAAAGAGTCTAAAAGCATCTAAGCCGTAACAAACAGCTAATAGCTCTTGATCAATACTGCTTGTGACATTTTTCTCGCGAAATTTGCCAGAAGCATATCTGCAAATTACTTCTACCTCTGTAGAGTATTTGTGGGGTTTTCGGAGGAGGATAGCTCCCCATCCATGTTCGCATCCATCTGTTTGAACAATGAGATAATCACTGTCCAAAGGTAATTTAAGCAAAGGTAGTGTTTCTACCAGTTGCCTAATTTTATCAATTTGTTTGTAGTCTTCAGTGTTAAATTTCTTGACACCAGTAAGACTTAATTTTGAGTAGAGTGGTCCACTTATTTTATGTAGATCCTTTAAAAAAGGTCTAGCGTAATTAATAAGTCCCAAAAATTGCTGGAGACTTTTGGTATCTGTTACCTCAAAAGTTTTTATTTTTGAAGCAATATGAGGTTGGAGTTTTATAACTCCGTGACCTATTTCTACTCCCAAGTAGTCAATATTTTTTCTATAAAATTGTGATTTTTGTCCGGAGACAATAATCCCATTAGTATAGAATTTTTGTAATACAAGTTTTAAATGACTTGTATGTTCTTTTTCTGTTTTACTGTGTACTAGAATATCATCTATATACACGCAAACAAATTCTTGATAAGGCTTAAAAACCTCATCCATTTTTCTTTGGAATACTGCGGGTGCAGTTTTTAGCCCAAATGGCATAACAAGCCATTCAAAACTTCCTAATGGACATGTAAATGCTGTCCATGGTATTGATTCTTCTGCCATCCTGATTTGCCAAAAACCAGACTTGCAGTCGAATTTTGAAAAGCATATGCTTCCCTGTATAGAGTTTATCAACTCTGTTTTGTCTGGAATGTCATAACTATCATCTTCTAGATTATCATTAAGGCGACGATAGTCAATAACCATTCGAGATTTTCCTCTTACTTGTTCACTGTGTTTATTTACAATGAAAGCAGGGGATCTGTGAGGAGATGTACTCCGTCTTATGACATTGAGGTTTAGAAGTTCCTCAATATGCATTTTAAATTCAGCAATGTTTTCATTTGTTGCTATAATTTTCTTGTTTGTTATGCGAAAACCAGGGTCTTTGATTTTCAAGGTACAAACAAGTTTGTTTTTCTCCCAATGTTGTTGGGGATTTGAGCCAAAGATTTTATCTTTTTCAAGAAGCCGGATTAAGTCATCCACATCAGGATTTCCGGATTCAATTTTTTCTATATGGTTATAATCAAATTCGTCATGGCCATATGAATGCCATTTATTTAAAGGATTTTTAAGGATCCTTATTGTGTCTGGATCATCGTATGTGATAAAGTCATCAATTTCATCACCATCTGATAATACTCCGGCCTCGGGAAGAGGATTGGATGTTGATTCACAGGAACACCGAACACCCACCACGCTTCGCAGGCGTAGAGGTATAAGGAATTAACGTGTGGGGGAGGAAAATTAATCCTTCCGTTGTAAGGGTGACCCCTTTGTAGGAATTAAGGAGCATATTAAGCCCAATAATAAATTTAGTTTTAACCAAACTAAGTGGTCGTAAACAGATACGGCCGATATAGGTTGGTGGTGTATAATGAGCATTTCCTAGAGAAAAGGAGAGCTTATGTTTTGCCAAAATGTATTCGTACAAGAATAATTGGCCATCCATCTGTTCTGCATGAAATTTATCTGCAGGGTCAAGAGGAACATGGTATTTACTAGGTACTAAATCCATGTCAAGGATAGTATTGCTACATCCGGTATCGATTAAGGCTTGTATTTCTAATTTCCAATCAGAAATTTGAATAATACAATTGATTTTAACTGAATACAACCAAGAAGGTTGTACTGGTTTATGTAAGAAATCGATTTGTCGTGTTGACAAACAGTTATCTGTATGTTCATTGTAATCTGTATTTTCATATAATATCAGATTTTCATGTGTAGGAGGTATGGGGCGACTCCTTTGATCCAACTCTTCTAATTTTTGAGAGAGTTTATAAACATCATTTTCCAATTGTAAAATACGAAGTTCAATTATTTCAGTTCTATTCGGTCCTGATGGTACAGGTTGACTAGAACTAGGTAATGAAATTTGTTGTTTTTCTAAACAATACCTACATGCTTCGGTAGAGCATATAATACATTGGAAACGAAGAGCCATGCTAGGAAACATAAAACAGTATATGCAAGGATGGTCTTGACTTCCACTTCGAGCCTTCCACTTATGCTCATGTTGTGGCATAAGTTTTGGAGTCATAATCTTATATGGAGTAGACTCCATAGTTATAAATGTTCAAGATATGGTTTTAACATATCAAGTTGGTTTAGCATTGGGTCTGCTAAATGTTCAGTTCCATAAGGAGACTGAAGTTGATCAGCTTTGGTTAATAGATCTGAAGTGAATTCTTCTAATTCACTATCAGAGTCCTCATTTGTATATGTGTTATCAGGGATCGAAACAATACTATATATTGATTCGGTATCTGATATGTATTCATCTACATGGAGCAGATCTTCTTGCACACAATCAACTAAAATTGATTGTTTATTATATAAATTCTGTCTCTTAGTACAATCCCGTGCTAAGTGGTTTTGGCTTCCACATGTAAAACATGAAAGCTTATTTTGATAATCCCGTTTAGGGTTATATTTCCTTACATGTTTTTCTTTTGCAAGGTAAGGCTTTTTTGCAGTTGATTTTCGAAGAAAATATCTCTTAGAGGTCTTGCCTTTAGAGGCTTTTTTAGAAGACCTCCCGGGACGAGATATCTTATGTTCTTTATCATATGTTTGGGGTGTATATAGTTCATTACAGAAACTAAATTCCCCTTTGAGATGTCGATCTCCTTTTAGGCGAGTACATCTTTCAACCAATCTATCTATGATAAATTGTATTCTTGCTGTAATATTGTTTAAGGCTAAGGAAAGTTGAGCCTTTTCAGGATCATTATTCCACGCCTGATGTATTTCATGACCGATTGGAGCTGGTAATTTTAAAAATAACCTTTCTCCTAATGCCTGGTCATGATATGCTCCTGCCTTACAAGTATAATATAAAAAATCTTGTAAGAACGGTTTAATGTATTTCCAATTTTTTATTTGGATTATTTCAAGCTTTCGTATTGCTTCTTTTTGTTGGGCATTAAATCCCATATTTGGGTTAGATCCTAAGATCATGATTTTCATACGGTTTGTAAAATTGTAGGGATTGACCCCTAATGAAATATCCTGTTGGAAATCAGTAGGGCAATTTAGTTTGTAGGATTCCCAAATTGCTCTTGCTGTTTCTCCTAAGAAATTTTCCAAATAGGAATACATTTCTTCTGCTGTAAAGTTTCCAAGTATTTTGGTTACTTCCATAGAAACCATGGAGGCCCAGTTATCAAGAACTGTACTCCAGGTTTGTGGATCATGGGCTGCTAGATTTAAGATTCTTCCCTCATCTAGAAGCTTCCTTCTATCTATGGTTTCTAGGGGTTGTCTTTTTCCTCTAGACCACCTATCTTCCCTTTCTTCATTATATTGTGTATAGGTACTATACGATTCTCGAGGAGGTTGCCCTATAGGATAACTCCTTATATGTGACGTACTGGGCTGGGCCGTACTTGCTGAGGCTACTGCTTGTCCTGGATTATTATACACAGGGGTAGCATTACTGGCCTGTTCTTGGCCTGTCATGATTGTATCCATCAGATTTTGTGGAATACTTTGGATACTCTGCGTATCAGAGTTATCTGCACTAAAGTCTGTTTCTAAGCAGGTTTCTAAGAAGGTGTTTATTATGTCTTCTTCTTCTTGAGTGAAATCTGTTTCTTTAGGTTGTGGATTATTACAATGGCACACCCTAATATTACCTTCCTGGTCATAGTCTAGTTTATGAGAAGGAAGTAATCGTCCTTTATTTATAAGGGCAATTTCAAGACTTATCATTTCTTCAAATGTAAAGTCTAAGTTTTTAGAGACTATAAGACTATTGTCTTCTAGTATCATTATTCTAAGAATTTTTCTAATCCTGATGTTGAAGCCTCATCATCATTATTAGCTTGTTTCTTTTTATAACTTGAAAATCTCAAGTTATAAGTATCGTCAGAATTTTTGAACATGATACTCTCCTCAGGAACAAGTATCTGTTCTTGCTCCAAGTTTTTGGAGATATTCCAATCTAATCCGCCAAGATCTTCTGGCGAGATAGTCATAGGTTTTATCATTTTAATTCCTTTACTGGCCAAAGCATCTATAACTGATGATATATAGAGTTTATATCCAGTGTTAGAATTATTTGTTAATTTTCCCAAAAAGCCTAACCCAATAAGCAGGTTAGAATCTCCTGAAAAATCTTCGTATCCCCTTGTTTGGATTCCGATTTCTAATTCTCCTAAGTCTTTTATACTTATGAGAAAGTCTGGGGCACAATAGAAGATACCCTTATTATCTGTCATGTCAACTTCCATACATGCAATCAGTGCTTTCCTTGCATCAGATTTCCATCTTTTGTCAAGGATTGCAATTAAAACCTTGGTTCCTAGCTTTTTACGAGCTAGTCCTTTGATGGAAACAACAATCATCCCTATATGGGCTAATGTTTTTCCTGATAACCTCAGTTTATTTAAAGAATCTCGTGAGATAATCTTGAGATTCCTTGGTTCTGTTGTAACAGACAAATGTTCTTCTCGTGTTATTCTTAGAAGTTGAGTTCTAAGATTTAATGGTCCTGTCCTATATAGGAGTTGTGGACGTAAAATTTGTAACCTATTATTTTGATAGGCTTCAAATTGTTGGTCTATGTCAACAATTTCTTCCAATACTTGTGCTGGAAGTCCTTGTTGGTCAAAAATCCTATTAAGAATATTTGGAATAGGATTACTTATTGACAACCTTTCATTCTGGTTATTTTCTCTAACTGTTGTTGTTCCAGTGAGAGTATTAGATGTCCCTGTAAAAGGTCTTGTACTCATTTCCAAATAAATTGAGTGCTTCTTGGTGTCTTTTTAGACACTGATGTTTGAGAGGTAGTAGTATTGGTCGTAGGTTGTGTTGACGACAATTGTACTATTCTCTGTAGGTTAGAGGCAAGCTCACTTAAAGAATTTTGATATTGTTGAGCTTGTAGTCCCAACATATTTTCTACTACTTCATGTTGTCTGAGAAGAAGTTCAGTAATAGATTTTAGGATGGTTTGTTGTGCTACAAGTGTATCAGTATTTAACTTCACCTGTGTAGCAATGAAGTCTAATTTTTTATTTATATGCATAAGGTATGCAATAATAAAATTGTTTTGTCTAACAAAACGTTTATCTGATGCTCCTTGTGGATCATCAGTAATAAGGCCTAGGGGATTATCTAGGTAATTCCCTGTTTCTACTAAAATCTTTTGATAGTCTCCATCAAGGCCTAAAGAGTCTAGCCATACTGGGACTGGTACGTTAGGCGTCAAATTAGCCATTCCGACTTGTGGTGGTGAATTTGGATTTACCATTCTTCTGAATTTTTCTGTAGTTTTTCCAGAAGAGCGGCCGTTTTTGTGGTTTGATAGTCAAAAACCTTTGACTGTCTATGGAGATTATCTAGTATCTCTTTTAACTCAGCTGTGAGTTTTTGTTGTAATAATAAAGATCTTTCGATCTCTTTTACCATCGTGACCAGATACGTATACTGGTTCTTGATGTATTCTTGGTTTTCATGAATATTTCTTAATAAAATATTCTTTGTTAACATTTCAGTATGTACTGTTTTCCATAGTTCAGTACATACATGATTGAATTCTCTAAGGCTTTCTGCCTGAGAGATTTGGAAATCAATTATTGTGTTTAACTGAGCATTCTCAGTATGTAATTGATGTCCATACCTACCATTTTCTCTAGGAAAATAGCATTTGTGTTTAGTTGCCTGGGAATTAGCTTGTATTTCCCAGTATTGTTGTGATAATTTTAAAGAGAGATAATTAATATCCATCTTTACTTTTTATTAGGTTGCTTTTTACCTAATAAGGTGATTGTCATTTTTAAATTTTTAACCGTAAGATAGGTTCTTATGGTTATTTTATGCTTAGTAGCATAATTGTTTTTAAAGCCTTGCGGCTTTGGTGAATAAATACGTTTCATAGGAACTGTTGTGTAAAACACAAGTAAGAGCAGGTACTTAAAAATCAGCAGATCTACTAGTTACTCACGTATACTTGTATGGCACTATGTTATGATGTATAAAGAGGTGTTCTAAGGATTAGTAATGCTTGCTATCTATAGATTCCTGGCCATTCTCATGCTTATATTTTCCTCCAATATCAACCGCTTTACCATATGTATAGATAACAAACAGAACATCATGCTACATGGTCGTTAACATGCTTTGTGTCCCGGCGACTCTCCTAGTCAGTGGACGTTTGCATATCAAGCCATCGGCCCTTTAGTTCAGTTGATTATCTATACGATGGTGGCTTAGGCAGCCCCGGTCTCATTAGATTTGTATAAAAAATAAAGCAAAAGACGGCCTATCTGAAATAGCAAGTATACTACATCGGCTTAGCTCCTTCTTTATACTACCATAGTGTTACCCCATACTTATACGCTTTCACGTTCGATCAAATAAGGAAAGACCAAGCTCTGATACCAAAAAGAGAGAGGAGGGGTATTTTTACACAAAAATACTTAAAAAGCGGTGCTAACTATATTAGAATAAGCATAAGAACTTACAAGGAGTAGAAGAACACGAAGAACACAGGACTCGAGGACTCACACAAAGACTCGGAAGCTGAATGCGGATATCCTCTTACACTACTAGAGCTCTCCTTATATAGACATGAGGAGAGAGCTTCTTTACATATGAAGTAACTTAGCTTCTAAGAAAAGCATCAAAGCATCTTACCCCTTCGGAAAAGGGGAAGCTAAAGGACACACAATAATATAGAGCATCTTGCCCCTTCAGAAAAGGGGAAGGTAAAGGCATCTGACATAAAGTTTCTGACTCTTGAGGATAGAGTCTGACCCTTCACGTGGTCTGTGGGGACCACATCTTTAATCATCGGCCTGGATTTCTTCCAGGATATCATCAGCGTCATCCATAGGTTCGTCTTGACGCCCATAATCTTTAAACTCCGTGATTAAGGAGCCTTCATTTTTAACATGTTGAAGATGTTCATGCTGTCCTGGATGAGTGATGAAATGAGAGGGAAAAGGCACAAAAGTGACCTCATTCTCATCATCTACATATATTTTTATTGTTTTATCTTCTGCCAAGAGGAAGGAAGGATAAAGAATCCTGCTTTCTTTTGTCATTGTATAGTTGCGCCATAGCAATATTTGCTGCTCCAGAGGGTGATCTTGTACTCGTAATAATTCCCTTTGGCAAGAATGAAGATTCCAGAAATCTGGCAGCCAGTCTTGTTGCAGCTTAATGAGTACTTGATGCTTAGCATCACTTGGATAGCCCAAATACCATGGTGGGCAAGTACTGATATTAAGGTCCAAATAGCCATGGAACCTGTGATATTGGTACATATGTTTAATACAATAATTTAACCTCCATGGGAAAGAGGCCATTTTTTCTAGATGGAGGGCGTGAACTATTAAACGATCTAATAGTCCATATTGAAAAAGATCCACTAAAGAGACCTGTGTACCCATAATAGTACAATCTTGCCATTCTGCGAGATCAATGGCAGCTTTAATGATGGTGAATCCTTTGTTGCAGAGACAATGAGGTTCGTCCTGATGTTTGGTTTCTCTGAACAGAGAAACCATGGTTAAATGAAGGCCCGCAGGCCTTGTTACCTTGTGTAAGGCCATTTTTTGTAACAGTCCGACTACTGTTACAAAGTGTTGGTGTTGCTTCCTTTTGACCAGCTCGTAGATCTGTTGTTGAGCCGGGTATAGTTGTGGTGGAATTTTTGCTCTAGTATTATTCCACTGTGTTTCTTGTTCTGTTTTCCATGTTGAGTCTAATAACTCAAGTTTTTGTTGAAGCTCCTGTTTTTCTGCTTGAAGTTCAGTCACTTTAGCCTTTTCAAGGCTTAATTCTTTTTCTAATGCAGAAATCCGGAATTCTTTTGCAATATAGGCCTCAAGCGTTTGAGGCTCTAATTTCACCTGTGGAGTCGATGCTTGAGGTGGTAATGTCTTCATATATCTTAGGGCCTGAAGGTGCCCAGCCAATGTATTCATGGCGGTAAGGAATCCTGGACTGTGATGGTCTTTCCAAAGAAGGTCCAGAATGGTCCTGTCATGGCCCGTAAGGGCTGTATAGTGTTTTGGAACCCGAAAAAGAAACATGGGGGTTTTTTCAGATTCATCTTTTATAGCTTGTGCGTATGTGAGGCCTTCAGTTACCAGGGGTTGAGGTCCTGTGACCAAAGGTTGAGACCCTTGGGCCTTTTTATTTTTATTGGCCTTTTGTGGGGCTGAGTTTGAAGCGCTTGCCATTTCCTGCACAACAATTGTATATCAAGTTTTGATATTGAATAACCAAAAGGTTATTATTTAATAGCCCTCAGGCTGATAATGAAGTCCGCAGACTTATTCGTTTGGCCTTTGTAAAAGGCGTGATAATATGTCAGATATGACATTATTTTTTCCTCTGATATGCTCAAAGGTAATTCTGTATGCATTATTGATGCAATGATCTGTAAACGAGAGCCATCTCTTTTGTGAGATTCGCTTCTCATTTTTTGTATGGAAGAATTTGACGATTGCTTCACAATCAGTTCTTACCAATATTTCCTTTTTATTTAGTAAAAAGAGTCTAAAAGCATCTAAGCCGTAACAAACAGCTAATAGCTCTTGATCAATACTGCTTGTGACATTTTTCTCGCGAAATTTGCCAGAAGCATATCTGCAAATTACTTCTACCTCTGTAGAGTATTTGTGGGGTTTTCGGAGGAGGATAGCTCCCCATCCATGTTCGCATCCATCTGTTTGAACAATGAGATAATCACTGTCCAAAGGTAATTTAAGCAAAGGTAGTGTTTCTACCAGTTGCCTAATTTTATCAATTTGTTTGTAGTCTTCAGTGTTAAATTTCTTGACACCAGTAAGACTTAATTTTGAGTAGAGTGGTCCACTTATTTTATGTAGATCCTTTAAAAAAGGTCTAGCGTAATTAATAAGTCCCAAAAATTGCTGGAGACTTTTGGTATCTGTTACCTCAAAAGTTTTTATTTTTGAAGCAATATGAGGTTGGAGTTTTATAACTCCGTGACCTATTTCTACTCCCAAGTAGTCAATATTTTTTCTATAAAATTGTGATTTTTGTCCGGAGACAATAATCCCATTAGTATAGAATTTTTGTAATACAAGTTTTAAATGACTTGTATGTTCTTTTTCTGTTTTACTGTGTACTAGAATATCATCTATATACACGCAAACAAATTCTTGATAAGGCTTAAAAACCTCATCCATTTTTCTTTGGAATACTGCGGGTGCAGTTTTTAGCCCAAATGGCATAACAAGCTATTCAAAACTTCCTAATGGACATGTAAATGCTGTCCATGGTATTGATTCTTCTGCCATCCTGATTTGCCAAAAACCAGACTTGCAGTCGAATTTTGAAAAGCATATGCTTTCCTGTATAGAGTTTATCAACTCTGTTTTGTCTGGAATGTCATAACTATCATCTTCTAGATTATCATTAAGGCGACGATAGTCAATAACCATTCGAGATTTTTCTCTTACTTGTTCACTTTGTTTATTTACATCTTAAATGAAGTGCCAAAGAAATCAAAAGATGCAACAAAATGTTCAGATGAAACCAAGAAGCTTTCGTGACCACCATCAATCACTGTCCCAACTTGTCAATCGCTACTTTTGTTTTCTTCAAATAAACTACGTATATTCTTGATAAATATTTTCCTTGGACGGCTGAGGAGTGAGAGTGATGAAAACACAAAAACGTCAACGAATCATCCAGTTAGGTCCGCTTCCCCATCATACATATGTTTGGCTTTGGATAGATTGCGATGATATCTAGCTAAGATCATCCCAGTTGTGGCGCCTCATGTACAATGTGCATAAAATGTTATTCAACCCTCTTTCTGGGATTTTTACACTTTTTTTCATATATTTTCTGTCAATCCAGCACCACAGTACACACAGTACATAATACTGCTATCGAACCCTAGAAAAAGTACTGTCGATATCCCTACTGTAGGCTGCAGCTTTTCTTTCCACAAGGAGGAAGAGAGCCTCAGCATCTTTCTCCTACGCACTTTTTGGATTTGTCGACTACATGAACAAGTCAATGCCTGGATCAGAATTGCAGCACGTTGGAACTCGTTTGTGTGGCTGTGATACAGATCGAGAATCAACAGGGAGAATGAGAGGGAGTGAACTAGCCGCAAAAGCAGCGCACAGACTACAATCGGCAAGAACAGCAAAACTTGGTCGACCATATTATACAACTTTCTGATCAAATGATGTGATATTAGGGCAAAGTTCATGCATTATTGGTCTTTTTGCGTGGCCTTGAATGGGAAAGGAATCAAATAACATGAGCAAGATACACACATAGTGGCGAGTTCTTCCCAAAAGAGTAAAACGACAACTAGATTTTTCAGGATCTATTGGTTGATGATAATGAATCACCAAAATCTATAGTAGCTATAGCTTCCCCATGTGGTCAACGTTTAATTTTATCTTCTTTTTTATTCCATGTGCTTCATTCTCGTGTCACATGATCTGCTCACTGTTTTATAGCAGATCAAAAAGAAAGGTGTTGCCTGCTGCTATTTCTGCAGATATGAATGAGCCGTAGCGAAATGGAAATCTTTGATGCTATACTTATCTGAGTTCTTCAGTTAAGTTAATTTCCTGCAGCTGCGTGCAATCCATGCAGTGATATACATTATAGTCTGTGATCTGTGTTTGACATCACAAATGTCAACGTTGATCCTTATGGAAGGATAAGTAATGTTACTTGTGGATCATGCAAGGGCGCCGATTAGTGTATATCTCATTCAGCTGACCTAAAACATTTAATTAGTGAGCTTGTGGTTTAAATAGAAGATCAAATAGAGACAAAGCAAGACCATTTTAATGGAGTTAGCGCTAGAAGCATGTGGTTTTGGTGGATGATCCTTGATTATTATGTATTTAATTATGTTGTTGATCAAGACAAGATCCTTAATAAAGGATATTCAATTTCCATGTCCGGACAATTTAGAAGTCAAAACGTGCATTAATTACATAAAGATAAGACTGATGGGCCTTGCTTTTCCTAATTAATTAGCCAATCAATGATAATAAAATAAAATATGCACTTTTAAATTAGCCTACTCAGATACGCTTAGTATTCATTAAAACTTGGCTTAGTTATGTGATCTACAACTCATGAAATTTCATTGAGTCAAGATCAAAAAAAGATTTTCATGAATAATGAACCATATCTTATTAAGACTTATTTTACTTGCATTCATCACGTTGCTCATCGTATCTAGTTTTAAATAAACCATATAGATCGAAAGGTTTTTTAAAAAAAAAAAAAAAAATTGACATTTCACTACTCAAAAGTAACTAGAGTTATGGAGGAGCTTTCCTTCTAAATATAATGAAAGAGGACTTATTTTTGTTTCATCAAATGAAATCACTAAAAAATGTATAAGCTTATATTTTCTTATCAAATATATAAACCTAACTTGGTTACACAAATATAGTACTTAAACTCGATTTAAATTATGGTCGAGTACTCTATTACATAACTTAATTCTACCCTATGCCTTCTATATTATGATGATAATATGATAAATTATATAGCAGAGAAACTATATAACAAATAGCATGTATCATTTCTACTAAGCCTCACTATTTTTATAATACAAATAGCATCAATAGTCAACCTTCACCGTTTATAACATGTTTACCTAGGGCGTGTTTTCTTGGATGGAAAACACAAGAGGATGGATGGAAAACTCGATTCTCCATTGTTTCCTTGGATGGACTTATTTGTAAGGGTATTAACGTGTGGGGGAGGAAAATTAATCCTTCCGTTGTAAGGGTGACCCCTTTGTAGGAATTAAGGAGCATATTAAGCCCAATAATAAATTTAGTTTTAACCAAACTAAGTGGTCGTAAACAGATACGGCCGATATAGGTTGGTGGTGTATAATGAGCATTTCCTAGAGAAAAGGAGAGCTTATGTTTTGCCAAAATGTATTCGTACAAGAATAATTGGCCATCCATCTGTTCTGCATGAAATTTATCTGCAGGGTCAAGAGGAACATGGTATTTACTAGGTACTAAATCCATGTCAAGGATAGTATTGCTACATCCGGTATCGATTAAGGCTTGTATTTCTAATTTCCAATCAGAAATTTGAATAATACAATTGATTTTAACTGAATACAACCAAGAAGGTTGTACTGGTTTATGTAAGAAGTCGATTTGTCGTGTTGACAAACAGTTATCTGTATGTTCATTGTAATCTGTATTTTCATATAAAAATAAGCTTTCATGTTTTACATGTGGAAGCCAAAACCACTTCTAAGAAAAGCATCAAAGCATCTTACCCCTTCGGAAAAGGGGAAGCTAAAGGACACACAATAATATAGAGCATCTTGCCCCTTCAGAAAAGGGGAAGGTAAAGGCATCTGACATAAAGTTTCTGACTCTTGAGGATAGAGTCTGACCCTTCACGTGGTCTGTGGGGACCACATCTTTAATCATCGGCCTGGATTTCTTCCAGGATATCATCAGCGTCATCCATAGGTTCGTCTTGACGCCCATAATCTTTAAACTCCGTGATAACGCTCGTTGGGCACTTGTCCCCATCACCCCCAACCCCCCACCGTTTGCTCGCCGGCGTCGCCCTCGACCTCCCCATCCCCCCTTCCTCGGCGGGGCATCCCCCTCCGGCGTTCTCCTCCGACGACCTCCCCATCACTCCCCTCCCCCGCGCACCCCGAGTCCACTTGTGGTCTTCCATCAAGCATCCTGCAATGCCCTTTGCCGACCACTCCCCCCTGCCGGAGCCATCCTCCCCCTCGACGTACCCTGCCAAAGCCATTCGCCAGCGTGCAATCCCCCCCCCCCCAAAACGTCCGCTAGTCCGCCGACCTCGCCCCGTTCCTCTAGAGTTGTCCGCCCCTGCATCTCCCTTTGCCGACCACTCCCCCCTTGCCAGAGCCGTCCCCCCCCCCCCCCCTGTTTGAGCCGTTCTCCCCCCGATGTCCCCTGCCAGAGCTGTCCACCAGCTACGATCCCCCCGCGACGTCCGCCAATGTGTGATCTCCCCCACATGTGAATCTCATGTGATCACGTGATCACCTCTACGTGGATTTGTTTCCCCTTTCTTCTTGATTCGTATTCCCTTCCCTCTTCTTTTCTATCCCTTGAAGGAAACAGCCTAAGAACTGAAACATATATGCACATGTTAATAAAAGGAATAGTCAAATTCAATAAAAGTCATAATCATATAATGTCGTATTAGATAAATGTTGACAAAAGTCCTGTATGACAATGACATATTAATACAATCATCCTCATCATATGTAATGTAAAATGAACATAAAATATAATTATTTAGAAAAAAATATTGGATATAGAAACGTACGAAATTAGCTCTAAATATGCAAATGATGATATAAATAATTAATAAGTCAAACATTTTGACTTTTTTTTTACTAGAGAGATATTATATACCTCTAAAAAAATATTCAGATTAGATAGTTTTACAGTCAATTCTGTTATCACTAACCTATTTGCTTTGGAGAACAAAAAAGGGAAAAAAGAAAGAAAATTCATCATTTTCCAAAGAATAAGTGAGGATGAAAAATATAGATTACTTTCCGTTGATTTACTTTCTTTCCAAATTGGGCGAAAAGCTAAAAAAAAACTTAGTTCATTGCTCCATGCCCCGTGCCCACAACCATTGTACACACCACTGCTTACTTGCCTTGTGCCTTGTACCATATTGCGCGCCATTGCCGTCGCCCTATCGCCAGTTTCTGCCTCTTGCCCTGCTACTACCTCGCACCCCCGTCGCTCGCCTTAATGCTCACCTGCCTCACACCCCCGTCGCCCGCTGCTGCTTGTTGCTTGCCCTACATTCCTATCGCCCGCAGCTTGCCTGCCATGCTGCCCAGTGCGCTTGTCATTTGCCACTTGACACTTGCTTGCTCAGGGTAGCCGCCGACCTCTGCCTATGCTTTCCAAGCTCTAGCCTACACCTCTATCTGCATGTGATATTCACATGTTCTTTCTTTCCATCTCTAGTTTTCTTTTTTTCTCATTTCTTTTCTACTCTTTTCTCTATCACTGCTAGGATACAGGCTAAAATTTTTATTTTATTTTTTTGAATAAATTGGTCAATTTCTAATGTGTTTGCCTTAATTAATAGTAAAAACAATAAATTAATTAAGATCCACAGTGTTAATCCATGCATTTCACTCCTTTTGAAAATGTCAAACTCAACACCTCACCATACGAAACTTCGGCCGGCAATCATTTTAGTACACATATTAACATGATATTCAACTATTTTTCGTCAACGCCTGAGAAGAAATTGGGATAAATTTTTTGGCTGATATTTATTATATGAATGTGCTAATAAATTATACCATGGCATACGTTTACATGCTCTAGAAGCAACTAATGAAACAACAAATAAATTTTAAAAAATTATTGCTTAATTAGTTGTATAAATTTGTACCTGTTAGCATGCTAAATTATACAATAGTCCTTAAGCTATACTATTTAATTTTTCATTTAGGTTCTTAATTTTTTTTTCCTTATTTGATTTATGCCCTAAACTACCATGAATTTCTAATAAATTGTGTCTACAAATCACATAATTTTGAACTTATATGAGTAGATTGTAGTGCTTCTTTAGCCCTCATGATATTATATATAAAAGTAAATAGCATTTAAAATAATATTAATCTTTAACAATGAAAATAATAATGACAATAATATATTAACAAAAAAAATCAAACATCACCAAATCAGGGTAGATTAAGTGAATCCACTATTGTTTGTCAATAGAAAGAACAACACTCTATATAAAAAACTAAATCAGGTAGATTAAGTATTGTTTGTCAATAGAAAGAACAACACTCTATATAAAAAACTTTTCTATAAAATTTATATTATTTCTTTTTAGTCATACTTATAATTCTTCTATTTACTAAAATCTACCTAACAAGTTGAATGCATAATATTGTAAAAATTAAATTTGAATAGTCAATTAATATTTTCAAATATATGAAAAGATGTATGCTAAATATATTAGTCAATCTAGTTCGATTCAACTTGATTAATTTTAGATTATAAATGGGTTGATCATATTATGACTCAACATGGTTAAACCTAATCCTGATCGGTATAACTTTTGTTGATTCTATTTGCGACTTAATTATCAAATTTAAAGTAAACTATAGAAAAATTTAAAAATAATAAATATTTGTTTAAATGTTGTCTATATTTTTTTACTTCCATGAATTTTTCCTCATGCAACAGTTCGTTTCACTTAACTACATCTAGCAATGACTTGATAAGTACTCAAAAATATAAAAAGCTTATTATTATTTAATTTTTCGACTATTTAGTGTACATTTACATTTTGTCCGTTGACTAAACTGAAACACAATAGTTGATTTACCATTCGCTAGCTCATGCCCACTTGGAGAGGAAATTTTGGGTTGCCAACTTAAAGTCAAATTTGTTGGTCCACCTGCGACTTTTTTTTGTTATTTTGCTGAAAAGTACATTTATTTTTAGTATTTTAAATTAATTTACTGATCAAATAAATGCTACTTGGTTAGGACATATCTGAAGGACAAGTAATGGTAATACAATATACTTTTTCTAAGTACCTATAAAGTATAGAGCTTAAGATTAACTTCCGTTGACTGCAGAGCTTCAGTGCAAGCATCAAACAGTCAATCGCTGATCGTAACGTTTAGATTGATACCATGGCCGGTGAATTGGCAATGAGTAACTTTTCCATTGCTCCTGGCGATGATGATGATGTCCATATCCATTGTTAGCTGCAGCTGGTGACACACGTAGATTCCATTTTTCCATCTCTTTTAGATTTTTTTTGCTTTTTTTTTTTTAATTTCCATTTCCTCAGCTCACAGCAGCAGTTGGTTTCCGGCCGGCGGATAAAAGAGTTTAATTTAAAAAGGTTTTTGGTTGAAATCGATTGAGACAGACTATTTTTTTTTTTTTTCGTTTTCTTTGGTGTTGGTGAGATTTTGATGAGTGATCTGCTACAAAAATGCCTGCCTTTCTCCTTTCCTGCGCTATAAATACAACCCCGTCTCACTGCGAGCGAGCAACTGCAGGAGCAAGAGAGGGAGAGGAGCAGAGGAAAGCCGTCGTTTTCCGCCACCTCCCAAATCTCAATCACGGTTTGCTCGCGGGGGGAGAGGGAAAGGTGAGAGCTTGATGCTCGTATCCATATTATATTCCCTTTGGATTTGTTTCTACCTATTGACCCTTCTATGGAAAGGAATCGAGCTTGGGTTGCTTCGAGGAACCCCCGTGAGTCATTTTTCTTGGTCGCCGCTTCGATCTGAGCTGAGCATGCGCCGCCCGTAGTATTAGCAGGGGTTGAGGCCGTTTCTTGGCGGTTGGGTTACCATTGAACCGAGGGGGGTCAGGCGGACCTGGGTGGTAGGTCTCTAAGGCGAAATCTTTTGGGGGTTTTGATGCCTCTTCTTTGAGGAATCCTTGTGTTTTGATCTACAATTGGAAATTTTAGGTGGAAGGGGGTTTCTCCGAGGGCATATGGCTAGAAATTGCTTGATTCGGAGCAAGTGATGGCTTCCAATTCGTGCTTTCTTGTTCTTGTGGCCCTTTCTTGTTCTGAAAACCTCCCTTTCGATACGAAAGAGGGGACTGTTGAGGTTTTGTCTTTCTCGCGATCTGCGCTCTATTCATTGAGTTCCCTTGTTTACTATTCCTTGATAATAAAGGTTAAACAGTGATCTCTTTTTTTTTGGAAAAAAAATCAGCTTCTTTGTTTGTTCATTGTATCTTATCTGATAGTTTTAGTTTCTGTTTTTCTTAAAAGAATTCGTACTTCAGTGATTTTATCTTTTTGAAGACATCGCTCGAAAAGACAAACTTGCCCTGTTCTACTTTAAGATGGTCGCCTGGCATAAACTTGAATTTCCTTTTCTGCCATCTGAATCTATTGCTCATATTTTCTCTCTCTTAGCTTTTTACGCGAGCACGACTCTTGATTCTTTACTATTCACTTTTAGTACTGACGCGTTGCTGCTCTTTGGTTTATGTATTTTTTTTCAACTCCTGAGATTAAATTTCTTCTGAAGTAGTAGCTTCTGTACCATCGGAGAAGATGAGAGTTTTCAGCATCGAAGGTGTGATAGATGAGTTCGAAGCACTGACGAAGAACGCTGGTCAGCTCCAAAGGGAGACTCTTAAGCAGATTCTGGATCAACATGGCAAGGCTGAGTACTTGCAGAAGCTGGGCCTTGCAGGGAGAACCGACCCTGAGAGCTACAAAGCTTGCGTTCCTCTGGTCACTCACAGTGACTTGGAGGGCTACATCCAGAGGATCGTCGATGGCGATACTTCTCCCATCCTCACCGGGACTCCTTTATCTTCCATTTCACTCAGGTATCGCTTTGACTTCAATGCATCTGGTCAAACAACATTTTTTATAAGTTTGCTTTTAACAGCTCTGGAACTACACAAGGGAAACGCAAGTTTTTACCATTCAATAATGAGCTAGTTCAGTCCACAATGCAGATATATCGAACTTCATTTGCGTTCAGAAACCGGTATGGGCCTTCAACAATATTGAGAAACACTTTTTTCTTGTTTTTATTCCGTTTGGAACTTCTTGTCACCTGTGTGGGTGTTCTATTTAGTGTTTTTTCTTCTTTTTTTTGGCATGCTTGCTGAATTCTAATGTTAGAGTTTGGCATCCAATTACTAATAATTGAATATTACTTATAGAGAGTACCCAATTGGCAATGGAAAAGCTCTGCAGTTCATCTATGGCAGCAAACAAGTCACAACTAAGGGGAATCTAATAGCAACTACAGCTACAACCAATGTCTACAGGAGTGAACAATTCAAGTGCACAATGAAGGATATCCAGTCCCAGTGTTCCAGTCCTGATGAAGTTATATTTGGCCCAGATTTCCAACAATCCTTATATTGCCACCTCCTGTGTGGGCTGATTCACTCCGACGAAGTGCAGTCTGTGTCTTCCACCTTTGCTCACAGCATAGTTCATGCTTTTCGGACATTTGAGCAGGTGTGGGAGGAAATTTGCACAGATATTAGAGGAGGAGTTCTCCCAAGCCGAATCACTGTCCCGTCTATGCGCGCAGCGGTTTCTAAACTGTTAGTCCCTAATCCGAATCTTGCAGACTCTATTTACAACAAATGTGTGAGATTGAGCAACTGGTATGGCGTAATCCCGGAGCTTTGGCCCAATGCTAAGTATGTTTATGGAATTATGACTGGATCCATGGAGCCATACTTGAAGAAGCTAAGGCATTATGCAGGCCACTTGCCTCTGATGAGTGCTGACTATGGGTCTTCAGAAGGATGGATTGGTGCCAATGTCAATCCTAATTTACCTCCTGAGTTGGCTACCTTTGCAGTGCTTCCTAATATTGGCTACTTTGAGTTCATCCCTTTGGCAAAGCCTGACACTCAGGAACTTGAGAATAATGCCTCCACCTGTCACTACATTGAAGCTGAACCGATAGGCCTGACTGAAGTTGAAGTTGGCAAGGAGTATGAAGTTGTTGTCACCAATTTTGCTGGTATCCCTTTCACTTTCCTCTCCTCGTTTATCTACTTTATTTGTTTACTCATGCTTCGTTCTGTGTATTGATTATGAAAAACTAAGACCACAAAGGTCAAATTTTCCATTCAGTAGTTTGATGTAGCTCAGCATGCCCCAGTACTATTAGCCGAAGAAAATTAAGACAATTTGAATCAGATCAGAAAAATCATTGATGTTAGTTAGCTATGCAAGAATAGAGAAAAGGAAAGATGACTAATCTTTGGAGTCATTTGGCGAGTAAATCAGAGGTCTTCATATGTGTCTCTTGCTGATTGAAAGTTTGCTTGTTAAGTCAGCATCTTTACAGTTTGTCCCTTTCTGATCATGTCTCTTTCAGACACAGATTCTTCGATCATTTATGAGATGAAAATATCAGAAGAAAAGTCTCCTTAAGTCATGAAATATGCAAAGTTCCCCTACCAAGGGGCAAAGCATAATGCATCAATCTCACTGGACAGAGATTTGGGATGGCACACCAAAATGATTCCTTGTCTAGTCTAGCCTCTCGATTCCTTGATTGTCAATTTCCTATTTAACTTTTAGGCTTCCATGATACATGGACTTGAGATAATGTTTAATGAGAAACTGGTCTTGTATTTGCCTGCCTCTTTTTAGTTTACTGCTTGTTCTACCAAATTATGTTTGACGAGTGCAAGTCTTAGAAATGCCAAGTTTAGGCCCTGTAATCTGATACACTAACCTACTCTTCTTCCAATTCAACAGTTGTTTCATCATGACAGTGACCTCCCTTGACTGATAAGTCAGCATGTCCTTTTGCTCTAGCTGATTCTTGTGCAATTCATTTACTAATACAAAACTTGAATGTGAAGATCTATAAATTAACCTAAATATTCTTGATTATGTCAGGTTTATACCGATATAGATTGGGAGATATTGTCAGAGTAGCTGGCTTTTACAACTGTACACCGGAGCTCCGATTCATATGCAGGAGAAGCTTAATGCTAAGCATCAACATTGACAAGAACACCGAGAAAGACCTTCAGTTGGCAGTCGAAGAAGCAGCCAAGCTCTTGGCTGAGGAAAAGCTCGAGGTTGTCGACTTCACAAGCCACGTTGACACTTCCACTGACCCCGGGCACTATGTAATCTTTTGGGAGTTGAGCTCTGACGCAAGGGAGGAGGTTCTCCAGAGCTGCTGCAATTGCTTGGACCTGTCATTTGCAGATGCTGGCTACGTCGGATCCAGAAAGGTCGGCGCCATCGGACCTCTCGAGCTTCGCATTGTGCGCGAAGGAACATTCGAGAAGATCTTAGACCACTACCTCGGACTAGGGACTGCGTTGAGCCAGTTCAAGACACCACGCTGTGTAGGGCTGTCGAACAGCATGGTATTTGAGATCCTGTGTAGGAACGTCACAAGGTGCTATTTTAGCACAGCCTACGGCGTTCAAAACTAATGTCTCATCTCATCTTGCATTGCATATTTTCTGTTGTATTGTATCCCTCTTTAGCTTCCTTGATGGTAGCCCTTTTCTCAAGTGTACCTATAAAAATATCCATGTCCTGCAGTTGAAAAATGAATGTAGAATCTCGGCGCTTATGCTGATTCAACTGCAATAAGATTTGGAATCTGTCATTACGAAATGTGATATAAACGTGTTCCGCTTGTATCTAATCAGTGATTCTGTTGCTTCGTCATAGAGTAGTCTGGGATTTGTTTCTTTGTTTCTTGAAAGTTTTCCTCCTCAGTTTTTAAAGAAAAGAACAAGTGACAGATTCAAGGACAAGGACAGGGTAGGGAGCTGGAATTCCTGATTTGTTTTGTACTCCTTATTAGTCCAAAATTTTATTTAGATTTTTTAAATAATAATATTTTAAAATTATTATTCTAAAATGTGAATAAATAAAAATAAGAGATTAGAAAGATAAAATCTGGATGTATGTGGAAGCTTGTTTTAGGGGAAAATTTGACTCTCCTGAGTTAAATCAAGAACATCAAGGATACAGCCTAAGGAAAATTTGGCTCCTGAGTTTAATTAAGAACACCCACGATACAACTAAAACTCATCTCATGCGCGCATGACAGTCGAAAGGATGACTTGACCAAAAGTTGTAACTTTTTGGCCAAAGTCTACAACTTTATTGTATTTAATCTTTATAAAAGAAGTCTACAACTTTGTTGTATTCAACCTTTATAAAAGAAAGAACTTAACTTTTTATAAGTCATTTTATAAACTTTTGTTATTAATTTATAAAAAAAGGGACAAATGAGAGATGAAATTTTAATAAAACAGTAATTAGACCTAAATTAATTAATTTGTCAGCTTTAAGTTATTTTCTGAAGACATTTTAGTTTTAAGAGAACATTTTTTTTTATTTACATAAATAATTTTTTATGAGAATTGTTTTAATCATAATCATCATATATTAAATTTATTATGTATATTTTTTCTATATTATTTTCATGTTGTCTATTATAACAATATTGTCATGATATATATTATTTTTATGGTATACATTATGTTTATTATATCACTATGTGCATTATGTTTTTTATATCCATTATATATATTATTTTTATTATGTACATCCAGTGTATAATATTTATGTTTTGCACAATATATAGATTATTATAAATATTATTAAAATAATTAAATTATATATTATGTATACCAGAGTCCTTATATATATTACAAAAATTATGCACATTATAAATTTCAATTATATAACCTTAGTTTCATTATGAATGTCAAATATACTATAATATTTATATTTATGATTATGTTTATATTTTGCATAATATCTATAAAAATTATTTTAAACATGGTTAAGGTAATCATTTATAAATCACTCTTAAAATATTCTCACAAAAATACGCATAGAGTCTTGTCCTTTTGATCCTACAATCTAGAAGTTTTGCTGCTTGATTTTGCATTCCCTTTGTTTCCTTGGAGGGAAGGAAAACTGTAAGGATTAAAAAACTACAAATAAAGAAAACTCAAGGAAAAAAAAAAATTTATATCATGTTTCCTTGGAAAGAAGAAAAAGAAGAAGGAAAATTAATTTCGAAGGTCGGGCGAAATAGCGTTGTGTTTTCTTCAACTTTTCTATCCAATTCGGGCGGAAAAGTTTCGGAGGAAAAATTACAAAATTTTTCATCCATTTTTCCACTCAAATTTTTTCTTCCGCCCAAAGAAACAACGGAAAACTTATTTTTCTTTCCTTTTCCTCTAGTTTTCCTTCCAAGGAAACAGACCCTCATGCCTTGTTTCCTACTGCGGATGGAGAGCACGGTGGAAATGAAAGGGATATGGAAAGGGAAAAGATACGAACAGAAATTATAACACGTGCTTGGCACGTGAAAATGGGAAAACAAAGCAGGCGTTGCGAGCTTCACGGCTAGCTCGACACGATCTGAGCCGAGGCCGACGCTGTCGCCGCCATCCCTACCGAGAGGGTCACCAAAGCTCCGTCGTCGCCAGGCAGGAGCTGGAGGTGACGGGAAGCTCACGACAGGAGGCGCGGTGAGCTCGTGCGCCGGGAGGAGGAAAGCGAGGTGGGAGCGACGGGAGACGTGGAGAGCTTGGGCGATGGGAGGAGGGAGGTGAGGCGGGAGCGAAGGGAGAGAGAGGCGATGGGAGACGCGGCGAGCTCGGGCAACGGGAGGAGGGAGGCAAGGCGGGAGCGATGGGAGACGTGGCGAGCTCGGGCGACGGGAGGAGGGAGGCGAGGCGGGAGCGACGGGAGACGTGGCGAGCTCGGGCGACGGGAGGAGGGAGGAGGGAGGATGAAGGAGGAGGGTGGCGAGGGCAAGCTCAGGCGACGGGAGAAAGGAGGAGGGAGAGGGAAGGAGGAGGGCGGTGAGGGCGCAGGTGCAGGCTCCGTGCAGCGGACGTCCGCCTGCTCCGACGCGGATGCTGCGGAATCCAGTTGCACGAGAGGTGGCGAGTTCATCGGCGCTGGGAGGTGGGCGGCGCCGGCGACGAGGGAGAGGGAAGGATGAGAGGCAACGCCGGCGACGAGGAGAGGGAAGGACGAGGGCGGGGCCAGCAATGGGGAGAGAAAGGATGATGAGCGGCTGTTGCAGCGTCAACGCGTGATTTTTTGTTTTCGCCTAATTTGGGCGGAAGCCGAAACAGAGGAAAACGAGGGTATTTTCTTTCGTAAACTCTTTTCTTTGCTTTCCATCCATTGAAAGATACAAGAAAAAATATTAATTTCCCTTCCAGTCGCTGTGGAATCCTCCCAAGAAAACACAGCTTCAGTGTAGAGACGAACTTTGAAGAGACCTCCAGACTTTAAAGAGAAGAAAGCGATTGACATTCAAGGCTGGTGGACACTGCTCTTGTTACGTCCGTGATAAAAACGGACAAAAGAGAGAAATTTTTAAAGTAACATAATAGTAAATTAATCGGGTGATGGGACGTTGCTGTAGACGGTGGTCAAACTCATCCCTTCACCCATCACCCGTTGTCGCGCGCCCCTTTTTCCCCTCTATTTCTTTCCCGTTGCCACTCGTTTTTTTCACCGACGATCGAACAAACTCTTCATCTGAGCTGCGCTCGCCCTCCTCCTTTGCTCGCATCTTCACCTCTGTCCGGCGTGTCTCGACGAGTTCCGGCGAGATCCGGTGTCGGCGAGACCAGAATCTACTTCCGGCGAGCAGATTTCCGACGTTGCTTCTCTTCGCGCGAGCTTCTCTCCGGCGGCACCTGGCTGCCCTCCTTGAGCCGCCGGCGAGCCCTCGTCCCTCTTCCTCTGGCCTCGGCGGACGTTTCCGCCACCAGCCGACGCCTCCCCGACCACCTTCTTCTCCGGCTCCGACGAAGTGCGCGAACAGCGCCACCGAGCCTTTGACCTTAGATCTACGCGGTCTCCGGCGTCTCCCTGGAAAACCGACAGTACGGCCGGACTCACCTCGCCGACGGCTACCTTGTGGCACTCCGGAAATTCCGATCGGTCGCCGAAGTTACTGTTCCGGCGATCACTGTAGCGGCGGCGCTACTGTTCCGGCGAACCTAGAAGTTCATGTCGACGCGTATATTGGGTTGGTTCTTGCGTCCTCCGTCGTCACGAGGTGTTATTCGTTCGCACAAGGCTGCGAACTAGGTTAGTACCCGTACTCCGTCTCCGTACACGTATTATACGAACGCATGCGAACATAACCCTGGACTCACGTATACCTGTCAAACTTGATTTAATAACTTGGTACGACCTGATTAGAATAATGAAACCGGATTAGCATGTTAATTGGTGTTAAATGGATTAAAATAGAATGGTGTGACTTATACATGATTTACCCTGTTAGGTCCTGTTGATTGATACTTGACACTGTGTTGGTTGGATCTGTACTGTTCGGCTACTGTTGAGGTAGGGATTCTACCTCCGTTCTTTGTTACGGTGCCAACCGCATGCGTAGTTAGCGGCACCTCCCTTATTGCTTGTTATCACTATTGATTACTGTTCTAACTCCCGTTCTGCTCTGCGTACATTCCTGTTGACATAAACTGTTGCATGAAACACGGTATGAGTATTTTTGTTTCTTGCATGTTTATTGGTAGTTGGTAGGTGGTATGAGTTCTGTATATGTACATTGAGGATTGACTGTCTAGCGATAGACATGTTAGTATACCTCAGATACTGCCTGTGAGATTTCTGTCGAGACGCTGTATGATCGTCTCTGATCGAAAGAGTCCGATGTTATGGGATTGAGGTCTGTTATCAACCCAATAAGGGGTTGTACTGAGTGTAGGACGCTACACTAGCGGGCTGTCGACGGACAGTCGTCTCTACTGTTCGGGGAGCCATCAGTAGGGACCACTCTATTTTATAGAGTTGCGGGTCGTGGACCACTGCTGTACCAGCTCCCAGATTTTATCTGTGTATGAGGATACATATATATTGATATGTATATTGAGATTTGATTATACTCTATATGGTCATATAGAGTCTTGGTTGTATTCTGGTAATTCCCTGTATCTGATCATGCACCATATCATTGTAATATCCCTACTTAGCCTCCGGCTAACCCCCCTTCGGTTTGCCTCCAGGTTCAGGCGCGGCTCCACCTGGAGCAGAGTAGATAGTTAGTAGTTGGCCACCAGTCTGGGTGGGTTGTGATGCATTTTGGTCTGTTGTTATTTTTATATTATGTTGTTGGACTCTGTTGACCGCTGCGCCGGTCCTGTTATCTGTTAGTTGTCGACTGCTGCGTCAGTCCTGTTGTTGTTATTTCTGTTGACCGCTGCGCCGGTCTATATTTTGTATCTGTCGGTGTTGTATTATGGATATTTAAGGCTGGGCTGGCCTCTGTTTAGACTATTTTATTTCAAGTCTGTACCTTTCGGTTATCAGGAGTGATTGATAGGTACAATATTGTGCGTCCTGAGGTCCGGAATTCTCGGCGTAATATCCGGGTGAATTTTTGGGCGTAACAGCTAATAAATCTACGAATCATTTGACCTCGCAGAGGCAGACACGAGAGTCATGCTCATGAATAGTCAAACTTTTCCAACTCAGCACATAAAGCCAAAGTCTGATGAAGACAGCGACGATATTCTACCGTGGCCATTGCTGTCCTCCTGCAGACTTTCAAACAAGGTTGGCGGGTCCACGGCGCATTGTTCAAATTCCAATCCTCTGACCTTCGTGTGATCGCATCTTTCCATCGACTAATTGAGCGCAACAAGACATCTCTCTGCAAAAGTCATTTTGGCAGGGATTCAAGGGGTGCTTGTTCTTTCCTCTAACGATCCCTGATGAACATGAAACTGGCAGTGACCTAAGTGGTATTGGCCTTGAGAATTTGTACTAGTCAAAAGATCTGCGACAAAACTTTAATGAACATGAGGAATGGTTTCATTATTTTACACTTAGAGTCGAGAGGACAACCGGGCCTGTGTTTAATGAAATGCTCAGACGGCAGTGCCCTAGCTAAGGGGTTGTCCTTGCCAGTCTGGGAACTTAACACACTCGTTCATCCAAGCTTTCCCAGGTTTCACACGCTCAGTTTGAAATCGGTGAGATTGCATATGAAGCTTCTTCTGTTGGTTCAAGAACAAAATGCTCAGGAGGGGACACCATCCGTCAACATAGGGCAGAGCCACTTTCACACTTTCATATTCATAACCATTTTTATTTTATTTTTTATGTTTAAATTAATATCACTAAAAATAAAAATATAATATTCTTTTAAAAAAATTACAAATCTCACACCAAATGAAAATTTTTGAAGTGTTATTTTTCAACCAGTATTTTTTCAATCAACAAAAGACAAAAAATTTAACCTGATACAAAATTAAACAAAATCTCTATCAGAACACAAGCAATTAATTAAAAGTTGCTCTCACCTTCATCAGCTCTGCTTCTTCTGCCTGCAGTGTGCCACCTTCCTTCTCCCCTCCCAAATCAATGGGCTTAGCCTCCATGAAGGGGGATAAAGAGAAAGGCAGGGAGGTGAAATGCCTGTCTATCAAGTGGCAAATGGAGGCGAACTCAAAGGAGTCATACAGAGAGCTGCCACAGTCCCAGATCATGGCATCTCCTCTCTGATTTCTCTCTTCTCCTGCCCTGGAGGCCTCCTCCATCTCCTTCTATGCCTCCATCATCTCATTCTCCTCCCAGGCAATAGTTGGAAAGTTGAATTGAATCATATAATTTGTTATGCACAAATTAATAAATAATCAGATTAATGAGTGCAGGAATTGTAAGGGGTCTTTTGACTTGCATATATAATTAGTCTTAGTGCTTTATGGGCAATTAAGGACACGGCCCGGCCCACCAACAGTTCTTGAGGACAATTAAATGGATTAGCATTGATGGTTTAAAGTATCAGCTCAACCTAAAGTTTATTATCGTTGACAGGATGCCAAATGAAATAAAATCTAATTTTTTAGCAAATTCGTATAGTGCATTGACTACCACTGAAAAAGCAATATATTAATTAAGAAATGTAATTTATTCATCAAATATATAATTTTAACAAATAATTTTTTAGATAAGATTATGCATAATACTATAAATGGATCTTCCTTCTTTGAAAATATAACCTTTGTGATAAAGAGATCTTTTAAAGAAAGTTTAATGTGATAATGACAAAGTAACTAATCAAGAAATATTTTAAAATTAAAAAATAAAACATTTAAGTGTATAAATGTTTGAAATAGAGTTAACTCAATTTAAAATGCTTAAATTCAAATTAATAATTGTAATATGACTAAGTCTTGTAAATCATAACATTTTTCTCTCGTTCCTAATACGAGAATAAATCAAGATATTATACGAAAATACAAAAATCCCTTGGTCCCATATAGAGAAAATAGGAGAGGAAACTTGGGTTAAAAGTTTAATTGGTACACTCTTACATATTAAGTATTTTAGGAGCATTCAATTGATATACGTGAGTTGATCCCAAACATGCGCATGCACAACACATTGGGTCGGGTTAGGTTGGGGGTGCATATGGGTGATCTATAATGCTACTACCATCTCAAGCAAAATGAATAGTAGCATAATAGAAAACATAAAAAAAAACCTATGTTCTAAAATTAAATACGTAGTATGATAGTAAATATAAGATCATAAAAATAGTAGTATATAGAAATCTAAAATATTAATTTATTATAGTATTTATTAATTATTCCAAATGAGTAACTTCAATATCAAGATTAATTGGTAGCAATTATGTTTATATTGAATATCATTTGAGAAATACAATTTTATATATTTTTAATATTATAATTATTTTTCTTAAAAATATTATACATTCAATTTGCAAATCTCATAAATATTTCTTATCCAAATCACCTGCTACAACAAGTGCATTTATTTTAATGGGGTGGCAATTTGGATCGGGTCATAAATAAGTCATATTTGTTGTGATCCGTGATTCAAATAGTCTAACTCGAATACCACCCCTTTAATTAATTGAGTCAAGAGGTACAAACCAAACATGATATGCATTTAAATGAGTCAACTTAATATGATCAAATAACTCATTTACTAAATGGGTTATATATTAACATATGACTTGACATAATCTAAATAATTTGTTTTTTTTTACATTTTATGACTATAAACTAGTTTATAGATAGTTTCTGAAATAAATTATGGCTATAATATAAAAAAAATGACCACAATATTAATTACACCCAAGTTGCAACATAAAATGTGACCGTAAAATAAAGTAAAAATATTGTAAAAATAAAGTAAAAAGATTCAAATAGTTTTCCCAAAACTAGACAACATAAATCATATGCTATATTACGGGGCACTTACCAAACATGGCCAATCAAATAAAGCTCTTTATGTCTAGTTTCCAAAACAATAAATTTTGTAAGATTTGAATTAATAAATCAAAAGTTATAAGAGTTCAAAGACAAGACGGTCAAGACCCCTAATATGAAGAAAACAAATTCCACAAGTTAGATTTCATAGCAGATTATGAATTGGATATAAGCTCAGAAGTACTTAATATTGTGTTCAAATCAAAGCTGATCATGTCTAATTTCAAACAAATTAGTTTCATACAATTTGGATTTCTAAATTGAGAGATCTTAAGGTTGTAGTATAGAGAGGTTTTTGACCAAAATTTGTAGAACTTTCATAAAAATTCATACAATTTTGACAAATATTTATAGAATTTGATCAAATTTCATATAACTTTAACTAAAGTTCGTACATTTATTCAAATATGTAAGCACGACCGTATATGCACACCAACAACTCACATACGAGTATATTGTTGTTCTTCCAAGCATGACCGTGTATCCAACCCAGCAACTCACATACAAGTACACGACGTTGTTGTGCTTCTAAGCACTACTCTGTACGCACCGCTGCAACTCATGTAGGAAGTATACAGTGGTGTTATGCTTCAAAGCACAACCTTGTATGTAACCCAGTAACTCAAATTCGAGTACACGATGCTCTTGTGCTTCCAAGCACGACCATCTATCCAACACAATAACTCACATGAGTTTTATAAAATTTTTTATGAGATTTGTTAAGTTGTATGAGTTTTACAAAATTTGATCAATGTTAGGAATTTGATTAAAGCTATCTGAGTTATATAAATTTTGGTCATAGTTTTATAAAATTTTGGCAAAGTTCTATACAATTTGATAAGTTCTACGTATTTTGGTCAAAATTTTACAAAAAGTGATCAAAGTTTTTTAAAAAAATTAGTAAAGGTACATTCAACCTTCAGTAATGAAGAAACTGACGCCATTAACTTCAACTTCACCATATTCTCATCTCTTGTATGCTTTTTGAATTGTTTATGGGACTCTCCTTTATGATCCATACTCTGTCAAAGATGCCTAGGTAGGGTTCGTGAATTTTTTTCAGGTTTGGTGAAAAGGCTAGCTGGAGATAAAGAATTGAATTTGCAGGGAAATAAGCTTCTCCAGCTACTGACCTTCAATTCATCTGCTTACCTTGTCATGGAAGCAGCAGCCAATTCCTACCTGCGAAATTTCCTTTTTATGTAGTCAGTAACAGTTTTACGGTTTGGAAACACTGAAACAAAAAGCATCATCTGATCTTTTATTCTCACTTGCCAACACCGGAAAAAGAGGGCTTACGATCCCTACAAATTAATACAAGGGCACTGAAGAAAGAAACGAATGTCAAAGGGTCTCGGTACAGAAGTTCATGCCATTTGTGCTGGTCAATTCAGTGCAAGGTGACGGCTGCACTTCAAGCGCGCCGCCGCTCACGTCGGCGCATACCCACGGCGCCGGCCGCTGCGAAACAACATCCAGTTTCACGTTCGAAAGGCAGATTTGGGTGAAGGGAGAGTTCTTGATTCCCTGAATCGAACCGGGCTGCTTCACACCAACACCCCACACGTTCTTGATCGTCAACCCATCGACGGCAGGAAGCGCGTTAGGGTCGTACCGGTCATCCGGGTGATCTCCTACATTTCCGGCGATCCTCAGCCCCTTGCGGACGTTGTTCAGATTCACGTCAGAAACAGTCACATTCCTTATAAAACCTCCCCTGCCAGAATTGGTCTTTATGTGGATCCCGATGCCAGTGTTGAAGATGTTTAAGTTCTCAGCCAAGACATTCTCTATTCCACCGGAGGTTTCGCTCCCTATAGCAAAGCCGGCGAAGGGGCCGGAACCTGTTATACGCCGAACAGTGATTCCTGAGCTTGGACGAGCATAAGCCATGCCATACTCATCCCAACCACTCTTAACAGCCACCAAATCATCCCCTGTCGAAATGTAGCAGTCCTCAATGCAGACGTTCAAACTTGAATCTGCAACACGAAATGTATGCCAATGGTTAAAGAGGTTGACAAGCCAACAAAACAAGAAAAGTTTCTGTGATTATGAGCTCATGGCTGTGACGGTGATATAAGAAAGAAGTCATGTTTTTTTCTTTTTCAGAGAAACAAGTGTCTCAGTTGTAATCTGTTGCTCATGTTTGCAAAATAAAATGGATGAAAAGAACAAACCTGGATCAACTCCGTCAGTGTTTGGAGAATCATGTGGAGCTAAGATAGTCAAATTCTTCACTACCACATTGCTGAAATGGCAATAAAACACAAAAATTATGGAGACGCAGCATGGATTTTAATTAAAAATTATAAAAGAATATGACGTTCTAACATAAAATGAGAAATTCAGAATACTTGTGGAAGCAATTATAGAGAAGCAACATGGATTTTCTGTTTGATCACATATAAAGTACTGAACTATTGATAGAATCATAGAACAAGAAGATACTTCAAGGAAACAGCAATTATGTTTCTCATTTTATATAGTTATTTTGTTATATTATTAATTATTATTATTGTCACCTGCAATAAACAGGATGAATGTTCCAGAAGGGTGAGTTCTGGAAGACCACATTAGAGATGATGATATCTGTAGAATGCGTGAGCTCCAAGAGATTTGGTCTAGTGAAGCGTAGGGTTCTTTGTCTCCACATATTCCACCAGACATCACCTTGGCCATCAATGGTTCCATTCTCACCTGTAAATGTATTTGGTTAAAAGAACAGTCGCAGATCAATTCTTCGTAATTCTAGTTAAGCAGTACATATGAAAACTACATTAATCCAGACTTAAAAGACTGACTCTCACTTCAAATAAGACTGAACGTATTGTAATATTTATGACAATCCCAAGGATGCATGAAATCATTGTACAGGGAGATATTAAGGAGAATAATACAAGTTACTAATAATCTCAAATTGAAGTACTGGTATTTTGCAACTTGCAAGAGATTGTTGTCTGTATGTATAACAGGGACTACAGCATGTAGATCCACACAGCATCTATGAATTCAGAAACATTCACTGAAAGAATCAGTCAAATGGATGTTATGATTTTCCAGAATGATATTGTGCTTCATGCAGGATCACGTATACCTAAGCATACTATTGTTTTAGTAAAGTCATTATGAAAACTACAATGAAAAAGGTAAGTAGAAGTTCAAAATAAAGACAAAATAGATAGAACGAACTAAAATTTCCTTAGCAGCATGTAGGCAAAGCACTGAATTGACACACCAGTTATTATCACATCTTGAAGCTGACTGCCATGAATCAAGCTCATATATCTCCCACCTGGAAGCTCTCGTCCTCTTCCATATGATGGTAAAGGATCAATTAGTGGCCAATTCGATATATCCTGCAAAAACCAACAAACAAGATGATAGAAGTTTTACTGCACATGCCCAGTAAGAAAAGAAAACAAACATACATCAACCGAGATGAGCGAAATAAAGAAATGATCAAAAGGGTGAAAGATAATGCTTCAATCAAAAGATTGTTTTTCATCATTTTCTATTTACGAGTGCATTGATATAAGATATTGCAGAAAGAAACAGGTAAAAGAAGCCACTTTTGTCTTTTCTTCAGGGACGAGATGAGATTATGACCTGGGTGGCCTTGATGACGGCACCCTTTGCGAGGAAGAGCGTCATGTAGCTGGTGAGGTTGAAGGCGCCGGTGAGCCAGACACCAGCAGGAATGTAGAGAAGGGTTCCCCCAGGAGCATTGCGTTGCTCGATCCGTGAGACCGCGCTCACGAAGGCCCCGGTGTTGAGCGTTTGCCCGTCTCCTACTCCTCCGAAGTCGGTGATCGACACCACCTCCCCTCGTTTCTTCATCGGCACTATACCAGAGCAAGTATCCTCCCCTTGCCCAGCAACAAAGGCACCACTTTTCACTAGCACAAGGAGGGCGGCCAACAGCACCCGCATCATCAGCGGCTGCCGCATCATTTTCTGTGAACCACCAAACTAGTAGAGAAACGAAGAGTTGAGTTAACTTTTTACAGAGACAATAGCGAGAGGATTTCGATCTAAATCCTACAAGAGAGTTCCGGCACAAGATTTTAGTTACTCAAATCTCAAGGAAGAAAAAGGAGACTCTTTTATCCATTTCTTCATGTTCGATCTGTACTAAAAACTAAGAGGAGGCAACATCCAAGATCCAAGATCGAACAGTATACAGAGAGAAATATACACCGAAACCGTCAAAGGAAGGTGCAAAACGAGATTTTTCCGTTGTTTTAGGTCTCTCTCTAAGCAATCTTAGATCTTCGGAAACAGAAAGAGGCTTCAAAGCAGGGCGTGCATGAGCAAAAGCACAAACGGAAGATTACACTAAGGAGAAAGATGCTAAAGCATGGATCAAACGACTCCTTTTACCTCCGTCGCAATCGACAGCAGAAAGATGAGCCTTGTCTGGGAGCGCTTGTCGGAGCCTCGCTCAGCTCTCTCTCTCGACCACCCCACCTCAAGCTCGCAGTCTGAGAAGTATTTTTGCTCTCGGTTATTTAATCTTTGGTGGATTTGAGGATAGAATATATGAAGAGGAGACCACCGTCGTCTGTATTGTTCCCCACCTTTGTTATTATTTTATTGGCAGTTTATGGTGGAACCTGGTCGGCGAGCAATGAACGACGTGCTTCGAACTCTGAAACGCTCGGGCGAGAGACTAATTTTTTGATCCAAAGAAGTGAAGTGAACGCAGCAAGAAGAAGCAGCAAATGGTTTACTAGGGTTACGAACAAGTACGCATTTATCGCCAAATATGGCGGAGATAATTCGATCTACCAAAAGCGGAATCAGTGAGGAATTATGGGGCTGATGAGCAGCGGAGGATGATGCAGAAATGGCGGGCCCGAGCCTGAGCTGGACGCAGAAACTGACCGACCATAGTCACAGCGGCCGTAGCATTGATGACTGGAGCGACCCAGCGGATAGGGCGCGGGGCCTGCTAAGGATCCCTTCCTTCCAATCAAACGAAGGGATCGACTATCGGGTGCGCACGAATCGTAAAGCGCGTTAAACGTATGCGAATCTTGAAGAGGGCGTAATCAGGGTTACCGTATAGAGTTAAGTATTTGTCGCATTTTCGCCGCTCGCATTCCCGTCGGAACGCGTAAACCTTTTTCCTCGTCTCTTCGTCTTCCCGCCGGATTGCAACCCTTTCTGCCGCCGTCGACTCCGGGGAGCGAAGCCATTGAACCCTGCCGTCGACATTCCTTTATGTGTAGGAGATAAGGAAGGATCAGCTACCAGAAGTGTTTAGGGATCATCTGCCGAGTTCTCTCGTCGATCTGATTCTTGGTTTCCAACGCGTTCTTGTCGTCAACCTTGCCTTAACGAACTCTTGGTGAGAAATATTATTTGTATGTATGCTTGGATAGTCTGCTATTGCGTATATGAGTATACCATCCATTTTTTGTTGATTCTACTAACTTGTAAGTATGATTCTACTAACTTGTAAGGGTGAATCTACTAACTTGTAAGGGTGATTATAGTAACTTGTAAGTATTATTCTACTATAATCTATATAGATTTTACTAACTTGTAAGGGGATTCTACTAACTTGTAAGTATGATTCTACTATAATCTATATCGATTCTACTAACTTGTAAGAGTGATTCTACTATATTCTAGATCGATTCTACTAACTTGTAAGGGTGATTCTACTAACTTGTAAGTATGATTCTACTATAATCTATATCGATTCTACTAACTTGTAAGGGTGATTCTACTAACTTGTAAGTATTATTCTACTATAATCTATATCGATTCTACTAACTTGTAAGAGTGATTCTACTAACTTGTAAGTATGATTCTACTATAATGTATATAGATTCTACTAACTTGTAAGGGTGATTCTACTAACTTGTAAGGGTAATTCTACTAACATGTAAGTATGATTCTACTATAATGTATATAGATTCTACTAACTTAAGGGAACAGAAAGAAACACGGGCTGGGTATGATATTTATCACACCCGTGATTCTTTAACTTAAGGGAATAGAAATAATCATACTTACAGTGATTCTTTTACTTAAAGGAAGAGAAAGAATCACGAGCTGGTTGTGATATTTATCACAGTCGTGATTCTTTAATATTGTGGTGGATTAAGGCTGCAACAACGTGGGTTAGGTATGTAACATCGTGGATTAAGGCTGTAACATCGTGGACAAAGGGTATAATATCGTGGATTAAGGCCGTAACATCGTGGATTAAGGATATAACATGGTGGATTAGTCATGTAACATCGTGGTTTTAATTTGTTTTAGTACAATTTCAATTCCTTTTAGTAGAATTCGCCTACTATTGCTTAGAATATGTGTATATCATGCAATTTTTATTGGTTTAGTAGAATTTAATTCGCTTTTGTTGGTTATGTGTTGAATATGAGTATAATGTTAAATGTTGTAGTTGGTAAAGTAGAATTTAATATTTTTTTTAGTAGAATAGAGTAGGTTTTGTGTTGTATGGTGGTTCTACCATAGAATATGAGTATACCATATGGTACCATAGAATTTGAGTTATTTTTTGTAGTAGCTAATAATTTTACTGTAGACTATGAGTCGATCAAGCTCAGATTCAGAATCTAGTTCAAGCAATAAAGTAGAAAAAGAAACGGCCCAAATGCCCCGTTTACAAAGAAAAGCAAAGTCTGTACAAGGGACCCGTCCTATTCTTAGTAGATGTTCGTTGAAGAGGTTGCATAATTTTATAGACAACCTAGTTATTGGTAATGCAATAAAGGAGCGGTTGTCGGATACCCTGTTTGGGATTTTATTCACGGGATCTTCTATAGCATTGGATATGCTAGCAGTTGAATTCTTGATACCGAGATGGGATGAAGAAAGGCAGGGATTCCTGATAAATGGTAATTTTATTGGTTTTACCATTCAGGATGTATCAATCATCCTTGGTTTGCCCGAACGGGAGGAGTTGGTGAACTTTGAACTAGAGAAACCGAGTTCAGTCTTCTTCGATGCGGAATTTAGTGGCCAAACAATAACAAGAGGCATAATTGAGTCAAAGCTAAGTCAAGTTAGTGCTGAGGGAGATGGAGTGGACGGTGACCGAGTGCTCCAGCTTGCTATTTTGTATATATTCTGTACTTTTCTATTCTCCAGGCTGAACTATAGTGTGGATATATCCTTGGTTCCGTACGTGGATGATTTATCAAAAATCAATAACTATAACTGGTCTGAAGTCGTTCACCGGTTTCTAAGGCAAGAGTTGTCACGCAGTAGCAAGAAGAAAAAATTGAGTGGCGTTGGTGGATGTGCGATTGTACTTTCTGTGAGTATTATCCTTAATGGCATTACTTTATTCTATCAGAATTGTTACAGTTTGTTAATATTTGCTTACTTTGTGATAGGTTTGGCTATATGAGCATACCCGACTTTTTCTATCTAGTCGGATCGACAGTGTTTACCCACGGCTTTTCCGGTAGATAAATGTGAAGAATCAGCGGCGG
Organism: Costus lasius; assembly: GCA_027563935.2. NCBI lineage: Eukaryota > Viridiplantae > Streptophyta > Magnoliopsida > Zingiberales > Costaceae > Costus > Costus lasius. The sequence goes on from CM050449.1 coordinate 15,130,248, forward strand.
GCAACCTATTTTAAAAACCTTGAAAGCATATCAAGGACTTTGGTATGGTATATTGTATTCCTCCAATTAGAAATATTAGTTAATTTAGTTGTTATTCTAATTCCATTTTATTATTATTCTATTATTTGTTGTAGTTGATATTCAATGTTGTATTGGATGATATGGAACATGACCGGATTGATCATGTTCCTCATGTTGAGATTGAAAGTGGACCAAGTGTGCAGCGTCCCATTTTGGAGGACAAGGAGGCTGCTTATAGGAAAACAATTGAGGAGCTTGAGGCTCAGCTCAGTTAGATTATATCAGAGAATAAAAATCTTATTGCTGATACCAGAGGCTCCAGATGGATTTGGGGAAAGTGAATAAGGAGAAAGATGATATTGGAACTGCTTGCACAAGCCTTCAGGTGAATGTAAGTAGGATACAATGTGAATTTGCATGCCACACAGAAGAGCTTGAAAGGAGAAATGCTGAGCTTGTAGCAGAGAATCAACAGCTACAATTGAATTTGTTGGAAACTACTAGGGATAATACTGAAGTAAATTGGGTCATTAATAAGATGAATGCAGAGTTGATTGAAGAGAATAATAAGCTCAAAGAGGAGATTGATACAGTGAACAAGGATTCCAAAGGTAAAGGGAAGGAAGGGACAGAAGATAGTAGATCAATTGATGAAGGCTCTACTGATATATCGGATACAGCGTTGGTCTTATGTACACCTGGGGAGAAAAGAAAGAAGTGCATCCGAAAATCTTCATGGGCAATAGTTAGCCCATACACACATGAGAAGAAACGTGTGAGGTCATCTGCATATGTAAATGTATGTCTTCTGAGGTTGTTATATTACTAGGTTACATAGACTATTCTGATCATTTTTGCTGAAATTGTTGGCAGGTGCTAACTATAGATGAGGATGCTGAAGACATTCCGGTGGAGGACAAGGTAAGGGAGAATTATTTGTTAAACTTCATGTGATTTCTAATTAACGGTTATGTTTCCTATATAGTTAAAGGGTATTCAGGATTATGTTGGGAGAGACACTTGATGCATAAAATCCGCAAGCGCACGACTTACCGACGTAGTACTTAAGATATCGTTTCCACAGGGACTAGTGTCAATTACCGACTAATCGTACAATCAATAGCTAAACGAATGAAGGTATCAGATGGTGTCGCAATTCAAATGTAATAAAACGAAAGTCGAACGATGAGAGAGAAATCGGGATATCGGGTTTCACCACGTCTTCGAACTTAAAAGCGTAATGAGAAGTACTGCTTTGATAATCTCTAGAAAACCAAGGATATGTCCTTTTGAGCTGTGCCCCTCTCGGGCGCACGACTCAACAGCTGAGTTAGTCTCTTACTCTCGCGGTGGACCACTCCACAATCTACTTAGTTAGTCTCCTACTCTCGCAGTGGACTAAGCAGAGGTAGATCGTGTGAAACAGGACACTTAGATTCTACGACTCTCGCAATAGAGTATACAAGATTGATCAAGAAGAACGTGTTGGTTGCGATTCACCTCTCAGTTGTTACCGCAATCAACTAAAGTAAAAAATCGTTTTGACCATGAAACGATAATCACAATTATAATAAATCTAGATCAAATGGTCTCGAAAGATATATCGGAGAGCAATTCTTAACATTAATACTTGTAAATTAGAGGAATACATTTCACGGGACATGGAAGTTTGGCATGAGCATAAGCCAATGAGATTTCAGAAATGTCATTTATATAATGTCTTGATCGGAACAATGATTGTTGGAGATGTGAGTATCCACAAACTTAGTAGTAACTTTTTACATTATTGGATGTCAGGCGTATGTCTATTGTCTAACACAACCTTATTGTTTGTATTTGAATAGGTTATTGATGCATACGTAGGATTGTTACTTGAGAGATCTAGGAAGAATAAGCAGAAATTTAAACCATTTGCATATATATCTCATACGTCCCAAACCGATTACAAGGCTGGTCGGATTGGATCCTCTTATACACAGCTAGAGCACCTGAACAAGAAAACTATTCCTCGCTTAAAAAGAGTATTTTCACCGATATACAACAACAAGCACTGGTTCTTACTCTACATCAACTTGAAGGACTCTAAGGTGATTGTGCACAATTCTTTGAATTCAAGTGCAACTCACAAGTCAGCATTACTAGATTATGTAAGCATGAATTTCGTTTGTTGGTATTGTTGGTAGAAATAAAAGATTGGTACACATTATCTGTTCACTACTTAAAATGCAAAAACCCTCTATATATGCAGTTTGCTGTTCTCCGAGGCCATATCCGCTGTCAAAGTAGTGGGAAAATTGATATTGGCAAGTGGCCGGTTGTTTTTGATGAAAGTTGCCCGAAGCAATATGCTAGTGTAGATTGCGTGTAGATTGCAGCTTTTTTGTAATGAAGTACGTGGAATGTATAACAAGTGACAGAGAATTTGACTTCTCTCAAGATGATATGCCCAAATTACGGGCAACTGTTTCGTTGGATATGTTTAGAGGGTTTATAGAGTATTCGGGAATGGTGTGAACATATTTCTAATGGGTTTTGTTTGATTTTGTACATTATTGTATTAGATTGTAAATGATTTTGTATAACCTTGGACTAATGTACAGTGTACATATTCATGAATTTTTAATTTAATGCTATGTACCGTTTAGAGATTATAGCACCCTTTAGAACATTTTAGTAGTATTGTGTAATTGAATGAAAATGTTTGTAACTTCGTGGACAAAGGCTACAACATCGTGGATCAGAGACTTAGCATCGTGGACATGGCCAGCAACATCGTGGATCAGGGACTTTGCATCGTGGATCAGGGACTTTGCATCGTGGACATGGCATGCAACATCTGTAAGGGTGAATCTACTACTTTGTAAGGTTGATTCTAGTAACTTGAAATTATTTTGTACAATCGTGGATTAAGCTGTAACATCGTGGATCTGGGACTTAGCACTGTGGATTCGGACTGACACATCGTGGATCAAGCCCGTAACATCGTTAATCAGGCACTTAGCATCATGGACTTGGCCTTCCACGTCGTGGATCAGGGAATTTGAGTCGTGGACGAGTCGTGGACTTGGATGTCCATCATCGTGGATCTGCCCTGTAACATCGTGGATCGATCTGTAAGATCGTGGATCATGGTTGCAACATCATGGACCAAGATTATAACATTGTGTATCAGGCCTGTAACATCGTGGACAATCTGTGTAATATCGTGGATCCGACAATAATACGTCACTGTACACATTGAAGACATTAAAACAGGATTAAAGTATACAATGAAACCACTAAACCATTGAACATTGAGGTTACAAAATTGAACAATGTGTATAGTTGCGCATTGAACAGCTTACTATACAATAATGTGACGTAACTATACCCAGTCAAATTGTAAAACCCCCTTAAAAAGTTCAAGGCTGACTATAGCCCTAATGTTTTGCATTTGAGACTGGGAGTAATCTAAGGGACGATCACATATTAAACATTCTATACACTTTAATACAAAATAGTGCACAATCTTTGTGGTCTGGATCCTGGATCGGGCAATCTTGCTGCCACTCTACTGGAAAAGGCCGCATGTCTACCTTCCCATTTGTCTCAGAGGCATAATGATCCCCTAAATAAAGTGCCTGCAAAATATTACAAAATTGCAGAGGATGAGCATCAATGTATTAACAGCAAGTAAAAAACCAAATTTGATACGTACATATTTTTTAATTAATTGTTTGTCAGATTGGGAGGTGCGTAATGAATTATACACGCACATCAGTTTCTCCTTGAAATCAAAATAAATGAGGAACCAATGCTCATTGTTTATTACGGGGCAGAATAATCTCTCTATGAGTCTAATCCGGCTTCCATCCAAATGCTCTAGTTCGGCTCCAGCTGCGGCGTGCATTTTCTTTGTCTTATAATAGCAGCACAATGGTGAAATAAAGCTCAAAGCACGAATCTTTTGCTTTCTTTTCTCTTTGTATGTAGTCGCTTGGAGACTCAGGAGGGCTGCATATGCATTAATAACCTACATAGACAGGAATTAATTAGCCATTCTACTCGTGATACTTACAAAATGCATCAAGACTGAAATGATACTTACAGGGTCGCTCACTAGTTCATTGAACAACACCTCGCAAATTGTCGCTTTCGGTAGTTTCCATGGATATGATTCATTGAAAAGCTTTATGTGCCATGACAAGTAGGTTTCAATCTCTTCTTTCATTGCTGGTGTTAATAGGTCGCATCCAGCATAATCTTTTCTCCCTATGTACTGAAGAGACAAAACTCATATATGAACATAAGTAACTGGAAATAACATAATAAACATACTGTGTAAATGTTACTTCAGAGTTACCTCATCTTCGTACTGAGTATCAGGTGCTTTCTAGTGTATGACCATAGGCTGTACGACCACAGGCCTAACTACTTTGGCCTTTTTCTTTCCTTGTATATATGGCCTTGATAGTGGCCTTGAAAGTTTCATGGATCTCTTCCTTGTATATATTTTGGTCGTGGATTCGACTTGGCTAGTGGCAAGAATATGTGGCGCTGATGTAGTAGGATCATTGCCCCAGCTGGATGAATCCTCTTCCCAATTTGCTGATTCTTCATCCTCCTTCTGCCCCTCCTCAACATCTTTCCCCTGTGATTTAATCTTATTGTTCTCTTCCACTAATTCAATAATTCTTTTATTCAATTCTTCATGCTGTATTAATGCAGTCTCTTTCACACTACTGATTTCTTCAAGTAGTTGGGTTACTCTAGCTTGATGGTTAGCCTTGGTCAGCTGAGTAGCTAGGTCTGATGACTCCTTCAGACCCTTATTTTCTTCATCAATACTCTGCAGCTTTGCAGCAAACTCTGCACTTTGCAATTCTGCAGCCTCTTTCATATTATTGTTCTCGGCAATCTGTTCAGCTATACGTGCTTCGGACTTATTCACCTAATAATGTCACAGATTAACTTATCAAAACTGCAAACATGTTACATATAAAGTTATTAAACAGAAAAACTTACCAACTCCTTCAGGTCATGGTTGTCATGAAGCAGATAATACACGCGAGCCTTCAGGGTATTACTCTCCTAAATAAGCTCCTCTATACGTGTAGAAGGATTATTTACCTACAAAAATATATATCATTCGATGTATGAATGGTATGAGACAATCATGTAAGCATAAATTATAACATGATATAATTGTGGACTAACATTCACATGCGAATGCAACTCTTCTTTTAGTGGCGCATTCTCTTTAAGAAGCTCAGCAATTCTGGCTTCCATCTTATTTATCTAACAAACAAATAAGATGAAAATAACCACTTGTAGTTAGTAGAAATTACAATTAGAGGCTAAAATAACTCATTGAACATGTCAATAACTTACTGTGTCAAGAAGCTCAGCAATTCTGGCTTCCATCTTATTTATCTAACAAACAAATAAGATGAAAATAACCACTTGTAGTTAGTAGAAATTACAATTAGAGGCTAAAATAACTCATTGAACATGTCAATAACTTACTGTGTCTCTATATAATGGCGCGGTTGCTTCCAGGTCTTCAGCATGCTGTTCGCCCAATGTCTCATGCTGTTCTGCCTCTTCAGCATGCTGTTCGGGCAATTCTCCATGTTGTTCTTCCTCTACAGCATGAGACGGTGCTAAATGAGACATATCCATCTCACGTGCTTCGGGAACCAGCTCAAAAATGATCTGCGCATATTAACATCCTAATTAGCCAAAGAAGTAACAAACAATTATCTCATAAAAGTAGTAAACATATTGTGTCAACTGTCATTTGCGAAGTATGTTTAGAATAAGTCAATCTTCGGCCCATTTTGACTTTGGACCACCGGAATAGGCGAGGGTATATACCCTCTAACCCATGCACCCTAAACTCATTGTACAATTTACAGTGCTCATACAACCAAACCTGCAAGAGGGGACAATATGTTAAACATATATTACAAAATACAAAATAGACTGACTTTCTACATATTACTTTAAATTAAAAGAACGTACACATAGCACAATGGCGCACCTGGACAATCCACTAGGCTTTTCCTTCCTTGAACACCTTGTCACGTCTTCGGTCATGTAACGGTAGATTGCGTCAGCCCAATCATATTGTGCAACTTTGGATAGGTCTTGTTATTTTCTTCCCGGTAAATTCCTCCTTGTAGAAGGGGGACGCACTGACCGCATCAAAGTCTATCAATTTCCCTCTTCTTGGCAGTCCTAGGATGAATGCAACATCCGACACTGTGAATTCAACAAAATTACCATTCACATTAAACCTCTTCCTCTCCTTGTCCCAGTTGGATACCAAGTACTCAACTCCAACAGAATCCATTTGAATGGCTGACCCTTGCACCAAATGGCCAAAGGGAGTTCTAGATAGTAAGTCCTTGATCCTACTCCCTTGTGGGCATCTGGTAAAAAATTGTTGCATTCGATGCATTGAGCACCTACTCACTCGGGGTCGAGACACTTCCTTCTTCCTTCGGGACTTCACAACAGAGCAGGGAGGCTTCCTTATACATCTCTTGTATTGAACGAGGTAACTACTTGTTTCAGCATGCGTCTCTGAGCTTGAACTACCACTGTCATCACTTGAACTTGCAGGGGAACTCGCACTTGGGGATCTCATATTGTGATAATATCTAACAAATATGATACATATACTGCATTAGTTAATGTATTAAGTAGCAACAGGGGTACCTTGTCAGGATTCCACGATGATGGATACTTATCTTGAACCCCCATTTCATAAGAAACAGGGTGTATCCACGATGGTGGACAAGGAGTCCACGATGTGGATAGTAAGCCTGAACCCCCATTTCATAAGAAACAGAGTGTATCCACGATGATGGATGCGGAGTGCACGATGTGGATAGTAACCCTAAACCCCCATTTCATAAGAAACAGGGGTTTAATGCTTGTATCCACGATGATGGACTCCTGGTCCACGATGTGGATACTAAGCATTAAACAGGGATATTTAATGCTTGTATCCACGTTGATGGAGACCTGCTCCACGATGTGGATACCATTCACATTAAACAGGTCTTTCATAAGAAACAGGGCTTCCATGCTTGTTGGTAGAAAATGACTACTTAAGTTTCTCCTTATTAATATACCTGTTACAACAAATATAAATATGTGCTTGAGTGACCATTGAAAAATGAAAACTTTTGTAACTATCCCCATGCAAGAAGTAAATAACGTGATATTGACAGTCGCTGGAACTTTAATGTGAAAGTAAATAATTTCTAACTCTAAACCAAAAGAAGCTGAAAGTGTTATCTATTTGCTTGAAGGAAAAGTCAGAACATACATACTTGTCGAGCAAGAAAACTTTGATCAGTGCTACCCGGCAAGTCAACACTAACGAAATGTAGGGCTTATTCTAATTAATTTGATACCATCACTGGGGGTCCAAACACACTAAATATCCACGATGATAATTTGAATTTTATTCCACGATAATTTAAATTTGTATCCACGACAATGGTGAAAATGACTTACTAAGAAATTTGCAGGTTATGTTATGAAGTAAGTGTCTTTTCTTCTCTTACTCAGCTGTGTCCCTTAAACATCCTCAGGACCTCGTCGGACCGAAAAATGCAGCAAACATTAGCACGTAATGTTCAACTTCCAAAAAATACCAAAGGTGCCCAAAACAAATATCTCACCTGAACATACGGGACGGTCGGAGTACTTTGGGTTACGGTTTGCTGGCAGAGACGACAACAATTACCAGCAGACCCCAGCAGTTGTGGATGCGGATTTTAGGTAAACGGGAGAAACAGGGGGAATGAGAGATTGGAAGACAGATTGTCGAATGAGGTTAGGATTGCCGAAGAGAAGAACGATTACGGCCGCAATGTAGGGAGCCGCGAGGGGTGGTATAGCTCGTGGTATCTAGGGACAAGGGCGAGGGAATTATCGCTAGGGTTCAGGGCGTCGGTCGGGCGAGTGGTCGGGGTCGGCGAGAAAATTTTTTTTCGCAGCTTCCGCGATAGGGCATCGTCTGACAACAGTGGCTCACACGAAAGAGCGCGGCCGCGCCGTTTAACATTCCAAAAAGTACCCTGGTTAACTGTAGCGCTAACGCACGATGTTAGACTTTGAGATTCGCGCGCTGAGACGGGCTTTAAGATTCGTTTCTCGAATTGTAGGGTGCTGTGATCATGAAATTTGATTCCACTAACTTGCAGGGGTGATTCTAGAGCAATTGTACTCCACAGCTTGTGGAGAAGGATCCCAATTTCAGTTTCTAAAATTCTACTAACTTGTCGAGGTGATTCTACTAACTTGTCAGGGTGATTCTACTAACTTGTATGGTGATTCTACTAACTTGTCTAGTGATTCTACTAACTTGTATGGTGATTCTACTAACTTGTCTAGTGATTCTACTAACTTGTCGGGGTGATTCTATTAACTTGTCTAGTGATTCTACGAACTTGTCGGGGTGATTCTACTAACTTGTCTAGTGATTCTACTAACTTGTCGGGGTGATTCTACTAACTTGTCGGGGTGATTCTACTAACTTGTCGGGGTGATTCTACTAACTTGTCTAGTGATTCTACTAACTTGTATGGTGATTCTACTAACTTGTCGGGGTGATTCTACTAACTTGTATGGTGATTCTACTAACTTGTGGGGTGATTCTACTAACTTGTATGGTAATTCTACTAACTTGTCTAGTGATTCTACTAACTTGTCAGGGTGATTTTACTAACTTGTCTAGTGATTCTACTAACTTGTCGAGGTGATTCTACTAACTTGTATGGTGATTCTACTAACTTGTGGGGTGATTCTACTAACTTGTATGGTGATTCTACTAACTTGTGGGTGATTCTACTAACTTGTATGGTGATTCTACTAACTTGTCTAGTGATTCTACTAACTTGTCGGGGTGATTCTACTAACTTGTCTAGTGATTCTACTAACTTGTGGGGTGATTCTACTAACTTGTATGGTGATTCTACTAACTTATCGGGTTGATTCTACTAACATGTATGGTGATTCTACTAACTTGTCGGGGTGGTTCTACTAACTTGTCGGGGTGATTCTACTAACTTGTCGGGGTGATTCTAACTTGTCTAGTGATTCTTCTACTAAGTTGTCAGGGTGTTTCTACTAACTTGTCTCGTGATTCTACTAACTTATTGGGGTGATTCTACTAACCCGTCGAGGGGATATTTAATACTTGTATGGTGATTCTACTAACTCGTCGGGTTGATTCTACTAACTCGTCGGTTTGTTCTTCTGTTCAGCCTTAGTGTTCCCTGTCTATGCTGGTTGCATTGTAAACTTTATTCAACATAAAATAATGTCTGATCCTCGATCTTGCTGACTTAATCCATGATAATGTATCCAGATCCACGATGTTACAACCAGGTTGCACGGTGAATCCATCTTAATCCAAGATGTTGCAAATTAATCAAGGATTAATAATTCCAGATCCACGATCAAGGGCCTTAATCCGCCCTGTTACAGCCAGATCCACGATGATGCAGTCTTAATCCACAATGTTACAGCATGTTCCACGATGTTACAGGCTAATCCTCGAACTTACAGCCTAGTCCAGCGTGTTACAGTTTTCTTATTCACGGCATATTGCCATCAATGAGTATGCAGCCACTAATTAAAAATATCATAAATACAGATGTCTATCCTTTTTACAAACAACATTTCTTTTGAAATAACATCGTGGACAGATGGGACACCTATACCACGCGCCTGACATGCCTACAAAATTCAACTGCCAACTTATCCTCCTGGCTTTGTATGTATGATCGATCTTATCCTATTGCATAGCTATGTCTCCTGTACGCTCACGGGTTGGGACTAAATTTGACCAGACTACTATCTATCAAGATTCACGGGTGGTGATATAAACTAAACAGACGACCTCCTATACCACGCGGCTGACGTGCCTACAAATCACAGTTCACGCGTTTCACGTGTGTACAACTGGACATTTTATAGTTTCACTATAAAATCCCAACAACATACATAATCTTCTCATTCGCAGTGAAGTGAGTCGAGTTCCGAGATGTTACTCCAATGCTCTTGTCATTCGTGTTGATACTATGGCAATATCCTCCCTTATCGTGGATTATGGTTGGTCTTATAGGCAAATGCGTGCGTTCTACTTGGACGTGCTATGGCAAGCTCATAAATTGACCATGACAGAAAATCCCTTCCAGTTCTACCGAAGTATAATTGTGGCCAGCGTATGATGGCCACAATTCTGGGCCCGATTTGTTCATCGGACTCGGAGTTTGGGCAATCCGGACGGGTTGACAAAATGGACGGGCTATACCTTCCTCAGTCCTGTGGGTGATTCCGGATGTGCTATGGCAAACTTATAAGCATCAAGAGCGTGCCCGATGAGAAAGTTGGATGGCAGGATACAACAGTCTCTTGTGACGCGTGTATGCCGGCATCCCGGATTGCAGTCTCATGGTATAGTTTTTGGAGGAATTGGACGGACTATGGTAAGCTTATGATCTAAATATTGCCTGCCGCACTGGGATATGACAATATTTTGATTATAAGCTTGCCATAGTACGTCCGTTTTCTCAAAAAAACTAAACACGAGACCTCCCTCTGGTTAATAATTGCATGTTACGATGTGAATAAGTGAGGTGTATATATGAAACTTCTTTATACAAATTATATGCTGGTTGGATTTTACCCTAAACCCTCAACATAAATTAATGTCTGATCCACAATGTTACAACCTTATACCACGATATTGCATACTTAATCCATGATGTTAGAACCTTATTCCACGATGTTGAAGCCTTAATACACGATGTTGCTGTCTTACTCCACGATGTTGCAGCCTTAATCCACGAGGTTATAAAGTTACTCCACGATGTTACATGACTAATCCATGATGTTAAAGCCTTCATCCACGATGTTACAACCTTATTCCACGATATTACATACTTAATCCACGATGTTAGAACCTTATTCCACGATGTTGAAGTCTTAATCCACGATGTTGTTGTCTTAATCCACGATGTTGCAGCCTTAATCCACGAGGTTACAAAGTTACTCCACGATGATACATGACTAATCCACGGTGTTAAAGCCTTAATCCACGATGTTACATGACTAATCCACGATGTTACATGACTAATCCACGATGTCACAGCCTTAATCCAAGATGTTATAGACTTAATCCATGATGTTAAGCCTTAATCCACGATGTTATAGCCATAATCACAATGTTACAGCCTTAATCCATGATGTTTAAGGCTTAGTCCACGAAGTTACAGCCTTAATCTACATAATGAAGACTTAATCCACGATGTTACATGACTAATCCACGCTGTCGCAGCCTTAATCCACGATGTTTAAGGCTTAATCCATGATGTTACATGTCTAACCCACTTTGTTGCAGATTTAATCCATGATGTTTTTCAAGCCCTTGCCTACTGACAAATCGATAAAACTTGTGTAAAGACATTGTGTAAATATCCAACCCTCAACCAAGATAAAGGCAAATTGTATAAATATCATAAACTCATCCAATATAAAGAATCCCCTTTCAAACAACATCAACCAATATAAATACAAATAAGTTTAATCGCCATAAACTCAACCTCTACATACACAATGTATATACGGCATCCGTTACAGGTTAAAAGAATGGTTCACATTGTCTAATAATACAATCAGATTCTACTATGAATTCTGTTCGTTTGGCACATTGGGAACAAACTGTGACGGAGCATAGCGAGAGCCTGCATCGGAACACTACACGATGAAAAATTAACGTTAGTACCAACTTTAAAAGGCATATCATTACTGTATATATCAGGTAAACATATTTACGTAATAAGAAGTTGATCTCATTATCATCATGGCTGTATACATATCCGGTGCAGAAGAACTCGCACATGGTGCAGGAGTCTGTGGTACAATAGAACATTAATATTCGTCAAAATCTTTCAAATTTGACATTATGTAAAATAGCATACATATCCGGTAGTTGCAAATGGATGTGGATGTGTAGATGGCATGGGAACATGACCCTGAACACAAATTATAAATACAACATTAATATTGTTAAAAATTTATAAATTTACATATTATTGACATTGTAAGTACATATCCAGAGGTAGCAAATGGATGTGGAGGCATGGCCACAGTAGCCTGTTAACACATTACAAGTAAAACATTAGTATTGGTACAAATCTAAAAAAATATAATATAAGGAACATGCCCCCCCCCCCCCCTTACATGTCTAGCAGAAAATGGATGTATAGGAGGCATGGGTGCATGAGCCTGAACACAAGTTACAAGTACAACATTAGTATTGTTACAACTGTATAAAGGTTAACATAAACTGAACAATGTAAGTACATATTGTGAAGCAGCAAATGGATGTGTAAGAGGCATGAGAACAGGAGGCTGTGTAAATCTCCCACTATTTCTGTTTGCCTTGGACGCACTAGTCTTTTTGGGTCGTTTTTCTAGGACACTTTTCTTCCTTTTCTCTCTTGGACCTTTCTTCACAGCCGGGGTCTTTATGGTGATATTTCTGTCTGGACCAATGTCATTGCTGTCACTATCTACCTCACATTGCTCATCAACATGCAGTATCTTCTGCACATCTGCCCTCAATTTATCAATGGCTATTTCAATCTTCTCGAGGGCTTGCCTAGAATGTTGACTTAGTGTTACAAGATAGTATTGTTTCTGGCATATGCGCTTATACAAGGAAGTTAATATCTCTTTTCCATTCCCATCGGAAGCAGGTAGACAACTATTCGAACCATTGTCATCTCTTGCATACTTTGTCCACCTTTTCAATATATACTGTTGGGGTAGTGAACACACATCGTTAACTGTCAATACCTTGAACGCATGCCTACACAAAATTCCACTGCGCTCAAATAATTGGCACGTGCAATTCACATTAATGGAAGCAGAGTTGTAAGTCACGGTTTCAGATCTACGCATGCTAGCACATATTAATGTATATGTCTTTACATTAGAATGACAATCAACACTCATTGAATCTACACACCAATCCACATGATTCATGAATTGCTCAGCCACCTCCTCATATATTACTCTGGTGTAGACTGCAGCAGCTTCTTTCAAAATATTCCCAAATACCGCAAATGGTGTACTATTCCTGCTCCTGAAGTCAGATTTGATTTCCTTCTCACGAAAAAAATGTAAGAGCCTTATCATATTGATCCAAAAATTCAAACAAAGATAGTTTTTTCCGAAAAAATCTCTTAAAGTGAGCATTCATGCTCTCACTACGTTGTGTGGTGGTCATATCAGCTGAGAATGTTTCCACCCGATAGCATGCTACCCATTTCTCACGAAGTTGATAAAAATTAATGATCCACGAATTTTCAGATAGATTATACTTACGTATTAGATCCTCCCATAGCTTTTCAAATGTTTCAACGGTGCAATTCTCATAAATACAGTGTCTGAAATCTTGGACAAATCTAGGAAACATGTGAATCACCTGAGATAGGTGCGTAGCAGCATTTTGAAATATGTGCCATAGGCAAAGTCGATGGGCTGTAGTTGGCATCACAATTTGTATAGCTTTGGTAATAACAACTGATTGATCTATGAATATGGTGAGAGGTGGGCGCCCGGACATTGATTGTAAGAAGGTCTCAAATAACCAAATAAAAGATTCAGCTGACTCATCATATAATAAAGCAGCACCAAGAATAATTGTTTGCTTGTGGTGATTCAACCCAACAATAGGAGCAAATGGCATATCATACTCATTTGTCTGAAATGTGATATCAAAACATATTACATCGCCAAAATATGCATAATCTATAATAGATTTACCATCTGCCCAGAAAAAGTTTGCAATCTCTCCTGTTTCATTAGCTTCAATAGCATAAAAAAAATGAAGGATCAGCTAATCGTCGTTCCTTCAAATACTTAAGTATACCACGCATTTCTTTACCATCCAATGTTTTCTTTCTACGTTTTTTAATATAGTTTGTGCTATCGTCTCTTAAAAACCCGACTTCATTGTTCTTTGTCACAGACTGAAGATAATTGTAAACATGATGGCCTTTTATACTAGAATCTGTCATTTGATCAATAAGAGCACGCTGAAAAGGTAAAATCTTTCTGTGCGATCTAAGCATGTGAACCTTATTTGGTGATGTCATCGGATGATTATGATTAATCTCTACTTTTGATAAGGTCCAAACCTTATTCAAGTCAATTTTGAATTCAACCCGAGCCATACAATTGGTTCTTGTCTTAGGTTGAGGTTTCTTCATTCTTTGGGTATCACACACTTCCCTCAACCCTTGTTTACTACAAACAAATTTACGGAATCTTAAACTCCCATCTTTCCTACATTCCAAATGGTATTTCTTAATACTAAAACTCAATCTTTTCGCATATTCATTATAAAAATAATAAGCTTCAGTTTCACCATAAAAAGTCATACCGACTGTTGGGATAATAGATGATGTTTCAGAATTCTCATTTACTGTATAATCTTCCTCGATGTTCTCAACTTTCACTGATACATGTGTTGCAGTGTCATCATCTTCCTGTTAACATATCACATATTCATCATATAGATTTCACCTAAATTGAATCATTGAATATAGATTTCACATGCTCGTTCATATCTATTCTTACCAATTTTACTTCATTCACGTCATTTTTAGGTTGAGATACCATATCTTGTTCTTCTTCTGAATCTTCTGACGACTCCCATCCAAGTAGATCATTGCATGTCAATGGCTCCTCACCCTTCTCCATACCCTTCTCTATATTCTCTAAGAGTGTTCTTAGCCACAATAGAATTATAATGTCTAGAAATTCAAATTAGGGCAAATAACTAACATAATCAGGAACAACAGACATAAGTTTAATAAACTTTCATATTCTACCAATCATGTTTCAGTATTTTCATCTACAATATAAAATTAAGAATAAGTACAAACTTTCGGAAAATTGGAAGATAAGAGATAACAACATTGAAGAAGATTGCGTTTACAATGGGAAACAGATATGTTGCTTATCTAAACGCATAATATTAGTGCCAGCACAAAGAAGGTGGGGAGGTCATTACCTCGATAAGGAGGAAGAGTCCGCGAAGCTAGACCGTGTGGTCGGACGAAGAACACTTGGTATGGTAAGGCGCCAGACGAGCAAGCAAAGTCGCCGACGGGAGAAGACGATAGAGCGCCCTTTTCTACCGATCAGGATGAAAAATCGACGATGGGTTAGTACATATTCGACGACAATTTCGTCTGTGCCGGCGGGAGGTGGAGATGAGAAAAGGGAAAGAGGGCTTGTACAGGGTTTCGCGTTTCGGCGGGAAGACGAGGAGACGCGAAAAATCTTAACCTATATGGTAACCCTGGTTACACTCTCTTCAAGATTCGCGTGCGTTTAATGCGCTTTACGATTCGTGCGCACCCGATAGCCGACCCCTTCCTTTGATTAGAAGGAAGGGACCCTTCGCAGGCTTTTTTTCCAGCGGATATGACAATGATGCCATCTGGAGTGCTGACATACACAAAAATTAAAAAAGAATAAAATGATAAATAATTAATAAGTGTTTAAAAATTTACGAAATTCGTTCACTATTTAACTCTCGATGTGGGATTTATTTTTTGTAGGACCATGAGACCATCCCACGCGGCATGTGACCGACCGACTGCAGCCCTGACCCAGTCGAACCAGGGACGCTAGCCTGGCATGCCACTCAATGGTCACATGCCAACTTGGTTGGACCAAATTTCCGTGGCTCCGACTTTTGTTCGTTGGTCAAAGCTATAGGACGAGAATCTCACTCCTTGCCTTTTAATTCTCTTAATGAGCCTTGAATGCCACTTTAAGAAATATTTAATTTAACTACCAAAGATCAATAAGCAGAGCCTGGGGTGTAATATGAGTGGCCCATGTTATCTGTACTTTAAGTCAACGCAAAGATCGTTCCATAAGTTCTATGTGCATAGATAGGATTTTATCCTTGAAAATTCTATAATAAGATGATTATAAATATAATAATTTTTTTATGGCGCATAATCAAACACGAGTTAAAATGTATATCTAATCTAACAAAACCAAACACCCAAAGCATATACTATGTAAGACCAAGACAATTGAAAGCGAACACTTGACAGTGTTTAATTGGGCGGACAAAAAGTGAGATAGATGGAAAATTATAATTCTTTGTGTTTAATAGGGTGGATAAAAAATGGGAGATAAAAAAAAGAAGGAATTACTCAACGTTCTTTTGAAAATATATCCACGTGATTTGAGCAGAAATTTCATCATGAAATGCATAAGTCTATTTTCACTCTCACGCATCAAGACAAGAGGCGGCCATGGAGCGTGACCACCGCACTCGATGGCGCAGCAACCTAACAGAGCGAGACGTTGGCGACTACGCCGTTTACTGTTGAGGATGCTAACTCCTCGCTGGCATCGACGCACAAAGGTGGCGACGACGTCCATTATGTCGGCGCCACTGATGATCTCAAGCACGTGCAAGCGGAGAGCATTGGGGCTCTCGCACGCGATGATGACGAGCAGCTTTGGCTTGTACTTAGAGCCGAGTGGGGTAGCTATAGCTAGATCAGACTTCGACAAGGTCGAAGCTATCGCCATTGCTGGTAGCGGTGGAACGGTTAGCATCAGTGGGGTGGCCGTCGGTGTCGATCTTTGCAGTGGCGCTGGTGTTGGAGGTGTTAGGTTGGTAGTGAGGGCTGAGATGGGTGATATTAACGTAGGGGTTTTAGAGATGAGGGGAGGGGGTCGAGGAGGAGGTGGCAACAATAGGGTCGACCCTCGCACCCATGGCCATGCTCCCGGCCCACCACCGGTTTGCCAGCTCTAGCTCGATTTGCTAGCTCTCCAAAAAGGGTAAACTAATTTAAAATATGATGGAAGGATAAGCAACAATCGAGCACTAATTTTTATTCTCTATGAGTTCTAATTGCTCTTTTCTCTCTCCAACTCTCTATCTGATAATATTAAATAGTTATTTTAGAAGTATAAAAATAAAAAAAATATCTATATCAATCATTTATTTTTTTTTCTTCCCTCTAGCTAAACACAAAAAAGAGAAAAATACCCTTTATTTTTTTTTCTTACATTCCTATCCTTTTGACTTTCCATTCTCCTAACTAAACACATGTTGAGGCAATTAGAGACTCAAAATGTCTAATAAGCCCAATCAACTAGATATACTTATGATAATCAAGAAGAGTAATGTAGATCAATTTGTTTTCTATGGGTGAACACATGGATCCAAACAACAATTTAGTGTAATTAATAATGATAGAATACAATTTAGTGTAAATTTACAAGAGAGTTTTGTTTAATTAAAACTAGCTATGGAAAGTGAAATGTGGATCTGAGAGCCGATGGCTCAGAATGCGTGGACACCAATAGAAAGCATCAATACGATGCTTGGGCAACATTTCTTCCCAAGCCCCTGCTTGCCCGATAAGGCTGCCCACCTCCCTCTCGTCTCCTCGTCTCTTCTTATCCCTTTCTCCTCCCCTCGTCAACCCCAAATCGTGTGGCTCTCAGCACCCTAACTCCCGAGTCTAAACCTCCTCGACAGCCGCGGTGGCTCCGGCAGCATCTTCTCCTGCCGCCGCTGTCGCTGCGCAGCACCCCCATGACCGCCCTGCAAGCCTCCCTCCTCTTCCGCCCCCTCCCCTCGCCTCCCCTCTCGCGCCCGCGCCCCCGTGAGCGTCCCTTCCGCCCCGCCGCCCGTTGCCCTACCGCCTTCTTTGCCCCCTCTCACTTCCTCACGTGCCGCTCCTACCGCCGGCTCACTCCTGCCCGCTTGCCCCGCGCATTGCCCCCCGAGAGTTCGGACTCGGCGCTTGAACCCGCCTCCCATTTGGGCGATCCCTCCTTGGATGCCCAACCCCCTGGAAGCACCGAGCTGCGCGAAAAAAATGGCGGCGACGGCCGGAAAGAGGAGCCGGAAGTGGCTGGGGCAGCCAGTGAGATCGCAAATGGCGCTGCTCTCGTGGAAGAATCGTCGGCCAAGAAGTCGTGGACGGAGAGCAGGTTGCCCCTTATGGTTTTCTTCATGGGAGTCCTGGTTTCGGCCAGGAAGGTGTTCGATTCAATGATGAGGTCGGAGTGGTGGGCCTGGTGGCCCTTTTGGAGAAAGGAGCAGAGGCTGGAACGGCTGATTGCAGATGCCGATGCGAATCCCAAGGATGCCGCCAAGCAGAGTGCCCTACTTGCGGAGCTCAATAAGCACAGGTTCAACCTTCTGGTCGTGTTTCTCACATTCCTTCTTTTACCGTTGCTACTACTTGGTACTCGGTTGTCGCCCATGAAACTTCTGCGGTCGATGGAAGATTGCAAAGAGTTGCTTATACGTATGATCGCCAATACTTTTGCTGCCAACAACATATAACTACGCATAAACAGAAAAAAACATATAACTACGTAGTTGCAGTTGCTATTTGCTAATCTACATACCTCGATGCCCTGAGAGAACTGACGGCATATTCTCTTCTTTCATCTACGGTCATGACACCAACTTCGTTTCTAGTTATTATAGTATATCCCGACTTTGACCGAATCTGCTTAATGTGGTTATTCGCTCTTCTATATAATTCCCCTTATGGGGATGTATTGTCTTGATTAACACATTTAACATATTTTTCATGTCACTTTGTGAATTGACATCAACTCTCACTAGGAAATATTTTGTACATATGAGGATTATCTACTGGCTCCATACTGTAGTTGAAAGCTCAGTTACTGTAAGATGCATTATTAACATATTGTTCAAAACAGTCTGGGCAGAGTTCAAGTGCCTCTTTTCCCTTTCGTGAATCTTAGGATTTCTGATATCTTGCTGCAGTCCCGAGTCAGTCATCAGACGTTTTGAACAAAGAAATCATGCGGTAGATAGCAGAGGAGTTGCAGAATATCTTCGAGCTCTTGTTGTAACTAATGCTCTTTCAGAATATCTTCCAGATGAAAGTTCAGGAAAACCTTCTAGTCTTCCTACACTGGTATCTTATCCTTTGTTTTCACCTTTTTATATTTGTTTACTCTTCTTGCATCATATCTGTACTGTAGTTTGTCAGAGTGTGAGCATTTGATCACCATAAAGCTGATAGTGTTCTACCCAGTTTATCAGGTTTTTACTAATGGAAACATTTTTCCTACTTGCAAGGGTAAAGTTGAATATTGAACCTTCTCAAACCTTTCTCAGTGGGTGCCTTTAGGTTAGGCCACTATTTTTTGTGTATGACAAGTAATCAAGCTGTTGCCGATATAATGTAATAATCAATACCCCATTTGTCTGTCCTTTTTCTCATTTCTATGCCTTAAAAATTTCTTTGAGTTAATAATGACTATTTGTTACAAGAAAAAGATTTAGCACTCCATATAATTGTTCCCACATTTGGAAATGCGGAACTTGCAAACTTAGATAAAGCAGTGTGTTCATTTGTGGAATTTTACTTAGTGTCTACATGTAATGATTTTATATCTGGATCTCTGATTGTAAAATAATTATACGTCAGTAGTTGCAAGAATTGAAGCAACGTGCATCTGGAAATGAGGATGAGCCTTTCCTGAATCCTGGCGTATCAGAAAAGCGGCCTCTGCATGTAGTTATGGTAAATTTGCAGCCTTACAATTATAATGACACCGATAGGAGCCTTTGTTTCCTTCATCAATCTGCTTGCTTATGTGATATGAATTTGGTATAATCTCCATGTTATATGTTTTTCTTCACAGGTTGATCCTAAAGCGTCAAATAGATCATCAAGATTTGCCCAAGAACTAATTTCTACCATCTTATTCACTGTAGCCATTGGCTTTATGTGGTATGTATTCATTTATTTCCCAACTTTCAATGCCTTGTTAAGAGGAAACTTGCTCAAATTCCATGCAGATTTTTTAAACAACGACCTTTTTTCTTTTAATGATCATCTTCAACCTGACAAATTCAGTTACTTTTATATTCTATTAACAATTTTCTGTTAGATAACTAGAGTCATTCCAGTGAGCCCTACTGATTACAATTCTGTTTCTGTAAAGTACATTTCTGGATGATAGTCAGATATTGAAGATCATGATCAACGATAAAGCGAACTAATTTATGGAGGGGAAAGATAGGCATGATGGATGTGTTGTTATACATATATATCGCTGATTGATGTTATATGAATATACTCTTTTTACATTAAAGAAGGGTTAAAAAATGAACTTGATGTCAAAACTTAAGACAAAGTAAGAATTCCATGTTCTTTTGGATAAGAACCAAATCAGTCCTTGGTTTTCTGAACTCTTATATCCAAATGGCACCATTAGATTTTTTGTGCTACGGAGGTAGGGTTAGGAATACTAAGGTGCAGGCCCTGGCTATCATTTAGAAGTGGAACGCCAGCTGCACTAGCCTCATAATAACTTTTGCACCCCTAACTATCCTTTAGATGTGGAATGCTAACTACACTAGCCTCAGAGTAACTTTTGTATATTCCAGAAAAAAAATGTACTTGTACATTTCTGTATCGGAAAGATACATATGAAGTTAATCATACCTTAATATTTGTTGGATTCACAACATTCACTCCATGGGGTTGGAGATCAAGAATATTTCCTCTTATAGCACTAAATATCACTCATGTAGGTTTTACCATTTTACCTATTGTTTATTCTGTAGATTGTGAAGATTTTCGTCTAGGTTCACTTGTTTTAATTTGCGTGTTATTTTGATTGCAAGGGTGTTGGGTGCAGCTGCTTTGCAAAAATATGTTGGCAGCTTAGGAGGTATTGGGACATCTGGTGTTGGTTCAAGTGCCACCTATGCTCCTAAAGAATTGAACAAAGAAATCATGCCAGAGAAGGTTAGTAACTATCATGGTTCTACTTATAAATGCTTGTGATGATGGTACCACATATATAAAGAAACTCCCAAGTATTTGAAATTTATTCATATTGCATGCTGAATTTGTTCTGTTTTTCTTGAACTGCAGAACATAATATACATTGTCTTGTTTGTTTTACTTATTTAATGACCTTAAAAGCTGTTTATCTTGACCTGAGGCACTTGAAGAATTGGGTAACTGCATATGTTTACTATGTAAGTACAGTTACTTCCAGCAAACTGGGATACTGATGTAATACCTTCTTAGACGTACTTAAAATTTTCTTTTGGTATTTTGTTAACAAAATCTGTTTGCATGTGAAAATCCTGCAAGGTTTTGGCTCTCATATAAATTCTTATGTTGATCTTAGGGGTATATGTTTTAAATAATCTGCATTTCAGGTAACACTATCCAGCAAATAAAAGCCTTAATGAAAAGAGCTTTAACTTGATTTAAGCATCTCTTCAACATTGAACACAGCCACACACCTTAGTTTCACATTGGCATAAGATTCGAAGTTTCGGTCTAACCAGATGTACTAGTCACCGGTCAGAACGGTACATACTGATTGTACCAGACCAAAACACCAAACCCGTGAAACCGGGCAGGGGAAGAAAAAAAAAGAAGAAAGAAGAAGAAGAGGAAGAGAAAGAAGACCTGTTGTGTCCGCCGCTTGCCTGTCGCGTCCACCGCTCTCCTGTCACGTCTGTTGCTAGCCCGTCACCGCTCGCCCATCGCTTCCACTGCTAGCCCGTTGTGTCTGCCGCTCATGTGTGCAATCCTCTCTTTCTCCTCCTTCCTTCTCCTGCTTGATCCATTGCCCGTTACTCTGCCCCTATGGTCTAGTTTGGACCTTCAAGGGACTGGTCTGAATCGGAAAAGCCGGCTGGTTTGGACTGGTTTTTAAAAACCTTGCATTGGCATACTTCTCAAACCTTAGAGAATGACATGTAGGCAATATGTTATGTTTTTAAATATTTCTTCATAGCCAAGGTACAAACCGCAGTTTCAATTTTTTTGAAATTTCATCTTCTTTTAGCAAAACTTTCATTAAATCCCTGTTACACTTTTGCAATATGACCAAATATTGAATTTTAGTTTTTTTTTAAATTGATATATTACTTGACAATGTTGAACCTAAATTATTTTATGATAGAACCGACATATTATTGTTTAATTATATAATGTTTGTTTGCATTTCAAGTGCTAGCTTAAGTGGAATAAGATATCAATCAATCTGATATTCTTGTACTATGTGTACAGAATGTTAAAACCTTTAAGGATGTTAAAGGTTGTGATGATGCAAAGCAAGAGCTTGAGGAAGTAGTTGAGTATCTTAAAAACCCTGCAAAATTTACTCGTCTTGGTGGAAAATTGCCTAAGGTTTGTGCAAAGTTTACTTGTTTTGTAGTGTTTACATAATTCAATTGTATATTTAATTTATTCTATGGCATAATGTAGGTAGAAGATAGACCTTTATCTTATTGCTTCTTGTCCATATGCTGATAAACTGTTTCTTCAGTACCATGCTATGTCTCAAAAACTAATTATCATTGCAAGGATTGGATAGAAAGCCTATCATTCTAATCTTCTTCTAATGCTCATTTTACCTTTTACACGTTAAAGTGTTTTATTTTACCTTCTCTTAATAAAATATAAATAACTTATTGAACTTAAGAAAAGACCCTCACCATCTACTTAATTCAGAGTTTAAGTGTTATCTACTTTGTAGGGAATTCTCTTGACTGGAGCACCTGGCACTGGAAAGACTCTGCTTGCAAAGGTGAGAACATGCCTGTGTATATTCAAAGCTTTTTCTTTTTATATACATAGACAACTAGTTATTACCTGTCTATACATATAAATGTCCATTCTGTAATATAGGCAATTTAGGTAGGTTCCGTTGATATTTTTTTTCTGTAGGTTGATGACAACACTTGAGGCAGATGTAATGGAACTAGCTTTATTAAGTATTAATTTTTATTTCACTAGTTCCATTTATTCATAAGTCTTGTCATATATTATTGGGATCTATTTGACTTAGGTAATAGTTTAATGAAGTTTGCAATAATTTTCTTCTTTTTTGAATAGGCAATTCACACTCGCAATTTCTTTTCTTCCACATAATGAATATTTCCATTTTGAACTCTGCATGATCAAGGACATTGTTTCATTATGCGGTGCATTCCCCACAAACGAAAAGAAAGAATATTGATAATTTTTACAATTAGCCCAGTGCAACTTGATATGCGCTTTTGGCATTCAAGAGTCTGTCCTTGCAATATTTGTGATTTGAAATTCCCTAGTTTTCACCAAACATTGCCAATCTTGGTGATTTTCATTCTTCGCTTGATGCTTTGTGACTTTATTATAGGTGCAAACTACCCTTTCTAAATCAAATAAATATTTTATGCTATGGATCTTATTGTTCTGTCACCACCTCCTTACTTTGCCACAGGCTATTGCTGGAGAAGCTGGTGTGCCTTTCTTCTACAAAGCAGGTTCTGAATTTGAGGAAATGTAAGAGCTTACATGCAATTAACACATTGCTGTTTTCCTCCTCTCACCGTATTTAGGTAGCGCTGCATTGTGTGTGTGTGAACAAAATTACATGTGAGGAATTGAGGATATTATTAGTCCAGTTGCTTCTGGATTAGGGTGAATCTAATAATCAATTCTGGAAATGGATGGATGAGAAGTCTGCATTTAACGATGACAAAAGTTCAGTTATAACGAGGATTTGCCCAGATCCTAATTGTTGTATCTATGGAAGATGCTGGAAATAAGCTGTTGCCGTTATATACAAGAAATCCTGTCATCTTAAAATTGAACTTATTAAGCTTTCCTGTTGGACGGTATTGAGGGGAGTGTCACTGGAAAATAGGGATATTTAATTAATTACTTTTAATTGCATTGTCCTTTACCCAGAAATTATCTTAAAATGGCATAGCATGATAGCAAGGATAACTTGTTATTGAAACGAGTGTTTTTATGCCCCAGGTGAGGTGGAATAACACTTATGTTGCATATGACCATACAGCATAACAATTTCATTAATCAAGTTGTCATAATGACATCTACGCCATTCACCCTTATAGAACCATCTAATATAAGATAACACATCAAGATAAATGGTATTCAACTCTACTACTAAATAACACCATAAAAAACATAAAAGATAATATATACTTATAACAACTTATGTCTGACTCAAATTTCTATCTATATCTACAATTTAGTGATCTCCACCTAATGCTAGGTTGGTATCAAGGAAAGGAAGATAAGTTGGGATCACCAACACATTTTGTGACAATATAGTATAAACATATGCACATGTCTAATTATTTATCCATGAGAATGCCACCGCATAGTTTATCCTTTTTCTGAATGTTCTTAGCCATAATACTATGATTATTGGTTTATCATCCATCGTTTGTTTTGAACAATTCTTCTTTTGAACCAATCAAGCACACCCACCACATGGTGCTATTGTTCTTATTTGTGTTGAATCTCTCATCGCTGACCTATGTCATTTTTGTTATGCTATTGTTTCTATCACTTTACCATATTTTAACTGGTTGCTTGATTAATTTCAACAACCATGTTCATATCGACTAGGTCCTTCTTGACTTAATTCTCATTACCAATTTTCTCAATCTCAAGGGCCATATCACTATGTCTTCATTGACATATCATTTATTCTCGATGTCAATGATCATATGCTCACCTCAATCGTATGACATTATAATAATTTAATATAAAAATTTAATAAGAAATAACATTGCTATTACAAGAGTTCCATGTATACTTGTGCTATCATCAGTACATGTGATTTTCTTATCTCAAATTAAATCATTTACTTGCTGGTCTGTACCAGGGCAGCATTGTAAAATCATGTATTTTAAGTCACCTTTTCTATACATTGGATACACTTGTTTTCTTATACAGGACATTGGTGTTTTCCCTTTTGATTTAGCATAAAATAAGGCTTATGAGTTATATATTCTACATATGTTCATATATAAACACTTATGAACTTCGGTTTCAAAACTCATGAAAATAATCATTTGGCTCTTAGACAATATCTTGTAAGTTTTCAACAAATGGATAACTATAACTGGGCTAAGTGGACCTTCCAAAAATTATTTTCAAGCACCAACTTCCATCATCATTTCCGCATATTTAATTCAAATAGGAAAATAATCATAAGCATTAGTATCTAGAATGTCTAATCTTTTAATTTACTATGAAATCTCATATTTTAGGCTAAAACCTTGCATCTTTTTGAGGATTTTTGTTCATTTAGTTGTTCTCTTCTCCTTTCTCATGGGAAATCTTGCTAGAAAGGGTCCAATCGTGGGAAACATATCTCACTCATAAAAAGAACGAGGGTATTTTGCTATGTGAAAAGGATTAGTGTGATAATTACGGACGAATTCCCTCCATTTTAACCCTTTACATGTAAATATCTCACATAGTAATCCAAATAAAGTCAAAATAAGGGCCAAATCATATTTTCAGATTATTTCCATTTGTAAATATCTCACATATTAATCCATCAATTCGTCCCTGCATTGGCCAACTCTTACTATCTAACTGTTACTGGGGCAAGGCAGATTTGTTTTTAATTCAAACTATTGCCATTTGCAAATTTATATATTTTACTTTTAATTCTTTATTAACTGTCATAGTGTGGCTACCTCATGATATTGATTCGTGATGCAACGTTTATCCACAATAATTAGCTTTCAAGTAAAATTTTTAATCATTATGCCACATCTTTGATTGTTCTGAAAAATTCAAGGGATCTTTCAGTCTTACGAATTAATGTTGTACAATTGGTTTATTATATGGCTCTTTTCTAGAATATTGAATGAAGAAATCTTTTGTAACTTATCTTTCATGCCAGGTTTGTAGGTGTTGGAGCTCGTCGAGTGAGGTCACTATTTCAGGCTGCAAAGAAAAAAGTATACTAATTGAAAGTCTCTGCATCTTGGCTTATTTCTTCACTTTGTGATTATAGTTTTGCTAAAAATTGATGGCTGTAATAGCCAAAATGAGACCAAAATTGCAATAATTGCAAACAATGAAATTTATGATAGTTTTCACAGAAATTAGTTACTGGGATAGAAGTTATCGATTGTGTTACTAAAGAGTAGAGATTGAGTAGCATTAGAACTGTGAAGATGGGAATCAAAACTTTGTTATTGATGATCCACAGAGATTTAAGGAAAGATGGAGATTTTTTTTATAAAGTTTGTTTAACTAGCATGATTACAAATAAATTAGCAGTAGATATAATACAAATGTAGAAGCCAAAGGATTTATTATAAAATTGGATCAACTTGTTAAAGAAAGTTTTTTAAAAAGGACGCTATCTTCTAATAGTTTTGAGAAGAATTTTGGAGACAGAAATAATTTGATCGAGTTCATAAAATTTTGAGAATTGGAAAGATGGTTCATAGATGAAGAGATTTCTATTACATATTTATCAGATTGTTGAAGATATCCTTAATGTTCTAAGTATTGAGAAACAATTTAAGTCAAAATGTGTAACTTGGGTAAGAGTTTGATTCCAAGGAAGAATAAAATGTGTAGCATATATTTTTGACAATCGATTGATTTGATATTATTCACCAAAGATCAACCAGGCATGGTATTTGTTGTGCAAGGAAATTATAGGAAAAAGATATATAGATAGAAAAAGAATTTAGATATGATCTTTATTTATTCAAAAAGTTGGCTATACAGTTCTTTGAGATAGTTGTGAGTTGTGATGGGTTTACGGAAAAATGGATTATTTAGTAATCAAGTTGGCATTCTAACATAAATGTATGGAAATGTAATTACTAGCATAGTAGTATTAGGATTACTAAGATTTGTCTAGTCAATCTTGTGTAACAATTGACATAACATACAGCAAAGATCAACTTGAAATTTATCTTTTAACCTGTATGATCTTGATACTAGAGCCATGCAAGAATAGATTATAAGAGTGTATGATTGTTATTGGTGAACAATCCTATTTATGATAGTTACAACTTGGATTAATCATTAACTCGAGTTGTATGTGACTAAGACAGTTTATAAACTGAGATATCAGCAGTAGTAAGATAAAAAAATGAGGTAAAAGTAAGATGGCTTTATGAATGAGATTACTTGCTCATATTATTTTATATGAAAAAGAGTTGACAAAAAGCCATTTTTGTCTTACAATGTTAACAGAGTGAGTATTTGGTTCGTTAGTAGAAAGTTATAAAAAACAGATATATTT
Organism: Costus lasius; assembly: GCA_027563935.2. NCBI lineage: Eukaryota > Viridiplantae > Streptophyta > Magnoliopsida > Zingiberales > Costaceae > Costus > Costus lasius. The sequence goes on from CM050449.1 coordinate 15,157,428, forward strand.
TATGGATCAACGTTTTCACAATTAAATAACATTTACTGCAACTATGCATGGATAAAGATATTGAGAACTGATGCGGCTACTAGATAACATACATAGAGAATGTCATCATGCACGGTCAATTTAGGTGAAATCTTGGTATAGAATAAATGAGAGAGACACGGATGGATGAACACTGTTCAAAGAAGATCGGTTCATGTATGACATAGTTAAATTAATTGAACCGATTAGCTTAATGATACAAATGTGTAGAGAGAAAGTTAAATTAGCTTTTGTTTATTGATATGGCTTTCAATGAGTTTAAATGATACGAAAAGATACATGTTTAACTTGTTGTAGTTATCAGTTCCCTCTTAAGCATGGCAAATGACCTAATACTATTTTGTTCTCTACTCTCTAGTGCATGGCTGGTACTATTTGATTGATGCTTTTGCTGACTAAGTTTTTTAATAATTTGAATTGGAGCCAATGAGCTTGTTAACTTCAAACTTTTGGATGCCACATTTTTACAACTTACTTTTATCAACGTAAAACTGTCATTGATCCATTACTAGAAACAGTTGGTGGTTGTTCACACTTACACAGGAACTAGACTGTCAATATATGACAGTCAACACTGAGCAGTTCCAATGGAGAATAAATAGCTGATGACATAAAAGATTTTCAGGCCTAAGGGAAGTTTTTATTCTAGAATGTATTTCTCTCTTATATTTATTCTGGTAAAAGAACTGAGAGCCTGTGGCTTGTGGCTTTTATGGGCTATCATCCAAATGTATTTTAAGTGTAAAGAGCCTAGATATTTTGTGCAATTAAAATACCTAGTTTATTTGAGGCGCCAATAAGTTTTATCATATCTTGAGGGGTATACTGCCGACCACCATCAATATGTTTATTTGTTTGGTCTTATTCTTGTTTCTTCCAAACGTTGTCATTTTTTTAATGTGATCATAAACAAATAACACTGAGACCTAATTAAAGTATCCAAAATTCATCCATCAGTGCTATTGAAACAAAGTGAAATTAAGATCTAGACCATGATAATAACCAACTAAATGTTATACATGGATGTGCATTCCACATTCCCATTTTCTTTGGCAACTCCTTCCTTTTCATGTACCAGTTTTAACTCTGTTTATTCTTTTATCGCTCAAATGTGATTAACTCCCTCAATTGTAGATGCCTCATACTTCTCAACTTTCATCATAATAGGCACCTTGCATCATTTTCATTGATGAAATCGATGCTGTGGGTTCAACTAGAAAGCAGTGGGAAGGACATACTAAGAAAACCTTGCATCAACTGCTTGTTGAAATGGACGGCTTTGAGCAGAATGAGGTTCATAAATAAAATATACTTCTTTTAAGTGATTTTACTACATGTCTCAACTTTGACTATGCTCCTTCTCAGGGAATAATATTGATGGCTGCTACGAACTTACCAGATATACTTGATCCAGCATTGACAAGACCTGGTAGATTTGATAGGCATGTAAGTAGATTAATGTGATCCTAAGTTACTCTCTTTTGCATAGTAGATTAATATGATTCTATAGTCCTTCTCGTTTCCATGCACAATTAGTTTGAAAAAGTATGGTATTGGAATATCTAGAGTAGTCATACAACTCAAATACTTCATGTCAAGGTTTCAAGTTCCGATCCGATCAGTTGTATCGGTTGCCGATCGCCGGTCGGACTGGTTGTTACGACCCACTTAGTAAGCAAATTATTCATTAACTTAGTGAGCTAGAATAGCAACATGACCCAATTAATTAAAATGCTTAAACTCAAGTTAACAATAGCAAGCCCACTAAGTCTTATATATCGTATAATGGTTTCTCCCACTTGTAATGTGGGGCTATACTCGGGGTATTACAATTTTTCCCACTTAAGACTTGACGTCCTCGTCAAGCCTACCATCCCTTAGTCAGCAGCATATGAGGTCAGCCTAATGGAGGCTCCACTATCCTCGGTAGCCCTTTCCTATTGGCCTATCTCCATGCTTTGGATTAAGTTTGGCTCTGATACCATTTTGTTATAGCCCGCTTAGTAAGCAAACTATTTATTAACTTAGTGAGCCAATTTGCAACGTGACCCAATTTAGTAAAATGTGTAAGCCCAAGTTAACAATAGCAACCTCGCTCTGATACCATTTGTTAAGACCTGCTTAGTAAGCAAACTATTTATTAATTTGGGCTTAAGCATTTTAATGAATTGGGTCACGTTGCAAATCTGCTCACCAAGTTAACAAATAGTTTGCTTACTAAGCAGGTCGTAACACTGGTACATACCGGTGGAATTGGACGAAATAGACGAAGAAAAAAAGAAGAAGAAGAGGGAGAAGAAGAGAAATGAGGAACTTGCATCTACTCCTCTTCCTTCTCCTTCTCCACTCAATTTTGTTGCTCCGACGCATCCGGATCGGACCTTGCTGGTTCGGAGCTGTTTTAAAAACCTTGAGTTCATGTAATCTAGAAGCAAGTGTCTTATATGAAGTACAAAGTGCAAACATCTATTAGCAATTTGCACGACAACAATTGTAACTTTGGCTTGGCTGCACATTCACAAAGCAATCGGTTGCCTAGCAGTGCAGGAAAAATACACTTTCAGTGACTTGTTTGGCTTATTGTTATACTTGTACAGCTACCATCAGCATCACCCTGAGGTGAAATCTGGTGCATCGCCACGTGAAGTTGTATGATGACAGGGATTATCATACACAGATTACCAATGTAAAATTATAGGTAACATTGCATTGATGCGTTTATACGTGATTGCAAATTAGTGAGGATTCTGCATTGGTAGGTTTAGTATATCAAAGGATTCCGAAGTCAAAAAAAATAAATATAATTTGCAATTTATTATTTATATATTTAACATTACATGTATATAAAATAATAGTATATAATATATGCATGTTATATAAAATTGTACGCATACAAATAATATATACAATTTTATATTTTATACACCTAATAAATATATTATGTATGTTATATATTATATTATATATTACACACACATATATATATAGTGCATGTGATAATATTTACATATAGTATATGTTTTTTATAAAATGGTATATATGAAATTAATAATGTATAATATTACATATTTAAATACTACATTACGTAATGAGAGATGGTAGAAGGAAATAAAAATAAAAAAAATACAAAAATAAAATGGATAATTAATTATTATGTTTACTTAAAAGGGCTACATGTAAGATTACTAAGGGATGATAATTTAGATTTCTAGCTCTCTCAAAAGTAATGTGAATTCCAACCCTTGTGGTAATGTGGATACCTTACAACTTAGATTTACATATAAAATTTGCTACCAAACATAGTAATTAGGATTCTTGTTGAAATTAGTTTCTCAAACTTGTATATATTTAGCTCGGTACCAGACTAGTATCTATATACATATATGTGTATAGGTACTTGGTACATATATACCATTATACTGATATGGTCGTGACCAATTTGTTAGTAAGTATTGGATCATATTAGTTCAGTCAAATACCAGTACACCGGTATAAATTGGTTTTAAAATCTGTGGTTGTAATTACTATGGACCTTGCATAATTACCTCATATCAAATGCCACCCAAATGTTGCCGCTAGGCACTCTAGTGAGCACTTAAGCATTCTGGCAAGGCATGCCTTACCATCTCATAGCCTCTTGGGCATGTGAGTTCAATTAGGCACGAATTTGGCGAGTACCTAGGGTCAGACATTAAGTGCCTCGGTGCTTGGGAAAAATAATTGTGCTTTCACTCCAAGACTCGAAGGCCACATGTTAAAAGTTGAGTCAATCATTATATTATTTTTGTTTACTTGTGAAATGTATTACATTTAGTATATAAATAGCTTTTTATATCTTGAAAACACAGCACTCATGAATCATAATAGATAAGAGTGTTTAATTTTTGTTTTATATGGTGTTTTGATAATGATTCCTGGTATGTCGACCTGTTTCTGGAAGCAAGTCAATGCTAGAAAATGTAAACGAATATGAGTTTTCAAGTTGAGCCGTGGTGTAACTGACTTTTCAAGTCTATGCTAGAGCATAATAGCCGACTAGCTTGTTGCACTAGAAGGATATTAGTAAAAAGCCAAGTCATGCTACCATTTTGTTAGACGATACCTACTATGATTGTCATTGTGATGTTTCAGCCGAAACGTTTGGATATTTTCTTCAGAATTTATCTCTGAGTGTCAGGTGAATGGATCATTTTCCGAGTCGTCAAATCGGTTGAATAGTGCAACATATTTTACTCTGTCCACATTGGTTAAGATAGTATATTTTATTGATAGATTGGCCTATACAACCCTTGTACTGTCTTTTTCAATTGAATAAAATTCTCTTTCTTCTCAACTTGGCATCAAAGCCAAGTCCCTTCTAGCACTAGCCCACCATCTACAACCCCCTTCTGGCCTTCTTACCCCTTCTACTGCTGATCCTGCACCAGCGCAGCAGAAGACTGCTGATGCTGCTACGTTCTTCCCTTCACTCTCAATCCTGCAGCAGACTACTGCCCATGCAACCCTCTGCAGCAATCTCCTTCCTGCCTTCCAGGCCTGCATCTAACTGCCTACACTTGAGCAATGTATTTTAGTCCCACAGATTAGGACAATACATTGTAATGATAGGTTGGTTACATAAACTTGTACTACCTCTTCTTTTTTTAATTGAAGAAAACCTTTGTTTCCTCTCAATTGGAACAACACAATGTAAGCATTTCTTCTGAATTCTGAATAGATTGAAGTATAGCTGAACTCACAAGATCCAATGAGTTATTTTTGACAAGCTGACAGTTGGGATTACGTTTTTTATTGATGCAGTGTAGGACTAGTTAATTCCCTGTATTTCTCAGGTTCAAACACCGTCACCTAAATTTACGATTGCAAACACATTGGCATATATACTTTCCAACAAAACCCCATAGCCGCGCGTGAGAATTTATCTGATTTATCAGTGTTCTAATGTACTATATGACATAATATGTATTCCAACGTTTCAGGTCAGTCAAGAAAATAAAAATTGCTGCAAGAAGAAGAATAGATTTGGATCTGATCCATTCCCCAGTAGATGATCAGTCATTTCTGCTTGTTCTTTAGTCAATCAAATGCTGAAGATGGATGTTTTCTGTTTTTCCTTTGTTGGATGGCACACAAAAGTTAGAATACCGTATGGCTAAGAGTTGCTAAGAGTCACAAGGAGTTATTGAATTTGGTAATATATTTGATTAGAATATAATATAGGAATCTAATAATCGAAGGATGTATGATATGATTGCTTAATATAAGAAATTAATTGTTAGTACTTGGTTCATCCTGAACATTTCTTTTCCTAACGGACTAGACATGTTTGATGATGCTACATATATTGATTGAAGTTATGGAGGCAGAATTAGAAAGAAGTCGTTTATTTCTGTAACAAAATTTTCTCTAATGTTAATAAAAAAGTAGTTCTCCTTCCACTTGTTATTTGCGTATTTATTTACTTATTAATCATCAAATGGGAAAAAAGTGTTGCCTGTGTGCGCTAAGCTTTTAATGATGCCTACTTCTTTATCAGGATATTCTTGCCCTTGGATTAATTTCTATTCTAGATTCTTTGCAACTTCTAACAAAATCTACTCTTTAGATTGTTGTTCCAAGTCCTGATGTGCGGGGTCGGCAGGAGATTATGGAGCTTTACTTACAGGATAAGCCATTAGCTGATGATGTAGACGTAAAAGCAATTGCTCGTGGTACACCTGGCTTCAATGGTGCAGGTGTTACATGGCAGCGTGTGCTCTCTTTTTCTATGAAGTATGAAGTACTTTCTTAAAAAAGAATGTGAAATATACTAAATCTGCTATCTGCATTATTTTTAGATCTTGCAAACTTGGTAAATATTGCTGCGATTAAAGCTGCTGTGGAAGGTGCTGAAAAAATAACTGCTGCACAATTGGAATTTGCAAAGGATAGGATAATTATGGGTACAGAGAGGAAAACTATGTTTATTTCAGAAGAATCAAAGAAGGTGATCATGCTATAATTTCTACATTTATTAATTATCTCCTGTTAATAGTTTAAAATTCATGGTAAATCCTTGCTTTCTGTGTTATTTATTAATAGAATGGGTATCCCAACATATTCTCTTTTCTTCAGCTTACCGCATACCATGAGAGTGGCCATGCCATTGTTGCACTTAATACTGATGGTGCTCATCCCATACACAAGGCCACCATCATGCCCCGAGGTTCTGCACTGGGTATGGTAACCCAACTTCCCTCTCAAGATGAGACATCTATTAGCAAGAAGCAGCTGTTAGCTCGTCTTGATGTCTGCATGGGAGGGAGGGTAGCTGAAGAGCTCATCTTTGGTGAAGATAGTATTACGACTGGTGCTAGTAATGATCTCCATACAGCCACAGAGCTTGCTCATTACATGGTATTATTTCTTAATCTTTCAAGTATACGTGTATGGTATTTTGACAATATATGCTTGACTATCTGCTGCCTGGCAGGTGTCAACTTGTGGAATGAGTGATGCAATTGGCCCAGTGTCTGTCAGAGAACGGCCAGGTTTTGAGATGCAGTCAAGAATAGATGCAGAAGTACGCTTCCTTGTGCAAGTTATTTCATACTTTTACTGGTTCAACGCTATAATGTTTCTCAAAAATGTTTACCTTACGAAATTCAGGTGGTCAAACTCTTGCGAGATGCTTATGATCGTGTTAAACGGTTGCTAAAGAAGGTTTCTCTCATGATCCATGATTTTTCTTAATCTTCTCACATAATACTCGTTATCAGTCCTCATGAGATTGCAATGCAACTGCAAAGAGAAACTTTGATGCTATCTACATGTAGCTATATGTTAATGAATCCCTGTTAAAAACTCAGTGTGAAAGTTAAATTACGCAAATGCTTGCTCTACTTAATTCCACTCTCTGAAACTGGATTTTTGCATAAACATAATAATAAATAGTTCATTGATTTTTAATCAGAGAATTTATTGTAGTGAGGATGTTTGCATGTACTGCAATAATTTCTCAACTGTCTCCAATTTACAGCAAAAAAATCTGTTTATTTCTAACAACTCAACTCAGATTAGTGGATATAAAGATACATATGCTTAGTGTTAAGCTAGATCTCAATTGCAGCAGTACCCTCTTTGTTCCTAGCACAAGTATGCAACCAATATGATTGTTCCTTAGCAAATTTGCGTACACCTGCTTACTTTTCTGGATCAGGGCAGTGTAATGGTGTGCTACTAACCTGCTTATGATTTTTTTTTCTTTTTTTTACAGCATGAAAATGCACTCCATGCGCTAGCTAATGCGCTTCTTGATTGTGAAACCCTCGGTGCAGATGATATCAAACGGGTCCTCAATCCCCACCAAGAAGTCAAAATATCTGAACAGCAAGAGGAGCTTGCTTTAACCTGAAAGGATGAGTTTACATTTTAGTAGTCTTTCCTCGGTGTAAAGTAATGTACAGTAATGCAAAGATAGGCCAATTTTTAACTTTTGATAGTTTTTGGTGCATATTAAGTGTTCAGAAGAAGTCATTCTCGTCGATTCACGTTCAACTTTTGCAGGGAGGAAAAATGTCCTTACTATGGGATTAGTTTTCTGAACATGGGCGATCTATTGCCACATTTGAGTAGAAAAAGCTAGAAAACATATGCTCAAGTAGGGATGGGATCTGCAGAGGATTTAAAGTTTTCTCCTTTTTTTTTTCCTTTGACAGTAGTTTTTATAGTGAAATATTTGTACAAAACATGAAGGTCGATGTATTAAGGTATATTTTATTCTTTAGGCGAGGAATTTTTTTTAGGTGACTATTTATTATGTATCGGCTAGGAATAAGAAATTGATTAATATTTTGACACGGTTGATTCGATGCTTTTCTTTCCCGTCGATGTCGATGTCGATATCGAGGGATTTTGCACCACTTATTAGTCCAATCGAAAGAGATAAAGTCATAGGGAACAAAAACATCCATGCCATTGTCACTCACAAAAATCACTATCCCCTATAACAAAGCACAACCTAACTACCACAATCCAACTCTCACTTCGAATTGACTCAATAGGCACACTCTTTATGGCTTCAAAAGTATGATTCTAATTTTTTATATAGTCTAATTGTCATGCCCGGTTTCAGCCAAAGCTCGTTGGGCCGAAGGGAGGCCTAAACCTAAGCCCACGACAGATTAGAGCCCGCTCGCGAAGAGAAAAAGCCCGGTCAACATCAGAAGTTGACTCGAGCTCGTGCGCCGCTGAAACCACATTCTCACCGCTCGCGTCGGAAGCGGACGACGACGCCGAAACCTGCGAACGATGCGGAGGACCCGGACGGCGGCAAGAAGGGCTTAGGACGACAAACGCGGACGCGGCTCACGGCACCGGCGAGAAAAGCGGACGCGGCTGCCCCGATTTGGCAACGAGGACGAAGTCGCGAGTGATGCAGAGTGTAGAGGCAGCGCCTCTTCTTTAAAAGCCGGAAGGGAGCGAGCGTTGAGGAGGATCTTGATCCAGCGTCTTCGAGCGAGCTTGGGAGAGAATCGAAGCTTAGGGAAGCTTCGATCGGAGTTTACGACGTCGGGGAAGACGCCGACGTCGAGAGGAGTTTTAGCGCTTGTAACCGGCGTCAGGGGACGACCGGCGAGGGAGAGAGAGGGGCACCGGCGGGCCAGAGGGTCGTCGGCGTAGAGAAGCTTTGTAGTTTCCAGTGAGTTATTGAAAGTTTTCCTTTCCGCTCCTTGATCTCCTCTGTGTTGGCGATTCCGGCGTTGTCTCTCGTCGACGGCGACGACGGTGATCAGCCAGTGGCGACCGGCTGAAGAGAACGAAGGACGGTGGTCCTTCCCTGCCAGAACAGCTTCCCCGGCGAGCTGAGTACAGACGACGCGAGGCGGCGTTCGAATTAGCGACGGACGAAGACGACGACACAGCTTCGGAATAACACGGCGGAAATCGATTTCCACCTTCCACCGAAATCGATTTCGGAATAACACGTCACGACGACATCATCAACAAAATTAATCGGCGAGCGGCGCGGTGGAATTCGGTGATTTGAGCGTTGACTGGATTAGGTCAAAATTGGGGTTTGACCTGAGTTCCAACTTTGACCAAGGTAATTCTTGACTAAGGTATTTTAAAATTAGGGTTTTAGATTTCTCTAATTAGGGTTAGAGTTTTCTCTGAGTGAACTGTAATTTGGGGGATAAAATTTAATCGGGAAGTTAGGATTTTCAATTTTGGATCGGAAATCCTAGAGAGTTCGCCCTCTGTTGTTCCGTCGGACAACCCTGAGACAACGGATAAACACTGATTCAAGACTGATCCGATCGGGGCATGACACTAAGTGAGTTGATGTATGACTCCATTTAACACATGCTTTGTTCAAGGCATATCACTAAGTGAGTTGAGTATGCTCGCTCATGCGATGACATCTCTCTTCAATGTATGCTACGACCTCTCTTTAGGGATGTCAATGGGTCGGGTACCCGCCTGTTTTGGCCAAACCCGAACCCGACCCAACCCGCCCCAAACCCGAACCCGTTTAAATTAAAATATTTATTTTTAAATTATTTTTTTTATAAAATATAACTATAAAATAATAATAATAATAATATATATATATATATATATATATATATATATATATATATATATATATATATATATTATTATTATTATATATAATCGGATATTGGGTACCCGCGGGTACAATGTGTCACGCCCCGGTCGGATCGGCCTAGAATTAGCGCTTATCCGCTTCCTAGAGCCGTCCGGCGGAATACCGGAACGTAACTCGCCCTAGAGTTTCCGACCCGAAATTGGAAACCCTAATCTCCCTGAAGAATTTTTATCCCCAAAATACAATTCGCACGGAGAAAACCCTAACCCTAATTTAGAAATCCGGAAAAGAACGGAACCCTAAATCAAATACCTCTTCTGATTTTGACCAAAGTCAAAATCACAGCGTTGCTGACGTCGGCGTGACGTCAGCCCTTGCTCGAAATCTCGCCGCGCCGCTTTTGCCGTTTGATTCCGTCCGATGACGTCACTGAAAATTTCGCCGCCTGCGAAATTTTGCCTCGCGCCGCTGACGTACGCCTTACGTCAGATGCGAAATCGAAATCTCGAAATCGAATTTGCCAAATTCAATTTCGCTGAGTTGACCGATGCCGAAGTTGACTTCCTCGTTTCGAACGCCGCCTGCGTTCGAACGAGCACTGTTCTTCTTCTTCGATCGTCCGACGCCGAGCGCCGCCTGCGCTCGCGACTCGCCGTCCGCCGTCGACGACTGCCGCTGCCGGAAATCTCCGCCGAAGACGCTGAGTAGCACCACCAACTCAGAAACAGAGGAGGTAAGGAAAGAAAGCTTTTATTTCTTTACTCGAAGATACAGCTTTCGCTTGCCGGCGACCCACACCGGTGCCCTCGTTCCCTCCCTCACCGGCGAACCAATCGCCAATTACAGTCTCTCACTCTCGTCGAAGCTTCACCATGCTTCGTTGCTGGTCACTAATGGCGGATGATGGAGTCGAAGCCTCCCTCGCTCCTCGTCTGCTCCTCTTTATAGAGGACGGCCGCCGCCGCCTCTTCCCGATTTAGGGCTTCCAACGCCCGATTCCGTCGCTTCTCCCGTTGTCGCCGCGTCCGAAATCTTCGCCGCGACCGCATCGCCCGCTCCCGCTTGCGCCGTTCATCGAATCTCGCGGAGACGACGCACGAGCGTCGTCCGCGTGGTTCGACGAACGAGACGCGAGCTCGCGTCTCTCATCCGATTCGGGGTCAACGCCCCAATGTTGACCACGGATTTGGGTTATCTGCAGCTGTGCACCTGGATTTGGGCTTGATCCCGGGCTTGGGCCAGACCGGTTGAACCGGGGCCTGACAATTCTCCCCCGCCCAATTTGGACATCGCCCTCGATGTTTCTAACGGGCGGATCCTGGAGAACCATCGCTCCGATCCTCAAAGCACCAATCCGCGGTTGCTCGATTTCCTCAGCCTCCACGGCTGGTTCCTGTGCCGCCATTGCCATAAGTTTCTGTTTATTGGGACAATCCTTCACCCAGTGAGGACCGCCGCACCAGAAACAACCATGTGGCTTTTGCTCTCGTCGTCCCGGAGAACCCTTGTTCTGCCGGTAGAATGGTCTACCCCTCTCTTGAACTCTAGCTCCCGGCGGTGTGCGTGGGGAGCCGCACTGAGAGCCGCGCTTTGGTGGTGTCTTGGATTTCTTTGGTGGTGCTGGTTTGAAATTTCTGTTGTCCACCAGAGATTCAGCCACTGCCGCAGCCGCCCTCCAGTCAACTGGCTCGCGACGTCGGACCTCTGTCTCTGCCCATGGCTGAAGGCCCCGGAGGAAGAAATACCTCCTATCGTCCTCTGCCATGCCCGGAAGCTCCAGCATCAAAGTAGAGAAAGCCCGGACGTACTCCTGGATCGAGCCCGTATGCCTCAGCCGATCCAGTTTGCCACGCGCCTGATCCGCTGAGTTTCCGGGAAGAAACTGCCGCCGCAGTTCCTCACGGAAAGTCTCCCAAGTCCAGCCAGTCGTCCCTGAGGTAGAGCCGACTTTGGTTCGCCACCAAAGCTTCGCGTCGCCTGTAAGATAGGCGATGCACACCTGTACCCGATCTCCTGCAGAAATATGGTTAGCTGAAAACAGTTGCTCCATATCCCAGATAAAGTTTTCGACCTCTCTAGACGATCGAGCCCTCCCGAACGTCGCTGGGTCTGGCACGCGCATCCTCGGTTTGGGAGCCTCCTGCTCCACCGGTGCTGGTTTCGATACTTGCGCTAGGGCTAAACGCAGTACCCTTACTTCAGCGTGCATGTCCTCCTTCATGCGAGCCATCTCTCCTGGTAGATGGATCAGACCCCCCATGGTCTGTTGCATGATCTCGATCTGCAACCTCTGTTGCTCAATCTGCAACCCTTGTTGCTCGATTTGCAACCTCTGCTGTTCGATCAGCAATTCCTGATCCTCCACAGTCTTTTGGAGGTTTTCCACCTGTGGAATCATCCCATTATCTCCACCACTGGCCATACCGAGCACCTGCTCGATCTGAGCAATGCGATCACCCTGGTTCACCATCTCTTCAGGATCAGCCGTCTCCTTGGCCTTTCCTTTATCCTGCCTGGGTCGGGCGTCCTCTGACGCTCCTCTAGCAGTATGGGTGATTTTCTGGAACTTCAGACCTTTCCTCACCTTCGAGGGTGAGGCTGAAGGTGCCGTGTTTGCTAGAGCACGTTAGCCTGCTCTGATACCTGTTGTCACGCCCCGGTCGGATCGGCCTAGAATTAGCGCTTATCCGCTTCCTAGAGCCGTCCGGCGGAATACCGGAACGTAACTCGCCCTAGAGTTTCCGACCCGAAATTGGAAACCCTAATCTCCCCGAAGAATTTTTATCCCCAAAATACAATTCGCACGGAGAAAACCCTAACCCTAATTTAGAAATCCGAAAAAGAACGGAACCCTAAATCAAATACCTCTTCTGATTTTGACCAAAGTCAAAATCACAGCGTTGCTGACGTCGGCGTGACGTCAGCCCTTGCTCGAAATCTCGCCGCGCCGCTTTTGCCGTTTGATTCCGTCCGATGACGTCACTAAAAATTTCGCCGCCTGCGAAATTTTGCCTCGCGCCGCTGACGTACGCCTTACGTCAGATGCGAAATCGAAATCTCGAAATCGAATTTGCCAAATTCAATTTCGCTGAGTTAACCGATGCCGAAGTTGACTTCCTCGTTTCGAACGCCGCCTGCGTTCGAACGAGCACTGTTCTTCTTCTTCGATCGTCCGACGCCGAGCGCCGCCTGCGCTCGCGACTCGCCGTCCGCCGTCGACGACTGCCGCTGCCGGAAATCTCCGCCGAAGACGCTGAGTAGCACCACCAACTCAGAAACAGAGGAGGTAAGGAAAGAAAGCTTTTATTTCTTTACTCGAAGATACAGCTTTCGCTTGCCGGCGACCCACACCGGTGCCCTCGTTCCCTCCCTCACCGGCGAACCAATCGCCAGTTACAGTCTCTCACTCTCGTCGAAGCTTCACCAAGCTTCGTTGCTGGTCACTAATGGCGGATGATGGAGTCGAAGCCTCCCTCACTCCTCGTCCGCTCCTCTTTATAGAGGACGGCCGCCGCCGCCTCTTCCCAATTTAGGGCTTCCAACGCCCGATTCCGTCGCTTCTCCCGTTGTCGCCGCGTCTGAAATCTTCGCCGCGACCGCATCGCCCGCTCCCGCTTGCACCGTTCGTCGAATCTCGCGGAGACGACGCACGAGCGTCGTCCGCGTGGTTCGACGAACGACTCATCCGATTCGGGGTCAACGCCCCAATGTTGACCACAGATTTGGGTTATCTGCAGCTGTGCACCTGGATTTGGGCTTGATCCCGGGCTTGGGCCAGACCGGTTGAACCGGGGCCTGACACCATGGGAGTAAACCCGAACTCGACCCGATTAGCTAATCGGATACCCGAACCGGCTATAAATGGGTCGGGTCGGGTACTCGCAAAGTCGGGTACCCATTGACACCCCTAGCTCTCTTATCTACCAGTGAAAATCCTCAATTGCGAAGTTCTTTATTAGTTAACGGAGTGTCCTCTCATCCACCGAAGAGTCAGAGTAGAAGCTTGCCCCAATTAAAATTAATTATCAACCAAACCTTCACAATCATTTATGCAAGTACTCACTCCAAGACAAGTTAATCACCCCAAAATCAACAATTCGCAGACAAAACAAATAATAAATGCACAGCAAAAAAAGATATTAAGACCTTAAAAAATTATGTTCTTGAATCCATAGAAAGAAGAAAATTATGTTTTAATTATTATTTCCATTATGGATTTCTTCCAAGAAAACAGTAAAAATAAAGCTAATGGAGGAATGAAAAAAATACTTGATGCAAACCTAAATATCATAACCCAAACATATAATACAAAAACAAAACAACCTTTCAAAGGGCACTTATATCTGAGAAGTCAAATTATCACACTAGTTTAAATCATAGTTTAAGGTTTCGGTCTGACAACTCAGTTTGGTCAACTGTCAAACTATAAACCTGTTAGAATATCATAAGCCAAATATATAATACAAAAACAAAACAACTTTTTAAAGACTTATTATCTTTAAGAAGTTAAATTATCACACTAGTTTAAACTATGGCTTAAGGTTTTGGTCCGGTAGCTCAATTCGGTTAGCTACCATACCAGTATGAACTTATCGGTACCAGTCAAAAATCAAATGAAATTGGCGCTTCCACTCCCGCCCGCTCGAAGCTCCTGCTCCCTCGCTTGGCCTCCCACTCCTGCTCGAAGCTCGCACTCTCGCTTGAAGCCGCCACGAGCTCATGGAGCTTCCACCGCCAATTGGATCTCCAGCTCTCGCCTACACTCTTGCTTTCACCAACTGCATGCTCCGAGCTCGGTGGCTCATCGGACTGGTATTGAACCGAAATTTCAGCTGGTATGGACCAAAACCTTACTCCATAGTTTAAACCTTTGACAATGAATGAACACATAGTAAAATAATGACAAAAATAACAATTGAAATTTATGTATGATGTGATAGATGGCATGTGGTACCTTTTATGCATAAAATTAACAGGTGCAGACATTATCCTCCCCAAGATGACCACCGTGTAGGGGGCATTAATAAAGACAAACTTGGATGCATCTTAGAAATCCACTCAAGCATCATGTACTATTCAAAATCAAGTTACATAGCCCCTAACAAGTTAAATTCATATGATAGCTGATGCCGTTAGAGCACTCATCTTAACTTACTTGAGAACTACTTGAGTAATTCAAAACTCCAAAAAAAACAACCTTCCTATGTGCTTGAATCATTTAAGATCTACTCGATTGAGAGGCTCCTACGAAATAATCCCCCCATGCCTTCCCCACATGGGCCATACGATTGGAAATTATTGATGAGACATAAGCTCATGTGCAAAATTATGTTAGAGAAGTATCCCACACTCATGTAAAGACGACCATGCCATAACTAAATGCAGTCGCAAAGTATCCATTAGGATATGCATTAAAAGTATATACAAACCTTATTTATATTCACTAATATAAATATTTCTCTCTAAAGTCAGTTTTATCGAAATAATAAATAAGATTATCGTCTCACATACCAACTACCAATAAATTCTATCTTCACTTACTAAACAAACCAGATTGAGTGAATAGATGTAATCAAATCGGATTAAAACAAGAGCAATATTTCGTAATTATAAAGAGCTTTGGATTAAGGTTTCAAATTTAAATTTTTAGAACCAATAATCCTCTTGATAAATTGCTTCAAAAAATGGTTAAAGGAATCTATCATCTCCTTTCGGATGTCACTGATTTGATTTAGCTTAATAACTACTTTCGTAGCTTATCAAACTAAATTAGGTTCTATGATATATTTTACTCCTTAAGTAATTATTAGCCACTCAAGGTCTAATTCTTAATGGTTTAATTATAGATTTTCTAATACTCTAAAATCACTTTTAGTGTATTTTATCATATCTAAGATCATGCAATTATTTGGCTAGAATAGGAACATGTCAATCAATCATCCATAATTAAATTAACTTAAATTTGATTAATAAAACTAGAAGAATAACAAGTTAATGATAAAAAAAAGTTAGAATGAGTTGCTCCCCATATCCCTTACAAAACTCATATTAATTAGCACAAACTCTTTATAAATGATCAGATGAAGATAATAAATGAATTAACAACATCCCCATGCAAGATTGCTATAAAATTCACTTGTACTTTTCTGTGCAATGATGATCACAATCGGTGACTGTATTTGCGTTTGTTGACTATGACTTCTCCGCTTTGCCAGGAAGGAAGGGTTCTTTGATTCTCCTTTGATTCTTCTTAGAACTTGCGAAAAACACTTGCATACTCCTCTCCTCACTTCTAATTAAGTGGTCTATTCCTCGATTTCTTTTCGGAATTGAGTTTTAATTCTCTCAGCGAAAAGTAGGGGTGCTACTCTTAGGATTTTTTGCTTGAAAATCTCGTTCTCTCCTCATATTAGCCTTTGATACGATGATATAATCCTCTAGGAAGTCTCTCTTACTGCAAATCCTTCAATTTCCATAGTCAAATCCGCCAAAATCGCATTGGAATTGTGCCAAATAATTTGAGCAAATAAAATTGGGTCGCGGCATATTCACGATCGGTGATGGCTCATAAAATCTTCTTCTTTTTTTTTTTTCCTTTTTAGAACTTGACATTCATCAATCTTGCTATGTTTGTGAATTATTCTTCATGAAAATCATTAGTTTTGGACTTTTTTTATCTAAAATACAGAAAGCTATAGATTTCTCATCAAATATAATAATTAGGCCAAAAATAAGAATAAAGTGATAATTAAGGCCTAATTTAGCAATTAAATGACATAAAAATTTTTATATAACTTTATGTCATCACCCCTCATATATGAGGGATCGGTAATCTCTCCTTTAAATCATTTGTAGCTATATTCTCAAAATAGAACTCATGTAAAATCTTCTCAAGGCATTAATGGAAATAATTTGCCCAACATACTCCGGTAACTTAAGTATTGGAGTAAGGACTCATATTTCAAACGAATCCATTTAAATCGAAGAATGGAATCAGCTAAGTACTCATCACTCAAATAACCACGTCATATATCTAATGGCATATGTAGATGTATACTTACAAACATAATAAAAATTCTGTATATGAACTTATGTTTACTGTTGTATTTTTTTTTCTACACCTATTTGTATATGAATGACAAATTTTTAGCTTTACAATAACTTATCGAACTTTGATCTGAAAGTGTATGAGTATAGCTATAGACGCATTATTTCGTTTTTAAAATCAAATTCTGCATTTCAATGTGGCAGTTTATCATTACTATAATTAAAATATTTTTTGTGTATCTGGCATTGGATAGAATTCTACAACATATTTTATTTTAAGAACCAGGCATTTGGATTTTTGAGTACTTCCAAAGACACTCGAACTGATGGAAAGCCAATCACAAAGTGTCAGTAAATTATGATGCCATGGAACTTCACAATTTCGTTGTAGTAACACCAAAATGTGTACAGTTACAGTGTTAGCATCAAACACGCCACATTTTTTCTAACAGCATGGAACCATGGTGTTCAAACCTAGTTTATTGATATACATACCAACCCCTTTGTGAGTGCTATTATCTGGCAAAATAAGCTGATCCTTTAAACACCTATTTTCAGACGGTTAAGCACAAGTAGAGAAAGATTTAAAAAGAGATATGAACAAGAATTCGTCAAATTCACTAATCAAGCTTTGAAAGAGCCACAGTAGCTCATAGTGTTGTAAACCTCATCTTGGCACTTGTTTCCAGTTCCGTTAATCAATAGGTTGTGTGCTCTGTACGAGCAAACGCTCAGAGACATCAGCTAAAGATTTGAGGTTGCATTTAATCAGAGCCTCCACGAAGAAGCATGTCTCATCCTTGGTGTTTCCTTCGGGCACATCAACTACGAAGGATTCTATAACAAGTGTTCCCGGCCTACCATCAATGACCTCAGGATGAACAGTTATAATGGAAGAGTAATTCTGCAAGTGAAGCAACAAGTCAAACGGCCAATCACAATCCATTCAGAGAGGCGAGGAATACTCAAAAAGAAAAATCCACAGAACCAATTATTCATCCCATTCCACATTGTCCAACAAATAAGATTGGCTGATAAATATCATAAGATCATTGTGCAGGAAAGCCGAGAGAAACAATTCACCAAACAAAAAAAAGGGGTTAAAAAGTATTCACATATAATTATCATAATATCAGAGAGAAGTTGATATTTTATAGATTCATCATTGTACTTTCTAGTTTTAAATCCTTCAGCATTTGATCAGTATCAAATTCAATCCACTTATGAATTCATAAATGAAAATTAAGCTAAAGGAACAGCTGGTGATATATAGCAAATGGATAAGATAATGGAGTTATGTACTGAAAGACAATGTTCATTGCAACAATGAATGGAATCTCTTTTCTTTTCAAAACAAGAAAGTACTGCCTATTTTACTATATGAAGATGACAAATAGTAAAAGCTGAACAGTTGGCTGCCAGCATCTTCTCCAAAACAGGATACATGTGCAGCAGAATGTTGGAAATTGACAATTATTGTCGCCTTTTACTGGCGACAGAAGAAAGGAAAAAAAAAAATCTATGCTGGTGTAGTTGAAGGTTTTATTGCATCCACAATGTTCGCATTAAAATCACAAAGGGTTGTAAATGGCAACCGCCCGTTGCAATGACTACTTGAACATGATATAAAATTTGAACTAAAACATGTTTGATCGCCAATTTATGTATCCCAAACACATGCGAAGACCAATTATGATTTAGTGCCTATCATTTTCAAGTTCAAGTGAACTAATCATATGCTTTGTTCATATGAAATAGTGTTGATCCAATATTCCTCTTATTTTAATAAAAAAACCCCCGAAAGAGGGCCTTGTAATTCATTTCCGTCTTTTGACAAGCTCTTAGCCTAAATAAGAAGCTAGTAACTAAAACCAGTCGAATCCCATAGTTTATCATGCCATTCAAAGAAGCGAATTTATCTAATAGAGGAAATCACGCTAGTGCGAAGCAGATCATAGTAAAAGAAATGTGGAGCAGGAAAATATTATTTACCATTGGAGATAGGCTGCATAATAAGATATCAAATGAAAAGGGGAGAACAGATTACAAACCGTAAGTCTGTGATCTCCACCTACAATCTTGATGCTGAGGACGTGTTCATCGTCATCAAGGATTTCCAATCTTTCCATGCTTGTTGTTGCCGGCAACCCTGATTTGACATTAACTTCTCGGACACTGCCGATCTCCATATCACCCTGCACCACGCATCTGCTTACGAAGGGCTTGTACTTCTGTGGCTGATCAAACCTCCTGACCAATGACCAAACCTGCAATAAGAACCATGAAAACCAATCCAACGCTTCCTTCGGATCAAGAACCGAATTTCTAAAGCAGTGTCATTGACACAGTGACGGAAGAGTACGAACAACAAGAAGTTGGAAAGTAATCCACAAGCAATTAATTCGCGACCAGACATAATTTTGTTGCATTTAAGAAACCCACAGGTGCAGTTATTAAACCAATGCCAAAAAAATCTGCTTCAATTATGAAGCGAGAAATTTGTTTCCTCAAAGACCTTTTCTTCTCCGCCCTTTCTTATCAATGCTCGAAACTACAAAATCAAGAAAAAAAACTCGAAAGCCGTACGAAATCATAACGATTCATTAACGAAGGAATTGCTAGTAGAACTCGCTTACTCCACCCCACAAATCTCCAAATCGACCAACTCTAGATCAGCTCGATTCCCACAAGATGCAGATACGAAAGATGAGAGACGGAGAGAAGCGAAGGAAGCCAATGGGAAAGGAAGATACGTGGTGGACGGGAGCCCTGATGTGCTTAACCAGATTGGAGCTGCATTGCTTGTCATTGATCTCGTGCCTGTGGAACCTCCGCACGTACTCCTCCGTCACCGATCGGCATTCAACACTGCCGCCACAGTTCATCTTGTCGCACCGCCAACTCCCACTGCCGACCTCCTGCAGATCTCCAACCCCTCTCTCTCTCTCTCTCTCTGTTTCTGTGGGGGAGCAAATTATGCAACCCCCGCTTGGGCGAAGCTTATCCTCTCCGCTGTCTTGCGCACTATTTCTATAAGCCTTTTTCGCTGCACGGGACTCAACTCCCCCGCCCTAAAAAAGGAAGTACTTGGGATCCCCTGAAAACAGTCCACTGCATCACGTCTTACAATCCTACACGTGGCGCCACTATGCTCTATGCTTTTAGGCATCTTCGGATCACTCGCCCGAATATTCACTTCTCCATCTCCATCCTCATTAGCGGGTCCCACGTTCGTCAGTACAGTTAGCTCCTTGTGCTTCCTAGGGCCGTGCAATGGGACCGCGCCACGTATCGAATTGTAAGAAGCAAGGCGCGGGTGATAAAGCTCGTGGTTCTTTCTAATTGCGGGAGTGCACCATGCAATTTACAACGAGGGCTGCAGGGGATTGATCAGTCCCCGAAGCTGAGAGGCACGTCCCCATCCCCACGAGCCTGCGCATTATTTGGGGTGGGGGAAGAGGGGAAGAGGACTCAAATATAAACAGGAAATGTAGGTGCGCCCATCGAAATTGGAAACTCAAGCCTGTTAAGTATCACGTTTCCGGCATGCCAATTTTCATTTATTAATTCAAAATTAAGCGGACCAGCTCGAGGGTCAGTCAAAAAGCATGCCAGCTGGGATTAATTGAAGCTAAAAATCACCCGGGCTCAAAACTTCAACGAAATATGACTTGCACGCTTAATAATCACTATAATTTATTATATTCTATATGTATATATATTAAATATATGAATTTTTTTTTCTCATAGGTATGATTGAGCCATACACTTTTGTCAAATTTTTGACACTTTTGATTTTATATAAATAGAAATTAAAATAAAATCACTACAAACATTTGCAATCGAGACCCAAATTGGAATGACTCCAGTGGGAAAAAAAGGAAGGACGGCTACACATATTGTAAAATGGAGACGGATCGTTGACTAACTAGGAACGCTTGCCGCTGTCGCCATTCAAAAGTCAACGGTCTTAAATGTTCTCCCTTGGTGTGGAAAAAAGAGAGCGCGACTTGGGTGGAACCGTGGAAAAAGGAGAAAGGGAAGGAGAAAGGGACTGGCTCGGTCGCAAGATTTTGTGGATGGAGTTGTCTTTCAGCGCAGCTTTCACTTCACGAGATGCAGCTCGGCGGCCCCGTCCGCTCGAATATATCCAGCGGCATAATTTTACGAAATAATTGCTCGACTTTGTGGATCAGATTGGATTCTGTTCTTTTTTTTCTTCTTCTTTATTGCCTTCTCTTCGAATCGTACGTCACGAAACATGTGGCCATATATAAAAGAAATAAATTTTACTTGTACTCCCTTGACGTCAGACAATTAATTCGGTTTGACTAAGATATATCATATTGATTTTTTTTACTAGATGTAAATCGTACAACTCATTAACGATGTGAATTAATTTAATAAAAAATAAAAGTTCCATTTATTCTTCAGAACCTATCTGGTATCAAAAACTTGTATGCTTGCAGTAATTTTTTATTCAGATGTCTTTGAGTTTTTTTTTTTTTCAATTACCATATGAATCAAGTTGATATATTGGGAGCATATCTTTTTTGTTGCACACTTGCACCTCCTATTTCTTTCAGTATTAGGACAACAAAAGGATTAATATCATAGATTAATGTGCAATGTAAAACAAGAGTGAACCACCCGAAAATTAGTAATGTAACATTTTTAAAGGCATATTCTTTCAAAAGTGCACGTAAAAATTTAAAATATATCGAGATCTTTTTAAAAACACCGCAAATGCAAGACAAATTTTTTTTTTTTAAAAAAGACTATTTTATTATTTCAAGGGTCCTCAACGTGATAAGCTTGCTGCTTGAACGTTGGATAATTTTTTTTCTTTTTTTTTAAAAAAAATTACTACATGTATTACAAGTATATCCTTGCAAGAAAGGCCATCTTTGTACCGAAAAGAACACACAATCGTTTGTTGAAATACAAAGAGTTTTGAAAACATAAAAAAGGCATGATAGAAAACTTCGCCTTTTAAATTGAAACTTCCACTTCGTTTTTTTAGTGATTCAGTGTCATGAAAAGGTAAACTTAATTAATCCAATAAATAATATTCAAACTATAGGGGACAAAGTACACTAACTTAAGAACTAGAGGAATTAACCCCATACAATAAAATGCCACAATTTTGTATCTTCTTCTGTTTTCTAGCTCAAAAATAACGATTCTACAGACGGCAGTGAGATCTTCCAAACTCCAGGATCTAAAAACTGCATGGCTACTATATGACTTTAACAAACTTATATAAAATAATCAGGATGTTCAGTGGCGCTTTGTTATCACTTGTAAATAAATTAATAAATCAAATCAGTTCGGGAATGATTAGCGCAAGACTCGATGACAGATTCAATGGCTGCTGATAAAAGAAGGCACTCAAAATGTACCCACAAGGGAAGGTAGTCGAAATTGGGGAAAATTGCATCTGCCAATTACTAGAGGTAGTCTCGACATGGAAATCAAGATATCAATCAAGACTAGTTAATTGCCAGAGTTTGAGGGGAACGTGGTGACAGCGGCAAAGCTAAATCCTTTTTGTCATGGTGGAATCTAACTACGATGCATGTTATGTTGTCTGCACTGCCACGAGAAAAGGCCGTTTCTGTCAACTTCCGCGCTGCAGCTTCAGGTTCTTCTTCCATTCTCACGAGCGCGATGGCGCCCTGAAAGACGAGCATGGTATATGAAAAGCGATATACAATTACTGAACAAATTAAAATGCAAGTAGAACCAACTGCAACATCTGAGCAAAAAGGTCTGCTTTTGAATCATGGAGTGAAACAAAGTGGGCTGGGATTCAAGAACCCATCTTCCAGAAACATTTTTAATGGAACAATCATCCACCTTGATAAACAAGATGAAATGAAAATGGTCCACTGGACCATTGCTAACGTTAACTGTACAGCTGGTAGTTACCATCTCTACTAGAGGAAATGTGGCCGAAACCAGATCCCACGATTGCAAGTCCGCAAATGGCCAAAACAGCAAGGCAAACTCACTATTATAACAAAGGTTCAACGAATTTACTTGTTGAGCGGATGTTAGCCTTGTGATGAAAGTACTTTAACGAGTGCTATCACTAATGCCAGTTATTATAGAATTAACACTTTTTTTTAATCAGGTTCTCAGCATGATAAAGAGACTGGTGGTGCGGCTGTGCTAAAAAGTAAGATTAAGTGGAAAGCTTCTCCGGACAAAGAGGGCAAGGGCAGATGTAACTTTCGAATCTTGGAAGTGCTTAGGGAAAGGAAAAGGCACCAATATAAATATAATGAATTGAACAAGGATTATACATGGGTCTAAAGGTATCCCTAGAGAACTACTTACTAGAGGAGACTGCTATCAGTGGACAGCATCTAAAACACCAAATTGCATAGTATTGGTTGGTTATTATCCTGCTTATAGTGCTATGGAGAATGAGGATAAGGTGACGACAAATGAAACTTGCATATACAGATATATCATGCATACCAAATACGACCCTACATGAGGAACAGCTAGCAATCCAAGTCGGTTAGACTGAATTTTGTCATAGTTACACTCTTTACCACGATGATCAAGGTCAAGGGCACAGGCCTCACCGATCACTGTAGCCTGAGCCCAAACTCCAGCCAAGTTTCCATGTGGTCATGCACGGCAGCGTGCATTCTTCTTTGTCAAATTGCCCTCATATTTGCAATAGCCAATAGATAAGGAATTACGTTCGTGAAGCTCGTGGTGAACCATTTGTGTCATATTATAGAAAGAGAATTCACAGCAACCACAGTTCAGCTGCATCAATAACTGTCACATGAAAGTCTTATTAAGAAGAGTAAAATTCCCAAGTCCCCTACTAAGTGTCTGATTTAGCAGGAGGCTATGATAAATTTATATGGAATTTAATAGCGAACATTATTCTTCATATGTAATGTGCATATCAATGCTAATCATATTCATCAGAAACGTCAATCTAAATTAATCTAACCTCATTAGTTACCACGTCCCACAGACCATCGCTGGCCAAAACCAGAAATTCCAATTCCGCATCCACTACTTGTTCCTGAAAGGATGAAGTCTACAAGTTTGAGCTTTCTGTACAGCATTAGGGAACTCGGCCATAAAACATATAGAATAAGAAAGTACTTAACGCAGATCATTTCATAGTTAAGCTTCAGCTCAAAGCAGAGACTAGTATTATTAACTGTACTACCAATGTCAATAAAGAATGCCATCACAATGATTACACGTGGCCATGGAAAAGAGAGTATAGCTGTGTATCTCACTAGTCGAGTTATCAGGTAGTACCTGAATCTCAGGCTCTGCTACAACAAATGGTTTTAGAAGGCGGTTACCAAAGGCTCGTGACATTGCCAATACGCCTCCAACCCTCCAAGTGCCTGTGGGAAAAATGCTAACAAATCAATAAATAGCTCAAGCTGTTCGATATAAATACCACCAGTTTACTCTTCAATAAATTTTGGTTTGTTCAGCAGAAAGACTTAACCAATTGAACACTTGATCGACATCAACTGCCCAGGTTTCAGACATTGAGACAACTGCCTGTAAGGATTATATTTTACTTATCTGCCCTAAGTATCAATAGACATTTCTTTCGGTAACTTGTCATTTCCAACACACGAAAAAAATTTCTGATCATTCAGCTAATATCAGAAAGAAATATGAACTACGAGAAATATTGTGTCAGGGAAGCAAACAACAGGACGCCAATGCGCTAATATTTGAAGTTCTAAACAATATTATTCAGGGTGATCGTACACAAAGCACGCAAGTGAAGATTTGCTAACATCATCAGGACAGTTTTACCAGGAAATTTACCAGCCCACATGACGACTCCTCCGGCGTCCTCAATTCTTTTACGCTCATCACTTCTGTTAGGCTTGTGATCATCAGAAAGAGGAATAGCTACAAAAACAGATCTTGATACTTTAGGTACAATTCAGTTTCAAGTTTCAACAACTCTGGAAGAAATATGCAATCCATGCATACATATATATACACACATAATAACAGCTAATAAAAAACAAAAGTAACTCCAGTGTCAGACAGAAAACAAGACATTTGAGTTAGAAACTTTTATATTTCTTTAGAATACCAAATTAGTTTGTGCATGACAGACATGAAAACGAGCTTGAAGCGTTTATGATAAATATGTTTCCATAAGGCGTCTAAGTATTTGGAAATACACAACCCTAGAACTCAGACGTCAGTGATACTAGTTATCGTGCTATAACTATCAAATTTGGAGACACAAGCTACGAATAGCATACCTGTTGTTAACAAAATATTTGCCAGGGCCTTACTGTATGCAGAATGAGATTCCTACCTTTATTATGTCATAAAAACGAAAGAAAATAACTAAAAAAAAATCACCTTTTCCTGCCTTGGATATCACAGCACGTGAATCACCAACATTAGCTACATACAAGTGCTTGCCAATCAAAATAGCAGTAGAAGCTGTCGAACCATCATCTCTGGAAGTATTTTCGGCATCTAAAAAATCTGAATCAGTTTTTTTGTATGTTTCACCTGCAATTTGCCATGAAAAAGTTCATCAGATGTAACAGCTTTAAAAACCAACTGAGAAGTTACATAGTAACAATTATATAAGCTCGTAAGTACTTAATGCAAGCGTTGTATCCGTCATAAATTTTGGGTGCCTTGTGAGGTTTTCAAATAAGTGATCCTTCAAATATTCAGCAGCGCGAGATCCACCATGTCCTGCAATATGAAATAATATATAATATAGAAACACTTAATGCTCAGCCAACTAGGAGTATAATTTTGGAAAGCACAACAGACCATCAAATATTCCAAACAGACCAACTGTTTGTCCATCTATTTTAGATGACTTAAGGTCATAATAGTCCTCCATACTTGCTCTTTTTCCCTTGAAGCTAGAGAACCCACAAGTTAAGTTTCCATCCTCACTGCAAACAGACATATTATTGAACATTCGGACGATTATGGACAAGGTAGGTATCCTCAAAAGTTTATGATTTATGATTAACTTCATATAAATTTTACCAACATGGTAACCAAAATTACAAGAGCAAACCTAAAAGAAAAAAAGGTTATAGGTTTCATCTATTTTTATATTGCCTGCTCGGTCTTCCCTCTCACTGAGCTTTCTAGAAAAAAAATATAACAACCCAAACAAAATTTCCACTCTCTACTGTTAATGTAACTAGTAAAAATTTGAGTAATAAGCAATAACATCACCAAAGAAATAAAATTCTAAGTAGGACACCAGGATTATTGTTTTAACAAAAGATGCCCTTGCCAAAAGATTTTCGGTGAAATTCATTCTACCTAAAAGAGGCATTTATCAAGCATGATTATATAAATCCCACAATATCACTTGTGAAACCATAGGCGTAGTAGCATCCTATATATTCTTAAATGTGGAATCTACCTTTCTCATCCACAGGAAACACTTTTACTGGAAGCATGTGCGTTTATGCTCAAGTACAAATGTCACTATTTTCGTTAAGGTTCCTTTTTAGCTATAGTATAAAGTGAATGTTCAACAACCTCGTAGTCTAGATGCTACGTGATATAAGGACCTATAATGTGGCAGCTTGGTACCAAAATGAACTGAAATATGTTCATATCTGAGAATGTACGTTTGACAATGATCTCCAAAACAATTACCCAATTGCAAATCCAACATTCTCGTTGTGTAAACCCGAAGTAGCATATGGTCACCTTGTTCCTATAATAAAATAGCACTAAGCAGTAGTCTGATGCATGAAAGCAAAGTGTATGAGCACGGCATCCAAACACTATGGATATGATGTGGATCAAATGTTGTCATCCAAGATTGGACTCATGGCTAACTCAATTCTTTGATGAACATGTATACAAAGCTGAACTGTACCTATTTATTGAGTCAGTCAGCTCAATCCTTAGCAAAGAGGGGTGCCAAAAATATTAGGGCATCCTCCCTCCAATATTCAGGTAAGCTTGAAAATCATTAGACAATCAAATATTGTGTGTAAAAGCCTTACCCCTTAAACAAAGGGGTATTTGTACATAAAATCATTTGGTCTTTGGTGTGAACCACTATAAAGACTTCTCCTCCCATGGTGCAAAAGGACATCCACGGGCCACAACTATATTAAATGAAATATAAGTGTCTTGTTCGTGCATGTGGTGCAAGCCTAACTGTCGCATTAAATGCGGTGAGGGCACTCAACTGCAGAGGTGAAGAGAATTAGCCTTTGCATTAAAAATGATGTGGCTAGCATTGAATTTAGCAGTCACCTTTACGTAAGTATGGGGCACTTATGAGCTAGGATCCAACCAATGAAAGTCAAGGTGGCAAGAGTTGGTAGTCAAGGATGACTGCTGAGGGACTTGACTATTGAGCACCTATAGAAGTCTACTGCGTGAGAGATAGCAAAGTGATTCAAGCTCATGTTGGTCTATTGTTGATAGTGTTGACCTTGTCAATTTTGTACTTACTAGTGGCCATCCACATGGTAAATGCGAAGAGAACATCATGACTTTTGCTAGTCCTAATGGGGTTTTACTTTGTATGCCATTTATCTTATTGTACAAAAGGAGAGTGGCCCTTATGTCTATAATATAATGTTGCTTCAACATCCATACCTCTATCATAATGTTTCGTGGTATCAAATTTGTTTCTACTCATCTTAACGCCAACTATAGGTTCAAAGTAAACATCAATGGATGCCTTGTGTTCGATTTAGTTTACTTGACCATGAGATCTATGCAAAGGATCAAACCACCTAAATTGATAAATCTTGGACAATTTTGATTATCCTAGTATCGAGCAACCACTCTTCAATTAAACTCCATTTTTACCTTGCTTCTTTGGTTCATTCGATTAAATCCAAGTGAACTCATTGTCATTTCCCAAGCTGCCAAGGACATGATTTTGAACCAAATAAGGGATGCAGAAAGTTAACACAAATAGTGTCCCTTATAGGAGGTTGAATTATAGAATTGTACAACCACCTCGTTTACATGCACCTAGAGGCATGATTGACCTTTTCTAACCTATTGGTTTGATGATAATTATAAAAGTGACTCAATATTGAATGTTGATATCAAAGTGGTATTCCTCAAACTTTTTATTAGTGAATTGTGTTTTGTTGTCAGCATATGATATTTTTCCACAAGAAGCTTATGACTTTTGTGCACTTAATGTTGATTAAGGATTCAATTTCTACCCATATTGTGAAGTATTATACCGCTATCATAAATTTCTTTACTCTAAATCAATTTATAGCCTCACAAGGTTACAATGTTTCTTCCAAGTTGGGAAGGTGTTACTTAAAAAATTGACTTTCCTAGCATTCCTCTCAAGTTGGTTGCAAAACAACTAGTTGACTAGCCTAAAAGACAGAAAGCCTCAAATGCCATGATTTTATGAAAGAACTCACAAAGCCTGTTTAAAAAACAATGTGTGCTCCATCTGTCGAGGCCATGTAGCTCCAATTATGGAAAAAATATATGAGGAGAGCATGAAGTACACTCTATCAAATTAATCATTTGATATATTTTGGTTGTGGATAGTAGCCCCTTGGATGTCCCTCATTTAAATGCGCAAAGTTGACACACATTTGCCACTTCCTGTTTGATTTCTTGACCAACACCGAGTTGGACGACTAGGTCAAGAATCAAACTTCACAAATGAATCTTGTCTTTAAAGCAGACTAACTTCTTCCCTTATTGCATTCAATTGGCCACAAATAAATGAACGACGATGTTGTCGCTTCAGCCTATGGCCTAGTTGGATGTGTAGGTGATGGATAACTAGAACCATGTCAATGTTTAGCATGTCATTCATACTCCACAAAAGACGCCCAAGTACTTGCTATTCACTATGCAAGTTTATCCTTTTCTGCCAATGGAGGTCGGTTGCTTGCAGAGAACTTGGGTTTGAATGACTTCCTCAATCAGGTCCATTAACTCGAAATGAATTTCTCCTCATACCTCTTGAGGCTCTTGTAGGTCAAAATGTTGTAGTCATTGAGCTCTTGGTGGACATTAAAATTGATGCCAAGTAGCACTCCCACAACTTCTTTAAGTTATTACGGACCACTCCGACCCTATGCTTGGTGGGAAATTTCATGATCATTACATACGTAGATACAATAGCCTTGAGTCGATTGAGAGTTGTAGTCAAGGGCATGTTCACCACCAAAAAGTGACTTTTAACTATCCTCACTCGAAAGGAAGTCTTAATAATGATAGGTCAAGACATACCAATTGGACAAATGGAATCCCTAGTAAATTTGACTAGCAGAAGTCCATCTTCAAGAGCACGGGAAGGTAGATGATGTTGATCGAGTATCTAATGTCCAACGTGTATTGCATGCAAGGGTCATCATGCTTGGCGGCGATAACGAGAACATCATGGCCTCAAGAAGCAGTATCCTTGTAGAAAGTCATGTTTTCGATCTTGCTCAGCTTAAGCCCTCTATGACTGAACTAGTGCTTCTGGTGTAGCAATTCATCTAAGACACACATTGGCCCCTATTTAGCACCGTCTTGTAGAAAGTTGAGTTATGGTTAAAGTAGCCCTTCTAGTGTAGGCCTGCCTTCATTTGGGCTATGTGGTTGAGATGGCAAAAGTGACAGAGCATCTTTGTGAGGCTCATCTTATTGGACAAGATGATGAAAGTTTGTCAATATCAAGTATATATGATGAATAAGGTGATTATGAGATGAACATTTAAGAATTAGATACCTAGATGTTTATAATCCTCCATTAATAGAAATTAATTAGATATATGGTTTTAATTTACTTGGTAAACATATAATTTATTTCTACAAGAAAACGTACATAAAATGGGATAAATGTAAAACTAAAAATAAATAAGACATGCTGTTCTTTGTTCTATTTGCCATATGGAGTTCATTTAGCATCAAACGAGGAATAAAAAAAAAACCAGCTGGACAAGGAGAAGATGAATAGACCAGATAACTTTTCCAAGTGCAAGTACAATCTATATCAATCAGCAAACTTACATGCCTGAGCATGCAATCTGAATTTTTGTCACAAACGAAAAAATGCAAAACGTAATGGACAGTCTAGCACAGGGTATTTGACAGAGAAATAGATTGGAAATGCATACCAAGAATCAGTGGACTTCATGTATATAGAGAGACTTCATGGTTCAATATCAATATTCCAATGGCCCAACTGATGGATAGCTTATGATGATGCATACCAATTTTAAGATCTTCACAATAAAAAAAATTGCCATTTAAGGTGTACAATCCCACTAAATTTCGTAAATTATACAATAATGATACAAGTTATACAACTAGATAGAATTTTAAAAATTACTGCATCCTCTCTCGTATAATCGAATTGATATGCATCTCCTTCCTAGTATTTCATCAATGAATGAAACTTGCATGAGTGAAAATGTGAAGTTCGTCAAGATGTCATTTATATGCAAATGATTTGCTTTTAGAAAGCATTACATGATTCTGAAAGAAAACCAAGCTAGCATTGCATACCAGTTACCTACATCAACCTGAAACACTGAAGCACTACATATCTGTGCATCAATTCCATTACCCAAGAAAAGAAATATTTCATAGACGATGCATAACACTATCTTAGTTGATGACAGTAATATATTCCACCAAAACTATCATTGTACTGCCTGAGCTGTTACGAAGCTTAAAGGAATGTAATAGAGAGTTTTGTTCTAATCTCAAAATTTTCCATGCGAAGACTGATCATTGTTGATGATAGTGATATATTTCATCCACACTATCGTCTTACTTCCTGAAATGATGACAAGATTAAAGGTACGAAATAGAGAGCTTTATTGAATCTCAAAAGTTTGCATGTGAAGATTGAAGAGAGCCACACCAGTAATGTACAATAACTAAGAGCAATTTTTAGGGAAATTTTGGCGGTGATGATGCCAAGAGTAACAAGAAGATTGCCGGAGAAATAGAAAGCATAAAAAGGTCATGAGTCATATCTAGTTTGGCTGACACAAACATGGCAAGAGCTAATTGTATTTAGCATGTTATTCCATTGAACATTAGCTTAGGTATCGGCACCTGCATGAATTGACTACACTAAACATAAGATAACCTAGAAATGTGAACTATTTTAAAATATAAAGAATGCTAATTGCCTGCATCGGCAACTTTTCTAAGACATTTCTCGAAATACCATATTATCAGCCCAAGCATATAGCAAAATCAAGAGAATAGAACTCCAGGGATATTCGGGCCCTTCCCCTTTCCATTCCCCTACACTCAATTTCCATTCCCCTACACTCAATGCCATAGCCTAGTACCTTTCTCATTATTGGCCATATAACTCAATTGGACATATATTCGAAACAATAAACCATTTCAATATTTCTCATACACAAGTGCCTAGGAACAGAACAAGCGTGACGCTAACAACAGTACTACGGAAACCTTTTAATACTGTTTAATATAAGATCTCGCTTTCTTAGAGATAGGAAACAAATACTGCCTGCTTCAGTCATCTTCCATCTAACAAATATCGTCTCACGTCTAGCGTGCCAAAAGGGGAAGAAAGAAATATAAAAAGAAAAAAAATCAGGACCAATAAATTCGAGCAAATGGCTTGCGCGAGAAAAAAAAAAAAAAGAGTCTCGATTTTGGCCACCAAATGAATCTAAAAAAAATAAAAAATACTATGATGATCTACTCATTAAGAGCTAAAAAAAATAAAAAATACTATGATGATCTACTCATTAAGAGCTATCCAACGATATCAAAACCGTCCCAATCTAAATTCTATACAAGAAAAAAAAATCAAAAAATATAATAAAAAATACGCTAGATAGCTTCTACTATAATTCTTAAATTTTTTTTATAAAATTTAGGTCGCGACCGATTTTAACACCGTTAAATAGCTCTTGATGAATAGATCTTCGTGATAATTTTTATTTTTTTTAATTCATTTTGTCCACCAAATCGAAACCCTCCCTTTCTTCTAACTTTTCACAATAAATTGTCTTGTTAGACTACCATACGATATGACAGGTACATAACAACCAAGTACGAATCATAAATGCAATACCAGACAGGAAGCAATTAGCAAAAAGCGGTTGTCTGTCCAGGAGTACGCATAAGAAACATTCGGACTAGTTCTATTGGACAAAAGCTGATGATTTCAGCATTTTCTATGGAGTAAAGAAAATAAACAGACATTCAGAGTTTTGGAGTTAGATTACAAGCATCCCGAAAATTTACCTTTCCCATCCACCACTGGCATAATCAGTTTTTCCTGAGCGATCCTTTTCAGCTGGCGCATTACAAGCAGCTTGAGGCTCCGCGGCTATACCAGAATCCACCATTATCTTCACAACTTCTCCCATCGCCCCGTGCTTCAGATTCGCTCAATTCAAGCTTCTTATCACGAGGCAGAAATCCTCTCTACCTGCGCCTCTCTCGAAATAGCTTACCCCCGCACAATCACATACCGCCAAAGCTGGCCCCTGATACCCTGTCGTGCCAGAACATCTCATGCGACAAAACAAAGAGAAGGGAAAGACAGCGAGCGACAAAACGAGGAAAGCAGTGCAGCGATCCACCATACTTAAGAAGTGTAATGAAACCGAAACAGAAAAGCCAAGCATGATTCCTCTTGGAATCCGATCTAGAAATTTTGTTCAATTTTTTTAAAAAAAAATTAAAGAAACGATCCACAAAACCAAATCGAACGCGAGACGCAACAAGAGGAAACATAGGAGAGTCACCAGTGGAGCCTTGCGATCAAGAAGCCAGTCGATCCGAGAAGGAAACCGACACCATAGAGAGCGGAGCCGAGATCGGCCGAGGCCAGCGCAGCGGAGGGCGAGCAATCGTGGGTCGCAATCCGGTATCGGATTTGGTGTTTGGGAGACGACGGCGTGGATCGGAGGAAACTCCAGAGAAATAGAGAGAGCGAGAGTGGAAGAGGAGAGAGGAGGCGGTGCTGCGTTCGTGTAGCTTGAATAAATGGTGAGTGAGAGCACGGCGGAGAGAAAGATGTGTGGGCTGGCACGAGGGTGAGCTCGTACGTGTCGCCGTGTTGCAGTAAGCGGTATGTCGGGACGGCACCATTGGCTGGCCGAAACAATCGACATGCCCGTTATCAACAAATTTTTGCAACGTATTGCGATGTCGGTAGGAATGTCCGAGAATCAAAGTGGACCAATTACACACAAAGAAACGGTGGAGCGATTACATTTCATTTATTCAGATTTTGATACATGATGTTGATATTGTACTTCATAAAAAAAAAGAAAAAAAACTTTAGACAACACAATAATAGTATTGTACACCTTCCACGTGCATATATGCGAAAGAAATAAATTTTAATATAATTATGCCACATATAATATTACATTGGAAATTATGCCAAATACACCTTGATAAATTTGATATTAAGTTTTTAAAATCAAATGAACAATGTAGATCAATTTTAATTAAGATTTCAAGCACAAAAATATCTTAGTTTTTCTAATCAATATAATATTATAAATGGAATATAAATAATCTTTAAGGAATAAAAATATCTTAGTCTTTAAGAAATAAAAATAATCTTTTGACATGTTTGATTGCTTAAATTATTTTGCATTATGTCAATTTAATGCTTCCATATTATTACTATTGCTATTGCATAACATATGTCATATGTGACTATGTCTAAGATTCCTAGGAAAGGTCCTTATCTAGGAATTTTTTTCTCTAATTGAGGTGTATAGTTAATTTAAAATTTTGGATATTCTGCAAATAAAACAGAATTAAATATCTAAAAATACAATTGATTCTCTCTTCCCTCGGCACTACTTTGAATCCATTCTATTCTAAAAGTCTCTAGTAAGCAACAAGTTAAGAAAAAAGTATTCATGAATAAAAGAAGGGTAAAACTAATTTTTTTAAAAAATTAATTATCATGGTCCAATATCTAATTTGACTAGATGTAGAATTAGATTGAAAAAAAAAATCCTATTTTTATAAGGAATTTGTAATACCTAGTTTACTCCCATATTGAAAGTGAGATAAAAGATTATATGATATATAAATCTCAGTGAATTTGTTATTGTTAATTTAGGGCCAATGTGTTGTTAATTATTTCATAATTGTGCTAAATTATTAAAATTTAAAATAATAAATAAATATATTATTTTAAATTATTTAAAATAATAATAATTCAAATTTTAATCAAAATCATACAAAATATTTTTTTTAGAGAAGCAAAAGCATTAAATTATAGTTTTTTTTTTACTTTTACTTATTTACTATTTTTTTGTTTTTACTTTTTATTACCAAACACCCTTTTTTTTACTATTTTTTATTTAAAAATTGCTTAAAATCAGTTTAAAAGCGAGACTAAACAGACGCTTAAGCTTAAGCATTTTAATAATGGACCAAATATATTACCTTACTATATAAGGTTTAATAGGCTTACTACCATTAATTTGGGCTTAAGTATTTTAATAAATTGAGCCACGTTATTATTTTAGCTCACCACTAAGTTAATGGATTAATTTACTCACAAAGCTAATGATAACAAATACTTGAATTATTAAATTACTAAAATATTATTATAAACCTAATCATAAAATACAAATTAATATTTCAATTTCAATATGTATTGATATTACTATATTGCTTGTGCTGATGCCACCTACTACTCAATTGGTGCCATGGGTTATGTGGGTCAGGGTTAGGGCATGGCCATATTTGAGGACGTGTTATGCGGATCAAGATTAGGCCCAAACATATTTGAGGATTGTTTTTTTTTATATAAATATGGTGAGGTTTAGCTATGCTTGTTTATCTGGTCGGATATTTAAATTTAAAAATAATATAAATATATGTGTGATTGGTATTTTAAGATTCACAATTTTAAAAATATAAACGGCTCTGATGTGAACTCTGCCTAAGAATTCTACACTAAAAATACACCTTACAATCGTTCTTAATTTGCCACATGAGGCGCTTGAACCATTTCCTCGCCGTGCATTGGCTGAACACGCGGAAGAATAGTGAACCACGAGCCGCACTGCAGCTCAATCAATCAGTCGCTATCAACCGACCGATCAGTCAGTCATTCAATTATGTCAAGGATTATGAAATGCTGTCTGCGCCACGAGCCGGCGCCGCAACTCAATCGATCGATCGTTCGCGCTGCGTTGTGACTCAAAACGCGCCACGTGTTCGTAGGACGTCCAGAGCAACTTTTATTTTTCGACACGTGAATAATGAATGAGGTCCACAGTATTCTTTGTCGGTTACACAACGGCCGTCAGCGTCAAGTCACCACGCCGAGTATCACGCGGGTCCCACGTAGACAACGGTTTGTATTATAGAAATTTTTTTTTTCTTCACGTTTTCGACGTGGGGAGTACCGAGGACCCTGCATTATGATAACTTTTGGAATTTTTTTTCCTTCTAGAACGTTCCTTTTCCAATATGTCAAAAGAAAATTTACTAAGGCAGTAATCTTGACAAAGAATTTTTGACATAGTCACACCTATCGTCTAATTTTTTATTGCTTTACGATTCGTACTCTTGCGTTCTGTTTCCTTAAAAAAAAATCCAAGCGAAAAGGAAAAAAATTACTTTAATTACTACTTTAATACAGCATCTTTCTCTTTTTTTTTTTGGCTATCAAAAGTAATAATTAAAGTGCATTGCTCTTTTTTTTTTAATTGTGGATTTCTTTCAAAAAAAACACAATCTTAAAGAATTAAACGCTAGAAATATGATTTTATTTTAAAAATTTTTTAGGGCACGTAAAAAAGCAAAATGCCAAAAAAATTTGAAACACAATCTTAAAGAATTAGACAATAGAAATGTGATTTTATTTTAAAATTTTTTTAGGGCATGTAAAAAAGCAAAATGCCAAAAAAATATCTTACAATTATGGTGTTTTTTAATGCACTTAATCTATATATAATATTAATGTGCCACATTATGAACGAGCACATAACACTATATGCAAGGCCAATATAGCTTTTGGAAGGGTATTATTTAACTAGATTAAGGGTGTGTTTGAGATAGCCGGAGCTTTTAGCTTTTGCTGGTTAAGAAAGTACTAATTGGAAAAGCTAAATAGTGTTTGGATAAAATGTTGTGCTGGTCAGCAGTTGCTAAACTTCTTAGCTAGCTGATCAAATTTTAAGAGAAATCTCATCCTAACTGGACCCTTTAGATATTTTAACTTTTATGTGGATAAAATGAACTTACTGTCTCTTCTTCCTCCATGCCTTCTTCTTCCCTCCGGTGGCTCGTCTCTTGTGCATGGAGTCCCGTGAGATACCTACGAGCGGAAGAACAACGCCATGGGTTCAAGCAAGAAATGTCAAATCCAACAGATCTCAAGGTCCACCGTCAAGATCTATAGACAATGGAAATCCATCTTACCCATTTTGATCGACTGTGGCTGGAAGAACTCCGATCTCTCCTTCCCAAGTTTTGGCGCTGCTTTGGCTCCTCTCCGTCAAACCCCTTGCGAGGACCTTTGTGCTTCGAACCCTAAGTTTTTAAAGTCCGACCATACTGGAGAAGGGTGGCGTGCTACTCCTGCCAGTGCCTTTGCGTGAGCCAGTGGTGGCGGGGGGCGTGGCAGTGGAGGTGGGCTTCACGTCCTACAACGAACGGATCAATGGGTGGATCGCTGGGATAGGGCTGGCGGCGCTGCTACTGGTGGAGCTAGGGAGCGGAAAGGGGTTGCTCAGCTACCATTCGCCCACGGTAATCTTCATCCAGATCTATACCGTGGTGGCGGCGGGCGTGCTGCTCATCAAGCTAAGTAGTGTTTGACCGTTGACCAGCCAGAAGCAGCGTCTGAAAGCTGGGACTCAACAGCTTCTGACAGGAGCAACAACTTCTAAGTTTGGAACCCATAAGTTACTTGCCAAACAGGATAACTTCTCAAAAATAGCTGTTGCGGCCAGCAGAAGCAGCCTAGAAGCTGCACCAAACGCTGCCTATGTGGTATGATTTAGATTTTTCACTCTGCTATAACTTGAATGATCTATAAGTGAGTAATAAACTATTTATGTATGGTAAACATAAGGTTAAACTATTGACTTAGCTAACTAAACCTTACACTAATGCCACAAGAGTGCAATCAATAAGAAAGATCAGGGATTTAAGTTGACCTTGATCTAATTAGGCTAATTTTAGAAGAAATTTTTACTAAAGCACTACGGTCACCATATGCTTTCAGGCACTTAGGCATTGGTGCTTTGATGCTCATGTTACTGAGCTAAAATTAGGAATCTAGCATGTTAAGTTTTGAGCTCTTGGGATGTCTAGTTTTAGGCATGTTGCAAGTTTATGGCATATTCAACTTCGGTATGTGATACTTCAATCATATTAGGATTTTAGCTTGCTAAGCTATAATTGCTCAAGTGATGGAATCAGGTTGGACTATTTTTATGTTGACGTGTTCAATTTCATTCTTATTAGTTGTGCCTCATGTACTAGCCATTGAGAGTGTATCATGTAATATATTATTCATAAGTATTTTAGAAAACACATATGCAAGTAGAGTAAGAGCACCTATGATCATTGTGATAGCTTCAAATCTAAATAATAAATCTTGTGATGGGTTAGGAGCTTAGAGATAAGGTTAAGTCATATTAGGACTTTCAACAATAGCATGTTGTGTGTAGGGGCATGCATAGAGAGAGAAGTGGTCAATCCTAAGTCAAAGCTCAAGGTTTATGAGTATGGACAAACAATACTATGATTTAATGAGAGCAAGCTCCACCTAGTAGCACATGTAGGAAGAGAAGTGCACAAGTATGAGTCAATGCTAAGAGGATTATGGATGGCTAGTCAATGGGAATAAGATTTGCCTAAGAGCAAGTGAAGGAAAGAAGCCTTTGGCTCCAAAGAGAGGCTCACGAGATTGTAAGTTTAGAATTCTAACATAGCAGCCTCAACTAGTTAGAAGTGATGGTTTGTTGTGTTGCTGAAAATTGGAAGAAGAATTGATGGAGACAGCTTTAAGGTGTGAATAAATCATCACTATCTTAAAGGCTTAATTTTTATCTTTAGAAATCTATAATATCAAGTAGGGTCATTGCAGAAGAGCATAATATTTATATTGTAGGTTGCCCTTGGCTTCTTCCGTTTGCGTATTATCTCTCTGGTGGCCTACTTAAAAGAACAATTTGCATAATATTATTGCACTATCATGGTAATGATTGGGGTTTGGAACATCTCAATGAAATTCAATCTATATGTTAAGGTTTTCAAAGGGTCTTCCAAGGAGGCAACTCTATAGTTTTGCAACATATATCAAATCTAATGCTAGAAAGCCAACGTTCTAGGGTGGATTGATTCATTTTTTTCTAGTAAACATAGAAGTCAAATATGCTAGTTGATAGAACAACTCTTGAGCTCTTGGGAGCTTGGGTGATATTTACTTGACTTCCTCAACTTCGCTACTCCAAAATGACAAAGATGGAAGTAGAGATAGAAATTTACTTGACATAGTTAAATACCTATTTCAACCCATTTATGGTAGGTTTGGGTATCCAAGTAACTAAATGAGATGAGTTTAAGTTTGTCTGATTAGGTTTTAATCGGGTTCAAGTACGTAGTACTGATACCCTATTTAAAAATAAATAAAAAATACAATATCAATAGAAAAATATAATCAATAATACAATAATTATTATATAATATATTAATTATTATTTATAAAATTTATAGTTTACATAATAATCTAAAAATGAATGATAAAAAATAAAAAAATATTTTTATTTAATCAAGTATATTTGGGTGCCCAAATACTGTCTGTTGAGTTTGGGTTATATAATAAGGTATCAAGCTCGAGTTCAGATATCAAATTTTTATAATTGATTTGGGTATTTACGAAAACCGCAAGCAATCAAGATTTAAACAATAATAATGCAATAGAAAAATAATCTGAAATTGATTTTCCCTTCCCAAGGACCTATGCAAGACAACTAGACAAGATAGAAAAGACAAGTTATGAAATTTTCCCTTGAAGCATGCTTGTAGTTGTTGACTAACAAGATCTAGGCACACAAGTGTCCACTCTTTACTGGTATCTACACAACGACCCCTTGAAGATCACCACATGCTTAGTGCTAGCCTCGGGAATAAACATCAAAGCCTTAGAGAAATTCCTTGAAGCTCACGATCACAAGGAAGGAGATGGACGATGGCAAGGTGTGAGGTGAGCGAGCGAGAGAGGAGTAACACAAGCAAAGGGAAGTAACACTATGCCTTACACCTTTGTCTACTTAATTATACAAGCATATACGCCTCTCCCTCTTTGGCGATGTAGATCGCCCCTTACAATTGATTTATGCTTGAGTTGGCACAAATAGCAAGAGTAAGGAAGGCACCCATTGTGGGTGACTCTGCTAGTCTCCCTTTCCCCATTTGATGCTTGGATTATGTACCTACCCTTGCCAAACTTGGCACATGAATCATGCACCCCTGCCAAAGCTACTTGGAGAATATTCTGCCAAACATAGCTCAACACTTATGCAGGCACATAGATTGGTGTCTGGGCTTGGTCCTTAGTGCCAATACTTTCCCCATGTTGTAAATGCCCATCTAAGTAGAACTGGCATCCTAGACTTGGCCCCCAGTGCCTTGGCACTATTGCTTACTCATCATTAGGCTTAAAGTTCAATTAGCTGATCTATATCAATTCAAATATGCGCCTAGCCCATTCTTATGATAGATTAATTAATATAAGTCATCCATTCAATCAATCATGGTCTTGCCTTGATCCAGCATCTCCAATGTCCAAAATGAATCAAAATTAATATATAATTTGATCCAAGGTTATCGGGCTATGTTACCACATATTTATGTAGCATTTTATGTATGATCGTATTGACGAAATTATCTCCATTCCGTGGTTTACACTCTATAATTGTCTTTTTTTTTCCTTACATCTATGGAATCTATACCCCCGTTGGTATTTTTGTCTTTTCAGGGCTAAACAATTGAAAAAAAGAGAAATTCTGGGACTTTGACATTAGAGGAGACCTTTCGACATTAAGAAGGATCCACTTAGAGGTTTTTAGAATGATTGGAGCCTCCGTTAAAAATCACGACTAGGTCATGATCAGGATCTTGACCATAATTTACTTCTGCGCCTGGAAGCTGAAACTGAGCAATCTTGAGTGGGTCATGACTAGAATCATGCCCATGATCGCGGACCCACTTGTTTCAAAATAGGGGATTTAACGATGATTTTCTTAACCTAATCAATGGAGAAGAAGGAGGGCAATCTGGTAACTTCTCCCCCTCAATCAAAAGCCCTAGAGAAATCTTTTGGAGGAAAAAAGATCCATGATTAGGAAGATATGTGAGAAGCAAGCTAGCAGGTTTCTTTGCAGAATCTAGGAAAGAGGCAGCGACAACATCTACTGGGTAATAATTGGATCCTTGGGGCGACAAAGAAAGGTCCAGTGGATAGAGGAGCAAAGATATAGGAGAGGAGGAGACTTTGGAGAAGAAGATTAACGAGGAGGAAGCTCACGAGAGGGAAGAAGCCAAGGAAGAAGGGTCGCCTGGGAAAAATCCTACGCAAGGAAAGAACGAAGACATCCTTAGATGCACCTGGAGAAGAAGGAATAGTCTAGGGTGACCATCTCAAGCGCGAAATCTGGTTTGGGAAGTCTTCAATCTAGTTTTCTAGACATTCTAGATAAATATTTGGAATGAATGAACATATCTTGATGTGTACTTGTGTGATGAACATGGATACTATAGCTTAGGCTTTAATCAAGATTTGGGGGAGGGGGGGGGGAACCCTTTGATAGCTTTATGTTTGGAATGATCATGCTCTAAGAATGTTGAATCCTATCTAAGTTTATTTAATCCTTATTGTCTGCATTGTCTGCATTACCCAAAAGGGAGTGCTTGACCTTAGACGCGACGGGTAAGCCGAGAGGCTATCTGACGTGCCGGAACCATTTAGGTTAAACCGATAAACCGAGCCACGAGAGTAGGGGAGGTTTATCTGAGAGAGCTATATTCGTCAGATGTGCAATGAGTTCGTCTTGGAGTAGCAAGCCATGAGAGTAGGAGGTTGCTCCAAGCGAACACCGGGTTGTGCCCCTGAGAGAGGGTAACCTGTACCTTTGGTACGAATTCCCTTGAACTAAATAGGAGGATAGTTTAGGAGTTTGGTTATTCCATCATAAAATGTCAAGGTGGTGAACCCATATCCTGATTTACCCTTTATCCATTTTCCTTTCGTACAACTCCTATTGTTTACATTCCTGACTGCATAATTAGCTTAGTCATTTAAATCTCACCAATTTCGATATTGTCTAGATAGTGAATTCAAGATCAGTCGGTACTTGCCCATTAGTCCCAGTGGGATCGATATTTTACTACTTCGATAACCCCATGTACTTGCGGGTCCTATCAGGCTACCTAATCAAAATGTGGTCCTCAAGTATTTATATGTGCAACCCTATAGGTCCCATATGACATTAACTATAATGAACCAAATAGATTATCACAAATAACGAGAGAAATTTAGTAACACAACACTGCTACCCAAGTAATAGAAAAATGTTATTAGTCAACAACACTTATCCAATAACAAAATTTTCATATATATACAATATAATCTCTTTGCCTATTGATAACCCAAACTAGACAAGTGTGTCACACTTGCTATTCTAATCATGTGGGAATGACTCAAGCAAAAGAATATAGTCTATTCGATATAGTCATACACTATCAATCATACTCCCATAGGAAGAGCCCTTAGATTATTAAGCTCCCTCTAGAAGGAAGGGGTAAATTCTCTATTAATTACTCGTACTTCACATATAACTTATGACATACTCAATAACAACTGTTATAATTTTCTAGT
Source organism: Costus lasius (assembly GCA_027563935.2). Taxonomy (NCBI): domain Eukaryota; kingdom Viridiplantae; phylum Streptophyta; class Magnoliopsida; order Zingiberales; family Costaceae; genus Costus; species Costus lasius. The sequence goes on from CM050449.1 coordinate 15,198,980, forward strand.
TATATAAAATCAGTAGGCTGTATCAAAATATATCACTCATCACATACAAGTGTTGATGATATCAAATTTAACAACTAATGCACCCTCTGTCACTTGTGAGATCCAAGTCAAAGCTTCATGGTGGGTTGATCTAATGCATCCTCTATTTGATGTACTCATATATCTCCATTAATATCTAGCACTCTATTAACCTATATATCAGTCTTATATACACTAAAGTTGTCTCTTATCCGCTAAGATACTTTTACTAGAGATAATATTATAAGATTATATAAAACCAATCTCTAGATACATTATTATGTTATCCTACACATTAATATAGATATAGCAATCAACATAGTAATGATAATATCTTTTATTATTCATTGAAATGAATAAACAAGATACATAATAATACTTATACCCATAGTATATGCAACTATCCCAGTTAAAATGAACAAAATATATACATTATCTAACGGGTACCTAGTATATATACTATAAAAATATAATTAAAAGATGTATATTTGCCTCTATTAGAATAAAAAAATTGTGTAAATATAACTTTACCTTTATTATTATTATTTTGGGTGGTTAAACTTTTAATATTCATTAAATAAAATTACAATTTGAGTACCTTTTAAACATTAAGAAAATAATTTTTTGAGATAATTTTATAGCCGGAATTAAAAATAATACATATAATCAAATATTTAAAATTTTTACTCGATTTAACAGAAGACACGTTCGAAAAACCTAATTATAAAATGGTAATAAGTAAAATTATTAAATCGAGGGACCAGGGATTTTGGCAACTTTTGTGCAAAAGAAAAATGGTCCCTCCCAAAAAATTATTTACCGAATAAAAAGAAGGCTGGGTCGCATATTTGCTTATCCAGTGAAAAGAAAAGTAACGGTTAGTACTAAAGGCATCTTCTTGGCAGTTGGCCCCTTGTTCTTATTTCTATTTTGACCCTTGTAGTTTTATCTATTATAAAATAATAATGAACTCCCAGTACCTATCCAAATTCCAATTGGAGAATGCGGACTTCTAGGTATTTACTGTCAAATTAAGTTTTTTTTTAAAAGATAATGGAGGCTACGGGGGGCAATGTGAAATTAACAAGAAGGACACGGAAACGTGAAGAATGATTAAATCAAACGAAGCGAATCCGATAAAGCGATATTGACCCTATGCTGGGATATCGGCAGTCGTTAGATGGTGAAGTGAATGAAGAACTATCGATTAAATTAAAGTAAGCTGACGAATCCGATATGGGCATGTACCGCGATACCGACATCTTAGTAATTGGTCTACCTTTTTCTGACGGTTAATCAGTATCAGTAACGGAGAAGCGAGCACCGTTGCGCCTTAGGGGGATTCGACTCCTCGTCGTCTCCGACAAGCCTCTATCCATTTCCGAACCACCACCAGGCAACCTATATTTCTTCTTCTGCACTTCCTCTTCACCTCTAAGCCTCTACATTTCCCCTAGTGAGGTGCGGACTCTAGTCGACGAATTATTTTGGCGCTTCGGCTAGGCCTGGGAAATTGTCATTGGTTAATGTGCTTGTGAGCTTGATGCTGGGTTGTTTTTGTTTGGATCAGAGCTGGAAACCCTAAGGAGGGGAAGCGAGATCTATGGCGGGAGATGGAGCAAGAAATGGCTTGGATGCTGGCAAGAAAACGTTGGAGGATCTCCCTCGTTGCTGCAGGAAGGCGAGGGTTGCGGTTCTGCACACCGAGGGAAAATGCAGTGGAACCACCTTGTCCGGCTGGCTCTCCGAACCGCCGCACTCCGGTCGGTATCTGCTGACCCCTATACCTCTGTTTAATGCGTTGTCTCTGCATTTTTTTCGCGTATGCCCTTCATGCGTGTCTGTCAACTATTTCTGTTTCATTTCTCTCCTTTTTTTTTAACGTGCAATGATTTTGAATTGAGTTGTTAATTACATATTATCTTGTTTCTTCAGCGGATAAAGGCAGCGAGTTCATGTACTACAACAACCCCATATGGCCTGGTAGCCCCTCCCTTTCTCCTTACAAGAAGTTCTCCCTTTCTCCTTACAAGAAGTTTAGTGCATTCTTCAAATGCTTGTAGTTATATGGTAAAAGAGGTTTAATTTTATGAAAATTCAGAAATTTTGTCACCTTTCATGACAATTTGCATCTTTCTTAGTCTACTCACAACTTTTAGCTCTTTTTGTTTATAATGAAAATTCAAGATGCATTTAGTTACTACTGATTGTGATTCGCATTTCATGAATCTTTCTGTTATCTTCTGAAACAATTAAATAGCAGGGAGAAAATCCTGTACAACTTTACAGATTTTTTTTAATCACAGACGTGATCCACCTCCCGCATCCCAATTCCTGCTTATCTATTGAAAGACTTTCCTACTTAAAATAATGTGCTACAAAAAATTATAGAAAAGTTCTCATTTTATATTTCTCTCTTTTCTCTCATAATTTTTATGAAATTTGATGGAGGTGTTTTGACACCCTTATTGAAGCATATTTTCTCACTTCCGCACGTGAACTAATTCATTCTAGGTGCTATCCGCAGGAGAGGCTCAATCTTTGAAGGTGGAAAAGATTCTTTATCAGGGAAAATCAGAGTTCCAAGAGATTCTTGTCTTTGAGGTGTATCCTTTGTTCCAAGCACACTGCTTTTTGTTCTCAAGAAATTGCGCGTTGTGTTATTCTGTAGCTTACTACTTGTCTCTTATTCCTTTCCTACAGTCTTCAACTTACGGAAAGGTACTCGTGCTTGATGGCATTGTCCAGTTAAGTGAGAGAGATGAATGTGCCTACCAAGAGATGATTGCGCATCTTCCACTCTGTTCAATTCCCTCACCTAAAACTGTAATTTGTACACCTAACTCCAGTATTTTTTCCCCTTTTTATTGCTTATGTAGATGTACTAGGTCGCAATACAATTTGCTTTGTGTGCTCATTAGGGACATTTGTATGCATGTTCTATTACAGGGTTCCCAGTTTTCTCTCACAACCTAAAGGTAGTTTTACAGTTTTGTGCTTGGATGATACCCACAGAGATCTTGAGGCCACTCAAAATTCTTAATCTCGATCAAATTTCAAACTTGTAACATATGAGTAATCATAAAAAAAGTTGGTTTATTTGGTAAGACCTTAGTTGTTGATGACAAGATCCACAGGGTCTTAATCCCGCCTTATGATTTGTCAACTTTTAAATTTTCTTTTATGGTCTAAAATGTTCCACTTCCCCTGTGTGGTTTGCTTCATTGGCAAACTATCATCCTTGTCCCAAAATATGAAACTACTAAACCTATATAATGACTAAATCAACTGTCGTATAACATGACATGCATAATGTAAGGATATTATTGCAATTCACCTTTTAATAGTCTAATCTAGTTCAATGAAGCCACAGGCAAGTGATGGAGGTGAGTAGTTTGCAAACAGAGTAAACCACAAGTGGGACAGTGAATATTTTTAAACCAAAAGTGGTCATTTGGAAATTTGGGCAAACCAAAGGTGGGATAGCTGAAATTATCTCCATAATTTTTTGTCCAAATTAGAGTTTTTTTTGTAACTTCGACCACCACCTAGAACTAGGTCATTTTTTTTCTGCGGTTTCTGGAAAATCAATTAAGTTAGGCTAAGCCAATCATAGTAGGCATTTTGTTAGTTTCTCCATCTTCAAAACGAGATGTTAACATATATGAAGGTTCAATATAACCCTTGACATAGAGGAATAACCTTTTACTTATGGATGAAGATCTAAGCAAGATAATTATGCCTGTCTATCCAACATTTTCATTTGAACGAGTTTCATTATTGTGGTTTATTATTAGAGTATAGATTTCTTTGAATTGTTCACTTATTAGTGTGTATGTCTTTGTCGGTTTCTCTACATGTATATTTTGTGTCCTTGCATTTATGATTTTAGTTGTCTTCACTGTTATCATCAAGCATGTTATGCCACATTTGGAAGCACATAACATAGGGTATAACAAAATTATAGAGTTTGCCAAGTAGGTTTTCTTTACATGTCTGGAAATGCAATATAGTTCTTTGAGTTTGCACAACAAGATGTTTTTTCCTCCGGAAAATGTGCTCCATTTAGTGCGAAGTTGTTTTGACCTGTGCAACTAATTCAATAATACTAAAATGTCGGGAACCATGATAGTCCTACATTCAAAATGTAGAAAGGAATAATAATAAAAAGGATGTTGTACCATGCATGTGCATTATCTGTTGATAAGCCTTAGTTGCCTATATATTGGTAGACTGACATCAAAATGTCTTTCTTCTTCGTCTTCCATTGTTTGATATGTCTCTTATCGCAGGTCCTGGTTGTAGGAGGTGGTGATGGTGGGGTCCTTCGAGAAATTGCTCGTCACAATTCTGTGGAGCACATTGATATATGTGAGATCGACAAATTGGTCATAGATGTGTGAAGTAGTTTTCTTGCTGGGTTTATGACATACCTTACTTCTGTTTCTTGATTGTATCTTGCATCTCTGCAGGTTTGCAAGGGTTTCTTCCCTGATTTGTCTGTTGGCTTTCAAGATCCTCGTGTTCGACTATACGTTGATGATGGTAGGATGGGAGTCAGCTCTTTCTACAGTTCTAACAAAACCAATTAACAAAGATGGTTTAGTTAACCTTTTTGCTTAAAACTTTGATGTAATTCTGTTATAAGCTTATGCATGCTGTAGCTATCATTTGTCATTCCCAAGGGTGATCTTTCTAATATCTATTCTATGGTTTTCTTGCAGCGGTTAAATCCTTAAGAGATGTTCCTGAAGGAACTTATGATGCAATCATTGTTGATTCATCTGATCCAATAGGTATATTACAACTTCTCTTGAATCCACATGGAAATTATTTCAGCTCAATCATGCTACAGGGTGGATCTAAATAACAATTATATTACCTTATATCGCATATATTTGGCAAACTAGATTTAAGTCCACGTGGTGATTCATAGGCTATAAATTGTTATTATAATAATTAACTTACGTATTTGTAAGAAATTTAGAGTTGTATGTACCAATCTAATCTAATGTATATAAACTACAATGGTGGATTCATAACTTTTGAAGTATATCATATGAAAGTTTAGGATACCAATTCAAACCGGTGTACTAATCTATTGTCCAATACATACCGATATACTAATAGTACCAGCACAGTCAATGTCAAATCAGTACAAATCTGGTAGGGACCACCTTTTTAAACAATGCATTAGATAAGTTTAAACTTTAAAGAATATACAAAGGCATATTTGCAATTAACCAAAATCTTTGAGATAGCTGTGAACTTATTTTTCATGCAGGATAAGATAGAAATTATATGGGTTAATATACAACTTCTGCAAACTTAGTGACGAATTTGAAAAAAAAAAATTCAAGATGATATGAGCTCATTAATATTTTCTTATACTATCGAGGCTAGACCTGACAATTCGGGTTAGCGGGTCATAAATAGGTCGTGTCAGCTATGACCCGTGACTCGATTAACCCAACCTGAATACGACCCGTTTAATTAATTAGGTCAAACTGTGTAACTTAAACACGACCCGAATATAATCGGGTCAACCCGACACGACTCAAATAACCCGTTTATCATTCATATTTTAAATATAAATAATAAATTAATAAAAATTATATTAAAATTAATAAAAAATTTGGGCTTATGAGTGGACCAAAATCTGGGTTAAAATATAGTTATAAGATATTTGGGCTTATGGGCTAGCAATGAGAGTTAGGTAAGTCTACATTTAAATTATATATATATATATATATATATATATATATATATATATATACATTGTAAACGGGTTAAGCGGGTCAACCCGTTTACAACCCGACACTACCCGATTATTTTCGGGTCATAAATGGGTTGACCTGTTTATGACCCGAACACGATTATGGCTGACCCGAACCCGCCTAACTTCATGTCGAGTCGGGTCGGGTTAACGGGTTGTGTCAGATTTTGCCAGGTCTAATCGAGACCATTTTGAAAATTTAAGAAGTCTTCATGGCTAATATACAAATAATTTTAATATTTGAGAAAATTTAAAAAAAAATTGTTATGCATGAATGTACAAAAGATCGGAAACAATATGAATTACTTTGTAATTTTTTAGGCTACATGTACAACTTATAAAGATTAAATTGCCAATAACTATATAACCTGCAGGGGTCAATTTATAATTTCTAAAACTGTAGAAACTAAACTCCAAATCTAGGAGGAATCTATAAGGTTCATTATGCAGCTTGTTCATAGTTTTCAAATATTTGCAGAAATAATGTGCATGAACATGAGAAGTTAAAATTTATATTGGGTAATTTATAATTGTTTTCCAACTAAAAGCCAAATTGCACAAAATGAAGAATGATAAGCCACTTTGCAAGAACTATAAAATAGTAAGGGCTCAATTTTAACAAACTATAAGGGACAACTATAGGTATAAAAAAAGCTTTTAGGAGTCATGCTCTAATTAAATGAACTCTTGAAATATCTAAAACTTATTGCGTGAGCAAACTGATGAAAATTATATAAATAATTTACATGCTTTGTAAATTAAAGGAGCAATTTGCCAAGTCTCAACTAGAAACTTTAGAAGCCAATTCACAACTGATTAAATTATATGATCCAATTTTTCGATGTGATGGATCTAGATTAAAATTTATATGGCCAACTTTTTTAAATTAAAGGATCAATTCATGAAATATCTAAATGGGCTGGTTGCATTATGGATAAAAAACTATGAAGGCGAATCTGAACTTTTAATATATTTGATAATTTACTCATTTGAGGAATATGACAATCAAAGAAACTCATTAAAGATAAAAACATCTAGGGGCAATTATAATTTTCTAATTACAAGGACTCACTTATATATTTCAAAATAAAAATTATTTTAGATAATTTGTTTTTCATAAATTTAAGGTCTAATTTGTAAAGAAACATAAGCAGTTGAAATTCTATGGGCTGATTTATGAATTTGAAGATCTACATATAGAGAGTAAATGCATGATTACATTGCTGTCAGGTGCTTGCTCTGCATTAATTGTCTACTTGGCAATTGGCACGCAATATGATGTGTCGATGCTAAAACTCAAAACCAACAAATGACGATCAATGAAATTGATTAAACCTATCTTTAGCATTTATGTAGACATGCGGGGATGTAGCAGCTTTTAAAAATTATCTGCAAGGCGGAGCAAAATCTGCAGAATTCAGTTTGTGATTAAGCTCATGTAACTATTATTTGATGGTGTATCTCAGTATTAGTGATAATTTTTTCACTTGATTAAGATGTTCAAAATGATGGTAGTCTTTTGCATTACTTGGTACGATGCTATCTAATCAGCGGTTTTCCATAAAAGGTTATCTTTGTTTCTATAAGTGTAAACTACTGCCATAAAATGGCAGCTTGCTTACTTTAACAAAGTCGTAGTGACAAAAAATTGCAACATTTTTCCCGTGAGATTTTTAATTTAGACCGTTTGTTTTCGTTATAAGTGGCTAAGTTCGTAGTATGACTTCAGATTCGGTAGACACGTGAATCAACTTAGAGTATACTGAGTCGAAAACACAGAACAAACATTGTGGTGAAGATGACTGATGGAATACCTGGGAAGACCTGAAGGAGAAGTTGAAAAAATTTTGAAATTTGTGACACAGTATCGTGAAGTGAAATTCTAGATTTCATGAAATTTTGAAATGCGTATCATTTCACGAAATCCTGCGTCACCATTATCGTGAAACGCACTCACAGCCGGGTACCCTGCTGCCGCTCAAACTGCCAAAATTTTTTCGGAGAAGTTGGTTAGTGGAAGACCTAAAGAACAAGAGGAGGAGAGAGGAGCGGTCACCCGACAAAATTTGCCTTTTGTTTTAGTTCTGGCTAGATCTTGAAATATTAGCATGGTCCTTTCAAAATGTATTACTGGTTACTGTTCTTTCCCCTTTCCTGATCATTTCTTTTATTTTATAACGTGGAAGATACGAAAAAAAGACTTCTACGCATATAGGGCCAACAATTATTGGTCTACACTTACTTTCTTTTTGGTATTTACAGGACCTGCCCAAGAGCTTGTTGAAAAACCATTCTTTAATATGATTGCAAGGGCCTTAAAGCCTGGTGGAGTTCTTTGTAATCAAGCAGAAAGCTTGTGGCTACACACTCAAGTCATTCAGGAAATGATCTCAAATTGTCGGGAGTTCTTCGCATCTATCCATTATGCTTGGGCAAGCGTTCCTACCTACCCTAGGTAATCTAATTATTAGTCACTGTCTTTATCTTGGTTATTACATAAAGCAAAATTTCATCTTGTTCTGAATTATTTTATAAACAACCTATGAAAAACGATGAATCAAAGATAATAAATGAGCTGAACGAAAATTAAGTTAGGCATGATAAATGAACATGCATGTACATGCAAAAGCTCAAATTTAGGTCTACTTGTTTAAAACTCTTTTCTCTACTAAGTTTGCAGATGAACCTAGCGTACATGAATAGGCTTGGAGCTTAGCTCGATAAGAGCTCATTTATGTTCATTCCATAAGATCAATAAACAAGCTTTAACAAAATATTAAGACTGATAAATGGGGAAGCATGGACATGTGAAAACTTCTTGCATCGGGTCATTTATAGTATAGTCTACGACAATACCTCACTAACCATTGCCTTTGTGACTTTGGCTCCATATGTTAAAGAATTTATGATAGATTTAATAGATAAAAGATTAATGATAGATCTAGAATATATAAAACATCATACAAGGAGAGATCTATATTTGTGAAAACAAATGAATACCAGTAATAGAGACATGAGAACTATTGACAATCTAAATAGGAGGACATTAACCACCCAAAGTACGAGCTTAAAGAAACTATGGTTTCTTATCATATGAGATAAAAGTTCCTTAATTTTAATCCCATGAGCCTATAGAAGGCCACATGTTGTATCAATACATAGTGTTCGATGGACTAGTAAACATACAAGGTCTACCACTTGAAGGGAAAGAAAAGGAAGAAATACCGGTTTAGGGTTTAGAAAATGAGTTAGACAATTCTAGGTAAGAAGGAGAAACTCAAAAGGGCTAGGATGCATTGCTATAGAGGAGAAAGAAAAAGGAGGGGTTTGGCAATGGAATAGGCAGCAAAACATCTAGTGAAGTGGGTATGGTCATCTAGGGAGTGGAAAAAAGGTGTTCAATGCTGATGAAGGGACAGATTAAAGAGAGGGCATGCTGCAAGCAAGAGAGAAGAAAAAGATAGGGAGACGTGATGGGAGAGGAAGATGAGGGGTGGTGGTGATGGAAAGAAGAGCAGGGTGGACGACAAGAAGAGGAGAGAAAATGAGAGAATGATACTTTGGTACCAAGCTGAACCAAATGAATTAGATTAGATTAAATTAAACCGTGGTATAATATATACAATGAACATGACCCGACAACACAAGACGCATTAACAACTCAGCCAATCGGACGTCTAACAAGGAATTCGGTTTTGAGTTCGGCTGTTAACTTGTCACAATATTACTTAGGTTTGATATGTGAACTAAATACCTTTTTCTTTGCAAATTTCTTTAGTTTTCACTAATTGTTTGAATTTGTTGAAAGGCCATCTCTATTGACGCCCCATTCTATTATATGGTGCGATGTTAAAAGTATACACCAGATTGCGCTACAATTATATACTCATTCATTGTGTCAAGTGTGTTGCTCTGATGATCGTTTGCTATCAGATCTTCCTCATATGTACACGTTATCTGTTTCATATTTGTGCTATTAGTTTCTTTGTTTTAAGTTTGCTTTACTCCTTTTATGTGTTGCATGAGTTGCTCCATATACCATCGAAAATCAAATTTGCTTTGGTTGTTGAGACACGTTCCAAGTTAGATATTTCATTTATCAGAATCAATGTGCAGTGGCGTGATTGGTTTTCTGTTGTGTTCAAAAACAAATGCCCCACCTGTTAATTTCATGAACCCAATAAATCCAATTGAGAAGCAGGCGACTTCTACATGCAAGAGGGAGCTGAAGTATTATAACTCAGAGGTAACAATCTGTTTTTTTCTTGAAGAGCATTCATATATAAAAGAATTGCAGTTGCTTTGGTGCAACTATCAATTGTTTATTTAATCCCGTGCTATATACTTTTTGAATATAGCAGTGTTATTGAGTTACTTCTCTCATTGATTATGACTAGAAGTCTAGAACGAGGTGTCTTTGGATTAACTATTTATCTTTATTTAGTTATGAGATGCTTTCCTTGAATAATTATTCTGATGTCTAAAGACCCTAAAGTAGTACTAAGAGAATTAATAGGGCACAAGGACGTAATTCCTGTTTTAAAGCTATGAATTGCAGTCCTTAAATCCTTATTACTTAGTGAAATTCTATTGATCCGATGAATCTGTTCCGTGTTTAATGATTTGAGCAGAGAGTTTGTGCACTCTAGATGGTTCCCTATCTAGACTACATGATCAGGTATCAAAAAAAATCCAGCGAAAATGTTGATTTCCAAATCCAAACTGTATCAGTTGTAGAGGTTCACGTCTTATTGGTTAGTTATTATTATCGCTTTTTAGTCACTGGGCTTCTATGTTTATGTATATATATATTTTTTGACATTTTTATGTATATCTAATTTTTGACATTTTTATGTATATCTAATTTTTGACATTTTTCAAAGTCTCTTTCGCCAACATTAGCTACTTTTGATATATGTGGACCTTGGTGTACAAATCTCATCTGATATGATTATATTTATGTTTTAACATCCCTTCCCTTATTGTAGGGATATCAATCATGTCAATGTTTGCAAATGTTTGGGTGGTGTAGTTGGTTATCACGCTAGTCTCACACACTAGAGGTCCCCGGTTCGAACCCGGGCTCAAACACTTATTAAATTTTTAAACTTGCCTTCAGCAGGTGTTGATTTAGTCAATTCTTTATATGCGATTTAAAGTCATTGTTCCACCACACATAGTTCTATATTTTTGCTGTTATGGTCAAGTTATGAGATCAAATATTTAGTCAATTCTTTATATGGGATTTAAAGTCATTGTTGCACCACAGATAGTTTTGTATTTTTGCTGTTATGGTCAAGTTATGAGATCAAATACATAGCAATGCCTTTGTAGTTATGATATTATGTGATTTACCCTCACTTTCCCCGGTCAATATGAATACTTATTGTAATAAACCAATTTGCGATTTATGTTGTCAACAATCTTTTTTTCATAACAAAGCTAAACATCTAATACTTTGTTTGTGAAGTTATATACGCTTACTGAATTTGTACTTGTTTCACCAAGTTCCATGATCGACTAGGATTCATTCACAAAAGCCTTGCCTATGCCTGTGTTTATATAATGTGATAAGCTAACTATATATTATTTTTGTGTTATATCATGATTGGAGAATCTCTACTTTCATATATAAGTAGAGGACTCATTCATCTTCTAAGAATATAAATAATAATTACTAAATAATGGATATAAAACTATAACACTCTAGCATACTGTTGTTTATGTGTATATATATATACACACATATATATATACACTGTATATATGTATGTACACACAAACACATGTACACCCTAATACATACACTATATGTATGTACTCAGACTATCTGATAAAAACAGAAATAGTTAACTTTTTTTTATCTCCATTGTTTTGCTTGGTTGCAATAGGATGTCAGATAAAAATAGAAATAGTTAACTTTTTTTTATCTCAGATTGTTTTGCTTGGTTACAATAGGATGTCAGTTCACCGCAACATCTAGTTATCAATAACTAAGATCATTACTAGTCTATTCATATTGTTAATTGGCATTGACTACGAATACAGGGATAACTGACGCACAACCATGGCTGCTTGTAGATTTAGCTCTATTTGTTTCTCTACTTTTTTTAGTTTAAAATGTGTAGTTACAATATTATGGATTTTTTTTTGTTGCCTCTTTCTGTGCAGGTGCACAAGGCTGCATTTGTTTTGCCGACATTTGTGAAAAGGGAGTTGGGCGCGCTCCTTGGCAAACCAGTTACGGTATAAAAGTTGTTACAAGTTTTATTTCTTTTTTGGTTTCCGTTGACATGTGTCACTATGTTGCAACTCTTTCGAGCTAGATTCTTTCCTCCCTCTTTACAAGGCAAAAAGTAACACCATACTTGGATGTTGCCATATGCAGTTTACAGAAGTGACACATGCTGAAGGCGTCCCTGCGAGAAAGACATTGTCTACTATTGAGGTTACGAATATATGAAACAGCAGCTGGTGGAAACGCGTGTGGTTGCTAGTACTAATTTGTCGAGTGATTGGACTACGATATCAGTGTATTTGGTCTCTTGCGCGAGTTTATCCTTCGACTACTAAATAATTTGTTTGCCACTATTGCATCTGATTGACAATATTCAGACAAGTTAATCCCAGCAAGAAATAAATTAGGTCAATAATTTTTTTTAGCAAATGGAGCATTTTAAAATAGTGGGTTACTATTGAAAACTGTAATAAATGCATGATACTGGATCTGTACGCATTACATTTAATACCTGGAGGCTATCAGGAGTGAAGGGATTAGTAGCTCATATCATTAAATAGTTCTGTAACTCTGTTGCCGCAACTTTGATGTGCACAAAGAGACCAAAGCCTAATGAATTGTGATTAGAGAATCACACATCTTTGTAAACGATGTGATATTTATATTTGATTTTTTTTACATTTAGGAAGGTGTATGATTGGAGATCGAGTTTCTTTTTATAGGAATTTATGAACGATTCTTTTATAGAAAAATATAAATATGTTGCTTACGGCAGTACCATGCTTAAGTATCGCTTGCCATGCTGCATTGATCCGGTGGCAACAGCTTTTGAACCCTTCCTCATCTGATCATGGCCCCGCTCCCAGACTTGCCAACGACTCTGCAACTCTCCACTACAGTTTGGACCATGAACTCTCTCTCTCTCTCTCTCTCTCTATACATATAGATATATGGAGGACCACCGTTCGAGGTCTTTCTTGCAACGGAGAACAACAAAGTCCAAAACAAAACTTAATCGCGCCAGCACAGATACTTACATAAACAGCAAACCAAATTAGCAGGAAGAGAGGGAAGTGAAGAGCAGAGGAGTCACTAATGTCTGCCGAAAACGATCAAAATCCATATCCAAAAGGAAACCCCAGAGAGTTGCAGCAGCAACAATCCCAAACGTCGGCACGTGGCTCATGTGCCTGCCCACACCCCCTTCACCTCTCTCCATGCAATCCCACGTGCACGAGTGCCTTGAAGCCTCCTCCCATGTGCTTACGTCACGAAGATTGAAGCGACCGAGCTAGGAGAATATACCCACTCCCCGGACCCCTGGCGCATATTATTTACGAGGAAATGCTTTATGCTTCCGAGTTGTAGAGATTCCAGGAAGCAGAGCTCCTCTTAGTTTTATGGAAATTAGTACTAACAGAGATGCTCTTCTTTTTATACGAGTGAATTTGTCACAGCATCAAATTGTGGATATTGATTAAACGTTGAATCTCTGAGCATATTTAGCAATCTGGTGGGGTAAGAGCTAAGAGGGGGATGATGATGATGACAGCGTCACAGCGACGACGAACGCGGCGTCTGCTCATCCAATACGCGGATGTAGCTTTTAAGGCTTTTCGTGTCCGTACCGTGCTGCGCCATGCTGCCAACGTTAGATTCCCTGCTGCAGTGTGGCCGTCTTCATTTTATTATTATTATAATTTTTAATCTTCCTCCTGTCTTTGTGCCTCGGAAGGAGAGCGGATTTGTTTGGTGGCGTTCTCGTCCGACGCCGCTGGCTAATGCCTTGGATGGAATTGGCCCATGTAATCAAATTTGTCTGCGCCCGCCGCCCGCTCTCGGAGTCGGAGGTGCTTGCGGAGAGCAGCTGCGATTCGGCTCGTTATATATAGATATATATATATATATATATTATTTGAAAGTTAATTGTTTTGGAGGGAAAGATGCGGAATCGGGCATCGGATGCTGCTTTTGAGGCATGGAGTGTGTGGCTGCAGCAGGCAACTACTGCTCTTGCAGGGAATGGTTCTAATAAGGGAAGAGAAGAAAACAGAGCTGAAAGCTGAACCTAGGCAGTAGGCATGGCGTTCAAATTGGGCATTTAAGTGTGCCCGTCTTCTTCTCCTTTTTTCAAATCCAGTCTCGGCAGCTCATCAGACTCGAAATGTCAAATTGAAGGACCATAAAGTCTGTGTAAGCGCCAGGCATTCAGCTTCTTCAATTCCTTGGAGAAAAGCAAGGCACACACAAGCGCGCAGAGAGAGCCTGAACTTGCTTGCATAGTCGCATGGGATGCCTCCGCCTTCACCCTTGTCGTCTCATACGAAGCCGCCTGCTGCTGCTTGCTTAGTTCGCTGCACACCAAATTGATTGCCTAATAAATCCGGTGTTAACTACTGCCACGAATGAATGCTGGCTGGCTTTGGATGCCCTGCGGCGCCATGGATGCCGGAGAGTATTTATTTCAGACGACGCCTGCCTCTCAATCTACTGTTCACCACAGCAGAAGCAATATTTCACAATATAGCTCGTGGCCTCTGATCGCCTCTCATATCGAATCAAAACCCAATTTAAATTTCTTTTTTTTTTCAAATAAATATGAAACTAAAATCGACACAAGGTTTTAAAACATCATACAAGAAAAAAAATAGAAATCAAATCTAGCTAATTCGTGTAAATTCGATGGATAAAATTTAAAAAAGCGAGGGAAATAGTACGAGTCCAATTAACACGGGAGTAGCAATCGTACGATAAAAAAAGGATCGAGTAGATCATGTAAGGCAAGAGTAATTAATAATATTCGAGCTGCTTTAATTACTTGGCATTTAAGAGACCTCGTTGACCAGGTCAACTTGACTAATCAATTTTGTCTTGACCCAAACCATCTGAGGGCTCACTAATTTAATCAATTTCGTATATATTCAAAAAGTAATTTAACTAATCTTATTTATTAATTTTAATTAATGGGTTATATTTTTCTTTTACCATTAATTATAATAGAAATTCTTTTCCTGATTTTTATTGAGCCGACCAATCGGCACAGCTTGCATGGGCCAAGGACACGGTAATCAATAATCATGGGTCATCATCTCAGTGGCTTACATGAATCATTGCATCGAGTGGACGCGTTATGGTCCATTATTTCCCCCTCCTCTCATGATTGCATCAAGATTCGCACTTACGAATACATATATACATATGTGTACACATAATCATAATAAATCATGAATTACACCTCATCATTTTTTCTTAAAAAAGAAATCGGCGCCTTCGAATGCCAATCGTGCGCCGAGATGTAGTTGAAGTCGGTCAAAATCGGAATAGTCAAAGGGGGCATGTGAAATTTTGGACTTATTTGTCATCATGATTTAATTTGGCATAATCATCTCGGATGAACAAAAAAGAATCGGTGTGAAGTGTAAAGGGCGTTGGATGCCAATTATAGCAATTAAAAATTATCTTTTCTACGCAAGGGTGCGTATTTATTCTTAATTTTATTTTAATTACATTTTATATAATGCTGGTGTTTACACCCTTCCATGCTCTGCTTCAATATGCTTAATACCTAACGCAACTATGGTCTTAATTAGTGACTGCCTATTGCGGCCATAAACCACATTATGAATTCTTAATTACAATCCATTACTAACATGAGCCAGCATTAACTTCATAACTTACACCGGCGGTGACCCGATTCGCATCCCTTCCGCGTTCAAAGCCCCCCCCGGGCTTCTGGGCCGAGCGGGCCGCGACCGCACGACCGCCGGCAGGATATTCCGTGGGATCTCCACAACGCCGTTATCGGATCCGTGAAGTGCTTAGCTGGCCGGCGAAGGGGCCTTGGGGCTCCCTGAATGGGCCAGCTGGCACTCGGAACGCTGCACATGGCCAGCTGCCTCTGTCACAAGGGCAATCGAAATGACCTAAAACGCCCCTGCCTTGCCTTGCAATTCCCATCGAGGCCGTTGCAAATAAATTTCATTGCGATAAAATAAATGCCACGTTGCTGCTACAAATGGAGGGGTATTTTGGCACTTTGGTAACAGCGATGCATCGAAATCAGAAAACTTTTCCTGAGGCTGTGGCATCGCTTGAGGAGATTGGAAAACTCATGCCAAAATAAAATTTAAAAAAAACAATGGGATTGATATTAATATTTGAAGTGGAGAAAAGGGTAAATAAGTGAACTAGAAAAACCCAAGCAAGAATTAATAAAAAGTTGCTTGCTTTTTATTTGCTTCCAACACCCCTCTACCACTCTTTCTTTCCTTCCTTTCTCTCTCTTCGCCTTCCTCATCTCCCTTCTCGCTTCTCCGCAGCGCTCGCTCACCACTCACATTCTTTGGTTTCTTCCTACTTTTGCTCAGATCACTTAGATCTCCCACTGCTAGTCTCCTTCTCATCTCCTCCTTGGTGTTCTTGTTCGAGTTCGCTTATGTCATTCTTTGAGGGTTTTTGCCACTGGTTTCGTGTTGTGGTTTCGCCTTAGCCTTCGCCCGTAGCATTGCGGCTGCCGTGGCTACAGGCGGCATTGATCGGTTGTAAGGCGAGGGAGAGGGAAGCGGAGCGACAGATCTCGAGCGGAGGTAACGAGGCCGGGCGGATGTCGCTCGCCGGCGAAAAGGGCCGGCCGGAGCAAGAGAGGGATGCGGCGCTCGGGGCATCCGGCCGGATAGAGCCTGTTGGAGAGCGGTTCAAGGTGGCGCTCGACTTGGGGGAGAACAAGCCCGACTTCCCAGAGCTCGGCTCCCCCGTCTCCCCACTCCGCGCCCGCAACTCCTCTCAGAGCAGTAGTTGCTCGAGCTCGTCCGGCTCCGCCTCCGGTAAGGCTGTGACGCCCCCCGCCGCGGCGGCCTGGAAATCTGGAGCAGGCGCGGCTGACCCTGGGCGGCGGTGCCACTCCGGAGAGCTGTTTGGGCAGACCAGCCCGACCGCCGCTGAAGTCCGGGATCTGAGGACCGCCGTCCACCGTCGATCGGGCTCAGGACCGCAGATCTACTCCGGCCTCAGCGGCAGCAGCAGCAGTGGCGATGGCGGCGGCGGTGGAGGTGCAGGTGCTAGCACTGCCAGTTCTCCAGTCGCCAATGTGCTTCCGGCCGGGAACATTTGCCCCTCGGGGAAGATCGGTAAGACGGGGATGATGCAGAGGTCGTCGTCGAGAAGCGATGTGCTCGGGTCCGGCACTGGGAACTACGGCCATGGAAGCGTAGTGCGGGGTGGGATGACCGGAGGCGGTGCAGCAAGGCCCGGTGGTGATGTTGGCATGGGGAATTTGTGCGCGAGGAGGGTATCGTCGAGAATGGACCCCGAGGAGGTGACTAGGGCTGGGAATGAGCACTATAAGAAGGGGCAGTATGGGGAGGCGTTGGCGTTCTACGATAAAGCGGTTGCTATGTGCCCGGAAAATGCTGCATGTCGAAGTAATCGTGCAGCAGCTCTTGTGGCGCTAGGCAGGTTAATGGAAGCGCGAAAGGAATGCGAGGAAGCCCTCCGGTTGGATTCCACGAATGGGCGGGCGCACCATAGGTTGGCATTAGTATACAGACGGTGAGCATACGTACCACCAATGTGCTCTGTTTTTCCTTGCTCTTTTCTTATTTATAGCTTCTCATTCTTCTCCCATCCAACACCGTCGATATTCTCTCTTTCGGTTTCGCTTCAAAATTCCATCATGATGGCTGATATGGCTTCGGTTCATCTAAAAATTTTGTTATCTAGTTGATTCGTCAGTTGTATTTTTTTGGTTCCTTTATAAATATTTGATCCTTATTCTCGCTAGATCTCCTTTGGTTTTATGTGCTTTTGTTGCGTCGAATTTCTTATTTTTGTAATTTCCTTTTTTTGAGTCGATCTTATGTTCGCTTTCATGGGTGACAGCGATTCATACTAGTAATCCTTGGTTGTTGCTCATCTTCGTTCCTGATTGTCACAGGATTATGTTTATCTTTGGCTTCTTTTTGCGAGTAATGCATGATGTGGAACTGATTTCGATAAACTACTTATAAAAATCTGGTGATTTGTGTTAATGCACTGAATTATTTGCTACTCTTCATTGCATAAGAAGTCTAGTGTTTCTCTAACTAGTTTATAGACTAACTTTTTCTTAGTTAGCTACCTGCTTTCTAAGTGTTTTTATATTTGGTCTTCTTAAAATCTCTTCTTCCTATATCGGAGAATAACTTTAATGCACAATGAAGTTATTTAATGGTTGAGAATTTCTCACTCAGAATTGAAGTAGTTACATTCTGCCATTCTCGCAATATTTTTTTTGTTTCTGAATCTCTTGATGTTTCAGTTTCTGCGCTTTGCAATTTTGTATAATCATTTTCTTGGACATTTCATTGGCTAATCCATTTCTAATTGCAGGTTAGGCCTAGTTGAGGATGCAAGGAAGCATCTTTTCTTGACTGGACATACGCCTGACCAAGTTGAGTTGCAGATGCTGCCAAGGGTAGAGAGGCACTTGGTAAGATGTGGAGATGCAAGGAAGATAGGAGACTGGAAGAGTGCACTTAGGGAAGCTGAAGCTGCAATTGCTGCAGGAGCAGACTCTTCTCTACTGGTAAATTCTGATTGCTACATTATATCTCTATGTAAAATCAAATATATATTCTGAATTCTAGATTTTACTTTGCAGCTTGTTGCATCAAGGGTGGAAGCCCTTCTCCATCTCAATCGACTTGAAGAGGCTGATTCAGTTTTTTCAAGAACAAATTTTGAAGATTCATTAGCGTTATACTCTGCTACCAAGATCTTTGGTATGCTTTCCTGTTCCTATTTCTACATTCTTAGAGCCCAAGTTGATATGGCATTAGGAAGGTAAGCAGATATTTTCAAAGTTCTGCTCTACAGAATAAAACCTATTCTTGAGTGATGAGAATTGAAATGAATTTTTTGCAGGTTTGAGAATGCAGTCACAGCAGCAGAAAAAGCCAGGCAGATAGATGCTAGGAATTTAGAAGTGACAATGGTCCTGAACAATGTAAAGTCGGTGGCAAGAGCTCGTGCGCAGGGAAATGAGCTCTTTAAGTCTGGAAATTTTGCAGAGGCCTGTACGGCTTATGGGGAAGGTCTCAGGTGTGATCCTTCAAATTCTGTCCTCCTATGCAATAGAGCAGCATGCCGTTCTAAGCTTGGACAATGGCTTAAATCTTTGGAGGATTGCAATGAAGCCCTTAAAATCCAACCTAATTACACCAAGGCCCTCCTCAGACGTGCTGATTCGAATGCCAAGGTTGTCTCGTGTCATCCATCTTATTTGACGTTTCTATGCTTTGCTCTGGAATTGAGATTATTTTCTCTTTGTTCTGTCAATCAGCTTGAGCGCTGGGCTGATGCTGTGCGAGATTATGAAGCGCTAAGAAAGCAACTTCCCGGTGACAAGGAGGTGGCTGAAGCCTTGTTCCATGCTGAGGTTGCACTGAAAACATCTCGTGGTGAAGATATCTCCAACTTGAGATTTGGAGGTGAAGTCGAGGAAGTTAGGAATATGGAACAATATCGAGCAGCGGTGTCATTACCTGGTCAGTTTGTATTTTTAACTAGCTGTATGTGCTACTAATCCTATATCTTCTATTTCTATATTGCTCTTTGCTAGGCTGGTTCTGGAGTTTTGAGGTGTCATACTTGCGAGCTTTAGATTAGAGTGACCTTGATTCTTAGTTGATATCCACTCGTTAATATGGTTTACTATCAGCTGGTCCAGACTACAATATTCTGTTTCTGTTTTTTTCAACTGTAATCTTCATGAAACATTCTTTACAATCTGATGGCATTTATTATTCTAATTAAGTAATTGGCGAAGGATTACACTTCGTCCATGATTCTAGTTCACATCTGAGAAAAAAGTCCACCTGTTTCAGGAGCTTCTGTTGTTTACTTCATGTCAGCTATGAACCCACAGTGCAATCAGATGTCTCCTGTTGTTGATGGGCTTTGTAGCCGGTACCCGTCTGCTAACTTTCTCAAGGTAATATTCCTGCAATTAAATTCGTGAAAGTTTGCTCTAAGCTTCTTTTCCTGTTGTTTTCTGATTTCTCTGAGGGCTTGTGTTGAAGGTTGACATCAACTGTAGCACCGTTGTTGCAAAGTCAGAGAATGTCAGGACAGTTCCGACATTTAAGATCTACAAGAATGGGACAAGAGTGAAGGAGATGATCTGCCCCAGTCAGCATATGTTGGAATCCTCGGTGAGCTACTACAGTCTTTAAGACGACGATTGAGATTTTGACATATCACGGAAATTCTACACCCTTGTCATCCACATAAGTGTCTTCTCCCTGAACCAGCAAGAGCTACAAAATAATTTATTTATGCCAAAGCATTGACGGAATCACAGAGGAAGAGCCAAGTTTTCTAATCCCATTTAGTTTTAGTTTGTTTGATCCTTGTTCACCACCTTTATGTATTCTTTTCCTCCATTTCTAGCTCGCCGGTATCATTAATCCCATTCTCATCTCTTTAAATGTCAGCCTATGTGCTCGTTTCTTTTCTACCCTATTCGTGCTTCTTGAGAAGCTTCATTGTGCAATTAATTGAGTAAATTGGCTGGCTGGGCTTTATTGCTTGTATATATTCTATTTGAAAAAAAGAAAAAACAAGTCATAGAGGAAGTGGTAGTCAATAGGAGGGGTGGGAGGGAATAGATGTTCACGATTTTGCTTCTGTTGCATTGATATGCTACCACTTCTATGAAATAAAGAACTTTATCAATTCTTTCTGGGTTGGCGGTCCTGTAATTCTAAGATGTTTACTTGCTCTCTTCATCCAAATTGCTTGCCTGGTGCGAAACAAATTATCTGTACGGTAGCACTCATTACCCTTTTGTTCCCAGCTAGTATACTGGTGATATGTTTGCGTCAAAGTGCTTGCCCATCCATTGCAGGACATCTGAAAGTAAGGTGATATGATTAACATTAATGTTTGTTGGCAAATGGCTCTTGTTGCAGCACTGTCCTCAGGTTTTAGTGTTGCTGGCCCCCCCAAAATTGATGATGGTCTACGTTTGCTGATCCTTGTGGTTGGTTGTTGGATGCTTTTATTGTCTGTACTCTATCATCATTCTTGATTTCTTTCTTCTTATATTAAATTACCCTCTTATCGTCATTCTTGTTTTTTTTTTCTTCTGTATATTAAACTATTAACTCTTCCGCATCTGTTGGATTGTTGGTACTTGGAAACCTCTGATTTCAGACTTACCAATAGTAGCAACAAAAGTCAAATGTAGGCGATTGTGGAGTACCAGTGGGGCCATAAGGTTTTCAAGAGATGCCCCTATGAGATCTAGCTGCCTCCCTCAAAAGTATGTAGGCATTGCCTTTGAGGTGAATTCTTAAGAGTGTCATTTTCGTGCTCACTTTTGTTTTGTTGATTGCGAGATATATGGTGCGCTATAGTGCATTGTGACTGACCTATACGTTTGAAATTTGTTACATTGTGGTGCATAAGATGTACGTGTTGGTTAAATACAATTTTCAAGTGTTTTAGGCCAGAACACTTTTGGAAAGTCATTTTTAGAAAGCACTTTCTAGTTTGCTTTTCAAAATTAAATTTGAATTTGCACGGTGGAGATCTTGTTGGGGGGAAACCACACGAGACCTGTGTGTGGGAGGTGATCAGCCTGTGCTCTCCACTCTTTCCTTTACTCTCTTACGGCAATGTTGGGTACAGGGCGCATGGTTTTTTATAAGCTACCTAAAATTTTAAACTTGGTCTCTGGGGTTACTTTTGAGTTACCTGAGAGTTTAGCATACTATATATCTCATCTGAAAAAGTACTTTTGGCGTTTTCCCACGATGGAAGAACACTAGATTTGGGGTCGAAGTCAGCAGCTCTTTTCCTTCTTCTGTTATCTGTCGGCAGGCGATCCAACCCGTGACCATTGGGTGGTGCCCCCACCGCAGTTAACCTTCAAAGCGGCCCCATCCATGTATGGCCTCATGCGCCGCAGCTGAGACCTCTGCGTCCGTAATGGAACAGTATGAAGTAAGAAGATCTCTTTCCGTGCATGTCTTTATGTACAGTGATAAACCAGTAGGTGGTTGGCTTCTAACCCGTGATTCCAGCTCTTATGGATCATGCTGTGGTCTCAGCCTTTACAATAGCTTTTGCAGGGAGGGCCGGGAGAAGGATGGGGAATGTGGAATCCGAAGAAGGTCTTCAATGTAGGTAGTCATTGTTCCTATTTGCCTCTCTGTTGCCCCTGTAATCAGGATGGTACAGTTGGTCAGTGCCTCTGTTCTAGCATTGAGGAAATATTAATTGTGTTTCTTGCTAAGTCTAGATCAATTTGTCCACATGGACATTTTTCATGCTAATTATATATTTTTTGCCTTAGGAAAGTGCAAATAATCAAATATGAAGTGTAAAATTTTAAGTGTTTATTTTGTATTAAATTGAACCCCCGGTCTTGCTTCAATAAATGTAGATAACTACACTGAATGGAAAGGAGAGTTGAATAGAGGAATTTTTTTTGAAGAATAGAAAAAAAGGATGAAGGGATAGAAAAGTATTCGTGCACAATTCACTGTATGAGTTGTCCAAAAAGATAGAAAAACTTTTTGCACACACAATCTACGTATGCTTCAGAACCTTTGGATCCTTATATAGGCTTTGGTAGGTTAGGATTGGTGTGCTCAAGGTTAACTCACCGATTGATCTTCTTCATCTTCTGCAACTAGCAGCTTGACCATAAAGTTGGATCAAGTATACTTTAGTAGAGTTGGCATTAGGTATGCGATGTGTATTCTGGTGGCAAATATAGGATTGCTAGGTAGGATAGTGGTTGTTGGCTAATGGCAGAGCACTTGCACGAACCAATCATATGTGACCTATAAGAACAATCATGTCAAGGTATATTAACAAGCTAGAAATGTCCATAATTGACACACTAGGAACCGATGTTGAGTTGGTTGGTATAGAAAAGATAATAAGAAGAATATAAGGTTTATGGCAAGATGAGTTTACCGATATATGCTCTTTTTTTTAGTGCCAATTTGATACGAGTGGAGCTCGTAGCAGTTTGAACTAGGAGATTAGGGCTAAGCTTTCTTGATATGCCCTTCCTTAGCATCATGTTAATATAGCATGAACCTAAAGGTAGATTGTGTTATTGAGCGGCGGGTAGTTTGGAAATTTAAAGCTACAAAGTAAAATTACTTTGACATACTTAAAGGAATAAAATAGTAAAACTAGAAAAATACTACAAGTAGCTAAAACTCATAGAGATTCTATGGTGAATATGTGGGGAATGTTGTCTCTCGATGAGTCATATGAGTTTTTTCAAGTACTACTATCAAGGATAATAACTAGATTGAATCTCTTTAAATTATATAGAGTGAGAGAGTGGAGATAGTACCTCCTAAATGTGTTATGATGATGATCATCTCATTGGCTATATAAAATATGAATATGGAGTAGCTACAAATCATTACCTATTTTAGAATTTGATTAGATTCTTGTTGAGCCACTAATTCAATACAGATAGGACTACAAGAATATAGCATAAGTAAATTTAACATATATGGAATGCAGGGGATGTCTATTGAGCAACTCGACATTAAGAAAGGTCGCCTGCTTATGAGAGGGGGAAAACAGAGATAGCTCCGGAAGATAAAGCATCTAACCCTAAGAATAAAAGATCTAGAGTCGCTGGCTGCCCTGCAAGAAGGAAGTGTTATTAGCATTCATTCATCGAAAGAGCTACAAAGCGTAATGAGGACTGCGGCAAACCTGGACAAATTGGTTATTCTCTATTTTACAGCAAAATGGTGCAGTCCACGCTAGTTCATGGCACCAACAGAGAAGCACCGTGGTATCTTGTTTCTGAAAGCTGACATTGATGAACTAGGGGATGATGCCCAGCGCTAGAGCGTGAGTAGCGCGCCAACTTTGCTCTTTGTGAAGAACCGAAAAGAGATTGACAAAGTCGTGGGGGCTGACAAGAGTGGGCTCGAGAGAAAGATTGCAGCGCATGCAGGGAAACAATGAGAAAAATATATTATAGTTATCTCAACCTCATGATTCCATGTGCCCATCTTCATGGACATAAAAAAAAAAAGAGAGAAAAGATCTTATATATACCGGATGCAATACACTTGCCAATATTAAAAAAAATATAATAAAATAAAATGGTGTCAAGAATGGGATGCGCATGGGAACAGGAGAAGGAAAGCCTGGCGGCGTCCACCAGGGATGGCGTCCACAGGGATGAGAAGAAAAGATATCATCCAATCTCACCAAATGACAAGACAAGTCAAAAAAAAAAGGGGATAAAAAAAAAACTCAAAAAAAAAAAAATTTCAAAGAAGGTTTCAAAGAAAAGATTTCAAAGAAGGTTTGGCGATGGACAAAGCTGTCAGCAGGTGAGGGAATGGCCAGAGCTGACAAGGAAAAGAGAAATGGGTCGCTGCAGTAAAAAAAGTCATCAAACAAAAAGGAGAGCAGCAGTTTCTCATCAGGTGGTGCCTTATATAAAGAGAGGCTAGCAAACAAAAAAAGAAAAAAAAGGGACGCACGCTGCTGCAAAGAGAGAAAAAAGAAGTACCAGGAAGCTGCAAGGAGGAACGTCTGAAGGTAAGAAAGGGAAGTTTTTTTTTTTTTTTTTACTTACGTAGGCCTGAGGTGCACTAAGCACCGGTGGCATTTAGGCCTAAGGTGCACTAAGCGCCGGTGGCATTGCAAAACGCCGGAGAAAGAAGTGAGGAGGTAAAAAAAAACGAGGCAAAGAAATGAGGGGAGGTACGAAGGATTAAAAAAAAAAAAAACAACAAGAGAAGAGAGGAGAAGAAAAAAAAAAGAGTGATGCTGTATAAAAAAGGGGAAAGGGAGAAAGCATTCGAGAGAACCAGGCTCAAAGTCACGTAAAAAGGAAAAGAGAGAGAGCCAAAAGAAATAAAAAGGAGAACGAAGGATTCATACGCCCGAAGAAATAAAAAGTCTAAGAAAAAAGCTAACCTGATACGAGCCGCCTGTTGCTGCTCCCGTCTGCTGAAAATGCTGCTTAAAAAAGGGGGGTGGAGAGGAGAAATCGTTTCGATGAGAACGAGAGAGCACTGAAATGGACTAAGGCTAATCAATTAAGTGATGAGGAACGTCTCTCGTCAGGACGCTGCTAAGCTTCAAACCTTGAGGTAGACAACCATGAACAAAAAGGAGAAAAAGGGGTGGAGAGGAGAAACAAAAAAAAACTTTAGAGGAAATCTTGCCTCACAGAAGAAGCGACGAAGTAATCATATAAAAGTCAGATAAGAAACAGAAATTATTCGGATGAAAATTGCTACATCGTCAGTATTCATGCCAGAAAAGAAAGAAAGAAAAAAAAAGGGGAACAGATAAAAATAGAAACATTTGAACAAAACCCTGTCTCTTTTCTTGCCCGAAGCGGACGAAGATCGCTGCATTGTCAATATTCATGCCGGGAGGACAATAAAAAGGGAAAGGACAGGTGAAAACGGAGCATTTGAATAAAACCCTATCTCTTTTCTTACCGGAGAAGAGAGTCACCGCCCGTCCCTTGCGCTTCCAGCCATTCGACTCATCTTCTGCTCCAGCGATGCTACGCAGCCTGAACGCAGCCTGAAGAGTGTTGCGCCTCAGAAAATAGTAGAAATAGCATCATAATCGCCAACAGCTTAGCCGCTCAAGGGCCAACGTTGCTAGAGACATCGCGACGCTATCAATGTTCCCTCTCTGCGGTCTCACCGAATTTCATCGTCGGTTTCCCTCTTCCGCCGCGAACGAAAGCCTCCCGCTCGGCCAACTCAAGTCGCTTTCGCCAAGAGAGTTTGTTCGAGTTTTGTGACCTCTGTCTGTCGGATGGGGCAAGGCTTTACTCTTTGACCAAGCCTCACGAAGTTCAAAGGCGACCAAGTCTCACGAAGTCCAGAAAAGGTCTTACAAAGTCATAGCAATGAGACCAAATTAAGAATGGGATTGAAATCACCGGATCAGTAGCGACGTCTGCACATTATCCCTAATTAAATAATAAGTTCAAGTTATGAATCTGTTCTTTAAGCGTAATACGCTAAGTTCACGTCCGTCTCCCGGCCCCCCCTCCGATTGGTGTCTTCAGTACCTCCAAATTGTCATCCGGAGGAATAACCAAACCTTGCCCGCCGCATGAAACGATCAAAATAAGACTTACCAAGGGTACCTACTCTTTGACCAAGGGATATGACGTCAAGAAGCCCGACCTTCAAACGTCGGCTTGTTTTTTTTTTTTTTTTTTTTTTTTTACCCGATAATGTGACCAAGAGTCAATAATATCTCAAACTCCTCCCAAATTGAGTGATTAATTTAAACAAAATTAGTAAGCCCTGACATGTTACAATGGAATATTGTTAATTGTTTGGGAGATACGTACGTCGACGTTTATCGTCGGGGCGTAGCTCCTCAATATAACGATATGCCTATTGGAGTTGAATTTCTAAAATTATCCGGCATGCCGTAAGGCCGGATAAATTTCCAAATTAAATTATCCACTACGCCGTGAGGCCGGATAAATTCCAAATTCAATTATCCACCACGCCGCAAGGCCGGATAAATTCCCAGATTAAATTATCCACCACGCCGCAAGGCCGGATAAATCCCAAATTAAATTATCCACCACGCCGCAAGGCCGGATAAATTCCCAAATTAAATTATCCACTACGCCGCGAGGCCGGATAAATCCCAAATTGAATTATCCACTACGCCGTGAGGCCGGATAAATTTCCAAATTAAATTATCCACTACGCCGTGAGGCCGGATAAATTCCAAATTCAATTATCCACCACGCCGCAAGGCCGGATAAATTCCCAGATTAAATTATCCACCACGCCGCAAGGCCGGATAAATCCCAAATTAAATTATCCACCACGCCGCAAGGCCGGATAAATTCCCAAATTAAATTATCCACTACGCCGCGAGGCCGGATAAATCCCAAATTGAATTATCCACTACGCCGTGAGGCCGGATAAATTCCAAATTAAATTATCCACTACGCCGCAAGGCCGGATAAATTCCAA
The DNA here is from genome assembly GCA_027563935.2 of Costus lasius. NCBI lineage: Eukaryota > Viridiplantae > Streptophyta > Magnoliopsida > Zingiberales > Costaceae > Costus > Costus lasius. Next base: position 15,226,017 of record CM050449.1, read on the forward strand.
ATCCAAATTATCCATCACGCCGCAAGGCCGGACAAAATTTCAAACCAAATCATCCAATACGCCATCAAGGTCGGGTGATCCTTCCAGTATCTAACACGCCTTGATGTATTGCGATGGGATATCGTTTGGGAGGTGCGTACGTCGATGTTTACCATCGGGGCGTAGCTCCTCGATATAACATTGTACTGCCTGGGCCGGATATTACCCAACACGCCGTTACAAGGCTAAAGTTCGACCAACGCAAATTGCCCATGTTGATGGGAACTCTTTTTTTCTCTTCTCATGTCGAGAATATGTACCACGCCAAATCAAATTCATGAATGAAATTTTGTAAATGACATCATCTGATTATCGCTTTTATCTTGTTGCGTATTATAGATCTCTTAATCAAAGGTTCCCTAATTTTAGGGGTAATTAACAATGAGCGCCTGCGCTCATTGGAAGCCAGAACCCATTTGAACAAAAAGCCTTATTAATTTAAGGTGGATTTGAAACGGTCATAATACATTCCTAATGTAACGAAGATGACCCCACAATTCTATAATTGACATAGCCCATTCTACATTTGGTGAGTTAGAATCACTATATAATTAGATTCTATAATTGGCATAGCACATCTTCCTCCCTCACCTCCCATTTTTTTTTTCTTCGTCTCCTCCTTGAATGCCTCTCTCCAGGGGGATGCTTGCCCTTAAAGCTCAAGGTACCTCAAATCCTCTTTTGGTTGATATGGTCTAGCAGCTGCAAAACTTTAAAAGAGTTGGCAGAGATCTCAAGATTGATTGCAAACTTAATTATCAGCAAACCTTAGGACAATGAAAAGTGCTCATGATCCCTACAAAAACAAGTCAAGGCAAGCCTGAACAGCAAACCTTAGGTTAATGAAAAGTGCTGCCTAGCTATAACTCACACTACCTTCTCTAAAGCAAATCAGATCATAAAATAAGCAGCAGCCTGAGGTGGAGGCATCATAGTTGAAGTATAAAAGAGCAGCTAGGGCTGACCCTAGAGGATCCACAACCTGTAAAGAGCACCTCATTTCACCAATTTCAGTGGCAATTCTTGGATCCCAAGCATTGCAGACTCCTTTGCTCACCTCCCACTCTTCATAAGATTCAATATAGAAAGGAGTGGAGCAAGGAGAGAGTGATAGTATAATAATAAAACCAGCTGTAGCCCAGGATCTATCTGCCTAATCTACTTCTTGAAAGAGAAGAAGGCTTTTGCTGGAATAAATTAAGCTATGAAGAATTGAAGGTCAAAGAAATAGTCTTAGCCTAAAACAAAGTTCTTGCAGGGCCTAGTGTTTGTTGTATTGACTGATGAGAAGGCCCATGAGCTTTTGGGTATGGCCCACAAGTTTTTGTTTTACTTCTCTGTTTAAATCTAGTTTTGGGCTATGGCCCACAGTTTTTTGTCAATAATTGGGCTAATTGGTAACTGAAGGCAGTTTTGATCCAAACAGTGTTTAGAGGATTTTCTTTATTAAAATAAATGGAAAATGAATAAAAAATAAAAATGATTCTATTTTGGAAATTCAGTACTTAATAATGAAGAAGACTAAAGGACCTTTTAGCAAAATAATGCTGATATAGATGAATAAAGTTAATATATCTCCTTTGATGTTTGAATAATACATATAAATCAACTATAATGAATTGGAAGTTTCAAAATATAAATCAACTAAATTACCTAAAAAGTCAACTAGGATCAGAAATTGATCGAATAATTTTAATAATTTTCAATAAATTCTTGATGCCATCCATAGAAATGGACGATTATAATCAACATAAGATTATACAATGCAGCCCTAGAAAAGAAGAAAAAAATCACCAAGAAAACATGTAACCTCGCAGATCGTTGGCGGAGTAAAGAGCCCGGCCCCCTACTTCGTTGTTAGGGCCAAAGCCCATCAATGCATTCCCTACGGCCCGTCAAACGCCAAGGGGTATTTGCAGTATGTCTCGTTCTTGATGCACAGAAACAATCGCTCATATGCCAGCGCCATCTTGCTCGCCGTGAACATCGCCTTCGCGTACTCCTTGCACGCCATCCCGCGCTCTGCTAGCCGCGCCTTCCCCTCCGCCACCACCGTCTCCAGTGCCTCCAGCAGCGCCTCCACATTCGGCGCGAACGTGAACCCAAACTCCTCGTCCACCACGATCGTCCCCTTTATGCTCGGGAACCTCGTCGCCACCACCGCCTTCCCGCACTGCATCGCCTCCATCAGTGTCAGATCCAACCCCTGCGGCCGCAGCGTCGGGTTCAAGAACACATCGATGGCGTTATAGAACGCCGTTAGCTTTCCCGGCGGCACCGGACCGAGCGCCACCACGTTTGGGCCTAGGTCAGCGTACCGCTGGGCCCACGGCCCGGAACCAGCCACGACCAGGTAGACATTAGGATACCGTAGTAGAAGCTTCGCGAACGCCTCGTACAGCAGCGGGTGCCCCTTATCCTTCACCAGCCTCCCCGCCACGCCCATCACCACGGCGGTGCCATCAGTGGGCAGCCCGATCTCCGATCGGAACTCCTCGCCGAGACGGGCATCGGGGGCGAACTTGTCCTCGTCGACGCCATTAAGGATGACGTGGACGCGGCCGACCGGGATCTGATACACGTCGCGCAGCATCTCGCCGGTGCTGTCGCTGATGGCCACGTGGTGCGCGTAGTTCTGGAAGAATCGAATCTCGCTGAGCACCTTGTAGATCGACTCGGCGAGGGAGCGATTGAAGGCCGGCGTCAGCGGTTCGTCGGGGCCGCGCGCGAGGTCCTGGTAGATGCCGGAGTGAAGGCCCTCGAGGGAAATCCCGTGCCAGGAGACGACGAGATTGGGCACGCCGCGGGCCCAGCGGTGGAACACCGCGACGCTCTCCGAGTGGACTACGTCGAAGGGGCCGCCGCGGGCCTCCTCCGCTTCGTAGAGCGCCCACGCTTCGTTGCACCGCCAGTGCTCGCTGGAAAGGAAGTGGATCCGCGGGCCGTGTTCACCTGCCTCGGGCGAGCGCTCGCCGGAAGGGGGCTTGGAGGTGAAGACGTGGATGCTGTGTCCGCGGCGGGAAAGCGCGGAATGGAGGGTGAGCGCATGGCGCTCCATGCCCCCGGGGGCGGAGGCGACGGGCCACTTCCGGGTGAAGACGGCAATACGAAGCGCGGTGGGAGGGGAGCGGTCGGAGGTGAGGCGGAGGCTGTTCCAGGAGAAAACGATGTGGCGAAGGTCGCCGGAGAAGCTTCCTTTGGGAGAGGAGGGGGTGCTGCTGCTGCTGCTGCAGGGGACGAGGGAGGAGGAGTAGAGGAGGAGGATGGCGATGGCGGATAGGGTGAGGAGGAAGAGGAGGGAGATGTGGAGGTTGGGGGGGAGGGAGAGCATGGTGGAATTGTTGGGCTTCTTGGGGCGATGGTAGGCGGTGGGGAAGGCCATGGTTGAAATGGAGGGGCTCTCGAATTGGGATAAAGTTAGGAACGGCTTCTTGGAGCATTCATGTGACTACGGCCAGAGGGAAGAACAGTGGAAGAAAGTCGCCCCTCCCAAGTTAGGCAAGTGTGAGCGAAACGGATGGGTGGGTGCGTTCCTCACGCCCTCTGCTAGGTGCGTTTACTTCGTGGTCTTTTTCTTTTCTTTGGGATTCTAATTCCATGAATTTTGGCTTTTAGTGTATTATTTTGAACAAGAAACCTATCGTATACTCAACTAAAACTCCATCACTATAAATGAACAAAATAAAATGTTGGTCAAAATCAAATTGGTCTACTTTATGGGTGTTGGGGTATTTGCATGAGAGTTGACCTGTAGAAGTTGGAAATCAACTCGGTTCCTTTGGCACTCAAAGCAGAATCCGACTTTGTTTGCTTTATTTACTTCAATGCATGTGTAAGCTGGATCCTAAATTGTAGGCGAGTTTAGGTCCAGGCGACAGCAACATTTATGGCCTAGTAAAGTATGAATCATAGTCACACATGCAAGTCGCTAGAGGCACATCTTCCTATGAATTTACTAATCTTATAAACAATTGAGAAGACGATCACTCTATCAAATCATAATCTTTCCTTCCAAAAACATTGTCATTCTTATTATCAATATGGTTTAGCTTAGTTATATGCAAGCTTAAGAATTCTGTATTTAAGACCTCAAACAAGTACCAGGCAGCTAGGCAGTATTGACTTTTTGTTCCTCTTTCAAATGTTGGTAAAAAAGAAAAAAAATTTGGCAGCAGGTACCCACGTCGCATGCACACAAATCTTGAAATAGCCATATGAATCTCAAAGCGAAGTCAAGTCAATGCACATAAAATTGAAGTCAAAATACACAAAATGGAACCGTTGTAACTCAGGTTTCGAGATTTCGAACTTGGGTTAGAGATAAAGCGGAGAAAAGTTTTCATTCACCTCCTCCGCTCATCTACGGCATCCTCTGCTCACCTTGCGATATCCTTCAACTCTATCTTTTTCAGGGTTAATGTATTTTTCGTTTGACTTTGTTTGCTATTCCCAAATTTTCTTTGCAGACATTGGCGTGCTCGCCACTGACGTTGCTTCAACCTCTGACAACCGCCCACACTACCTATGAAGCTGTCACTATCTGACCTCCGACTGCTCGCATTTTGTTTGTCCTTCCCCTTTCTATTCTCTTGGTTTATTTTGATGTTGTATAGGTTGAATTAGTTCTAAATAAATCGTTTGAGTTTTTCTACTTTGTATTATGTACTTGAATCTACATTTTTATTTAATTGATGTATAGTAAAAGCAAGTAGGAAAATTCTATAATAAAAATAAGAAATACTCAATCAAGATCATTAGTAGAGTCGGAAAAGTATATGAGTATGTAATGTAGAAGGAAACATATTAAACTAGGAAATTGTTCATGAAATTAGGTGGAGATTGATAATCATGTAACAAATGCCAAAGTGTGTATCATTTTATTCAGATAGATAAATATAAAATAAAAATCTGAAATGAACTACAATATACAGAACGAACTATACTATATATCTTCACATGGGTTGTAATCTATCTATATGAGTTAGTTAACATTCAATCCTTAAAGAAGAATAGCAAGTTGTTATTTTCTTCATAACATTGACATAAATTTCCAAGTAAAACAACATCAAAGCTTATGAGGATTTTGTTGTGGTTGATATTTCAACCATGCTAACTTGAGAAAATATCATTCAAAGTAATATCTACTTCGACTTCCGTGAAAAGAAGTGTGGCATACATTTTATGTATAGCTACCGGATACACCTATTACATTCCTAGTTCTTTTTTAGTTATGGTGTAAGCTTCTTATGTTATTATTGATTTTGTTCATTAAATTTATAAAATATTTATTGTGTTGATGCATTTTGGGGTTTAATGAGCTCGTACTAAAGCTAGATTATTGTTTTCAGTTATTGTCAAAAAAATGACTTGCGAAAGTAGTATTTCTGGGGCACCCACATATTTCATTTATAAACAACAAGCTCAAGGCAAAAAAGAAAAATATGTGGATTATTGTCATGCATTAAGTCGATGCTCCCTTAATAGACTACACAAGTTTATAACTAGGTAAAATGAGGTAGTTTACTGAAAAATCCACTAATACATACCTTATTTGGACATTTGTTATAAGACAACTTATTGCAATTAAATATGTCAGCTGTGGAATATATATATAATCCATACGGGAATATGATAGATGCGGGTTTATGATTAATAAAAATTTTATTTCATTCTCCATTAGGCATATTTCGATCATCCTTGGTCTTTCAGACGAAGAAGAGTTGATGTGATTTACAAGTGATCGCCCTACTACTCCTTTTTACTTGAGAGAATTTAATGGGTAGCTAATAACCAGAAATGTGTTGGAAGATAAATTAAGATATTTGTGCTCTTCTGTAGCAAAGATGGTGGACTATGAGAGAGTTCAGAGGTCGAGTATCATCTTGGTCTTTAGTTGTTTTCTATTTAGCCATATTAGTTTTTCATTGGATTCAAATATCGTCGCCTATGTCAAGGACCTTGGAAGAATAGGAGACTATAATTGGGCTGAAACAATATATCACTATCTAAAGATTGAGTTAACTGCTAGCTTCAAGAAGAAAAAGCTATTTGAGATTGGTGGTTGTGCGATCGTCCTTTGTGTAAGTATCTTCAATTACACAACATATTACTTTTATAACATTTTATGATTAATTTAATTTTATCTTATTTGTTGTGTAGGTTTGGTTCTAAGAGCATATTTTGTTATATGCTGATCATCAGGTGCTCGGTGTGTACCCACGGCTCTTTCGTTGGGCAAAGGTGAAAGTACCCCAATGCAATACATATTTCAAGAATTGTCTTAAGTTATACAAGGACATAGTATGATGCATTTTACTCAACTACTTATATTTGAATTCATCCCAGTTATGTTTTGATGCTAACTATGCTTCTTTGTATAGATTATTTTTGACATTTACGAAGACGAAGTTGAGCATGTGAATACACCAGAAGCATGCCCCGCAGAAGATGTTATACGTACCCATGCATTAGGAGACTTCTCCCCTGTGAGTATTACGATTTTTATTTAATTAATAGTAGTGTTTGTAAACTAAATTATAAAACTTCTTTGTAGATCAATAAAGAAACTGAAAGACTGAATACATAAATCATCCGTCTCAAAGAATAAATTGAGAAAGATTAGAATGTGGCTACGATAGAGAAGATGACAGTGTTCACTCTTCATCTGATTAAATTAGAACAAAAGATGAATGAGACTCTTGATGAGAATATGGTCCTGAAAGAGCAACTACATAAGTTGTCTTCAATGCCAAAAGAAGAAGCGACATATGAAGAACTAGAAGGTGGCAATAGTCGGAAAGATGGTGTGGAAGACATTGAGAAGAAAAGAGCCTGAGGAAAAATAATTAGAACATAATTATGGTAGTAGTGAGCCCCTACACTTAGGAAAAGAAAAAAAAATCAAATATGGTGGAGGTTAGTAAGCAAACTCATAGGCAGTCATTCATTTAGCTTAATATGTCATAATTTTAATATTTGTAACATATTTGTGCAAACCGTTGTTGTAGATGAATCAACACCAAATCTACCAATTGTCGACAAGGTGGATATCTTTATTATGGTCATATATGATGCCAAGTTAACTTGATTTCTTCACCTTCTTTTTGTCTCAAGTGTTTACTTGTTTACATTTTAGTATAAAGATAGAACAGACTATTGTAGTTGTTCTTGAATTTCAGAAGAAGAATAAAGTCAACTTGATATATTCCTGTCATAGGATATGTCGTGATTTAATGAAAATCAAGAATTTAAAAGTCTCAAATCTGCGATGCCGTATTTGGACGATTAATTTACGAGGATGTAAGTATTCATGTAGTTACTTTTATATACTTTTTTATAAGTTTCTTATTTGATCAACTTCCACTTTGTAATTTTTATTCACATGATTCAGGTAATAAACGCATACGCAATATTACTGGCTGATAGAGCAAGACACGACAAAAAAAAAAAGATATAAATCATTTGCTTATATACATCCGACTGCAATATATCAGTTTATGTCTGGACATATTAGTGGATACTTCACGCTATTAGAGCACATTACTAGTGTAAAGATCCGAAGCATAAAAAGAATTATGGTGCTTGTATGCATTAAAAAAACATTGGTTTTTGTTACACATAGATTTCCTACGAAAGGAGGTTGTAGGTTACAATTCGATGAAACCAAGGAAGATTAATGAAGGTATTGTGGCAAGACATGTAAGTATTGCAATTCGGTTTCATATTATATATTATTACTTAGGGTCGCTAACTTATACACGTAATATTCATCAGCTTGAGTTACTTCGATTCCATATATCATCTACTTGCAAGGGAGGCAAGGAGAACGACATTACAAAATGGCCATTCATATGGGCCGGCAATTGCCCAAAATAGTCTGACAGTGTGGACTATGCTTTATTCGTCATTAAATACATGGATTGTTTGACATGCAATGTGGACTTTGATTTCAGCCAAGATGAAATGCAAAGGTTTAGGGTTCTTGTAAATTTGGTGCTCTTCACTAGAGTGCTGCTGTGAATAGTGCAACTAGGTATTAAATACATGCTACTGTGAATAATGCAAAGGTTTAGGGCTCTTGTATGATTATATAATTTTTATTTTTGTGGTCATTCAAAGTTGCAGCTTTGTTTTCAGCTGCAGTGTAACGGAACAGGGAAGACAAGCGGTACATCAGAATAAGGTGGATATCGTGCCATTGTACATCTGGGATAAAATGGTAAACTACATGATGCAAAAGGAGGTAGTTTTTTGTTATTACATTAATGTATAATTGTATAATTTTTATTTTTGTGGTCATTCAAAGGTGCAACTTTGTTTTCAGCAATAGTGTAACAGAGCATGAAGGACAAATGGTATGCCAAACTAAGGTTCCATGTGTGTCGTTGTGCATCTGGATAAAATGGTAAGCTCTAGTAGTAGTTATGTTGTTATACATCTTATTATGTAAGTGGTTGATGCCTTGCATTTTTATAGTACTTTTTAGTATAATTTTATCTTAGAACAAGGTCATTTCTGACGTTTTTATATCCCATATAGGCTTATTTACTTGTTTCATAATCTTTACCTCTTTTTGCATCTTTGAAAATGTACGTGAAATCACCTTAATTTTAGAGGTTTTTTAAGATTTTAGATCCATAGAGTGATTCCTAATGATGAAACAAGGTACACAACAAATTTAGAGTAAAATAGAGCTTTTCCTGAGAATCACGGCCAGACCCTAATTACAATCACAAGCCGTGATTCATATAGAATGCCAAAATCCATAGTGTACTTCACGGCTAGACTCTAACAAAGTTCATGGGCTGTGATCATCAGATGGAATTCCAAGAGTCAACATCCCAGACAATCACGATCGAGCAGTGATTCCTTTCACGGGTCATGATTTCCACACGACTTTATCAGAAAATCTACAGTACACTTCACGACCGAGTCATGATTTCAATCACAAGCCATGATGAAGCTGTCCCAAAATATACAGTACAAATCACAGGCAAGCCGTGATTTCGATCTCAAGCCGTGATCACTCTTCCGCCCCTTCACCTTCTTCACGATTTTCATTCAATCAAGGGCCTTAAAAATTAAAAAAAATCTAAAAAATTCACTCTCCAAAGGCCAAGAGGGAGACGAAGCGTCTAGGCATAAAAGCCCTCTTTTGATATCTATTGGAGTAGGATTTGGGACGACGAAGTGGCTAGGGTGAAAGAAGAGGCAACAAGGGCTTTTCGGAGGGATTCTGACTCGATCTTGAGACGATTCTTCACCAAATTGAGGGGAAGAGTTTGAATCATCTCCTCCTACCTCTCCTTAGTCCTAATTTCTACTTTTCTTGGTAGATTTGAGAGATTTATGCTAAATTGTATGGTTGTTTTAGCGTAAACCTTTTATCGGGACTCGGATGGAGGAGCCCATTGACTTAATCTATTGTATGAATTGATTTATTCTGATGTTTATGAGTTATTTTGAACATATTTTATCTAGTTGTGTTATTTGCATAATCTTACCCTGATCAAGTAATCTTGTGTCTTGGAAGTCACAATTCTAACCGCAAGGAGAATCGCATCGTCGGATCTGCTAGATAAGACTTTTGAACTTCTATCATGAAAGTAGTTAGGGATCAAATGAGGGCAATATAATTTTTCATAAAACTTAATGGATCTGCTTAAATTAATAAGCCACGAAAGTAGGATATTGATTTAAGTAGGTACCGGGTTGTACTGCTGAAAGGGGGCAACTTGTACCTTAGGATAAACTCCTTTTGCAATAAGAATAACTCATGCATCAATTTGCTTCAGTTTAGTTAGATCAGTCAATGTGGCAAATTCCGTGGTCTCGATCTCTCTCAAATAGACACCTTTCATGTTTCTGTCATTTCTTTTCCTACCTTGTTCTTAATTAAGTTTGATAACCTGATTTCAAAATTTCAAATTTGGATTGCTTAGCTTCTGAATAACAGAATTATTTGTACATGGCCCAGCTCCCTGTGGGATCGACACATTTTGTATTACTTCGATAATACCATGCACTTGCAGTGCATATCAGTGGCTTCTTTTCCATCATTACACTTGAGCAAGAAGTAGTTTACAGACTGGAGCTAGTTGAAGACGAAGTGAGGCCAGTATAATTTTGTGTCATTCTTATTTCTTCATGTAAATGTTGTTCTCTATTAGATTTTGTTTGCATTAATCCATTTGATACAATAGATTGGTTTCAAATAGGTGAAGATATGGAGATATTGATCTAGAGATGTTGCATATCTACAGATATTGATTTTCTGGAGATGTTGAAGATCTAGAGATCTTAAAGATCTTGAGATATTTTCTGGAGTCATATTTCTTAATGATCTAAAAATGCTAAGACATAATCTAGTCACAAGATGCATAAAGCACTGAGATTGTAAAGATGTCAAAATGTAAAGCTAGGTATTGAGGTTAATTCTATTGACAACATTTGTACTATAAGTTGAATATCGATGTCAGAAATTTACCCACCACACGAGTCAAAATCCACTTGAGTGCCCAAGTAAAGGTAAACTTTACAAAGTATCAATAAAGGTCAACGCTCGTAACTTCGGTGCCACTACATTTTTTTTCTTTTTGTGTGCAATGCCAAGTTGAAACTTTGGTACCACTGCTTCTTTTCCTTTGTTTTGCTTTTGCAGTGCCAAGTTACAACTTCTGTACCACTGCTCGTTCCTTTTTCTTCCTTTTATCTGCAGTGCCAAGTCGTAACTTCGGTACCACTGCTGTTTTTCTTTCTTTTGTTTTGCAGTGCCAAGTCGTAACTTCGGTACCACTGCTCTTTCTTCTCTCTCTCTTTTTTTTTTCTTTTTCCTTCTCTTTGCAGTGCCAAGTTAGAGAAGCGTAAACCAAAACCAATACCAAAAGCTACTAGAAGCTATCAAGAGGAACAAGTGTGGTGAGTGATTTGATCTATCTCTATCCAAGCATATAGTACACATGTAAAAGCACATATTATACCTAGATACGAAGCTTATCGAAATTCAATCATAAAGTGTTCAATGTATAAGGAATCAAGTAACTAGAATATATCGTTCAACATATTATAGAGTCATAAGAAAATGAAGCTTTGTCGGCTTTGTGTAATAAATATCATTAGCAAATTTGTTCTTTTAGAGTCATGGGGGTGCATGGAATGTTTTCAACAAAGATTATGGTAAGCGAGTAGCAGGAGATAAATCTAACCATGAATGAAATAGTTCAATCATCAAGTTTTAAAAAAAATGATATGCAACAAGTTCACGTGTTCAAATAGCATGGTTGAGATAGCATATTCAATATGGTTCGAACTAACTCAAAATGGTTCATTAGCAAATTTAAAATGTCATAGTTAAAGCGTTGACAATAACATCATTAAAACATCAAAAGCCATGTTTAAATAACATACAACAGAAAGGTTTTAAATAAAGTTTTAAGCATGATGTCCCTACGATATCAAAATATGCCATGATAATAGCCAAAATATGCAAATCTCCCCCAAAGCTAGAGAATGCATCGTTCTCGATGCACAAAATATGTATAAAGGGGCAGAAGAGGGAGAGACTTACAAAAGTGTAGTTCTACTTGCTGCATTCATCCGAGTCATCGTCGTCGTCGGATGGGGATGAGTCTGAGATATGGACCGTCTCGTCTTGGTCATCCTCTTCGCGGGAAGGATATTCTGAGAGGTACGTGTGAAGAAACATCTCAAAGGAATGCATGACCTCAATTAGGTGTGCAATTTGCTTCCCCTGTGTAAGCTAGTCCTAGCGAATAAGCTGTAGAATATCATTAGTAGAAGGACAAGTGGTAGTCTTCGGTTGGGCACCAGAGGAAGAGCCAAGATCCATATCGAGTGGTGCGGTAGAATCCTTTGGAGTAGTGGAATTTGGGTGTAGATGCCAGTCAGTGCTATCCCGGAATTGAGATCGTGGATGCTTCGGTACTTCGTGGGGAATAGGAGGTCATCGATGATATGCATCTCCAGAGGACGTCTTCATTGAAGTTGGGAGGTCTAATGCAGGACGCCTCGTGTTGATGACTCGATAACAAGAAAGGACATGATAATGAGCAGCTTGGAGCTTATCACGTATTTGTATTTCTACTGGACCTAGGTGTTGTGGCGGTGGAGGAGTTGGACGGGAAGCGCGGCCGGTCGCTCGCCCGTCGACTTCTTTCCAGGCGGCATGGTTGAGGTGGAAGAATCAGCCGAAGAAGCCAAAAAGTTGAAAGGATGTTATTCCCGTGAAGCACCAAAGAGTAGGTTATAAGAGCAGAGAGTTCGGCGGAATGAAGATGGAAAACTTGGAGTGTAGAGATCGCCGGACGAGGTTGGACGGGTTGCTGTAAAGTTGGAGGTCACCGAAAAAGCAAGCCGCGGCGAGTGGTGGGGCAGAACCGGTGGGCCTTGCGTGTTCTGCAGAGGAATGGGAGCCCTTAGTGAAAAGGTCGGGCAGTGTTAAGTTTATAAGCTTGATTGGCCGGGCGGCAAGTCAGGATCCGATAGTAGTTTAAGAATCACGACCGTGACTTTTATCATGACCCAGTCAATATCCTCTTTGGTTGACTTTTGCGCTGAGCTGTCATGGCCATGACCACAGTAGCTCCTGCCGTGATTCTTTCGGCGAGATTTCTTCATTTAGCTTTGTAAAAATCCCAGTCAAGATTTTCATCATGACCTAGTCGCAGTGTTATCGATCGTGGATCGCGGATAATAGCGGCAAGCCAAAAATCCGCTATGTAATATAGCAGATAGCGTCGCGAGCAAATAATGGAAATCATATAACAGTCAAAATATATATTATATACATATAACACAAGCTGTATAAAAATTAAAATATGTTCTATAACAATTAAAACAAGCTGTGTAATAATTAAAACATGTTGTATAATAATTAAAACAAGCTGTATAAAATTTAAAACAAGTTGAATAAAGAAAGATAACATGTTACTAACACAACATTCAACAAAAGTCATTGATTTAAATTTTCAAACTTCAAAACATAGTAATAGAAACACTAAATCAAAGTTCAATGCAAAATATTGAAAATAGTAAAACACAAAACAAAGCCAAAAATTTATTCATGCTCATTTGTCTCTTCTCCAACATAATCATTATTCTCATTTTCAGATAGCGAGGCATATCCTTCAATTTCTTCTTCTGAATCCCCATAATCAATGTCTTCTAATTCTTTTTCTGATTCTTCAAAAACTGTATCATCTTCTCCCTCAACCACAATCTCTTTTCCTTTTCTGGTTGAAGAAGTTACACTTATCAAACCTTTATTTTTCTTAGATGTTGCACCAACAACACTAGGGGGTTCCTTTCTTTTTTTAAATGTTTACCTATATGTTCTAGGCTCTCCAACTCCTGAAGCCCTATAAACATCATCCCAATTAAGGGCATTATCATTTTCATCCTCAAATACCCTTTCATTACCAGCATCATCTTCATCACCATCCATCTTCCCAAGTAACCACTCATTGCACTCATCAATATCTTTGAGTGAGATTGGGTCAATTTCATCTCTATAATTGTATCTTCTGTCCAAGGCTTAATTGTATTTAACATACACTAAATTGTGTAGTCTTTTATGCTCAAGTCTATTCCTTTTCTTGGAATGAATCTGCAATAAGTTAAATAAATAATTAGCAAAATTCTATAAGTGACAAATTCTTAATTACTAATAAATTATTAATTTGATAAATTACTTGCTCAAACATACTCTAGTTGCGTTCACATCCTGAGGCACTACATGTCAAGCTCAAGATCCTTATGGCGAGTTGTTGTAAATTTGGAGTTGACAATCCATACATTCGCCATCATTGTGCTAAAAGGCCAAAAATATTTTATTATTCAATAATCTATGTAACAAAATTTAAAATTTAGAATTTATAAATTTTCATAAAATTTCTCACCTGGTGCAATTGTGCTCCTCTGTGAAACTTCAAATTTGTTTCCAAACATATCACTAGCTGTTTTATAAATGGGCAGCTCCTCAAGAATGTGAGGAAAGATGTAGCAAATCTAGTAATTGCATGCCTCACCAATTCTCTTTTGTTTGTAAAATACCTCAATAAGCTTACAGTACTTGAATGACTATAAATGAAGCCAACAAGTGATATTGCATTTTGAATTGTCTTCTTTATTAGAGGCAATTTTCCAATATCTTCTAACATCAAATCAATATAATGGGCTGCACAAGGGGTCCAATACAAATGTGGTCTTTTTTCTTCCAATAATTTACCTGCATGAACATAATTGCTTCCATTGTCTGTAATAACTTGGACAATCTGTTCTTCTCCAATCTCATCCACAATAGAGTCAAGCAACTCAAATAACTTTTGACATGTTTTCACAATATCTGATACATCAATAGATTTAATAAACATTGTGCTAGTAGGACAATTCACTAAGAAGTTAACTATGGGTCTTTGTTTTCTATCTGTCCATGTATCAGACATAATAGAGCATCCAAATCTAGTACAATGCTCCTTTTGGCCCTTTAACAAATCTTCAGTGTACAATAACTCTTTGTTAAGAAGTGGAACTCTTATATCATGATAAGATGGAAGCTTCAAATTTGGTCCAAAGCTTCTAATAGCTGTGAGCATGTCATGAAAGCTTTGCAATTTAATCATGTTGAAAGATAAAATAGCTTAATACCAAAATCGAGCTATATATTGATGAACTCTTGCAATAGCCTCCGTATCACATGACTCCCTTATGTTTGCTTGTCTTAATTTTTCTTTTTTTCTTTTTCTCAATTGCAGTTTTAGGTCTAGAAAAATAGAGAGAAATAGGACCCTTAGAAACACTCTTCTCTCTAAAACCTTCTTTACGTGCATGTTCTTCTTCATCACTGTCACTAATTTCATCAATGTCATTATGTTTCCTTTCCCTTTGAAATGCTTCACTATGTTGTTTTTTCTTATCCTTCAAATATCCTCATAATTCTTCTCTTATCTCTTTTTGGGCATTTAGTACATGTTGCAACATTACCCTTTTTTCCCATCAAGTGTTCTTTGGCACTAGTAATTCCACCCTTTGTGATTTTTCCACAAAAATTACAACTACAAATATTTGTGTCATTTCCTTGTGCTGGTTTACAATATTTCCTACCGGGATCAGATCTAGAACCAACTTTTGAATGATTTAAAGATTCCTCACATGCCATACTAAAAAAATATATATATTTTTAAAAAAATTAGGGTATGGTTGGAATAAAGAATATAGAATATGAATGATGATTAATTATACAATGGAAAAAAGAAATTAAAAAACAAAGATTGAAGGAGTTGTTACCTTAATGGAGACTCGCAAGAAGCCTGGGAGATTACACAGTGATAAAGAAAAAAAAAGTTGTTTCCGAACGTGAAGAATAATCAGAAGATGAAGTTGGCTGGAAGTTGGATGGAAATTTTTAAGGGATGCAGAGGCGCAGGCTGATAGCTATTCGCAAGTGCACGAATTTATCGAAGTAATAAAAGATTATCATTCCCAACGAGGACTACGTAGCTAAGTACTGACTTCTTGATATATTTGAATTTAGGCGGAATCAATCTTTGGTTGTTCTAACTTCTACGCACGACATAAACTCAGAAACAGCTTTTAAGAGACTTGATTTCTAAAGTATCGGGAATTCATGGGTTCACCACACTGATAAACATGAATCGTGTAAAAATAACTCAATCAATAAACTTATCTATCTTGAAAGGTACTTTTCCTATTGTACATATTACCTCCTCTTGGAGCGTAATACAGTATTCAATTAGGTCAACCCCCTACTCTCGTGACAGTCGACCTAATTAAACCACTTGAGTTCTATGAAAAGCATGTTAATTCCTTTAGACGAATCTAACATACTCTCGTGATTAGATTCGAAGGCTTAATCGAAATAGGTCGGACGTTGCGATTCACCTCTCGGTCCTTCTCGTTTCGTCAAAGACGTAAGATTACTTGGCCAGGGTAATTTACGGGTTACATGCAATTTCAATTAAAATCAGGATGAAAAATTTATAAGAAAAGAGCAATAATGTAAATCTCTCCATGAAAATCAGTGGGCTATGCCCAATAATCCCGAAAAATATATCTAATTGCTCATATTGCTAAGGGAATACATGTTTATGATGAACGAGTGAATATCTTCTAAGAATTTGCAAAGAAATCATAGAAAGAACAACGAAACTACCTTCTCCTCATTCTGGAGATGAGGAAGAGTGGATCGATCTTCGAATTCGTGTGAAATCTCGCCAGAGTATGCTCAGAAATCCAGTTGTCGCCTCTGTCACTGCCACCACTTGTGCTCATCCGAATCGTCCCCAAAACCCTTCCTTTTATAGTCTAATCAGTATAGAACCCATATAGGAAGGTTTCTGCAAGGTTTGGTTCAATTCCGGTTTAATTTGGAGTCGAATCGAGTGAAAAACCGAAAGGGCAGACGTTTTCACGGTCTGTGATGAGTTTACGACCACGACCGTAAATGTCTCTATGTGTACAACACGTACGTCACAGGAATATTCACGGCCTGTGATGGATTCATGGCTTCGGCTGTGAAAGTTTCTGTGCATTCCAACACTTATCTGTTTTTTCACCCGTTCGAACTTAGAATTACGGCCCGACCAATACTTACGGCCAAGGCCGTGAAAGTTGCGTTCTTCACCCTTTTCGCTCCAAATTTGACGTGTAAGCTCGTGATCTCCTTGGGAATCATATTATGGCTTCAAATCTCCCAAAATCTTTCATTTTTGAGCCATTTTACCTATATTTTTATAAAAACCAAGAAAAGTGAAGATTCTATGCAAAGTGAAGTAAAAACATTAAAAATTACATAAAATCATTCAATTAAGCCCAAAATATGATGTAAAACATAGGCAAAAACATGGTGTAAATGCAACGCATCAGAAACCCTAGACTTAGAATTTTGCTTGTCCTCAAACAATACATCAATATGAATAAAGAATGTAAAGATAAGAAACACTCATTTGTTTTTGTCCCTAATAACATCCTTAGTCCACAAATTAAGTAATCAATCTTTCAAACTCGAGTAATTCAAGAAAAATCATAATAGAGATAAATTCTCAAGAGGTTATAATCCAAGAAAGATAAAATTCATAATTCATGTCATAATAATCATTCTTCACACACTAAATATCAAATACTTTCAATTTAATAAATCTATCTTATTCAGCAGACAAAAATTTATTTCAAGAATCTCGGTGATGTTAAAAATAAGAGATTTTTAAATCAATTTAGTTTTTAAACGGTTATATGCCCTTTCCTGTTAGCATCATAACATTGTTCAAAGTATACCACATAGTGGTATAATTTAACTCATAGTCGTAATCATAAAAGTCAGCGGAGTTGTCCACTTAACCTACAGCTTTCTCTTTTTCTCCATTTTTTTCTCTTTTTTTTTCTTATTTCTGGAGAAAGCCGGTCAGTGGCATGGTATTTAAATCATTGTTGATCTTTCTGCAAGAGGGTTAAATATTTATTTTAAAAGTTCTCCCTCTATTACTTGATCACAATAGATTTAAAGTATACCACATCGTGGTATAATATAACTCATGACTTCAGATTTCTCAACTAGAGGAGTTGGAGCAAATCTTAGTTAAATAAATATCACTAATTTTCTATTCATAAAAATTCCCATCAAGTAGAAATAGATAAATTAAATTTCAAGTAACAAGATACTATGTACGTGACGTATGAACTCATAACAATTCACATATGCATTTTATCAATACCAGAATTGAATTTACTCAACAATTTAAGTCTACATGAAATTTTAAAAATTCCCTAAGTCACCAAATCAATCACATTATGTTTCCTAAGTCTAGAATTAAGGATAAAACAAATTTGTTTATCCTTAACAATCATATATATTCAAAATTCATATCTGTAAAGCTTTAAAGAAAAAGCAAATCATGAAGGGACACACTAGACTTAAATTGTTGCATATACATAAGCATTAAGATCAATGAATGATAGATTTCAGAAAAAAAATGTTGCAAGAGTTCCCTTTATAAACGTTGGCGAAAACCTATATAATCATATCAAAAGAATGAAATCATGACCTAGAAAAATCTAGAAACTATGTCACATCAAAGATAATCATATTTTACAATGTAAACAAGTTTCAGACATTAAATACCATCATGTTTCACTATCAAAATCATGTTTAAATATACTCACAAAGAGATTGCCGCAAGAATCACGGTCCGTGAATGATTCACGGCTGCACCCGTGATGGTTTCTATGAGCTTTTTAACTTCATGTAAAAATTCTCCAAAAATTTCCTGCAAATAAAACAATTTATTAAAAGATTTTCCATCAATAAAAATTCATCAATACATGCTGCAAAAATTCCTAAAAATTTAAAGAAAATCAAAAAACAAAAACTAAGAATGCAAAAATTAATAAAATTCAAAAACTTTGGGCTGCCTCCCAAAAGCGCTTGTTTAAAGTCATTAACTTGACTAGAGCTTCATGTCATGGAGGAGTTGGTGAGTCTGTGTCATAGTAGATAGCATGTAATCTCCTTCTTTTCCTTCGTCTCAAAAGTGTGCCCACCAAAGTATGTATCCAGTGAAATAGGTGGATCAATGTTGCAATGTCCAGTACATGCATACAAAAATAGAAGTTAGAGTCATGCAAAGAATACTCAATAATTTTTCTGTATTTATCCAAAAGTAAAATCATGCATTCTTCCTTTAGATTTACATTAGCAACTGGAAGAAGATTAGAATTAAAATCAAAGAATTCATACCCTGGATTGATCAAGAAGCTTTCAAATTTTATTTTTGGTTTTTATGTTACCTCAATGCCAATATGATCAAGAATCTCATGTGTTATCATCTTTTTGGTACTTGTGGTAGCATTTGAATCAAATAATATTTCATCTACCTTATCATCATTATCCTCATAATCATCTCTTTCATCATCTTTCATGCAAATTTCTAATGAATTCTTTTGGAGAATAGGAATTGATTGTTCATATGGTGGTGGTGTAATATGCTCAGGATCCTCTTTCTCATTTTTTTTCCTCAATTTCTTTCTCTTTAATGGTGGCGGTGTAATATGAAAATGAAGGGACGTATTCCATCCTAACACTATCAAATTCATCCTCATCAATTTCATTAGTTCTTATATAAGGATCCATAAATTCATTATCCTGCTTCTCATAAGAGTCAAAAAGTTTAAATTTTTCATCAAATGTGTCCTAAGTATTTGTGTTGCATGACACTTCATTACGTGAGAGGGGACTAAATGACTAGTAAAGTATTGAGGAAGGTAAATCACAATCATCAAAATTTTCAAAATCATCAAAATTTTCAAAATCATCAAAATTTTCAAAATCATCAAAATTTGCAGAAGGTAAATCATAATCAGGAGTCATGACTAATGATTGTTCCAACTCTACAAATTTCTCAGATTTATCCTGGATTCCATCTTCTATGTCATTTTTATTAGTGTCATAAATCATACTATGAATTTTCTCATTTTGTTTAGTCACATCAGCTAAAATATTTTCAAGCTTAGCTAGAAAGTTGGATTCTTGAGGTTCACTAAAGTCTGATTATGGAATAAAAGCTGGGTCATTCTGATAAAAATAATTTTCACGGTTCTCCCAACTTGGGTTATAGGTACTAGGCAAGTTAAAGCATGGAAGAATCCCTAATTGACATTCAGTAAAAGTACGCCCATGACATCCACAAATATCGCAAGGAATATATTCTAACTTAAAATTTTGCATTCTTAAATATTCAGTGTGTTGAGAAAAAGAATTTACCCTTGCTGCAAGTGATTGTAATGAATCCGTACCATATTCTCTTGTCTGCATCGCCGGTGGCACATACGTTTGACCTGATCATTAACATTGATTAGACATCATTTTTCAGTTTATGCAATAAAATTCAAAAATATATAATGTAGAACAGGGAATATAAAATATGTAGACAAGTGATTTTTGAGTTATCCTGTTCATATAACGTGTTAATCCAAAAAGAGAAAAATAAAATAAACTAACTATATAAAAAAAATGTGAAAAAAAACAAAAAAACAAAAATAAAAACAAATAAATAAAAATAAAAACAAAAGACAAAAATAAATAAATAAATAAAATATCTAGTCTATAAATCTCACGATTAAATCAATATTGAGTGGTCTGATCCCCGGCAACGGCACCAAAAACTTGATAGCTATCCGCAAGTGCACGGATTTATCGAAGTAATAAAATATTATCGTTCCCAACGAGGATTACGCAGCTAAGTACTGACTTCTTGATATGTTTGAATTTAGGCGTAATCAATCTTTGGTTGTTCTAACTTCTACACACGACACAAACTCAGAAACAGCTTTTAAGAGACTTGATTTCTAAAGTATCGGGAATTCATGGGTTCGCCACACTGATAAACATGAATCGTGTAAAAATAACTCAATCAATAAACTTATCTATCCTGAAAGGTACTTTTCCTATTGTACATATTACCTCCTCTCGGAGCATAATACGGTATTCAATTAGGTCAACCCCCTACTCTCATGACAGTCGACCTAATTAAACCCTTTGAGTTCTATGAAAAGCAGGTTAATTTCTTCAGACGAATCTAACCTACTCTCGTGATTAGATTCGAATGTTTAATCGAAATAGGTCGGACGTTGCGATTCACCTCTCGGTCCTTCTCGCTTCGTCAAAGATGTAAGATTACTTGGCCAAGGTAATTTACGGGTTACATGCAATTTCATTTAAATCAGGATAACAAATTTATAAGAAAAGAGCAATAATATAAATCTATCCATGAAAATCAGTGGGCTATGCCCAATAATCCCGAAAAAGGTATCTACTCACTCATATTGCTAAGGGAATACATGTTTATGATGAACGAGTGAATATCTTCTAAAAATTTGCAAAGAAATCACAGAAAGAACAACGAAACTGCCTTCTCCTCATTCTGGAGGTTTCTGCAAGGTTTGGTTCAATTCTAGTTTAATTTGGAGTCAAATCGAGTGAAAAACCGAAAGGGCAGACGTTTTCATGGTCCGTGATGAGTTTACGGCCACGGCAGTAAATGTCTCTGTGTGTACAGCACTTTCGTCAAAGAAATATTCACGGCCCGTGATGGATTCACGGCTTCGGCTGTGAAAGTTTTTGTGCATTCCAACACTTATCTGTTTTTTCCGGCTGTGAAAGTTTCTATGCATTCCAACACTTATCCGTGTTTTCGCCCGTTCGAACTTGAATTATGGCTGGACCAATAATTACGGCCAAGGCCGTGAAAGTTGCGTTCTTCACCCTTTTGGCTCCAAATTTGATGTGTAAGCTCGTGATCTCCTTGGGAATCATATTATGGTTTCAAATCTCCCAAAATCTTTCATTTTTGAGCCAGTTTACCTACATTTTCATAAAAACCAAGAAAAGTAAAGATTCTATGCAAAGTGAAGTAAAAAACATTAAAAATTACATAAAATCATTCAATTAAGCCCAAAATATGATGTAAAACATAGGCAAAAATATGGTGTAAATGCAATGCATCACAGGCGCAGCGAAAGCGGAAGAAAAATACACAGCAGCGCGGCGGAGGAAAAATAAACAGTGTATTTTTCGGAAGGCGTCACTGTTTTACTTGCCTTATGTACCTCCGACGCTTCATCTCCCCTCTTATCGGATTCCACGCGTCCACTTACTTCGCTAACTCATCCAACGTGTGATTTAGTAGAAAAATTTCATGCCGCTGAATCGTGTTCGCAGAATCAAAAAAAAATTTCGATTCCACGCTCGCATTCGTCCCCTCTGCCGACGCCGATGCCTTCCGCCTCTGCTGAAGCCGACGCCGTTCGCCTCCCCCGATGCCTTCCGCCTCTGCTGAAGCCAACGCCGACACCGATGCTGTCCGCCTCCCCCGATGCCTTCCGCCTCTACTGAAGCTTCCGCCAACGCCTCCTCTCTACCAACACCTTCCGCCAACACCTCCTCTTCCGCCAACGCCAACGCCTCCTTTTCTGCCATTACCGTGTTGCAAACAACCATCGCCATCGTTGATGTGGCCGTGATGGTGGAAATCGCATTTCCCGCAACGCGACATCATCCCAATCGCTGTCAGTCTCTTTCCCACTACCGAATAGCGCTATGGCAGCACCATAGCCGCTATTCGATAACACTGCCTGGTCGTAATTTCCTTG